>CM073585.1:715000-1918688 GCA_037074715.1 Magnolia kwangsiensis
TAACGGAGCAATTCATAAATTTGATAGAGATATCATAAAAATATAATGGGGAACTTCCACGAATTCATGTAATGTAACAAAAAATTTTATGAACCACTTGGTCAATTTCATTAATTGCTCGGTCAAATTCACCGAAGAGAATTTCATGTAAAGTTCGATCAATTTCTTTAATTGTTTGGTCAAATTCTCTAAAGAGCAAATTATTAAGCTAGGTCAATTACATTTAAAGTTCATTCCAATTCATGATAGCCTCACCCAATTTCAAGCTTGCCTCGCTCAAATTCATGTTTCTCTTGCTCAATCTTTAGGTTGCCTCGCTAAATTTCTACGTTGCCTTACTCAATTCTTAAGTTCCCTCGATCAATTTCTAGGTTATCTCGCTCAATTTTTAGCTTCTCTCACTCAATTCAGAAGACTTTTTTTACTACATAAATCTTATCTTCCAAAACCCCAGCCGAGGAATAAGGATAATCTTATTTGGCAGCTCAATCCTCGTGGTTATAATTATGCTAATTCTACATATAAATCTCTTCAGGTGATCAAGAGAGCCCCATTTTTCAGTAGATGAGATTAGGATGAAAGGTATTGTCACGCCCCAAACTCAGAAACGGGGCTCACAAAATTTCCGATCGCCGAATCCGGCGCCGACAGCCTCCGTAGAACCCCATTCTCGGCTCCTAGCTCCCATTCGCCAGGTTCTGATCCTGGGATGCTACGAGGAGAATTTTCAACATCAGTTTGATTCGTAATAAGCATAACCAAAGGCATAACCCACAAACAACAACCAAGAACTCCATTACATTTCCACTATGATCAAAAACTTTACAAGTACAATGAGCATAAAGGAAAATACAATGGTAAAGAACAAAAACTCCAAAACGCTCAGCAACGTACTCCTGCCTCAGCGCTGCTGCGATCCAACGTCACCTGCACGCAACAGTCGTACATAAGCTTACAGAAAGCTTAGAGGGTGGTGAAAGTGTGTGCGCAAGGTAGTAATATGAACATGCAATGCCTGAGTAATGCAGAATATGCAGATGGAACCATAATATCATGAGCCGTACCAAGGCTTATGCGATGCAAGACATGAATGGTATCGGTCATCCCAAGGCCATGCGATGTGCAATACAACTCAAGCATATAGATCCTCATCTATATCCATACATCAATACAGCTCAAAATATGGGATATCAACGGAGTGTAGTACACTCTAAACCAGATTGCCGCCACATCGTGCGCAATAAGGTAAGTGGAAGAGACCACACTATCCGTCTGCCAATATCGGGCACGACTCGTCGATAGCGGACCCATTCCTCGAGCTGGTCAAACTCAGCCTAGCATTGCCCCCTACACTCGGGCGGGTAAGGCCGCACCCCCTTCCAACCGACCATGACACAGTGGAGAGCACAACCAACTGGTATTCGGCACTCAGCGCCCATCTACCCACTCGGTCTAGACGTTGGAGCAACCTCTTGGTACTATAAGGGTTTAGGGACTTTCACCCAGGGATATCTATAATACCCCATGTAGAATAAAATTTTTGGTATCCAATCTTGCCAACCACGATACATCTGTGGAGGCTACGGCCTTGATGTCGTTAGGGCGTATAATATCCATGTCATACAAATGTGATATGCATGATTCACGATATCCAGTCATGCATCAAATCCTACGCATATCGTGCGCTCATATAGGGCAACACCGCCTAACCGGGAGCCCATAAACAACCTGCCCGAAGGCAAATGCTATGATCAGATAATTCTCACGTCAAGCATACATATGATGCGTATGATCATGAATCATGAAACCATACTAAACATGTTATAATAAAATGAACTATCTTATAATGCAGATGGACCTGGACGGTCTATACACAATAAGTACGGCCCAGAAATGGGCCCTAAGGAGATGCATAATGTGGACATCCAACCAGCATCACACTCGCAATGTGGACGTCAAACTAACATTGCTTCCCAGGCACGATCTTCTTAAACATCGCTACATAATCGGTATTGGGATTACACATTGCAATGGACTTTAGGTTCATCCCATTGGGCTTTTCGTATATATATCAAATGGGCCATATCCTATGGGCCTTTTATTCATCAGATGGGCCACACAAATGGGCCACACCAATGGGTCTTATGTGCATTGCAATGGGTCAAACCCGTGGGCCTAGGATGGCATCAAATGAGCTTAGTCTCATGAGTCTAAAATATGACCAATGGGCCACACCAATTAGGTCTCACATGTAGATCAAGTGGGCCTCAACCCATAGACCTAACATGAGTTCAATGGGCCTAAACCCCTAGGCCTTACATATATCAAATGGCCTACTTCCACGGGCTTTAAATTTCAACAAAAGGGTCCAATTACATGGGCCTTGAAGTACATCAAATGGGCCTAGTCCCATGGACTTGCAACACATCAAATGGACCTAAGATCTTAGGCCTTAAGTGGATCCAATGGGCCTAGCCCATAAACATTTCATAAACCAAATGGGCCTAGCCCAGAGCCCTTTTGAAATTCAAATGGGCCTAGCCCATAGGCCTGTTACAAACCAAATGGGCCAAACCCATATGAGTGGCCCACCCATCTAATAACTCATGCATTAAAATGATCTCACAAAGTGGATGGATGGTTTGAATGTATCAAGTGCATCATGGTGGGTCCCACTGTCCAGTGGACAGTGCGGATGGAGCACATACATCACAAGGGGCCCCACCGTCCGCTGGACGGTGGAGTATAACACGTATCATGGTGGGAGTCCACCGTCCACAGCTGTGGACGGTGCATTAAAACACATACATAAATGTGGGTCCCATGTGGGGCCCACTGTAATGTTAAAGTGTCATCCGACCCGCTCATAAGGTCACTCGGACCTGGATGAAGGGGCAACAAAAATTTCAGCTTGATCCAATACATCAGTGGGCCCCAAAAAGATTTTAATGGTAAAATTAAATTCACACTGTTTCACTTGGTGTGGGCCACCTGAGTTTTGGATCTGTTTCATTTTTGGAGGGGGGCCCGCCACTGGGGTGGCCCATCTCATGACCAAGTTGGATGATAAATAAACATTATAGTGGGGCCCACACGTAGGGCCGTGGGCCCCCCCACGTCCGCCCGTTACAAGGCCTACACGCAGGCTGCCCGCTGACGCAGGAGGCAGAGGCAAAGGCTCTGCCTCATAAAATTTTGATTTTTTTTTGGAAAAAACCGTTTTTCCGGCGTTTTTCATGCGTGGGGCCCGCTAAAATGAAATCTACTCAGGCCATAGGATTCTTCACCTTGCAATGAATCCAACAAGTCCAAAGTTTGAATTTTTTTGATGAAAGAAAATGAAATAAAATAAGAAAAATGTATTTGAAAGGTGAGGATGAAATTTTTGACACTATAGCCCACCAGGTGATTGGATCAGTTCCAAGCTTCTACCCAACGGCTAAAATACCGTGGGTAAGAGGATGGACGGCTTGGATTGAACATAAACATCAGGGTGGGGCCTATACGAGGGGACCACCCCAAAACTTCATCTTTTCTTCTTTCCCTTTTTCTTCTTTCATTTACAACGTCCAGCGTCCCAGACGCTGGACGGTTCATTATTATTATTTTTTTTGAAATGGTGGGCGCTGATGAAGTGGGTCACCACATGATGGGTGACATGGGTTTAACGTTTAAGGTGGGCCCCACTTGAATAAAAATAATTACATCAAGGTGGGATCCATTCAAGTGGGCCACAATCCTATGGCATAAAAAAAATAAAATAAAATAAAATAAAAGCAATAAAAGAGAGAGAGACATGGAGAGTGGGACACGGCTTGTGATGGAGGGCTCCGCCACTATGAGCCCTCCCTTGAATGAAATCGTACAATAAATGGATCCCCTTGAACATGAGATCACCAAAAATGTAAATCAACAGTGGAGATCCATTCCCCACCGATAGGGACGGTCTAGATGACCTTTCTAAATGAAATAAACATCATGATGGGGTCCATGGAGAATGGCCCCATCATGGAATGATCATGATGATCCATGTGGTCCATCGGCCACCTATTAGGGTTCCAAGTGAGATCCACACCATTGATCGGTGGGCCTCACTTGGTCCACCATAAAAACAAGTAAATCTACCCTATAGAGGCACCCACCATCCGATCTTCTCGCTCCTAGGGGTTCCTTGGCACCTTGGCTTCAACTTCAATGGTTAAGATGAAGAATGGGGGGTTGAGATGGGAGATTTTGGGATGAAGAGGTGGGCCACTTGGAGTTTAGGAATTTTGTAAAATTCCATACGTGGGACTCTTTGTTGCTTGGAATTTTTGAAATGAGAAAGAGAGAAAGAGAGAGAGTGATGTAGAGAGAGATGGATGGATGGGTGAATGACGTTTGTGTAAGGAAAGGCTTGACTTTTGAGGCTTTTGTATAAGAGAGGTATGGGTGGTGTAAGAAAAGCTTGACTTTTGTGACTTTTTGTGTAAGAGAGGTATGGTTTTGGGAGACTTTTGTAGTTGCTTGGGAAAAGGGATAGAAGTGATGTGTACTTGACATGTGATGGATTGATGGGATTGATGTGATTGATGTGATACATCGTAGAGATTCCCTTAGTTTTCGCAACGCGCGACGTTTTCTCGCACCGAACGTTGGCCTATATCTCTTGACCAGGGTATCGCCTCGGCGGGCGAGTCGCGGTATCGGAAGCACAACGACGGCGCGGTCGCTTTAGTATTGGTCTCAGGTTGAGTCGACTCGGGTCGTCGGCACATGAATCAGGGTCATGCGTCGATATCGTTTAAGGGTCGAAGGTTGCCGGAATTCGACCGGTAAGACCGCGGAAGTCTGTGGAACGGTACGGACCAAGATACGGGTCTTACAGGTATTATCTCAACACTTCTTTTCTTTATCTTGCTCTTAAAAATTGTTGAATTCAAAGCCCTTAGAGAAGAAAGATCTCTCTCCTGATAAAAAATGAGAGGGATCTCTCTTCTATATTATATCTATGAGGAAAGATATAGAGATCTTCTCTGTTCTATCTATTCCTCTATTTATGAGAGGATAAATAGTCTCTCAGAAAAAGTCGTTCTCATTTTTGTTGATGAATTAACTAACGCTTAATCTGTTGGTTGCCTCGCTGAATTTCTACGCTGCCTCGCTGAAGTTCAAGGTTCCCTCGCTCAATTCTTAGGTTACCTCACTGAATTTCTAGGCTGCCTAGCTCAATTCCTAGGTTCCCTCGCTCAATTTTTAGGTTGCCTCGTTGAATTTCTAGCTTCCCTCACTTAATTTCTAGCTTCCCTAGCTCAATTCCTAGGTTTCCTCGTTGAATTTTCACATTGCCTCGGTCAATTCCTAGGTTGTCTCGCTCAATTTATAGGTTGCTTCGCTGAATTTCTAGGTTCTCTCGCTCAAATTTTAGCTTCCCTCGCTCAATTTCTAACTTCCCTCGCTCAATTCGTAGGTTGCCTTGCTCCAATTCTAAGTTTTCTTGCTGCATTTATAGGTTCCTTCGCTCAATTTCTACGTTGCTTCCCTCAATTCCTAGGTTCCCTCACTCAATTTTTAGGTTGCGTCGCTCAATTCATAGGTTGCCTCGCTCAATTTCTAGCTTCCCTCACTCAATTCCTAAGTTGACTTGTTTAATTGATAGGTTGTCTCGCTCAATTTCTAGGTTCCCTCGCTCAATTCTTAGGTTCCTCCCTCAATTCTTAGGTTCCCTCGGTTGCCTTGATCAAATCTTACGTTGCTTGGCTGAATTCCTACGTTGCCTCACTCAAATCCTAAGTTGCCTCACTCAATTCCTAGGTTTCCTCACTCAATTGATAAGTTGCCTCGCTCAATTCGTAAGTTGCCTCGCTCAATTCCTAGGTTGCTTTGCTAAATTCCTACCTTGTCTCACTCAATTTCTAGCTTCCCTCGCTCAAATCTTAGGTTGTCTCGCTAAATTTCTAGGTTCCCTCACTTTATTTCTAGCTTCCCTCGCTCAATTCCTATGATTCTTCACTAAATTTCTACGTTCTCTCGATCATTTCCTAGGTTCCCTCACTTAATTCCTATGTCGCCTCGTTGAAATCCTAGGTTGCCTCGCTCAATTTCTAAGTTCCCTCGCACAATTTGTATCTTCCCTCGCTCAAATCCTAGGTTGCCTCACTAAATTTCTAGCTTTCCTTGCTCAATTTCTAACTTCCCTCGCTCAATTCCTAGGTTGCCTCGCTCAAATCGTAGGTTTCCTCGCTAAATTTCTATGTTGCCTTACGTATTTTCTAGGTTCCCTCGCTCAAATCCTAAGTTCCCTCGCTCAAATCCTAGGTTGTCTCGCTGAATTTCTAGGTTCCCTCGTTTAATTTCTAGTTTTCCTCGCTCAATTCTTAGGATTCCTCGCTGAATTTCTACATTGCCTTGCTCATTTCCTAGGTTTTCTCGCTCAATTCCGATGTTACCTCGCTCAAATCCTAAATTGCCTTACTCAATTTCTAGGTTCCCTCACACAATTTATAGCTTCTGTCGCTCAAATCTTAGGTTGCCTCGCTGAATTTGTAGGTTCCTTCACTCAAATTCTAGCTTCCTTCACTCAATTTCTAACTTCCCTCACTCAATTCCTAGGTTACCTAGCTCAATTTTTAGGTTCCCTCGTTCAATTTTTACGTTGTATCGCTCAATTTTTAACTTCCTTCGCTGAATTCGTACCTTGCCTCGCTCAATTTCTAGGTTCATTCGTTCAATTCCTACCTTGCCCCCGCTCAATTTTCAATTTGCCCACTCAATTTCATGTTTGCCCCGCTCAATTTCTAGTTTGACCGCGAAGTGATTGAAATTGACCACGAAGTGAATGAAAAATATATTTTCAACCATTGACCTGATGAAATCTTGAAAAATAATTAGGCTAGTTGGCTAAAGTAGCTTCTCCTACCCCAAAATCATATGTGATACGTCAAATAACTAATTTTAGTTTAGAAGATATTCTTGTTAAATAAGTAAAGAAAGGAATGAAAAAAAAAAAGGGAGAAAGAAGTGCATAGTATTACAGTTGTAATCCGTAGCCATAGGCCCAGCTACAACCAGTCGGCTAGGTCACAACCCGGTCGACCCCAACACGCTGGTTTTTTTTTTTTTTTTTCCCGATGTAATCCCCATCAATTTTTGTGGGTCCCATTATAAGGTATGTGTCATATCCAAACTGTCCATATATTTGAAAAACTCGTACTAAGGCTTGATATGAAAAATAAAACAGATCGAGCTATTAAGTGGACCACACTGTAAAAGGCAGTAATGAATTGAACGTCTACCATTGAAACCCTTTTAGAGGTTATAGAAGTTTTGGATCATTATGAAAATTTTTTTTTCTCTTCATCCAGGCCTTTGTGACCTTATGAATAGATTGGATGGAAAATAAATGTTATGGTGGGCCCTAAAAAATTTTTAACGGTGAAAATCAATTTCCCCGCTGCTCTTTGTGGTGTGGTCTAGTTGACATTTGGATATGACTTTTTTTTTTGATAATGATCCGGAATGATCTCGAAATATGAATGAACGTTGTGTATACAATAAATACATAGCTGTGTGACCATATAACTTTGATCTCTTTTAAGCCGTTCGTACAACTCTCAGATGGAGGAGGAGCGTCAGCGCTCGTCTTCGCATTGAAAAGGAGGGGTAGTTTCGTCCTCCATGTCGGTGTCCGCACGTACTCGTCTAATTTGGTCACTTAAGTTTGTATGCCTTCATTAAAAACCGCTGGGTATAGGATTTGTCTACAGTGGTCATTTTCTCGTAGAAAAATACCCCAAAAAAGTAATTTTTAAAAGAGAAACTTAGATACTCTGCCAGCGTTCGATGAATGATACGCAAGGACTTAGAAGTTGCATACGTTGTGAACAATTTATTCAAATACTTACGCATACAACTTTTGACATATTACAAAACGAAAAACTATGCTTATTTGATTATTTTAATATCATATTTCTGGACGATTAAAATGAAAAGTATTCGATGGTCTAATTTCATCAAACAAGTGTCCACGAATCGGAGGTTAGGATTCTAAAATCAATCTTATTTTTAGGTTGAAACTTGAAGAGAGTGGATTACGTAATTTGGACGGATCATTTTAAGTTAATGTATTCCAGGTTTACCATTTTGAAGTGCCTGGCGTATCAAGCGTCATACACAGTCGGTGTATTAAATAAATTGCCCTTTTAGGTGTGGGTGGTAGCCGACGCAAATGTAGGGCTTGGAAAACTGCGATTCGAGTCCGAAACAGAGAATCTTTTGCCACCCTGTTTTCAACGGCTACTTTAAAAAATAAGAGCTCGCATACGGCTAACGATGACCACCATGTGCCGCTCCACTAGGTCCCACATTCTGATGTTCTTTTGATCAGAACCGTACATATTCTGTAAGATACGTTTTAAGGGCTATCAAACGAAAATCAAGATAAACGGATGGTCATGACCATCCATATTGAGTGGATAAACTTATGGACACTGAAAGAACCATTTTCAATGGCGGGGATTTAACTTCATAAATCACATATTAAAGATGTATTTTGGAGCATAATTATTGGATGATGTATTTTTTCGTAGTACAGAGGAGATGGACAGTTAAAATCAACAGATCATCTCTGAAAGTGGATCCGGGCCGCGACACATGCTGGCTCTTGTGAGTCCCGACGTAGGATAAAACGAACTAAAAAACAATCACTGCTTCTTTATCCCTGTCCCTGGAAACAACAGTAGAGCATCCAATGTTAATTGCCCTGAGATATTTGTTTTAGTACTCTGGCGGGAGCATGATTCTGATCATACACACGCACATATCCCCTGCACAAGAAACATATAGTTGCCTTAATCTGAACCGTTCACGTAGTGAATCATGATCCGAAGATCATACCAAAAGAATAAATTTTTTGAATATTCTTCAACAATGGATGGACACGGGGTATTATTTGAAACTAGAAAAGAGTTAGATCATAAGGTATGGAAATAATCAGGAACTGTACAATTAGCATACATGAATTCAAATTAAAGCTTCCAGATTACGTAATATACTGTGGGTAGATCACTACCCTAAAATCAGAGGCAATGAGTGATCCTAAGCACTGATTATTTGACATTTATATGTTGAAAACATGGACCATGGAGCCGTTTTCATTTCAACCGTCCATTAAGATGCTAATCAACTGACCATTTTGGAAAAAAAATAAAATTCAGAATAATTTCTTTTTCCTTTTATGATCCGTCTAAATTAGAGAAATCTGTATACGTGGTTTAATTCGAGTTATTTGTATGTCACATGTATGAGTTGTTAGTACTACTTACTAGTTAATAACATGCATTTCTCACCGCAAACGAATGTTTTTTTTAAACTACATGGCCGGTGTGCACCCTATTCTTTGAAGAGATCTGTGACTGCAATATGCGTTTATCACACTTTAGTACATCGTCGTAGTCCATGTACGGAGTATGCAGGCATACGTGAAATTATAGACCATCCAAAAAGGTAGGCTCCATCCAGGATGGCCCTAAAATGACACTGCTCCAATATCAGATGATCTTCAACCATCTGACCGTCCCAGTTGTATCCATACGCCTTACTGTTTCCTTCCTGAAACTCCATTTGATGACCACTAATCAGACGGTTAGGAGTGCCGCATCAATGTGATTCCAGTCTATACTCCATCTACCGAGGCCCCACGAATCAGATTTGATCGGAAAGAATGTGCGGTGGGTGAGGCAAACCATGTAAGGGCCTGTTTGGGAGTGTAGATTTGGAACCCACATCCTTAGCGCCCTGGATTCAAAATCCTCTACAGTCTAAAAGAAGTTGTGATGTATGTATATTTATATAAGTTTGAATTTAATTACTAAATTAATTTTAATATCTGTAATTAGTGTTGGTATGTATGTTTGACACAATAGTTGTAATAAGCCCATTCAAATATCTGCTTTGTAACAAAATTCAAGAACTTTTGAGTCTCAGATCAGCTGCAAGTACAAAATCCCAGTTACTAGCTAACTTATGTAAAACGTGTCACGGAAATATTCCCAGCATGGTTGCGCCAAAAGAAGATAGACAGTGAATTGACCATAACTTTTGATTTGAATATTGTTATGGGGTGTACAACCTATCAATCTTTATTGAAACGGATCATTCGAGGTGAACCGACCTACAAAGTGGGTTGCATCTGTCCATTTCGTCAGAAAACGCGCGCTTTCAGTTCAAAAACAAATTTTTAGAAATTTTTTACTATTTTTAATAATTTTAATTTTTTAAAATATTTTTAGAGTTTTAGATTTTCTTTCTTTTTAGAAATAACTTTTAGTTATACTAGGATTTTTTTAGAGAAAGTTTATTTATAATTTTTATTTTTAGAAATTAGGCTTTAAAAGAGTTTTATTAGAATTAGGATTTTTGTTAGAGTTAGAATTGTGCTATTTTTAGTAATTATGAATTTTTGTTTATTTTTTTTTATATTAATGGTGTAAGGAGACACATGAGAGAATTATCAATTATTTATCAATTAATTTCAAATTTTATTAGAATTTATTTCTATTTTTCTACTTTCTTTCCTCGTAGATTCGAGAAGTCTCTGTGAGGAGTCCAGAGAAGCTCCGTGGATTCGGAGTAGTTATCCTTGAGGAAGACGGTGATCGACCTCATCACGTTCATCCTTGCATCACCAACAATTTATAACCGTTGGTTGACGTAGACAATGTTTGGAGGACACAAATTAGTGTATTAAAGTAATTATAGTGATGCAATTAATCATTTAATTATTTGGGGATATCATCATTGAGCCATGTGTCCACTAAATTAATAACCTGATGACACATATGTTACACATGCAACTTTTGGAAAGATTTTAGATATAATCCAAGCTTTTAGCTTGATTTCAAACTCACTTTTTGAGATGATTTGAAACATTCTGGATTTAAAACCCTAGTTACTTTATGGTGCCAAATATACCAAGGGATTTGGCTTATATTTGGCACCATGGATTAGAGGGATTCAATACCCTTCTTATATGGTGAAAACTTGGATTAAATTTAAAATCCTTTCAAGACTTGCATGTGTGTTACCGGACTATTAATCTATTGGATACATGGTCCACTAATGATACCCAAAATAATTCGATTATTAAATGCATTATTATAATAAATTTAATATGATAATCAATATCTTCCAAACATTGTTCATATAAATCAATGGTTAAAATATATTGGTTAGTCACTCTGACGTGATCTTGTGCTTGTGGCTCATCTTAGACTTGAAATTTCATCATTTTTGGGCAAAGTATATATTTTACCGAGCTTATTATAACCATTAGGTCAAATCTTACATAAGTTCATTAATTAAAAATATTAAAATTGATTTAGTAATTAAATTCAAAAACCTATAAATACTATGCATGGCTACTTATGGATTAAAGTTGATTTTGAATACAAGGTGCCAAACGCAATAAGAGGATTTTAAATCCACGCTCCCAAGCAGGCCCTAACTTCTAGCTCACACTAGGATGCTCAACACGTACGTCCACCTGGAATGCAATCTGATCGAGTTCAACAAGAATCATACAGTTCCCCCTCCTCCCAACTTTTAGCCGTCCATGATATTTTCTATACCACCTGATGCAAAGATCTGATTCAGTTAACGTGTTCCACTCTGCATGTGGATGGTCAGGTCTTCACATGCGTGCGGAAATAGAGGACCTCTATTTTCTTAGGTTGGCAAACAAAAATGTGGGGTTGATAGAATGAGCAAGGACTATGAATTTTGGTTATATTTTAGGTCGGAAATTGTAGGAATTCGGCTGATTAGATTAACATTAGGAATGAGATTGGTTGTGTATTAATTATCTTTGAAGGGAAACACACACCATAGAGCTTGTACTTTCTGGATGTGTGTTGCACATGTATTAAAATTTTAAGGTTTTCAGATAGTACCCTATGATGCAATTATGATGCTGCTGCACATGTTATGTGTTTTTTTTTTTTTTTGTACTTTTTAGTGTGGCTATAGCATTTGTGGTAGTCATGTGCCTGTGACAGCGGAATATTGTATTTAAGATAACTCTATATAAAACATGGTTGTTGTTTTATCATGTTGGTAGCCAGCACCAGTCTTTCTTATGGTTTGGTAAACTAATGTTGGATTTTAAAATTAAAACTGTTCTTGGGTCCCACAATCAATCTAATTTGAATAAATGTATGGTGTGATTCTCTCATGGGTTATGAATAGAATATTCATAAAGACATTGAGCCCCCATCTACTAGCCCATTACCATTGGATTCGATGATAGTGGCATGCACAAATCGACGCAGTGCATGACCATTGTCAACAATCAACACGGACTTTTACTTCGAACATGGTATCTACGTTTTTTTTATTCCAATCTCGGTAAAAGGAAAAGAATATTTAACTTTAAATGGGACAACAAGATGAGTAGAAAAGTGTATGTTGTAGACTTAATGGAATGCCAGGACCACACAAATTCAGGATGGAAGAGCCGAAATCCAGGACAAAAACACATTAAATGTATATTATAACTTCTTATAACCATTACTTTGTAATTGATTATTGAATTCACACATATTATATGTTGTTGGAAAGAAAGTAGCGAACCCTATGACGTGCCAACTGACAAGAGTTGCTTTTGTGGGTCGGATTTCTTGAAAAGTCTTCTTGTAGGCTGGAGTTTTGCTTTAGTTTGGAAACTAATATTTTATTAGTAAGTTCTATAATTTCTTTTATCATTCATTTAATGGTCTCCTTATTTGGGAGCTGCTAAGAGTGATTTATGAGTTTTGAGTATGTTTACGTGTTTTTACTAGCTTCAATACGTTACACTATTTGGGAAGAGTTCTCTATTTTGAGTCGAATTAGGAGTCTAGAGTGTCTATTGTTATATAAGCACATTCAATACCTTGTAAACAATAATTTATTCTCGCTTTTTTAACATTTTAGTTTTTCCTTACGTAAGGATTATCATAGAAAAGAAGTCGTTGATCTTCATCCTTTTTCTCCACACCTACTATGTTAAAGAGTAAGTCAAACCATCAATCATGATTTTGATTCAGGTGTTGGCCATTCCTGATGTTATTTGGAATCAAATAACTACCATCCTTTGATTTATTAGTTCCTAGCTTTTGCCCTCTTATTAAACCTATTTTCACATAAGCATGTTTGAATGCCACTAAATAAGTTACTTTTTCTACTCATGGTAGTAGAAATATAATTTATTTGAAATAAGCACATTTGGTTTATAATTAATTATAAGTATATATATTTTTTAAGGTTATCTAATCATTTTCAATTAATAAGTAGAAATCAAGATAAACTACTTGTTGGGAAAAAATATGACAAGTCCGGGAACTCGGTTATGAAGTGGACCAACTCTACTAATATTACCCGAGAATCCGAGACAGCAGGAAGGACCGAGACAAGATAAAGCCTAAAGGAATGACTTAGCTCGGCTTCGTATGAAATAAATTCCAACTGGGGCTAAAAGAGTTAAGAGCCATAAGTAAAATATGTAAGACGTATAAAGTTGACTCGGATGAAAATACAGCAACGTCTAAAGGGACCAATTAAGGCCCTAAAGCTAAGAGCCACCTGACCGACTATGAATCCGACCTACATAAGGCCGGTTGTAGTGTCGGCTATCGGATAAAGTAAAAACATCGGTCTTAGACCGATTCTGTTCCGTCAGACAGTAGGCAAAGAGCTACATCCTTGTAAGCCAGCCGAGATTACAATGTTCGTTGAGGCCGAGCCAAGCAAAGGAGAGGTGGTGTAATATTAAACACCGCTCTGAAAATCTTATGAAAGGTTTCTCGACCCCGAAAATCTTGGGATCGGAAAGTATCCGTAAACGGACTGCAAGTAAATCAAATCTCCTGAAAATCAGGGAGAGAATCTCCCTATGCCGGGACCTCTCTCCTATAAAACAAGGGTTCTCCAGGATCAAGGGTATGCAAGAAAAACCCTAAAAACTCATCTTCCTGGGCTCATGCTGACTTAAGCATCAGAGGTTCCCCGACTCTAGCCAGGGTTCGCTTTCTTTCTTATTGTGGTGCAGGTGGTAAGTGCAGGGAGAGAATATTTAGTTTTTCGCATCAACAATTTGGCGCCGTCTGTGGAAATGATACAAAAAGTCATTGTCTACATTCTACCCAAAGAGCTGTAAACACTTTTTAATGGCAAGAACTAGAAGAACGGGCCTAGAAGAATTGGATGATGCTGCCGTCGCTGGACAACCGGGTACGAGTACAGCCCAGAGGGCTCAGAATTAACCCGACAGCCTCCAAAGTTCTGCACCTCGCCCAGCCACTTCTGCAGCAACTAATGCTCAGCGGAACCGAGACAATGGACGGTTGAATCGGGAGGTCAAGGAGTTCAGAGCCGACATAAATGTTATGAGACCAATGTTGGAACAGATACACCATCAGCAAATGTAGCAGCTTCAGCAGGGTCAGGTGACGAATGTTCCGCAACAAGTTGCTGACCCTCAGCCCACCGTTTCACGATCCCTTTCACAGTCGAGTCAGCCCCATGGCCCATCCGAGCCAGTACCCGCTCATTCCGCCACTGTCGTGCTACCGCTCACTAATATCCGACATGAGATAGATCGGAGGAGACGCAGCTTGCCTCTGGTTGAGGGTATGGCAGAAAGTGACGAGCCCTGAAAATCTGACCTCCAGGACTTTAAGAAAGAAGTGTGGGAAGAGATGGAAGATATGAAGCAGGGTCGGGATGCACGTCAAACTAGGCTCGAGACCAAAGCATCCCCTTTCACTGACGAGATAATGCAAGCTCGGTTACCAGAAAAGTTTTGTCTACCACAGATTACACATTTCACCGGTAAGACGAACCCAACTGAACACATCGAATGCTTCCGGACGTACATGGAGCTACATGATGCTTCAGATGCCATGATGTACCAAACATTCTCTCTTACCTTAGCCGACGTAGCACGATTTTGGTTCAAGTAGTTAAAACCGAAGTCTATCAGTTCATTCGCAGAGTACAACGATGCTTTCCTCACCAATTTCATTGGTGAAAAGAAGAAGTTAAAGCCCCCTACGCATCTGAACAACATAGTTTAGAAGGAGAGAGAATTACTAAAAGACTACATTAAACATTTAACTTTGAGTCGCTCTAAGTTTGAAAATATTCAGAGGAAATAACACTCAACTCACTCATGCAAGGCGTTAGAGATAAGTCATTTCTGACATTCCTGGATAAGAATCCGCTAATGACTTTGGCCGAGTTCATGACTTGATCAAATAAGTACGAGAATGTCGAGGAAACGAGGATCATGCGTTGTAAGACCCGTATCTTGGTCCGTACCTTTCCGTACACTTCCGCGGTCTTACCGGTCGAATTCCGGCAACTTTCGACCCTTAAACAATATCGACGCGCGACCTGGATTCATGTACCGACAACCCGAGTCGACTCAACCCGAGACCAATACCATAGCGACCGCACCGTCGCCGCGGTTCCGATACCGCGACTGGCGCGTCAAGGCGATACCCTGGTCAAGAGTTATGGGCCAACGTTCGGTGCGAGAAAACGCCGCGCGTTGTGAAAACTAAGGGAATCTCAACGATGTGTCACATCAATCACATCAATCCCATCAATCAATCACCCATTAAGCCATCACACGTCAAGTACACATCACTTCCATCCCTTTTCCCAAGCAACCATAAAAGTCTCCCAAACCCATACCTCTCTTACACAAAAGCCAACAAAGTCTTCTCAACCCATATCTTTCTTACACAAAAAGTCACAAAAGTCTTCCTAACCCATACTTTTCTTACACAACCATCACTCACCCATCCATCCATCACTCTCTCTCTCTCCCTTTACATCACTCTCTCTCTTTCTCTCTTTCTCATTTCAATCTCCAAGCAATCTCCAAGCTCCATACGTATGGAGTTTTGCAAAACCTCCTAAGCTCCAAGTGGCCCACCTTCCTACCCCCAAAATTCCCCATCTCAACCCTCCATTCTTCATCTTAGCCATTGAAGTTGAAGACAAGGTGCCAAGGAACTCCTAGGAGCGAGAAGATCGGACGGTGGGTGCCTCCATAGGGTAGTTTTACTTATTTTTGTGGTGGACCAAGTGAGGCCCACCGATCAATGGTGTGAATCTCACTTGGGACTCTAAAATGTGGCCGATGGACCACTTGGATCATCATGATCATTCCATGATGGGGCCATTCTCCATGGACCCCATCATGATCCTTATTTTCATTTGAGAAGGGTCATCTAGACCATCCATATCGGTGGGGAAAGGATTCCCACCGTTGATCTTGAGTTTTGATGGTCATATGTGCAAATGACCCATGGATGTATGATTTCAAGTATGGGAGGGCCCATAATGACGGGGACCCTCCATCACAAGCCGTGTCCCACTCTCCATGTCTCTCTCTCTCTCTCTTTTATTTTATTTTATTTTATTTTATTTTATTGTAATAGGATGGTGTGGCCCACTTGAATGGATCACATCTTGGTGTATTTATTTTATTCAAGCGGGGCCCACCTTAAACGCTATTCCCATGACGCCCATCATGTGGTGGCCCACTTCCTCAGGGCCCACCATTTAAAAGAAAAAAAAAAAGAAGATAATATTATGAACCGTCCAGCGTCTGGGACGTTGGACGTTGTAAAGAAATTTAGAAAGAGGAAAGAAAAGGAAGAAGGGCTTGGGTAGCCCGCTTGTTTAGGCCCCACCATATTGTACCTAGACAATCCGAGCCATCCACCCTCTTACTTACAGAGTTTTAACCGTTGGGTGGAAGTTTGGGGTTGATTTGAAGACCTGGTGGGCCATAGCATCAAATAATGCACCTCGACCATTCAAGGATCCATTTTCTCATTTTATCCTTTTTCTAGCGTCAAAAAAATTCAAACTCTGGACTCATTTGGACGGTCTCGGGCCACTGATCGTAATGGCCGGGACGGATTTCAAATTTAGCTGGCCCCACGTGCAAAAACCTTGGAAAAAAGGGTTTTCTTTTTTTTTTTTAAATGAAATGGCAGAGGCTTTGCCTCTGCCTCTGCCTGCAGCGCCGGACGGTGGCGTCCAGAGAGGGACCCACGGCCCCAGCCGTGGGCCCCACCTTGATGTTTGCATGCCATCTAAATTGTTCATGAGGTGGGCCGCCCCAGTAGCGGGCCCCCCTCCAAAAATGGGACAGATCCAAGACTCAGGTGGCCCACACCATGTGAAACAGTAGGAATGAGTGTTGGCCATTGAAATTTTTCCTGGGACCCACAGAAGTATTGAATCAAGCTGAAATTTTTGTTTTCCCTCCACCTAGGCCCGAGAGGCCTTATGAATGGCCCAGATGGTATTTGGGTATCATGGTGGGCCACATCCGTGGACCCCACCATTAATGTATGTGTCTTAACACACCGTCCACCGGCTGTGGATGGTGGACTCCCACCATGATATATTTGTTGTACTCCACCGTCCAGTGGACGGTGGGGCCCCCTTGTGACATATGTGACATATGTGCCTTAATAGCACTGTCCACTGGACAATGGGACCCACTATGATGCATGTGATGCATCCGAACCGTCGATCCATTTGAATGGTTTAGGCCTTTGGGTTAAGCCCATTTGCCTTACAAAGGACCTATGGGTTAGACCCATTTGATTTATGAAATGTTTATGGGCTAGGCCCATTTGATTCATCTAAGGCCTATAAACTTGGGCCCACCTGATATGTAAAGCCTATGAGCTTAGGCTAATTTGACATTTAAGGCCCAAGAACTTAGGCCCACTTGATATGTAAAGCCTATGGGCTTAACTTGATATTTAAGGCCTATGGTTTTAGGCCCAATGGATATGATCTAAGGCCATGTGACTAGGCCATTTGATGTACATCTAGGCCCACTTAATTTATTTAAGGCCTATGGGCTAGGCCCATTCGAATTTCAAAAGGGCTAATGATTTATAAAATGCTTATGGGCTAGGCCCATTGGATTCATTTTAGGCCTAGAGCTTAGGCCCATTAGATGTGTTGCAAGTCCATGGGACTAGGCCCATTTGATGTACTTCAAGGCCCATGTAATTGGACCCCTTTTTGTTGAAATTTTAAAACCCATAGAAGTAAGCCATTTGATATATTGTAAGGCCCATGGGACTAAACCCATTTGATTATAAAAGGGCCCATGGGATTAGGCCCATTAGACTTGTTTGAGACTCATGGGTTAGGCCCATTTGATACATATTAGACTCATGTGACTAAGTCCAATTGATGCAATCCAAGGCCCACGGGTTTTGACCCATTGCAATGCACTTAAGACCCATTGGTGTGGCCCATTTATATGGCCCATCTGATGAATAAATGGCCCATAAGATATGACCCATTTGATATATATGTAAGGCCCAATGGGAGGAACCTAAGGTCCATTGCAATGTGTAAACCCAATACCGATTATGTAGCGGTGTTTAAGAAGATCGTACCTGGGAAGCAATGTTGGTTTGACGTCCACATTGCGAGAGTAATGTTGGTTGGATGTCCACATTACGACTCTCCTTAGGGCCCATCACCAGGCCGTACTTGCTGTGTATTGACAGTTCAGGCCCATCCGCATCGTAAGATAATTCATTTTGTTATAACATGTTTAGTATAGTTTCATGACCCATGATCATACGCATCATATGTATGCTTGATATGAGGATTGACTGATCATAGCATTTGCCTTCGGGCAGGTTGTTTATGGGCTTCCGGTTAGGCGGTGTTGCCCTAAATGAGCGCACAGTATGCGCAGGATTGGTTGCATGACTGGAGAGCGTGATTCATGCATTCCGCATTTGTGTGATATGGTTATTGTACGCCCTAGCGACATCAGGGCCGTAGCCTCCACAGACGTATCGTGGTTGGCAGGATTGGATACCGAAAATCTTGATCTACATGAGGTACTATAGATATCCCTGGGTGAAAGTCCCTAAACCCTTATGGTACCAAGAGGTTGCTCCAACGTCTAGACCGAGTGGGTAGATGAGTACTGAGTGCCGAATACCAGTTGGCTGTGCTCTCCACTGTGTCGTGGTCGGTTGGAAGGGGGTGCGGCCTTATCCGCCCGAGTGTAGGGGGCAATGCTAGGCTGAGTCTGACCAGCTCGAGGAATGGGTCCGCTATCGACGAGTCGCGCCCGATATTGGCAGACGGATAGTGAGGTCTCTTCCACTTACCTTATTGTGCGCGATGTGGCGGTAATCTGGTTTAGAGTGTACTAGACCCCGGTGATATTTCATACTTTGAGCTGTATTGACGTGTGGACATTGATGAGTATCTGTATGCTTGAGTTGCATTGTACATTGCATGGCCTTGGGATGGCCGATACCATTCATGTCTTGCATTGCATAGCCTTGGTACGGCTCATGACGTTTTGGTTCCATCTGCATATTCCGCATTACTCTGACATTGCATTCATATTACTACCTTGCGCACACACTTTCACCACCCTCTAAGCTTTCTGTAAGCTTATGCACGACCGTTGCGTGCAGGTGACGTTGGACTGCAGCAGCGCTGAGGCAGGAGCACGTTGCTAATCATTTTGAAGTTTTTGCTATTTGCCATTGTATTTCCCTTTATGCTCATTGTACTTGTAAAATTTTGATCATAGTGGAAATGTAATGGAGTGCTTGGTTGTTGTTTGTGGGTTATACCTTTGGTTATGCTTATTACGTATCAGACTGATATTAAAAATCCTCCTCGTAGCATCCCAGGATCGGAACCTGGCGAATGGGAGCTAGGAGCTGAGAATGGGGTTCTACGGAGGCTGTCGGTGCCGGATTCGGCGATCGGGAATTTTATGAGCCCGGTTTCCGAGTTTGGGGCGTGACATGCATGAAGCCGCCTAAAATATGAAAGTCCTGGCCAAAGAGTCAGTTAAAAAGGAAGTTGACTTGGCTAGGGGCAAGAAGCGCAAGGATGACCGAACGCGCGGTGATCGCAAGTCGGGTAAGCGACCCGATTGAAATTTTTCTACGTATAACTCACTTAACAAACCGCAAGAGCAGGTGTTGATGGAGATAAAGGGAGAAGGATTCGTTAATTGGCCCAACACGTTTCGAAGTAATCCCAACCGAAGGAGCAAAAATAAATACTGTCATTACCATTGGAATCACGGGCATAATACGAGTGATTGTTATCACTTGAAGGAAGAGATCGAAAGGCTCATCTGAGAAGGCCAACTTATAAAACACGTCAAGAGGACCGAGACAACAAAAGAACGCCAGGAGACAACCGATTTAGATTCAAATCCGATTTTCACCACTCCAGCAGTTATATAAGGAGGTTTTGGACGTGGGGAGCAGGCATTCAGACCTTGGGAGGAAGATCCAAGCTTGGACGGGAGGTGCAACAGAGAGAGAGAGAGGAGACGTTGAAGTTTTTTTCTATTCCTTATTTCTTTTCTTTTTCTGTTTATTTTATAAATCCTGAGGATATTAGTCATATCATGTCTGGCTAAACCTCTTAGATAGGACTAAGAGGTGAAGCTTGTAGTGAGATGGGAGATTTTATACTTTTAATTTAATTTTAATATATGAATTGACGTTGATTTTAGTTTGATTAGTATAGAAATATTTTTAGTCTTTAATGGTCTGTTGTGACTGAAATTACAATGGGTCTGCAATGGCTTTGAGTATTCCTTCTTCTTCTTTATGTTTATGACGTTAGGACGTCCTGTTGTTCACCATAGTCTCCTGGGCATGGTTGGATGACGGTACCCTTCCTAACTTTCATACATGTGATTGGGTGGTAATTAGTTTAATTCTGTTATTTGCCATAGTCTTTTGGGCATGGTTTGGTGATGGAATCCATTCTAATTCATATACCTTTCATCTCTTGAAAACTAGATCAATGACAGTTCAGTTAATTTTCATGAAACATGCATAAGATCTCCCTGATCTCTACAAGTGGATCCTCTGAATCCCTAGTTCCCTTCTCCTGATTTCTCTCAAGTTTAGATAACTATTTCACCAGTATTCCTTCAAATTCAATCAGATTAGATTTCATCTTAGCCTAGTTCTAGTTCTAGATAATTTTAGATAACGTACAAGTTTCAGTCCCTTGAGATTCGACCTCGGTCTTACCGAGTTATTACTACATCACAACCCTTCACTTGGGGAGTGAATAAGTTTTTGGCGCCGTTGCCGGGGACTGTCGGATATGTTTTTCTGAAATTAATTAGTTTTAGGATTAGTTTAAGATTAGGTTTAGATGTTCTTTATTTTTAGAAACTAACGTGTCCTTCTTGTTTTTTTTTTTTGGCCTCTGAGATAGTTTCTAAATTGGTAAATTCTTTCTTAAATTCTTCCTTTCTATTCTAGATTTAGATTAAAACTTATTTCTTCTTTTTAGTAAGTTTCTAACTCTAATTCTTTTAAGGTTCCTAACCTTGTTTCTGTTTTAGAATTTTTCCATAAGTTTTTTTTATTTAGGAACTAACCCGATTTTTCTGTTTTGTAGGAAACTTCTAATTTAGTAAGCTCTTTCTAGTTCTTTTTTTCTTTGGAATTTCTTCTTTTCCCTAGAAATTAATTTACTTTTAATTAGGACTTCCTATTCTTAGAAACTAACTTATTTTGTTTTGTTTTGCAGATTCTTAACCTAGGCCTCCAAATTTGGTAACTTCTTTCCATCTTTCCCTTTTATTTTTTAGATTTCTTCTTCCTTTCTCTTAGGTTCAAGTTAGAATTTGAGGGTTGAGTGTGTTTTATGCCCCAGTGGGCACGCGACAACACTCGACGTCTCGTGACTGAAGGAGGATTAGTTGAAGGGTTGACTGTCCATCGCAGGACTAGACACCACTTGAATTCTCCTGAGTTAGAGGACGTTATGGCTGAAAATTAACCTCAAGCACTACCCCAACCTAGGGTTGAGAAAGTACATGATGAGAATGAGGTGCATCAGGCACCCCCGCCTCGTACTTTACGAGATTATTTATAACCGCCGGGGGTGAGTACGCCATCATGCATGATTTTTCTTGAGAATACACGACATATGGACATCAAGCCAGGGGTTATCCAACTCCTTCCTAAGTTTCATGGGCTTGAATCTGAAGAACCATACTTGCATCTGAAAGAGTTCGATGAAATCGTAGGCACCTTATAATTTTCTAATGTATCTGAGGATACTATTAGGCTGAAACTCTTTCCATTTTCCTTGAAAGAAAAAGCCAAGATGTGGTTACGTTCACTGCGTCCTAGATCCATTGGCACATGGAATGATATGCAGAGGGAATTTATAAAGAAATTTTTCCCACATCATAAGACAATTACCCTTAGGAGAGCAATCATGAACTTTGTCCAAAAGGGAGATGAAACATTCTTCCAATGTTGGGAAAGGTTCAAGGATCTGCTTAACGCATGCCCACAACATGGCTTTGAAATATGGCGCATTACGAATTTTTTCTATGATGGGCTAACATCTTCCATGCGCCAAATGGTCGAGACAATGTGTAACGGAGATTTCGTTAATAAAAATGTCGATGAGGTATGGGATTACCTCGATAGTCTCGCTGAAAAAACACAATTATGAGACTATTACCCAAGGACGAACACTACGTCTAGGCCGACTCATTCAAGGGAAAAAGGAGGAATATATCTCCTGAAAGAGGATGATGATCTTAACGCTAAGGTAGCCAATCTCACCTGAAAATTTGAGGCCATGGAAGGAAAGAAGGAAAAGGTTAATGAAAGTGTTTGCGGCATCTGTGATTGCAACATTCATACTACTGAAAATTGTCCTTCAATACCTGCCTTTAGAGAAGTATTGAATGAGCAATCTAATGCCGTAAATAACTATCAAAGACCTTTCAATGGACCACCCTCTAATACGTACAATCCTGGCTGGAAAAGTCATTTGAATTTTAGTTGGAGGAACGGACAAACTGCTACCCCTCAAGGTTTCTTCAATCAAAATTCAAATCAGGGGAGACCTCAAGAAGAACCGGCTCAAAATTCTGTATAAGAGCTGACGCAGATAATGCGAGATTTCATACAAAAGATAGATTCACGTATGACGGCTATAGAAAAGGGGATGCTTCCTGCACAACCAATCCCCAATCCTAAACCGCAATACGAGACAGGTAATCCCAGCTCTTCAAATCAAATGGGGCATGCTAAATCCATCACCACTCTTAGGAGTGGGAAGGTTATTGATAAAACCCTTCCGGTTAGGCCCGAAAAGCTTCAAGAACCAGAAGAGGACAATAATGATGGATCTAGTGACGCCCCACAAAAATTTGAACCGGAACCTCTAGAAAAGCCAGTTGCTCCGTTTCCCCAACGGTTGATTGAACCAAAACGTCTCTCTAACTCTCAGGATATCCTAGAGGTGTTGAAACAAGTGAAAGTCAACATTCCTCTGCTTGATGTTGTAAAACAGATTCCTTTATATGCTAAATTTCTAAAGGACTTATGCACTACCAAACGACGAAAAAGTGTTCAAAAGAAGATCTCCTTAACTGAAAAAGTGAGTGCCATCCTGAAACAAGATGTGCCGCAAAAATTCAAGGATCCCGGTTGCCCAACCATATCATGTGTAATCTGAAACTATCGAATTGATCATACACTTCTTGACTTAGGAACAAGCGTCAATCTGATTCCCTACTCGGTATACCAACAGTTAGGTTTGGGTGAATTAAAACCCACTCGAACCACACTACAACTTGCTAATCGTTCTGTTCGTGTACCAAGAGGGATCATCGAGGATGTGTTGGTCAAGGTTGATAGATTTTACTACCCTATTGATTTTATCATCTTGGACACCGAACCTATCAATGACACGAGCACTCAGATTCCCGTCATTCTTGGTCGCCCATTCCTGTCCACTTCAAATGCAATTTATCAATTGCAGGAATGGTGTCATGACTATGTCCTTTGAAAATTTGACATTAGAATCGAATATCTTTTTCAATAACGGCAGTAACTCAGAGGATGATGACGATTTCCACGATGTTAACATGATTGATTCTTTTATGGAAGATAGAACGCCTCTCACTTTATCCTCTGATCTTCTAGAAACGTGCCTGGCCCACTCCCATGATCTTGATGATGATATAATTAGGGAGACATGTGTCATTCTAGATACTGCACCGGTACTTGAAGTTAACCGGTGGAGGCCACAAATTGAAGAATTACCCCAAACTGATGTAGTGCCTCTATCGTCTAACCTCAAGCCACCGAAGCTTGACCTAAAACCTTTGCCCTCTGATTTAAAATATGTCTATTTAGGTCAAGATGAGACATACCCGGTGGTGATCTCTGCCCACCTGGAGAAAGAACAGGAGACTATGCTGATATCTACTCTCATTGAGCATAAGGGAGCTCTTGGATGGA
Source organism: Magnolia kwangsiensis (assembly GCA_037074715.1). Classification (NCBI taxonomy): domain Eukaryota; kingdom Viridiplantae; phylum Streptophyta; class Magnoliopsida; order Magnoliales; family Magnoliaceae; genus Magnolia; species Magnolia kwangsiensis. The sequence continues at coordinate 739,348 of CM073585.1, forward strand.
CGATAGCGGACCTCAAAGGAATTAACCCATCGATTTGTACTCACCGCATATATCTTGAGGACAATGCAAAGGCTGTTCGGCAATCACAATGTAGACTGAATCCAAACATGAAGGAAGTGGTTAAGGTCGAGGTTCTCAAACTATTGGAAGTGGGGATCATATATCCCATATCCGATAGTCAATGGGTGAGTCCAACTCAGGTGGTTCCTAAGAAGTCCGGGATCACCATCGTAGCCAATGCCAATAATGAACTCATGCCGACTAGAGTTACTATTGGTTGGAGAATGTGCATTGACTACAGGAAGCTGAATACCGTCACTAGGAAGGACCACTTTCCTTTGCCCTTTATAGATCAGATATTGGAAAGGTTAGCTGGTCATTCCTATTACTGTTTCCTTGACGGGTATTCAGGTTATAATCAGATTGAAATCGCCCCTGAAGATCAGGAAAAGACCACATTTACATGTCCCTATGACACCTTTGCTTACAGAAGGATGTCATTCGGGTTATGTAATGCCCCTGCCACCTTTCAGCGATGTATGATGAGTATCTTTTCTGACATGGTGGGGAAATATTTAGAGGTCTTCATGGACGATTTCTCTGTTTTCGGTTCATCTTTCAGCGAGTGTTTAGCAAGTCTTAAATGTGTGCTGAAAAGATGCGAAGAAAAAAATTTGGTACTTAACTGGGAGAAGTGTCATTTTATGGTTCAAAAGGGAATTGTCCTTGGGCATATCATCTCGTCCAAAGGAATCGAGGTACATAAGGCAAAAATTGATCTTATCTCTAACCTACTTCCACCCAAGAATATCAGAGACGTGCGATCCTTCTTAGGACACGCAGGCTTTTACAGACGATTCATAAAGGACTTTAGTCTCCTCTCTCGTCCTTTATGTAATCTTCTTCAAAAGGATACACCATACGAGTGGACTGAGCAGTGCCAAGAAGCTTTCGCTAAGCTTTAGGGCATGTTAACCACTGCACCTATCATGCAGCCACCCGACTGGAGTCTTCCTTTTGAACTTATGTGCGATGCCTCTGATTATGCTCTTGGAGCGGTTATAGGCCAGAAAAAAGATAAGCGGCCTTACGTTATTCACTACGCAAGTAGGACTCTAAATCCTGCCCAAGTGAACTACTCGACTACGGAAAAGGAACTCTTAGCCGTATTGTTCTCTTTGGACAAATTTCGGTCCTACCTGATCGGATCCAAGATCATCATCTACACAGATCACGTGGCACTTAAGTATCTTCTTTCTAAGAATGATTCTAAGCCCCTCCTGATACGATGGATCATTCTACTCCAAGAATTCGATTTGAAAATTAAAGACAAAAAGGGAGTAGAGAACGTAGTGGCCGATCACCTTTCTCGCCTTAATACTTCTGATTCCCTTGAGGCGACCCATATCAATGACATGTTCCCTGATGAATAACTATTTAGAGTCTCCCATTCACCTTGGTTCACTGATTTTGCTAATTATCTTGCTACAGGGTCGATACTGACACATTGGACATCGATTAAAACCATTTGTCGAGACATTTGATTCAGAGGATATGTCCATGCCTCTGATTGCGCCTGATTACCAGGATTGATCTCCTAGTCTGATGGAGGTATAGGTAGGTTTATCGCTTTCATAGGACTAGGGTAGTTTACTTTATTTGTCTATCTAAAGATCGTAAATTTAGCGCTCCTGGGAGGCAACCCAGTCATTTTATTCCATTTCAATTTTTAGTTAGATAGTTCAACATTTATGGGTAACATTACTGCAAACCCTCATGAGACTACAACTCGTCCACTAGGGGTAATCTAGGGGTTTAAAGGCTTGTTGCATACGCTAAATGCAATCGAGAGCACCTGCGAAAGTGGTATAAGTAGGATTTTATTTTTGTTTTTATTTTTCTTTCTCTTTCGTACTAACCTGCTCTCTCCCAACGATCTCGTGAAAAGTCTCTCTTGATTCGTTATTCAGGTACTATCTTCCCATTACTTCTCATTTACTTTCTCTGCCCCATGTGCATTGCATGTTTATATCTTTTACATTGAGGACAATGTAGATTTTAGGTTGGGGGTGAAAAATCAGGTTTCCTAATCAGTGTTTTCTTGGTCTTGAGCAAAAATTGTGAAAAATTATGAAAATCGTGAAAATTTTTAATTTTTTTTTTCAGAAAATTCTTGTGAATTCGAAGTGATTTTGACAGATATCCCTAATTTATATTTTCAAGATACGTGATGTTGGTAATTTCGGACTCTGAAATTCAGTATCTGTTAAATTTCACAATTAAGATCGAACTATTAATCCATGATTAGAAGTTGTAAACATTGATTGAGTCATGAGTTCACATGCCACATCTCGATTTCACATTAAGGCTTCGGTTTGATATTGAAGGGTTAACTTGGTAATCACTAAGCATGTAAGGAATGAGCCTGAAAATTTTGAGCTTTAGTTCATAAAGAAGTGAAAGGATTGGGCGAATGGTCTTCACTGTAGGTTTGCTCCCTATAGGTGTAGATTTAATTCCCCATGAATGATATGTGAAAAGGGTTGGGTGTACGGTCTTCAGCATAGGTTTGCTCCTTATAGGTAAGGACTTGATTTCCCTTCTTGGCATTACTTTTACTAAAAAATCAAAAGCTGATAGAAAAATCAAAAGATGATCTTTGAAGCAAGGTTTGGTTTTTATGAATTCTCTTGTTGATTACCAATGATATCCTGAAATAGAGAAGTGTATTTTAATGATGATAAGCCGAGAGTACACTATACATCTATAGATCTCAATGTTTAAATTTTTTTTAATTGATGAGTTAATACTTTACACTTGATTATGAAGTCTACCGTGCACTTGAGCTCAGAAAAAAGAAAACAATTTCCAACAATCATGAATATTAAATTTCTCGTATCTTGTTCAAAATCTCACTCGATTTCATAGAAAGTTCTCCTATAATTCTCAAATTATTTTTCACATACCTTGCTCGAGACTAGCAAGATGCTGGTTGGGGGTTATGTTGAGGGTCAAATATTGTATATTAGACCCTAAATATTGTCTGGATTTATGAACATAATATTGTCTAATGACCCATTTTATCGTGTTTATGTTGCAGGGTGTCTTTATAAGCTTGGATCAAAATAGGATATTAAAAGCATGGATTGGACACTCTGAAGACACCAAAGCATTGTATGAGACTCCATGACACCAAGATCGAAGATTTGCACGCCGGAGATCAGAGAAATTTCAGCAATTCACTTTCAAATGGCCCGAAATTGGTGTAGAATGCAAGATCACAGGGTTCCCACCATCCGTTCGACTCAAAACTCTATACAGGGCCTGAGGACTCTAAATGAACCATACACGTTGAAATTCATCCGTTGGATCTTTCTTAAAGTGGTTCAGTGGACCGATCAGCCCATAAATCAGCCAATTGGGGCCCGCCTATCATCTGGAAATGATTAAACTTTGGTATCAACCCTTTAAAAGGGATGACACACTGAATGGACGGTTTGGATTTACTGAAACAACACCTTAGGGGGTCCCACTTACAGTGTGTGTGCACCCCATCCACGTTCACTCGCCGTGCACCGGACCGAAGAATCGGTCAAAGTCGGTGTGGACCGACTCCTTCTCGATTTTTAAAAAAACGCAAGCAGGGTTTACGCTGCCGACGCTGGGTCCTCTCAGTGGGGCCCACTCATGCAATTCTTCGATCGGGTCCGTCCATTCACTCAGGGGCATGGCCACAACCCTTGCCAAGCTTTCCTTTTGGTCCCATGCGTACGATCACTTGATTTCCATCGTTAAACGTCAGATGGACGGCGAAGCAGAATATTCCGTGGGCCAAGCCAAAATTAATCTGAAACCAGTCATTTCTTACTGAAATTCTGAGAGGAATTCGGTGGACGGATTGGATTTCTCAAGTGTCTAACGAAATGGGCCCCACAAGTGCCACAGCGGAAGAAGTTTTCGTTTTAGCGTCCACGTAATGCACGGTCGCTGGCCGTTTTGCGGAAGCTAGTGGGCCCCACACGTGCCCTGTAAGCTCAATTTGAACCATCCACCGTGTAGACGGCATTGAATACTTCAAAACCATGTTGTCACTTTTCACCCATGCGTGTACACGTGTGAGATACAGAGGCCACAAAAGGGCTGCCCTGCAACGTTCAAAACTGATCCTTTTGTGATTTCTTCTCTGGGCCACGTCAATGGATGTTCAAAACCACCCATTCTTAACTGAAATTTCGTTCTAAATGCAATGGACGGGGTGGATTTTCCATAAAATGCTTCTGTGGGGCCCACCGATTACAACAGTGAAATGGTGCGAAAGGTCTCACACATCCGTGAAAATTGACTTTTTCAGGCGGTTTTGGCCCATCATCTTTGATCATATGGCAGATCTGAACCGTCTATCATGTAGAGGACCCAAGAAAGTACTAAGGGACGGTGTTTCTTTGGAATTTGAGCGAGGAAAGTGGCGTGTTTCGAGGCACCGAACTTGGCTGCGAAAAAGCTTTCACTAGGTATGCATAGCTTTCCAAATCCGATTCAAATCTGATTTTCACCACTCCAACAGTTATATAAGGAGGTTTTGGACGTGGGGAGCAGGCATTCAGACCTTGGGAGGAAGATCCAAGCTTGGACGGGAGGTGCAATAGAGAGAGAGAGGAGAAGTTGAAGTTTTTTCTATTCCTTATTTCTTTTCTTTTTCTGTTTATTTTATAAATCCTGAGGATATTAGTCACATCATGTCTGGCTAAACCTCTTAGCTAGGGCTAAGAGGTGAAGCTTGTAGTGAGATGAGAGATTCCATGCTTTTAATTTAATTTTAATATATGAATTGACGTTGATTTTAGTTTGATTTGTATAGAAATATTTTTAGTCTTTAATGGTCTGTTGTGACTGAAATTATAATGGGTCTGCAATGGCTTTGAGTATTCCTTCTTCTTCTTTATGTTTATGACGTCAGGACGTCCTGTTGTTCACCATAGTCTCCTGGGCATGGTTGGATAACGGTATCCTTCCTAACTTTCATACATGTGATTGGGTGGTAATTAGTTTAATTCTGTTGTTTGCCATAGTCTTTTGCGCATGGTTTGGTGATGGAATCCATTCTAATTCATATACCTTTCATCTCTTGAAAACTAGATCAATGACAGTTCAGTTAATTTTCATGAAACATGCATAAGATCTCCTTGACCTCTACAAGTGGATCCTCTGAATCCCTAGTTCCCTTCTCCTGATTTCTCTCAAGTTTAGATAACTATTTCACCAGTATTCCTTCAAATTCAATCAGATTAGATTTCATCTTAGCCTAGTTCTAGTTCTAGATAATTTTAGATAACGTACAAGTTTCAGTCCCTTGGGATTCGACCTCGGTCTTACCGAGTTATTACTACATCACAACCCTGCACTTGGGGAGTGAACACCATTTCCTTGCCACTTATTGCTAGAAACCCTCCACACCAAACAATAGTAATGGTCGACTTTCTGATAGTCGATCAATCGTCTGTCTACAATGCTATACTCGGCTGACCTTCACTGAGTCTTCTCCAGGCCATTGTTTCTACATATCACCTCTCCATGAAATTCCTGACTGAGTCGGGAGTAGGAGTCGTCAAAGGAGATTAGAAGGACACAAGACGTTGCTACGCGACAACTGTAAAGGTCCCAGTCGAGAAAGCTCCAGCTGAGGTATCGATGATCGAGTCGCTAGATCCCCGGATCGAGACTCATGAATAAGGGCAACCGATTGAAGACCTTATCTCGGTACCTCTGGTTGAGACAGATGGATCTAAAACAGTGCAAATTGGCTCGTCTCTGTGATCTCCCCTGAAAGATAATTTGATTAACCTGCTCCGACGATACGCTGACATATTCGCATGGAGCCATGAAGACATGCAGGGAATTGACCCATCAGTGATTACTCACCGACTCAACATTAATCCGACCTATCGATCGATCTGACAGAAGCGACGACCGCTCTGCCCCGAAAGGTATGCTGTCATTGAAGAAGAGGTCAGAAAGCTCCTTAAGACAAAATTCATAGAAGAGATATACTACCTGAAATGGGAAGCTAATGTCGTACTAGTGAAGAAAGCCAATGAGAAGTGGTGAGTCTGTATTGACTATATCGACCTAAATAAAGCATGCCCAAAGGATAACTTTCTTTTTTCGAGGATTGATCAGTTGGTAGATAGTACTGCGGGGCATGAACTTCTTAGTTTTATGGATGCATATTCAAGGTATAATCAAATTGTAATGCATTATTTCGATAAATCTAAAACTACCTTTGTCATTGACAAAGGTCTTTATTGTTACCATGTGATGCTGTTTAGTTTGAAAAATTCTGGAGCAACATATTAAAGACTAGTGAACAAAATCTTTGCTCGACTAATCGGTTGAACCATGGAAGTGTACATTGACGACATACTCGTAAAAAGTGTACACACGATCGACCATATAGCTAACCTAGAAGAAATGTTCCAAATCTTGGGTAAGTTTCAAATGAAGTTGAACCCGAGCAAGTGTGCTTTTGACATAAGCTCCAAAAAGTTCTTCGAATTCCTGGTTAGCCAACGAGGGATCGAGGTAAATCCAGAAAAGATCAAGGCATTGCTCGACATGGAATCTCCAAAAACGATCAAAGACATACAAAAGTTGACTGGACGAGTAGCGGCACTCAACCGTTTTTTCTCCCGAGCCACTGAAAAATATCTCTCGTTCTTTAACAAATTGAAGGGACGACAAACGATGGAATGGACGGAAGAGTGCGAGGTAAAGTTCCAACAATTAAAATCTTATCTCAGATCTCCGCGTCTCTTATCGAAACCCGAGCCAGGAGAGGCTTTGCTATTATATTTTGCGGTATCCGAGGCAGCTGTTAGCTCGGCCTTGATACGAGAATACGAAGGAAAGCAACTGCCAGTTTACTATGTCAGTAAAACACTCTTACCGGTAGAGACAAGATACCCATTCCTGGAAAAAGTGGCCTTAGTTCTAGTGGTCTCCTCGCGTCAACTTCGGCCATACTTTCAAGCTCATTCCATAATCGTTATGACCGATCTTCCGCTACGTCAGATTCTACAGAAACAAGAAACTTCTGGCCAACTTACAAAGTGGGCGATTGAACTTAGTGAATTCGACATTCAGTACAAGCTGAGAATAGCTATCACAGGACAAGTCGTGGTTGACTTCATTACTGAAGTGACACCACAAGCTGATATTAGCGCTACCGAGCATATTGAAGAATCGACAATAGTTTCTCCCGAGTCTTCACCCGACCCAAAACCCTGGAAGCTATATGTCAATGTCTCCTCTAACTCTAAGGCAAGCGGGGCAAGAGTAGTTTTGGAAAGTTCCAATCAAACCTATATACAGTATGCCTTAAAACTTGGATTTCAAGCCTCAAACAACACAGTAGAATATGAAGCATTATTGCTTAGCCTTCGACTCGCGGTTGGCTTGGGTGTTACGCATCTCACCATCTTCAGCGTTTCACAGTTAGTTGTCAACCAAGTTACCAGTGTGTATCAAACACGGAAAGAATGACTAAAAGCGTACATGGAGAAAGCTAAAGAACTAATCGACGACTTTTAGTGTTGTATCATAAACTCGGATTCCTCGGACAGAAAATGCTAAAGTCGACCTATTAGCGAAACTCGCCTCCGCCGATGAAGACGATATACCCCAATCGGTTCCGATCGAGTACATTGCTAAGCCGAGTATCAATGAACCAGCTAGCTCGACCATACACGCAATTGATTCAGGACCCACTTGGGTTGATCCGATCGTCCGATATCTCAACAGTGGAGAATTTCCTGAAGATCATGCCGAAGCTCGATGATTGAAGATCTGAACCTCTCGTTACACCATACTCAACGGAACACTATAGAAAAAGGGTTATTACGCTCCGTTGCTACGGTGCCCAAACCTTGATGAAGCCGACTACGTGTTGTGAGAAATCCATAAAGGGATTTGTGGGAATCACTCAGGTGGATGATAGCTAGCACACAAGGTTTTACGTCAGGGATACTACTGGCCAACTATTCAGTACGATACTCGTAAGCTTGTCCAGAGATGCGATAAGTGTTAGAGATTCGCGGCTATCCCGAGACAACCTCCTGAAGAACTGACTCCCATGACCAGTCCTTGGCCCTTTGCGTAGTTGGGAATTAACATTATCGGATCGCTCCCTATGAGGAAAGGCCAAACCAAGTTCACTGTCATGACAGTAGACTACTTCACAAAGTGGGCCGAGGCAGAGCGTTAGCAAAGATAACCGAACAAAAGATCATGGACTTTATATGGAAAAATATCGTCTGTCGGTTCGGGATACCTTGAATTATTATAAGTGACAATGGGAAGCAGTTCGACAATAAAAGCTATCGCGAGATGTGCGATAATCTCGGAATAAAAAAATGTGTATTCATCGCCCCCATCATCCACAGACGAATGGGCAAGTTGAAGCGATCAATAAGATTATCAAGCATCATCTTCGAACCAAAATTGATCGAGCCAAAGGAGCATGGGCCGAAGAACTCTCGAAGATATTATGGACATACCGAATCACAACCCGAACTGTTACAGGAGAAACTGTAAGACCCGTATCTTAGTCCGTACCGTTCCGTAGACTTTCGCGGTCTTACCTGTCGAATTTCGACAACCTTCGACCCTTAACCGATATTTACGCGCGACCCTGATTCATATGCCGTCAACCCAAGTCGACTCAACCCAAGACCATTACCATAGCGACCGCGCCATCGCTGCGGTTTTGATGCCGCGACTTGCGTGCCAAGGCGATACCCTGGTCAAGAGATGTGGGCCAACGTTCGGTGCGAGGAAAATGCCGCGAGTTGCGAAACTCAAGAGAATCTCTACGAGATGTCACATCAATCCATCACATGTCAAGTACATGTCAAGTACACATCACTTTCACCCATACCCAAGCAACCACAAAAGTCAAAAAAGGTCTTACAAGCCTATACTTTTCTTACACAAAAAACCACCAAAGTCAAAAAGGTGTCTTATACACCCATCTCTCTCCCATCACCCTATCACCTCACATCTCCTTACAACTCTCTCTCTTTCTCATTTCTCATCTCATTTTCTCAAGCAACAAAAAAATCCCACGTATGAGAATTCTCCAAGTCTTTCTAAAACTCTAAGGTGGCCCACTTTTCTACCCCATCATCTCCCATCGTAGCCATCCATTCCTCATCTCACCCATTGAAATCAAAGCTAAGGTGCTAAGGAACCCATAGGAGCAAGAAGATCGAACGGTGGGTGCTTGATAATGTTAGTTTTTCATATTTTTGAGATGGGCCAAGTGAGGCCAACCGATCAATAGTTTGGATCTTACTTGGGACCCTAAGATGTGGCCGATGACTCACCTTAATTATCCATATCATTCCATGATGGGGCCATTCTCCATGGACCCCATCATGATGTTTACCTTTCCTAGTTTGTAAATAAGGTCATCTAGACCGTTTATTTTCGTGGAGAATGGATCTCCACCATCGATTCTTGATTAGGTGGGCCCATATGCAATAGTTTATGTTGTAGATCATGAAAGGGAGGGCCCATAGTGCCGGGGACCCTCCATCAAGCACGTCCCTCTCTCTCTCTCTCTCTCTCTCTCTCTCTCTTCTTTCCTTTTTTTTTAATATTTTGTGTGATGATTTGGCCGTGTGGCCCACTTGGATGGACCCCACTTTGATGTATGTGTTACCCATGTCATCTGACCTTCTCTTTTGGTGGCCCACATTTACAGGTGGGGCCCATCTCGAATGTATGTATTATCTCCAAAATGCCCAGTGTCCAGGGACGCTGGACGTTGATATTAAAACTAAAAATTTGGCCTTGGTTCAAGGCTATTTGGGTGAGCAACAGGTGTAGGCCCCACCTTTATGTATAGTTCTAATCCAAGCCGTCCATCCCTTTCACCAACTCATTTTAGGCGTTGAGCCAGAAAATGAGATTGAACGGAGCATCTGGTGGGCCATAACTTAGCAAATGTAATCTCCACCATCTAAAGTTTCTTAGATTTTTTCCTACATGCTGAAAATGTCCAATATTAGACTCGTTGGGCTTGTTTTGAGCCAGGGAAGCTAGTGGACGGGGTGGATTTATAGGATGTGGGCCGCACATCTGAAAAACCGTAAAAACTTAGTTTTTTTTTTTAAAAAAAGGAGGGTGCTGCTGCAGTAGGTGCTGCAGCTGTCAGCGCTGCCAGCGCCAGGTGGACGGGCCAGCATCCCAACGGCTATTGCCGTGGGCCCCACCATGATGTATATGTAAATTCCATGCCGTTCATGTGGTGGGCCCCCTCCAAGTTTCAACCAAATCCAAAACTCAGGTGTTCCACACCACACGAATCAGTGGGATTGAACCTCTACCATTGAAACCCATTTTTGGGCCTACATAAGTTTTGAATCAATCTAAAATTTATGTTTTCCCTTCATCCAGGTCTGAGTGACCTTATGAATGGATTGGATGACAAGTAAACATTATGGTGGGCCCCACATGGGACCCACAGTGATGTATGTGTTTTATATCCACCGTCCAGGCGGATGGTGGAAGCCCCCCATGATATTTGTGTTTTATTCTCTCCGTCCAGCAAACGGTGGAGCTGGGGCCCACGATGCTGCATGTGCATTATGCACACTGTCCAACCACAATGGACCCCACCCTGGTGTGTGTGCAGTATCCAACCGTCCATCCACTTGGAAAGATCATTTTAAGGCCTATGGATTTAGGCCCATTTGATATATAAGGCCTATGGATTTAGGCCCATTTGATTTATATAAGGCCTTTGGTTTTAGGCCCATTTGATTTTATATAAGGCCTATGGATTTAGGCCCATTTGATTTATATAAGGCCTATGGATTTAGGCCCATTTGAATTATATAAGGCCTATAGGATTAGGCCCATTTGATGTATTTAAGACCCACGAGATTAGGCCCACTTGATGTATTCTAAAGCCCATGGGTTAAGGCCCATTAAGATGTACTAGGGTCTATAGGTTGAGGCCCATTTAATGTGCATATGGGGCTCAATTGGTGTGGCCCATTGGTTACATATAAGACCCACGAGATTAGGCCCATTTGATGCAATCTAAGGCCCATGGGTTATGACCCATTCCAATGCACTAAAGGCCCATTGGTGCGGCCCATTGATGTGGCCCACTTGATGAATATAAGGCCCATGGGATGTGGCCCATTTGATATATTTAAAGGCCCAATGGGATGTACCTAAGGTCCATTGCAATGTGTGATCCCAATATGGATTATGTAATGATGTTCACAACGATCGTGCCTTGGGAGCAATGTTGGTTTGACGTCCACATTGTGAGTGTAATGTTAGTTGGATGTCCACATTACGACTCTCCCTAGGGCCCATTGATAGGCAGTACTTGTTGTGTGTCGGCCGTATAGGCCACCTGCGTTGTATGGATATTTCATTACTTTATTACATGTTTAGTATAGTTCTATGACTCATGATCATACGCATCATATGTATGCTTGATATGAGAGGTAATTGATCATAGCATATGCCTTTGGGTAGGTTGTTTATGGGCTCCGATTAGGCGGTGTTGCCCGACATGAGCACACGATACGCGCAGGATTTACTGCATGATTGGATAGTGTGATTCATGCATTTCGCATTATGTGACATGGTTATTGTACGCCCTAGCGACATCGGGGCCGTAGCTTCCACAGACATATCGTGGTTGACAGGATTGGATACCGAAAATCTTGTTCTACATGGGGTGCTATAGATATCCCTGAGTGAAAGTTTCTAAACCCTTATGGTATCAAGAGGTTGCTCTAACGTCTAGACCGAGTGAGTAGATGAGCGTTGAGTGCTAATTACCAGATGGTTGGGCTCTCCACTATGTCGTGGTCGGGTGGAAGGGGGTGCGGCCTTACCCGCCCGAGTGTAGGGGGTAATAGTTTAGAGTGTACTAGACCCTGGTGATATCCCAGATTTGAGCTGTATTGATGTGTTGACATAGATGAGGATTTGTATGCTTGAGTTGCATTTCACATCGCATGGCCTTGGGATGCTGATATCATTCATGTCTTGCATCGCATAGCTTTGGTACGGCTAATGGTTTTCATGGATCCATCTGCATATTCCGCATTACTCTGATATTGCATGTTCATATTACTACCTTGCGCACACACTTTCACCACCCTCTAAGCTTTCTATAAGCTTATGCACGACCGTTGCGTGCAGCTGACGTTGGGGCGCAGCAGCGCTGAGGCAGGAGCGCTTAGCAGATTGTTTTGGAGTTTTTGTTCATCATCATTGTATTTTCCCTTTATGCTCATTGTATTTGTAAAGTTTTTGATCATAGTGGAAATGTAATGGAGCTTTTTGGTTGTTGTTTGTGGGTTATGCTTATTACGAATCAAACTTACGTTGAAAATCCTCCTCATAGCATCCCAGGATCGGAACCCGGCGAATGGGCGCTAGGAGCCGAGAATAGGGTTCTACGGAGGCTGTCGGCGCCGGATTCGGCGATCGAAAATTTTGTGAGCCCAGTTTTTGAGTTTGGGGCGTGACAGAAACTCCTTTCTCTTTGGCTTATGGCTCGGAAGCCGTCACTCCAGTCGAGATCGAGTTGCCTTCAGCCCGAGTCAGCTCATTTAATGAAGAAGAAACTGAAGAACTCCTAACCCTCAGACTTGATCTTCTAGACGAACAAAGAGAAAGGGCTCGGTTATGCATGATGGCTCAGTAGCAACAAGTAGCTCGGTTCTATAATACACGAGTCAAAGTCAGACACTTTCGAGTCGGAGACATGGTCCTCCAAAAAATATTCCTCAACACAAAGGAAGTTGGTGCGGGCACATTGAGACTCAATTGGGAAGGACCTTATATTGTCTCAAGCACCATCCGACTAGAAACGTATCGATTGGAAGACCTGATCGTGCGATTATTGCCTCATCTATGGAATGCCAAGCATCTAAAAACCTACTATCCTTAAAAGTCGGCCTAGCGAAGTATTGGAAAAGACTAAAAAATGACAAGCATGTAAACTGAGTCAAAATGAATAAAATAAAATTGAGTATATTCATTTATTAGTATGTTTGTTATATCAAGTTACATCTTGCTTCAGCATTGCATTGTTAGACAAAGGGGTTAAAGGAAAAAATAAAGATCGGCCGTAACGTATGAAAGTCTTCCTCAGCTGCAAAGTTTCTCGAGCCTACTCAGAGCCGATGATGGTACTAAAATGGAACTGATGATGGTACCAAAATGGAGCTGATAATGGTACCAAAAACTGAGCTCCAAGGTTCCATCAAGAGTCACTCGGAGTAACCTCTGGAGCTGCTTCAAACTCGACCTCGACACTAGCCGCACTATCGGCAGACCCAGTAACTTCAGTCTCTGGATCCTCCGGAGCACCTTCTTCGATTCCCGAGAGATCAAGGTTGGAAAAAGATTGCCTCATCACCTTGATACAAGTTGTATACCCGCTTTGATATAGGCGATCCCTCTCATCCTCAAACTCCAAAGATTCAAGATAGTCTTTTACAGCCTTCTCCCCGACTTCTCTCCTGGCCACCTCAAGGGCACCTCTTATCTCACCCTTAAGCTGAGCCAACTTCTCCTCAAAGGTGTCACGAGCCAAGCGATGTTTCCAACTCGTCCCAGGTCTCCTTCAGCAGCAAAGCCGCTAGAGCACAATCGGCTTTAGCATCTTCAGCCACTTTCCAAGCGAGGCTCAACTTGCTAGTCAGCCGACCAACCCAAGCTGAGGTAATTTTAAGTTGGGCTTTCGCCTCCGCTACCCGTTTTCGAGCCGCTTCAACATCCGCCACATCTTTTTAGGCCTCGGTCAAATTCGAGCCAGCTCTCAGTAGACATGGGGAAAGCTACAAAAGAAAACGACAGAGTTAGGATAAGAAAAAAGAAGGTTATGGTTCGAGAGAAAAGTTTAGGTTTTACCTCGAGCAAGATTCTTGCTGCATGGGAGAGTATCTGACTCCCAGAGGCTTCAAATAGGGAAGCGAATTTCTTCTTGCTCCCTCAAGAGATAGCCCAAGGAACTATGTTAAACACAGCCTGCCGGAAGATCGACATCTCCTGTTGGGCTAATTCGCCCCTTGAAGTCTCTCTTTTCTGCTCCTCTATCCGTCCCGAGACCCGTTCTACAACGGGTCCTGCCTCAGGAGTCGCCCGAGACTCAGCAGGAGTTGTGTTCGCATCCTCTGCCCTCTCTTCAAGATCAAAGAGAACGACGACGGTCGGGATGACTGGAGCTGGGGCAGGTGGCTCTATGACCATGGGCGCGGTCTTTGCCTTCTTTGGAGGCTAAGGCTCCGACATAAGTACTGACCTCGGAGGAGCCTTCATTTTGGACGTAGGTTTCAAAAGGGGCCGAGCTTCAGCCATTTCTGTGTCAGACAAAGTACGGAGTCAAAAAGATTCAGGAGACGTATCTGAGTAATCGGAGGTTACCTTTCACGGACTAATCTAAACTCGAGAGAAGAAGACGCTCTAGTTGTAAAGGAGTCTTCCAAGACCGATCGTCTGAACTCATCGCCCACAGTTCCTTGATTCGGGCTAGAGCGTTGGATCCGAGCTTCGATCTTTTCTTGGATATCTCTGCAGAACACATTCAGTCAGACTCAAAAGTATCATGTCAAGGAAAGACAGGGAGAAGGCGTGTCGAGTCACTTGCTTCGGAGAATGACCGTGGAACGTGAGGTTCAATAAGCCCAGGCTCAGTAGTCTCCCAGTAACCGCATGCCCAGAACCACCTCTCTCTCCAGTGCTTTTTGGAGGTAAGAGGGTTGATTATCAAAGAGCCATCCTTATTCGGCCACGCGCTAAAAAAGTACCAGCTGGGCTGCTGAGTGTGCGGCCGTACTTGGTATATGTAGAGGAACTCATCAATGGTCAGTGGGAGCTGCTCTGCTTTAGCCCACAACACTGCACGCCCAACAAGTTCCTCCACCCATTCGAAATTAGCTGTCCAGGATCAATTCTGAGTCGGAAAAGGAAATCCCGAGCAACGGGTTGAAGGGGTAGACGTAAGCCACATTGCATGAAAACTTGAAAAATTGTGACCATCCTATGAGGAGGACGGTTGGGCAATTCACTCGAGAGAGGAAGGCGAAGAATCACTTAGTAGGGGACATGATACCCGACTCAAATTCTTTTTAAATCTACCTCAGTTAAAACTGAGGGTTCCGGCCCTTTTTCCTCGTCTCCAGCCTCCCATCCCTTGGTAGCCTCTCCTTCTTCGGCTGTCGATTCAACAACCCGGGTTGATCGCTGTAAGGGAACCGACCTAGTGGTTCCCCCAAGATCGGTTCTCATCGGTCTCCCAAGAGGAACCGATTCGGCGGGATCCTCAAATTCTTCCTCTTCTTCCAACTCGTCCCCAAGAAAATGGGGAGTAGGCTTGCCAGGGGCATGCATCAAGCTAGAAGGACCTGCTGGAGCAGGACGTTCCGCTAAAGTGCCACCAAACATCTTAGCAGTAAACTGAAAAGCTTTATTGGCGTTCATCGCCATCTTCGCCAATAAAGAGGGTGATTCCGAGACATTCCAAAGATGCCTCATTTCACCCTCATCATCGAAATTCCCCTCCCGGGGGTTTAAAGAACGCATTGCTATTAAAAGTTTAAAGGGAAAGGGAGGGAGAGAACTCACCGGAGAGGCGAAAAATACGCAGACAAGGAAGCAAAGGGAGAAATGAGGATGAAAATGACAGAGGAAATGAAGATAGTGAAAGAGGGAAATCAAACGCAGAAAGAGCAGACGGGCGAAAATGCAAAAATTGATCCCGCTTTTCCTTTTATAGTTGAGCCACATGATAACAACATTTAAGGAGGAGTCGAATCGACGCATGTTTCGACTCCCCCGCCTGACGCGTGGCACATGCCGACTAACGCAAGTAACATCCTCAGCACGTGTCCGACACTCATAAGCGGACGAAACATCTTGACGGCTATCCACTCATGTGACCTTGAGTAACGAACTGTCGCACATTAAGAATGACACAAGAAGTATTAAATGCTCCATCATAACCTCAATTCCCAATGCACGCCAACTTAATAATTCATTACTCCTTAGTGTCGACGTAGCTAACACAAGGAGTAAGGGGCTTATTGTTGGGGAAAAATATGACAAGTCTGGGAACTCGGTTATGAAGTGGACCAACTCTATTGATATTACCCGAGAATCCGAGACAACAAGATAAAGCCCAAAGGAGAGACTTAGCTTAGTTTCGTATGAAATGAATCCCAACTGGGGCTAAAAGAGACAAGAGCCATAGGCAAAATATGTAAGACGTATAAAGTTGACTCGGATGAAGAGACAACGACGTCTAAAGGGACCAATTAATGCCCTAAAACTAAAAGCCACCTAACCGACTATTAATCCGACCTACATAAGGCCGGTTGTAGTGTCGGCTGTTGGATAAAGTAAGAACATCAGTCTTAGACCGATTCTGTTCTGTCCGACAGTAGGCAAAGAGCTCCATCCTTGTAAGCCAACCAAGACTACAATGTCCGTTGAGGCCGAGCCAAGCAAAGGAGATGCGGTATAATCTTAAACATCGTCCCGAAAATCCTGTGAAAGGTTTTCCGACCCTGGAAATCTCGGGATCGGAAAGTATCCATAAACAGACTGCAAGTAAATCAATTCTCCCAAAAATCAGGAAGAGAATCTCTTTACGCTGGGACCTCTCACTCCTATAAAAGAAGGGTTCTCCAAGATCAAAGGTACACAAGAAAAACCCTAAAAATTTCATCTTCCTAGGCCTATACTGACTTAAGCATTGAAGGTTCCCCGACTCTAGCCAGGATCCTCTTTCTTCCTTATTGTGATGCAGGTGGGAAGTGCTGGGAAAGAGATATTCAGTTTTTCGCATCAACACTACTTAAGGCATAAATAGCTTGTTTTAAGTAACTTACTTAGGTGTTTGCATTGTAAGCTACCTAAGACAAGCTACTTATGACTCAAGCAGCTTATCTTAATTTCTACTTAATTAAGTAGATAAGTATATTTGATAAACAACACACTTACTAGCTTCTCTCCTCTTTCATCTCTCTATGTGTCTCTCTTCAATCACCTATGAAAAGTTAAAAAGTTAAAAAAATTAATTAAAGTAATTAAGTAATTTTAAGTAAGAAAAACTAATAAACTTATCATGAACCAAACTCACTTATATGAAATAAGTTACTTATCCACTGTTGTAAGTAGAAAAAAGTGACTTGTTTGGTGGCATCAAAACTGGCCCTTAATATCCCCAACTTTTTAACCATTTTCAAATTCATTACAGAACTTAAGTGAAAGCTTCCTGCCTTTACTTTAAACATCACTAGCGAGCATGATCTTCATTTAATGGTTTCTTTAGTTGCTTCGGGAGTTTTTGAATAGTCGCTGACAATACATACAGGTTAGTAGAAGAAAGAAAACATAAGAACTAGTGGTCGGGACTACCTAAAATGATATAGGAACTATAGGATATGTAACCTGTTCATATGTTCCATTACAACAAGTGGGGCCTATCGTTCAGTATCTAGACCATTGGTTTATTGCACCCTATCGACGATTGTCATCCGGCCACCAGGAAAATTTTCCTCAATCAAGGGATGCTTGCACTGGTCCAAACCTGTTGAATGGTCATATCTCACATGTGTTATGTTGGCATATGTGTGGCACGGCCCCTACAAGGGGGCGCATCCTAAATTGCCATGCAGCCCCATCAACACCGTCCAAATGGTTGGCCCCACCATGAAGATCACATGACAAAGAATTTGAGTCCAATCTGCTCATCAGGTGGGTCATGCGGCTTGAATCAACGGACAACAGATGGTCTGACATACGTAATGAGTGGAAGGTCCTGGATTTGAGGGAGGTAATCTTTACGATGAGGCCTACGACTATCTATTTGGTACGGATGTCCTGCCCATGTTGGCATGTTGGCGGGAATTGTGGAGCAGAGCATGATGAGTTTGCACATGACCATCTGAAGGTCATGTGTTCTCCTAGTAAAATACGAATGTATGTTCGAGAAACGATCACATACATCCAATGTATGTGAACTTTCAGAGCCCAGCCTAGTACATTCGAATCAAGCAAAGGGCCACCCCATGTGGATCCACAGGATGGGATGCCCAAGAACAGGTGGGGCCTAGCAATGAGGATCTAAACCGTTGATCTGTGGACCATCATTGTGGAGGGTGATTCCCTATAAATGCTACCCTAAACAAAATACAGCACAAGTCCACATCAAGCCCACAGAATATCTTACATGTAGACTTATGTTTTCAATTTTCTAATTTCTATTAATTTGTGCATGTGTGATCAATAAATGGACCAGGAACGTTCATTTATGGGAAATAGGAATTCTATTAATTTTCAGGTAAGGCCGGGATGGCCAGGCTCATTCAAGGGCTGAGCCATGCTAATCAGTCAATGAGCTGGGCTTCCAAAACTCTAGCTGGGCCATCCTTAAATCCGATTGGTAAAGCCTTCGGTGAGCTTGCTCGCTAGATGAGTTGGGCTATTATAGAGATCTGTTGACTTGAGAATGACATTGACAGGACATGACCCGCCCATTTACCCTATTTTGTCTTTGGGTCTATGTAAATGAACCTTGATCAATCTTATGTTTTATAGCTTCTGTAGTGAGGCCCAACCAAGCCCAGGTCAATGACGGCTCATTGCTGTTACAAGCTAGGCTTAGGCTAGGTCCACAACCAGCATGGGCACCGTTCAGGCCTATGATAGCCCAGACTCATGGTTACCTAGTCCCAGCTTGAAATCCACTCATCAACTCCCTGATAAATGATATTCAAATTGGGCTCAGCATAGGCCTAATGCATCTGCATACAAGCAAGAAACTTCGCATTTAAGCTGGGGTTAGACCCTAATCTCCAATTCACATGGGACATATTGGGATTTCATTTCCTGGGGTTAGGATGTGAACAACATCATATCATCAGGCTTCGAACACCAATGGTTTCAAACCTGTCTGCCTCCATTCCTAATTATGTGAGGCCCACTGGTAAGTTGGCAATTGGCTTGTTGTTTTAACTGGCGGCCTCTATAACGAAACGACTGGGGAGTTTCTGTTATCATATGTTTTAAATTTGTCTGTAATTGGGTTAATTTATCGATTGCATTGACAGACTACTCGATCCCATTGAATAGTTGTTGGTATCTTAATGCCATTGAACAGTTGTCGATACCACCAACGACCCACTTAATCTCATCGAGAAAATCTCATTTTATTCTTTTTGCTCACTGGACTGTTTTTTGGTCCAAATCGATATGATTGAAGGTGGGTTTGATTCCATTGAAGATCTTTCAATGGTTGTTGATCCCATCAATAAAAGAATGTGGTTTTACCGAATTGCAGGAATTGTTTTCTATTCTAGGTGCAACACTATATATAAGTGTAATTGTGGGATTAGGGTTAATAACAATGTTTCTTAGGTTATTCAAAAGAGGGCAAAACGTTTTTGGGGGCTTGAGGAAGGTGAAAGAGGGGTTTTCGGATTATTGTAAGTGATTTTCATGTTTCGTACTTTTGCTTTCATAGTGATTTAGTATTGCTTTGTGCCGTGGTTTTTTTCTGAAAGGATTTTTTCACGTAAAATCTTATGCTTTGTGATTGCTTATTTTGGTTTGCTTAATCGTGTGAGATTTGAATTTGGGATTTGCTTCCATGAATTTTCAATAGTTTCTACTCCATTTAAGTTTTGTAAGCATGCCATGCTAGACGACACTTAGTCATTGAATTATTGTCTAGTGGGTCGACATCATCGGGTCTCTTATATCAGAAATAAGGGTTGTCAAGGGAACGGGCTTGTGTGAGTTTTGAATCTCTACCCAAACCCAATGAGTTTATTTTTTGGCCGAACTTTATGTAGGCTCTATTCATGTGGTCCAATATATGCCTTGGCCCAGCTTATTATAGCCATAAATGAACAATAGAAGATTTTATCACAACTCAGCCATTCTGGCCTTTTATTTTATTTTTTTCTAAGCCCAACCTTCTAATGCCTTAAAACATCCATTTAATGGAGACATATCTCCAATATATCCCTCAACGAATAATCCCAAATGGTTCAATTTCGCCAGATTACATTTTGACCACTCGTTTAGTTAGCCCTTTTTCATTGGACGATGGGATGATCTGAGCAAATATAATGACATAATTCTGTGACTAGGACCATCAAGTAAAAAACTTAAGTTAGCTAGGTGGGGCCCACTTATATTATGGTTGAGGGAAAGCAAAACCTGTGCTTTACACCAACGCCAACGGCACATGCAGTGTGATGTTATGAGTATGATTATCCAGTTCTTATTAGTCCTTTTCATACAACAGGATTGGGAAGCTAAAGTACCTCCCTTATATCAATTTCCAACAATGATCCATTCTAGGGTCGTCAGTTCTAGACAATCTCATATGATGTTAAGGTTCTAGAGCGCTGTAAAGGGCTCGTCACCGATCAATACAGGTCTAATTATATCCTCTCACTCAAGCATCATCTTTACTTCTCCACTTCTCCATTGTGCATATACAAAATTTTACTCAAGTAGTTAAGTGCCACAGTTTGGTAAAACTTTTAGTTGATAGAGAGTATTAGATTTTAATATTTAGAAGGACACGTGAGGGCCTATTTGAATTTATAGAAAATAAGGAAAAAGAAACATTATTTTTTTAAAAATCTTATTTTTCAAATTGTTCGAAAATAAACTTTGTTTTCTATATTTGTTTTTAAATAAGATTTTTCTAAAAAATTTAGAGATTATTTACAAATTCACTATTTGGTAAAATAAACAAATTCATTATTTGGTATCAGAGCATGATCTTGGTAACACTTGAAGATGAGATTGTCATTTGGAAACTTAGTTGAACTTCAATTAGGATTCCTAGTGTGAGAACCTGGATTGAAGAGCAGGAACTCTATTTGATTTGGAACTTAAAAACAATGAAAGTAGGGTTCATGGATTGCAAACCTAGTTGGAATCAAGATCCCTATGTTCAGAACATAGAGATGATGAATCTCAGGAATCCCATTATGTGAACTTAGTTGAGTTAGCATTCCTGATTGGAGGATGTAGAGATTACAAACTTAATATCTTGGATCGCAAAACTTAAAAATGCTGGACTCTAAATCCCATTTTTCATGACCTAGAGGGTTGTCATATTTCTGAGACTTTAATTCCTTGATTGCTATATTTTATTTGAATTTTCGACCACGAAGTTTTTGTAAGGGGAGTAGATTGTAACACCTCAGATTTCCTACTTGTCAGGAGTGCGTCTGCACATCTATCTCAGTTTCTCGCTTGTGGGCACCATTCTCACCTATTGTAGTACATCGATACCCACATCTCTTTAACGCGTGAGCGTGCATTGTCCATAGTCCTAGATCAGGAATCGAACTGTTCGTGTGTAGTATGCACTTGAGTGACCCAAACCCAGAGACCCTAAAGCCCCCATCATATTGTCATGCCCCAAATCCGAAAATCGGATTCACAAGAATCCCGATTGTCGAATCCGATGCCAACAGCCTCCATAGTACCCCATTCTCGGCTCCTACCGTTCACACGCCAGATTCCGATCCTGGGATCCTGCAAGGAGGATATTTTTTTTTATATACATTTAAATCGTAATAAGCATAACCACAAGATTACCCAAATAAAGCAACATCATCATCACATATCCACTAATATAATCATTTGAGTACAATGCTGAAGGAAAAAATACATAAATAAAAAATCAAGCTCCAGAAGACCGCTGCACGCTCCAACCTCAACACGGCTACAACCTAACATCACCTGCACGCATCTATCGTGCATAAGCTTATAGAAAGCTTAGAGGGTGGTGTAAGTGTGTGCACAAAGTAAGTGTCAAGTACTCAATACAATGCTGTAATCATATAATACTGGAAAATTGGTAATCCATAAACCATACAGTGTCTGAATAAGCAGAAATACTGACAAGAGCAGGAATTATCAGAGTAAGCAGAAATACTGACAAGATATAAATCATACGATAACAGAGTAAGCGGAAGTATGAACAGGTCTATGAGTCAATCAATATCAGAATACACAATATAGAATAGTTATGCGATGAGGAGTCATAAAGGGCTAAATATCAAATGCCGAGGATGCAATACAATATACAAATCCTGTAAAGTCTGTCTAGGCCATATAAGTGCAGAAACATAGCAACCCAAGATGCCATATGCCTGCGGATGCAATGTGATATGCGATGCGAATAAAATGACCATGCTGGAGTGTGAAGTCGGGATGATAGTACGTAGTATCGCAGGCTCTGGGGTCCACCACAAGGGACTTCTATCCAAACTAGTCCCATACTTAAATTTGGATAGTCAGACTCAACGTGATAAACTCCTGATCTTAGGTTAGTCACGCGCCTAACCGAAATCCATGCCATAACGAAGGTACACAACAATTAGTTGCGCACCACCAGCCCGAGTGGATAGTGAATGGATGAATGAATGGGCATGCATCTCCTACTCAATAAGTTCACATATCAGTACGGTTCCTCTCTGAAAAATCACCGGGTCTATTACACTCCAAACCAGATTGCCGCCCCATCGCGCGCAACAAGGCGAGTGGAAGAGACCTCACTATCCGCCTGCCAATCTCAGACCCGACTCGTCGATAGCGGACCCATTCCTTGAGCTGGTCAAACTCAGCCTAGCTTTGCCCCCTCCTCTCGGGCAGGTAAGGCCGCACCCCCTTCCAACCGACCATGACACAGTGAAGAGGGCAGCCATCTGGTAATCGACACTCGATGCTCATCTACCCACTCGGTCTAGACGTTGGAGCAACCTGTGGAACCAAGAGAGTTTAGGGACTTTCACCCAGGGATATCTATAGTACCCCATGCAGAACAGATTTTTCGGTGTCCCATTCGGCCATCCACGAAATACCTGTGGAGGCTACGACCCTGATGTCGCTAGGGCGTTAGTAATCACAGCACAATGCAAGATGCATGAGTCATACAATCCAGTCATGCATCAATCCTGCGCAAACCGTGCGCTCATGTGAGACAATCTCCGCCTATCAGGGAGCTCATAACAACCCGCACTATGACATATGCAATGGTCAATCATATCTCATAACAGACATGCAGATGATGCATATGGGCATGGATCATGATGCTATGTAATAGTAATCACAACATACAATGCAAGATGCATGAGTCATATAATCCAGTCATGCATCAATCCTGCACAAACCATGTGCTCATATGAGACAATCTCCGCCTATCAGGGAGTCTCATAACAACCCGCACTATGACATATGCAATGGTCAATCATATCTCATAACAGACATACAGATGATGCGTATGGGCATGTATCATGATGCTATACAGTCATATACTCATAATTAGTATCAATAACTGACATCAACAATCAACCTCTACAATGTGGACATTTAACCAACATTGCCCCTGAGGAATGACCCACATAGGGCCAAACATATAATGGACTCATGACTTCACATAAGGGCCAAATGTACAACACGATGGGCCTTTCTCAAGGGTTACATGTACACAACAGGTGGGCCCTGCTCATGGGCCTAACATTCATCACAATGGGCTCTTTCGCCTGACCCTCAAATGCATCACAATGGACCTCATCAACTAAGCCTCAATAGACATCACATCAGGCCTTAGACACGGGCTGAATATACATCACGTCAGGCCTCAAATATGAGTCGCATGTATATCACATTGGGCCCCGACAATCGGAATCAGCAATCAGGCACGACAAATCAAAATCAGTAATCGGCCTCGATCGATAATTGTCAATTAGCCATGACAAATCAGAATCGGTAATCGGCCATCAGAATCGGTAATCGACCTCGACCGATAATCGGTAATCAGCCATCATAATCAGTCACATCACTCAGAATCGACAATCGGTCAGGATAATCGGCCTCGATCACTAATCGGCAATCGGTCAGGATAATCAGCCTCGATCGCTAATCGACAATCGGTCATGATAATCGGCCTCGATCGCTAATCAGCAATCGGTCATGATAATCGGCCCCGATCGCTAATCGGCAATCGGTCATGATAATCGGCCAATCAAGGCCTAAGGGAAGGTCACAATGAGGACATCTAACCATCATTATCATCAATGTGGATATCTAGCCAACATTGCTCCCAAGGAGTGGCCCATATAAGGAATTCATACACAACTTAATGGGCCATACACACATCGCACTGGGCCTCAACCATGGGCCTTGAATACATAAGGTGGGCCTCAACAACGGGCCTCATACACATCAAGGTGGGCCTCAACAATGGGCCTCATGCACATCAAGGTGGGCCTTAACAACGGGCCACAAAATACATCAAGGTGGGCCACAAATATATCACGATGGGTCTCTACTCGTGAGCTCCAAATACATCACAATGGGCCTCAACCTATGGGCCCTAACACATCACAATGGGCCTTACCAAATGGGTCGAAAATATATCACAATGGGCTTCATCCACGAGCCCTAATACATCACTTTGGACTTCTCAAATACAACAAGTGAGCCGCACTACTTGGGCGGCACCATTTATCCAACTATAAAGATCATTTTAGTGCATTATCCTACCAATGAATCAAATCAAAAGATCATCTGGACCATACTACAAATAACAGTGGTGATAATGTTTTTCGCTGCTTAAAATTTTCAGGGGCCACCATGATGTTTATTTTCTATCCAATCTGTCCATAAGGTCACAATGGCCTGAACTACCAAGAAAACAAATTTCATATAAATCTAAAACTTTTGCATTCCCAAAAAGGGTTTCAATGATAAGCGTCCAATTTCCTACTGTTTGCAGTGTGATCCACCTAATAGACAGCGTGGATATAGAAAAAATACATCAATGGTGGTGGTGGTGTCCACGTACGTGGCCCACAAGCCTAAGACGAGCCTGTCAAATGAATGGATGGTTCAGATATAACACTGGCGTCACAGTGCAGCCAGCACCGTCCCAATGCATGGACGGTGTGAATGTACAAAACATCAAGGTAGGCCACACGTCCAACCTGATGGACGGTGTGAAAGCCACACGATCAGGGCTCACCGTTCCAATGCACGGACTTGTGGTTACAACACTACATCATGGTGGGCCCCACCTGCCAAGTGGATGGACATTTTGAATAGGTCAGACCACTACTGACGTCAATACAACGGCTATTTAGCTGGTCGTGAGGTACATCAGCCCATCTGCTTCCATCTCCCATTCAGATGGATGGCTGGATATACAAGGCATATCTCAAGGTGGGCCCCACCCCCACACGTGCAACACATGTGGGGTGGGTCCCACACCCAAAAAGGGACGGGCGGCGTGGAGAAAAGCACATATATCATGATGGCATTCCACATAACACCGTCCAAATGGACGGTGCAGATATAAAATAGATACATCAAGGTGGGTCTCACATAGACCGGACGGCCAGGATGAAACACACAATCAAGGTGGGTCCCATGTACTGTAATGGACAGAGATAACACATACATTGAGGTGGTCGTACAAGACCTGCTGCGTCAGTGCAACAGCTGTGTCAAAATAGTAGGTATTGTTGTTGGGCAACAACAGATGAATGGTGTGGTTGTCACACGTGTGGCATGTGGGTCCCAAATAGACGGTCGGTTTGGGTTTCACACTTCCAGGTCCCACCGTCCAGAATACATGGACGGTGAGGAAATGGGTTGCATACAACAAGGTGGGCTCCCACCAGATATGGACGGTGCAACACATACATCATGTAAAGGGGCCCACACATGGGCAGTGAATATAAGGTGCGTACATCTGGCGGGTCCCACCGCCTTATCCATCTGGATGGTGAGGACCCCACACACATCACATGCAGGCCCCACCTTCCACGTGGACGGTGGGTGTAGTACACACATAAAAAGGGGACCCACATGTTGACGTCTCCAGCAGCTACATAGCTGGTGTTGATATACACCAGCCAATCTGCTATCATCAGGTGGGTCTCACGTGGGTGGGCCACCATCATATAACACATATAAATATATTATATTATTATAATATATTTATTATTATATATATATATATATATATATATATATATATATATATATATTCTTTCAAGGAAACAAGGTCCAGCAACCACCGTCCAGTGGACTGGACGGTGTGGACAGTACATCACAGTGCAACCCACCTGGACGGTTGGTTGGATAAATCATATACACGTGTGGGTCCCACGTGTCGCGTGGCAGGTGGGTTCACACATGTGGTACCCACCAGCAAAATGGATGAACGGCCGTGGATAAAACATGTATATCAAGGTGGTTTTCCACCCGGGATTTGAATCTGTTCGTTGGATGGACGGTGTGGATACACACGTCCATCAAGTGGGTCCACGTCCAGCACGGTCTGAAAATGGTGGACAGTCTGGATTTCAGGCATATTCAGCATGATGGGGCCCACGACATTTGCTGACGTCAATTACAGTCAGCAACATGCTGTTGGGACCACAAATGGACGGTGTTGATAAAACGTCATCACCACGATGCAGCCCACCGTCCTGTAATCGGGACGGTGGTGATAGATAAATAAATCATGGTGGGTCCACGTCAGTGTGGCCCGCCAGTCCACCCGTTTTGAATCAAGATGATATTTGTGCTTTCCCTTCATCAAGATCTGTCCCAAAACAGTCCAGGCAGCAATGTTGCTGGACGTCAACAAGATGGGTCCCATAATGGGACAGCATGGATACAACGCATTCATTAAAGTGGGGGGGTCCACATAGGTGGCCCACCTAGCTTAAAATCAAGCTGCTATCTGTGGCTTCCCCTTTAACCAGGGCTTGCCCAAAAAGGGGCAACAATGGTGTTACCGAACGGTTAGCAGGGTGGGCCCTGCTTGATGGAGGGCAAGGCTGTCCCACTTCCAAGTAGCGTGGGTAAACTCGCACATCAGGTGGGCCATAAACAGGGAAGAGAGAGAGAGAGAGAGAGAGAGAGAGAGAGAGAGAGAGAGAGAAGCACCCACCTTATGATCTTCGTCTTCCTTCTTCCACCAACGCATTCAAGAGCTTCAAGGGACGGACTTCAACGGTTGAGATTTGTTTTGGAGGGTGGGGATGAGAGATAGGAAGTGGGCCACACAAACTTCTCTCCTCTCCCTTGGGAAGCCATGGAAGATTCTCTCTTACTTGGGAGAATGGGAGAGAGAGATGAGAGAGAGAGGATGGGAGAGAGGGAGGAGTGGTGTGACTTAAGAGGTAAGGTAATTGTTGACTTTTGGGAGTACTTTTGTACTTGGGAATGGGGAGAGTAATGGGTTGAGTCATGGGTGTACTTTTGACAAGTGAGGTGATTGATGTGATGGATTTTCTCATGATTTGCAACACGCAGCGTTTTCTTCAAACTGAACGCGGGCCCACATCTCCTGGACTGGGTGCCGCCTCGGCTCGTGAGATGCGGCATCGGAACCGCAGCGACGGCGCGATCGCACTGGTAAAGATCTTGGGTCGAGCCGACTTCGGATTGACGGCATACGAATCAGGGTCGCGCGTAAATATCGATTAAGGGTCGAAGGTTACCGGAATTCGACCGGTAAGATCGCGGAAGTTTACGGAACGGTACGGACTAAGGTACGGGTCTTACACATATCGACCACCACATCGTCATGATCGCGTAAGTACCATTTGTTCATCTGTGTGAGATTCTGTTTATGAAATACGTCATGAAGAACCCAAGAATACAAGTGCATGAAGAATCATACATACATGCACCCGAGCTTGGGCCCTTAGCCCATGAGCCCATTTTAGGAAGCCCAGTGGAGAATGTCAACACTCTCCACTTAACCCACACCTTACCATGATGTCATGGTCCACTTACCATACATGCATCACATGCACATGACACCTCACCCCATTCACACAACATGCATATTTTCCATGTGACATCTTACCTCACTCACGCCTTATGCACATTCTCCTTGTGACACACCACTCTCTTATGCATGAGCCATGGTCATGCAATGTTAACATACCCGGCCCAATAACTAGCTAACCTAAATAAACTAACCCCTCTCTTCGAACTTAAGGTTATCTCTTTACACAAAAGAGGCCTAATCATGGTGGTCAGACATTTCTAATAAGAAAATTTTTAGAGAATGAGAGAGAAGAGAAGAGAGAAAAGTGGAAGAGAGAGAGAGAGAGAGAGAGAGAGAGAGAGAGAGAGAGAGAGAGAGAGAGAGATTAGCCACCATTAGGAGAGAAAGATCCAAGCCATTCAACCTATGATGGCTAGATTTATTCCTTTATTTCTTCCTTTCTTTTCTGTTGGTATATCAAAGTGGACTCTACCATGAGATTATGGTGGTGTTTGAATAACCCCAAACTATATATAAGTGATTCATCATTTTGAGGATATATAGGAATGAAATCCCTTTGAGGAAGCAAGGGAATGAAATCCACCATTGAATCCTATGATACTCACTTTTGTGTATATGTTTTTACATAATTTTTTTTTTTAATTGGGTTTGTTGAGCCTAAATTTTATGTGATTATAGTAGGCTTAATGGGCCATTTATGTACCAAATTTAAGTTTAATCCAATCTGTCTAATTCTTTTATTCGATTTATGCAATTCAGACCATGTTTGTTATTTAGTGTAATGGCCAACACTGACACTCTTCTAAACAACCCAAATTTATGGTAACCACAGATATTCAGTAAGGCTCAAATTTTTATGATGATAATAAACTTGACTGAGAATCCATGTACCAAATTCAGGGTTAATTTGATTGGTACAACCCCTTTGTTAGATTTATGTAATTCGTACTAAGTTGTTGTTTATTGTCATGGTTAGCATTGACACCGCTCACAATGGACCAGATTAGTGGGGCCCACAAATATCTGATAGATCCTAAATTTTGTATGATGATAGTAGACTTTATGAATAATATGTATACCAAAGTTAGGATCAATCTAATTGGCCTAACGTATTCATTTGATCTATGAAATACAAACTAGGTTTGTTGTCCAATGCAGTAGTTAACACTAATACCCTTTTTAACAACCTAGATTTTAAAAAGTGTACTTGATATATCTTTTATATACCTAATTTTATGTCAATTCGATTTATCCAAATAAATAAATCAAATACACAAAGCTGAAATAAAGTTACCCTCAAGATTCAAGTCTTGAGAGGTTGATATAAATGTTGTTCTAAGGATAACCTTACACCAAAAACCAAAGGTTTATGGTAGGAAAACCTTATTTATAGAAAGGTCTCTATATCAAGAACTCAAATTGAAGAGGAATAAATAAATAAATAAACAAATTCAAACTAAACTGAAAAATGCAATCTCAAATATTAATTGTTCTAAGGACAACCATACACCATAAGAATGACAGGGCAACTTTACTAGAACAAATAAAGAAACTGAATCTCAAAGCAATAAAGGAATAACAAAAAGAAAATTCTAAACTATTACACCATTCACCACAATGCTTGAAATAAAATGATTACAACATTCACATATACGTATACATCCCACAAATGAATACACAAAGATAGAAAGATAAATCACACAACCACAAAACACAAGAGATTATACTGGTTCGCCTGTGTGTACACCAATTATTAATAAACAGCCACATAGCTACTCCACTCCTAATATCCTCACACAGTGGATATTAACGTTCACTATCAAAATAGATTTTTCAGATTCACCCAAAACCTTTACAATTGTGTTTTTCTCTGTGGATTACACGATTAAAAAAACTCCACTTCTGAGTTTTCCTGTCTCTCCTCAGATAACCAATACAATGAAATTTTTCTGGCTAATCTCAAAAGTAAACCAAAAGAAAGTAAATCACTGAAATATAAAATACCTGAATATCTCTTTCGACGCAGGAGCCCAGAAGAACTAAATCAGAGTAAAGGTTTGAATGTCCAAGTTCAATGTCCAATACTCACTTTACAATTGTTCTAAGTTCTAACAGATTTTACATTAAATCAAATGGGCTAGCTTTAATTGATTTTGATTCCAGAAAAAGGATAATCAAGGTTCCCCTTTTCAGATTAGATTGGAATATAAGAAACAAAATCAATTAACAAAGCTAAAGAAAGAGAATATTAAATAGGTACACTTAGCTTAAAAAAAGCACAGTCTTATCTCTCAGAAGGTTGAATAAAATTAGCATGAATTGTGTTTATTATTTTGAGATTCGTGCTCTATTTATAGGTGAGCAAATTACGTCTTCGACTGGTCCAGATAGATCTACGACTGGTCATAGGTCTAACGGATGTTTGAAATTTCGGGCGCGATAAGATAAGGTAGTTTCACGACTGGTCGTAGGCCATCTACGACTGGTCGTAGGTCTCCTACAATTGGTCGAAGGTCTCCCACAATTAGTCAAAGGAAGCTGAATTTTATCGCTATACTTTGAGTCATAGGGTCACGACTGGTCGAAGAAGCAGTCGACACTGTTCATACAACTAGTCAAACAGACTCCAGGACTAGTCCAACCTTACGACTGATCTTAGAAAGTCTAGGACAGGTCGAAGCAATGCTAGGACTAGTCGAAAAAGACCCAGGACTAGTCTTAGAATAGACCAAACTCACTTATATAAAATATATGAGTTATGTATTCAAAATGACCTACTCTAAGGGTCAACCTATGGTCAGTCATACCTCAATAGTGAAGTAAGGACATTAAAACTTGAAGGCGTATGACCTTTGAGAATAATGAAGCCTGAGATCTTGATGTAGCTTGAACTTGAAAGCTTTTTGAGATCTTGAACTTGAAAGCTTCATCTTGATCTTTGAATTATATTAGACTTGTATTAAGTCGTACATACTTGCATTCATGAGACTTGATTTGTGAACAGTACTTGTCTATCGAAGCTGATATTATGAGGCTTGTGACTCAGCATATCTTGAGTAGACATATGCAAGCTTCTTAACAAGATACAAATAGTGTCTTTGGCACCACAAATTTGACAACAAAAATGGGTTAACAACTATAACACTTATAGTGTGAAAGGACGGAAGGTCCTAGACCTTATCGTCTGACCTTGTGCGGCTTCCATTTCGGTCGGGTAGTGTGCCCGGCCCTATCATCCCTTCGACGCAATTCACTAATCCTTCAGTTCTTGGGTGTGGGTCGCATTTGATAAATGACTTGGATTTGATCGCTCTGCCATGATAGTGGATCCCATCTCCTTCCGAACTTGCTGGTCGTTTTCGAAATGTTGAAGGTGGAAATTGCGAAAGGTGGAAAGATCTTTTTTTTTTTGAGAGAAGCCCGGTCAAATACATTTTGACTAGTGGGTGTGGTGCGGGTGTACACAACTCGTACACATGTTGTTTGGTTTGGGGCCCTATGCTATATTTTTATTGAATCTCCTCCATCTGTTCAACTATTTATTGTGTGTAGGTCCTTAAGTTTAGGAATGAGACTAAATTGAGGTTTTAATGGTCCTGTTTTATTATTCCTAGACTTTTAATAATGGTTTTCTTTTGAAAATCTGATAGTGGATTTTGTTGAGTTTGATTATCGGTGTAATTAATAGTTTGAAAATTGTCTTAGGGTGATTTCGGGTTAATTGTATTTATTCGTATTGAAAGGATATTGGGATATTACACTAATACCATGTGTTGCCCATTGATTTCTAACATTCTCCCACTTGGGTCACTCACAGCACTAAAATATTTGTAATCGAGCCATTTATATATCCAGTTCATACTTTACGAGTTTGAAAGTCTTATAGATATACTTTAATGGATCATGGATAGTATCTTTAATAATCCAGTCCATTGAAATTATTGATAGTGGACCACGATGGTAGTCACACATTTATTTAAGCGGGACCATGCATGATCACAGATATTAGCATTCATAATGGCATGGATTCTTAAAACATGTGTCATTAAGGATCGAACCTATTTATAACCATTACTTTTTATTCTTATCTGTACAAGGTTGTCATTATTCATATCCACATTCTATGTCTTTAAACTAACATTCAAATTTAAAAGAAAACTAAATAAATTATTTTATTTTAAACTAATATAAAATAAACGCAAAGGTTTCAAAAATTCAAGCATATCCTAAATTATATATTTAAAAGAAATACAAAATTATCAACCTTAATTCTCCTACTTGAGAGCCACCCACTGAATATGTAGCGATCCACATCATTGGGTCTCAAGCTCTTGAGGTGCCACTGCACGAGATACAAAATGTAAGTGTATGGCCTGTAATTAATCTACACTATAATAAATGTGTATCAATTAATAACCTTAGAAACTTTCAGATAAGGATTTTCATCCTCTTTTTTTTTATTCCTATTCTTCTTGAGTCAAGCTTTATATCCATGATATTGCTTCTTTAAGTGACCATCCTTATCACAAAAGTAGTGGGGTCCGATTACTTAGTTTTGATCATTTGACTTTGTAACATCATCTTCAACCTTTCCTTTGTCCCTACCCTTATTCCTAGAACTTCTCTTTCTTATTTGCATTATAGGCATGATAAGAGTGCATGAAATGAGTACTCTTTGATTGTTCTCACTTAAGTCCCTCTTCTTCTAGCACATGGTACGATATTAACTCAATCAAGATCCATTTTTTCTTCTGAGTGTTGTAATTGACCTTAAAAGTGTTAAAGATGAAAGGAAGAGAAATCAACACCAAGTAGACTACTAAGTCTTTTGGAATGTTCAACCAAAGTGCCTTCAACTTAGCAGCAAAGTTGGACATATTTATGATATGCTCTTTAATTTCATCGCTATTATATTTTGGAGATGCAAGTTCAGTAAGAATCGTTATAGTCTTTACCTTATCGAATTTGGTAAACCTCTTTCTGATTTCTTTGATGAACTCTTTTGCATTCTCCTTCTCAGGTATACCCCCATGGAAAGACTTAGGAATGAAATATTTAATAATTTTTTATATTTAGCTTATTGATCTGTTATCACCTATTATATTTAGCAATATCTCTTGCAATAGTGGACTCAATAGGTTTTGGAGGTTAATCCTCATTAAGAGCCAAGTATTATTCCATGCATCCAAAGGTTATTTCTAATGTCTCTTTTCATTCTAAGAAGTTAGAGCCATTAAGGGTAGGGAAGCCTTTAATTTGGGAGAGAATGAATCCAATATTCATTACTATAATATATTTTTAAAAAAGTGCAACAACCCACATAAGATGAAATACCCAATTTTAAAACCTTAAGCATCAGATAAAAGATACTTATTATACTAAACTTTATTTAATCAATGAAGCGGTCGACTAGATTATCCAAGATAACAAACTTAATTATTAAATCTTGCTGTGAAACCCAGTGCATCATTATAACCTCTATATTTGGGCCAAGATCACAACATGCGGGCAGTCTTCACAATATGAGGTTGGTTGAATATCAACAACATAAGCCCAAATGATCCAACACCTAGATAGGCTACCCAATCCCATGTTGTTAACACCATCCTCCCCACCTCATTTGGTTCCAACCAGATGGTGAACTCCTTTGAGTCAACTTGTTTGGAGACAAATGCTACCACATAGGTCCTTAATGCACAACAATTGTACCATGCATTTGAATATAAGACTCAATAGGTTCTCCTAGTCATGGTCACTTTAGTAAATACGTAATTGAGAGTATCCACCATATCGTAGAAACTCGAACCCCACCTTGTCTAATCACCCTTAATGGATATTTTCAATGCCTCATAGATAAAGACACGGGTGAAGTGAGCTATTAAGGTTACTATATGTAGTCTTATCTAACTATCTTATTATGCTTAGACCTTTATATACTAGATGATGAGAATACCCATAAATTTTGTGTATGTATGTGTTATAAGACAGTCCTTTGAAGGTTATGGTAAGATAGTTATGATAATCCAATCTTTATGTATTTTGAATGATTCACACTACCTGGGATCGATAAGTTGGGTGATGCAGCTGACCTAGTGAGCAGAAGAGCAGCTTATTCATGGGCAATGGACACCTGACAATGGTCAAAGATGATGGATGGGTGATATGTTGCATGTGATCTATGCCAACATGTGGGCTAGCGAGTATGACTTAATGGCTACTCTAGCAGCCAACCCTTATCATTTCTCTCTCTAACAACCCTTGGACTAAAGTGGACCAGAATTTACAGAAAATGGGTGCACATAGCATGCGTGCAACATTTGGGTCATTCATATGGTAAGGACCCCTGGAGGCATGCCCTAAGCTGGCTCTCTTTTACCAATTACGTAGGTCACATGTGTACTCTAGACATCAATTCTTGGTCCATTTTGTTGTAACCCCACACCTCTTATAGGAGTGTACTAACAATCTCTGACCAACAAATATACACTTCAACTGTGGGCCCACAAAAAAAGTTGTTCATTAATTTATTATGCATGCATGCCATTTGAGAGTCTGAATTTTGTTGGTCAATCTTCCACCAGTCTCTACCTTAAACCAACCATTTAAAAACATCATGTAGCAATGACCCATCACTAGTATCATCATCACCATACCATTTACCATAAACATCATTATTATAATCCTTTCATAGTATAATTAACTAGGAAGAAGAAGCAACATTTTTCCATTCCATTCATCAGGTGAGCTACAATCTCAAGTGGGGAAGATGGATGCAAGATGTGGATTACTTACAATCCAGTCGAAACAAAGGTGGACCATCAATAGTGATAGAGATTATTCCATTTCATTACATTGAGATTAGACCTTCAAAAAAAAGAAAAAAAAGAAGCAAGTTTGGGTCATTACATTTCATTGTCCTCTTATCACATAGAAGGTGGGGCCCACAATATCTGATGTGCCACATCATTGATCATCCTTTGGCCTTGCTATCTTGACTAGATAATGAACAAGCCCAAAATTTGATATGTAGGCCCAAAAAATTGAAACTAGGCCCAAAGAGACAAAACAGTGGAAGATGTTTCTATGGCTAGGGGTGGAGGTGCGGATTATAGCTAGCCCTCACTTTTCTTTTTGTCTTTCTTATAGATAAAGAGAGAAGGTAAATGATGCCCCGCCAATCGTTCAATTGAAAGACCTCTTTTTTAATTACTGGATTGGAGCCATCACTGGTTGAGCACCGCCTCATTCTCAAAGAAGGTGTCAAGCCGGTCAAGCAAAAGGTCTTCTTCTCCGAAAGAACCAACCGTCATTCATTGTCATAAAGAAATATCTATTGTTGAGTGCGACCTTGGACAATGAGTCTTTCACTAAAGTGTCGTAAATCATTACGTGGAAAAGTTAGACAATCAATAATGGTGGAAGGAAAAAAATGATGAAAGCAATGACTAACTCTTTCCATGGCGGACAAGCTCTAAGGATTGATCTAAAACAAATGAATTGACCATGATGTGAATGATGCCCGATTCTTTAATACCACATATTGATAGATGGATCCGTGTATCCAAACATGTGATTCCCAAAGAACCTGCATAGCATGCCTATGTCTGTGATGATTGCCAGTGTCAGAAGATTCCCACTGGAGAAGATGATGTAGTGCAGTGACTTCTGCTCTTTCCTCACTCGAAACATGATGGAGTTTTTCACATCTAAAACTGAGTGAATGGAGCGGGGGTCGTTACACCATCTTGTTGATAAAATAATACATAAATAATATTTTCTATAAATAGGTAAACTGAAAAATAATCAGGACAGGTTAAAGCACATATGAGAACGCTGTCCTTAAAGCGTTATTTTTCCTTACTTAAATAGATTGAGTATTTTGAAATGTTCCAGACAAATAGCTTCTAGGATAAGACGAGCTTGGTATGGATCTGCATTCAACAAATACGAGGGTCCACTAATGGAACTCTTGTACACCAATTTTTGTCAGAAATAACTATAAGAAAAATCTCAAAATTAGAGAGAGAAAATGAATATTAGACCACGACACTGGTCTATTTTTCAAGAAAAAGTTTAAATGAACTATTTTAGACCACGACACTGGTCTGTTCTTCAGGTCGGAGTTCGGATGAACCTTTTTGGCTCACTAGAGTACAATGTATGCTGCTTTCTTAGTAATTCATATGAGTGTGATTTAAGTGTGTTGGCGATGGTTTGCAAACTTATCCATGCATTGTTTATATAGGCTAAGATGACTGACAGTTTTAGTCCAAGGCCATTAAACCATATGACTGTTTCTAACTGTTGGTGAGAAACTAGCCATTATTGGCAGTTTCTGACCGTTATACATGTGGTATAATAGTTGCTACATGTTGACCATTTAATCTCATTGACTAGCCATTTTTATCTATTGGGCTAGCCACATGCAACAGTTTCTGCATGGTCAGACTTAATATGCATGAGGAGTTACACCTCACTCAAACAGCTAGTATTTTCAGCCTCTATATAAGTCACATGGGTCTCATTCAGACCTCTAAACTTACCATTATAAGTGCCGTTATAGGCTCTAGCTAATATATCTTCACTATCATAATGTAGTGATACAATTATTATGAGCTTTATACAAAAAAAGAATTTCTAATAAAAGATCCCTTAACCACTTAGCCTCTTTGTTTATTGCAGCTAAGGCTATAAATTTAGACTTTATAGTCGAATGCATTATGCGGGTCTGTTTCTTAGATTCCTAAGATATAACTATACCTCTTAGGGTGAATACCCACCCTGTAGTAGACTTGTTATCCCATACACTCAATATCCAACTTGTATTGGTATATCCTTCCAATATGGTAGGAAACTCTGAATAAAATATCCATAAGTCTTTGGTTACTTTTAACTAACCAATAACTCTACTTATTGCATTCCAGTGTTCAACACTGGGGTTACTAATAAACCTTCTAAGTTTACTCACATCATATGCGATATTTGGTCTAGTGCATAACATAACATACATAAGACTCTTTATAACACTTGCATACTCTAGTTGTGCAACTGCTCTTCCGTTATTCTCTTTCAACTTGATACTTGAATCAAATAAAATTTTTATTTCTTTTATATTTAGATGGTTAAACTGATTTATTATCTTCTAATATAATGAGATTGACACAAAGCATAACTCGTACAATATTTTTTAACTTTAATACCTATGATGGTATCTACATGTCAAAGATCCTTCATTTTAAATACGAAAGATAGAAATTTCTTTGTTTCAGTTACACCTTTCATTTTATTACTAATTATTAATATGTCATCAATATATAGACAAATAATAATTATATAACTAACATCAACTTTAGAATATATATATTTATCAACTACATTTTGCATGAAACCTTGAGATAGTATTTTTGAATCAAACTTCTCATGCCATTGTTTTGGTGTTTGTTTTAATTCATACAAAGATTTAATTAATTTATACACTTTATTTTCATTTCTTGTTAGAATGAATCCTTTAGGTTGTTTTATGTATACATTCTCATTGAGGTCACCATTCAGGAATACAGTCTTTACATCTATTTGGTGGATATAAAGATGATGTATGAAAGTTAATGCAAATAAAATTCTAATGGATGTTATCCTACCTACAAGAGAGTATGTGTCAAAATAATCTATTTATTTTTTTTGTCTAAAATCCTTAGTTACTAATCTAGCTTTAAAGGTTTAGATAGTGCCATCAATGTGATATTTCTTCCTAAATACTCACTTGCAACCTATGAGTCTAGAACCTAGAGGTAAGTTAACTAGTTCTCATATTTGATTTGATACTATAGATTCCATTTCATCATTAATAGCTTCTTTTTAGAAAGTTGAGTCTTTAAAAGACATAGCCTCAATATAGTTTTAGGATCATCTTCTATATTCATTATTATAGGAATTTTTCTTATAATATTATCTCTATTTTCTTTTACAAGATGAAAAGAGATATGTTGAGAGTATATATGATCATCATTTAGATTCTTCTCTACTTCTATTCTTTGACTCCTAAGAGGTTCGCTTGGAGCTTTAATTACCTGTGGAGCTATACTTACTGGTTCTCTATTATGAGTTTGGACTTCATTATCCTTTAACTCAAAGGATGGTAAGTTTTTAAATAACTTAACGTCTCTGGATTCTCTAATTGTGTTAGACTCTTGATCTAGGAGTTTACAAACTTTACTATTTTATGCATACCATACAAAGGCACACTTAATAACTGTGGGTCCTAACTTAGTTCTTTTAGGATTAGGAGTTCTGCGATATGTAAGACACCCCCACATTTTAAGATATCATAGGTTAAGTTTTCTACCTTTCCATATTTCATATGAAGATGTTTTATACTTCTTAGATGACATTCTATTTAATATGTGATATGCTGCAAGCATTGCCTTGTCCTATAGACTGAGTGACAACTTTACTCTTATTAGCATTGAGTTAACTATCTCTATTAACGTCTTATTCTTCCTTTCTTTTATATCATTCTGTTGCGATGTGTATGGCGTATTACATTGGTGTATTAATCGATATTCTTCACAGAAGTTAGCGAATTCATTTAAAAAATATTCCCCGTCTTTATCGCCGTGGAGAATCTTAATTTTCCTATTTAATTGATTTTTTACTTTCGCTTTATATATTTTAAACATGCTTAGTGCTTCATCTTTGCTCTTTAACAAGTATACATACACATATCTAAAGCAATCATCAATAATGGTTATAAAATACATTCTTCCTCCACGAGTAAAAATGTCGTTCAACTCACAAATATCACTGTGCATAAGATCCAATATTTGAGATGGTCTCATGACACTAGAAAAGGGTTTCTTTATCAATTTGGATCGTATGCACACTTCACATTTATTATTTTCATTTGCTGTGTATGAGATTAAACCATTCTTAGTTATGAATTTTAAGGTACTATATCCTATATATATGGGCTGGTTTATCATGCCTTAGTCCAATGAATTCAACCCATATACACAGAAGTGCTACCGTTACAAGCATATCTCCTTCCGACAAAGTTCTCATTCTTGGATAGAATCAGTTTTCCTAACTCGTACACAATCCTTATTCCAGATTTACCCGAAAGATCCCTAAAAACTAAGTTTCGCCTTATGTTTGGGACGTGCAGTACATTTGTCAGAATTACTTTCTTTCCAAAAGTAAATACCAGTTCAACTGTTCCTTTGATGACAACCTTCGATCAAACTTCATTACCCATTTGACTTCTTGACCAATGGTCAATTTCTCATACATTTTGAAGGCTGATTTGTCGTACCAGACATGTACTGTAACAGCAGTATCGTACTACCAACCATGAACTTTTTCTTGGATTGTGTTCACTTCAGTGATCATTACTACTATATCGCCTTCTATTGCACTTGCTTCTTTTTTCGATTTGTGATATCGACAAACTCGAGCATAATGCCCTGGTTTTTTCACAAACATGGCAAGGGCCTTTGAACATTACGTTCTTCTTCTGAGTTTTCTTGAATTTCCCTTTATTGGGTTTCAGGGAATCGTCCTTCTCGAGATTCTTATTATTTGTATACTTTATTGCATGTACTTTGGTTGAAGAATTCTCATTTTCATTCTTTTTATTGCGGTTATGAGAGGCTTCCTCAATTCGTTGATATTTCTGGATTTGTTTCAGTGTGTAATCCTCAGTCTTATGCATCAACTTCTTTCTATAGTCTTTCTACATTGGGGATAACTTTACGATAATAGCCTCGACTTGGAATGACTCGGGAAGATCAATTTTAATGGCCTTGATTTTATTTACTATTAACTGCAATTCTTGAATTTGAGGCAACAACAGTTTGTTATCTACCATGTTATAGTCGAAGTACCTGATTATCAGGAACTTGTTGGTACCTTCTTCTTGAACTCTGTATTTGAACTCTAAGGTTGTCTGAATTTCTTTTGCGAGATTATACAGACGGTCGGAGAGCGCATTCAGAATATGTCCACGACACAGGAGTTCGTCTTCAGCTCGTTTATTGTGGGTGACAATCACTTTAGGTGTATCCTCACCAGTAACTTCAGGCAGCGGTTGCAGATTGAGATCTAGAATGTAAAAGATCTTTAATGTCATCAGAAGAAACTTGATCTTATCTTGCCACCTTTTTAAATTGGTTCTATCGAATCAATTAAGACAAATCAAATTCTGATTTATCAGTTTGATGGATGATATGCTTTTAGCTTTCATTTTAGAACAACGCTCTAAGATTGTTGATAAAATAATATAGAAATAATATTTTTTATAAATAGATAAACTGAAGTAGCTTCAGGTAGCGGTTGCAGATTGGGATTTAGGATGTAAAAGATTTTTAATACCGTTAGAAGAAACTTGATCTTATCTTTCCACCTTTTAAAATTGATTCCATCGGATCAATCAAGACGAATCAAATTCTGATTTATCAGTTTGATGGATGATATGCTTTTAGCTTTCATTTTAGAACAACGCTTTAAGATTGTTGATAAAATAATATAGAAATAATATTTTTTATAAATAGATAAACTGAAGTAGCTTCAGGTAGCGGTTGCAGATTGGGATCTAGGATGTAAAAGATCTTTAATGCCGTCAGAAGAAACTTGATCTTATCTTGCCACCTTTTAAAATTGGTTCCATCGAATCAATCAACACGAATCAAATTCTGATTTATCAGTTTGATAGATGATATGCTTTTAGCTTCCATTTTAGAACAACGCTTTAAGATTGTTGATAAAATAATATAGAAATAATATTTTTTATAAATAAGTAAACTGAAAAATAATCAAGACAGGCTAAAGCACGTATGAGAACGCTATCCTTAAAGTGTTATTTGCCCCTTGTAACAACCCAGGATTTTGGTACACATGTGTGTATATATATGTATGTACATCTTCCTTCATTGGAGCATACACACAGATCTATGCATACATCCACACATCCATGCATACATGCGTCTATCAAATCATACAAATTATGACCGTTGATATGTGTGATCATTTTGTTTAGTGCGAACTATTAATTAACAACATTAATAATTGCATAATTTTGGTAGAATATATATAAGTTTATTTATAGTGCACTCTCTCAACATATATACTTAAGACCACATGTTTAATTACTAACTAATCCAAATCTAGCCAACATTAACCATTGATTATGCGCTAAGATTAAAGTGATCTTAACCACTGGATTGTTGTTAAAAAAATAAAATAAAAATCGAGAACAACCATTGACTTACATTTTAAATTAGTCAAATTTGAAAGGTTAGATTTCGTATATATATATATATATATATATATATATATATATATATATATATATATATAAATAAAAAATCTACCCATGCACATATGACCTTTTATTTGAGCTCCAAAGTCGCCCTGCGAGACCATTAATTCACATTTGTCCAATCACAACCACTAATAAATGGTAAAACCATCAACTCCTGTGTGTTAAGTTTGAACAAGCCATTCAAATTATTCATCCTATTCCAATTACTTAAAACTTTCAATCTAGCCCATGAAATTGCCTCTCACAATTTAGCAGTCATCTATTCAAATTGCCCAACCACTGGACCATTTAAACAAAATAATAATAATAATAATAATAATAATAATAAAACTCTCAAATATGCACTCATCAAGATCCAAGCCGTCCATCAAAGGTCATCTTATGCCCACTCAACCTAATTAGGTGTACATCTGTCCATCCCAACTTTGAATCAAATACTAAGCTTGCATCAAATACCAAGCTTGACATGTAAAAGCTATTCACGTTAGATTAGCCGGAAGCATTTGCATTATGTTAGCAATAAGGTATACTCATTGGATTAACAACAAATTCATCACACTATTTAAGCAATGGGCCATGTACAGCCTCATATGGCCATCTATCTTACACTCAAACTACCTATCATGTACCACCCCACATGTGAGCATAAATGTGCACAATACCATCATGCACAAGTCATTCATTGAAATTTTAGCAGTCCATCTGTCTAATTTGATTATGACCATCCATTCAGACTTTTACCCAATAATTTAATCCGACCAATCATCACATGACATACATAACATCCTTCTATCAAACTCATTCATCCAATTCATCAAGGCCATCCATTCAAACCCATCTATCTTAGCCATCCACCCGTTTCACCATATCCTCCGCACATGCACTGGTTGGGAGCGACGTGTACAAATCACTAGCAAAGGGGAGATGTTGAGCACGTAACTAGGAATTAGGGGAACGTGAGATGCTAGGAAAGGTGTATTTCTTTGGATGATAATGTCAACAAAATGGAAGTTATGTAGATGTGCATGACCCGATGAGACGCTACCAAGACTAGTTAAATACAATCCAACTGTCCATTCATTAGCACATGTAAACTACCCATCATTGACCTTTTTACTTTAATCGATCAACTAGCCCTTCACATCCAATCTTGAATCAATGTGGTCCAACTGTTTATTAAATCAAGCCATTCATATATATATATATATATATATATATATATATATATATATATATATATATATATATAAACAAACCCATCAAAATGTGATCAAAAGTTCAGCTGTCCTACCTTTGATGTAAATCGTCCATACAGTGAACCCAATACGTTTCAACGGGTGGGCAAATCTCTACCCACATTTTTTTCACCATGTAGTCCATCTAAGTTTAGGATCTGTCTCATTTTTGGACCCATATCTAAACATAATCTTATGAATTAGATGGACGGTGTGGATTCATCACAGTTATCTAGTGTGGGGCTACTTGCCAACATATCTCAAAATAATATAAAATAAAATAAATTAAAAAAAAATAAAATTTAGAGCAACAACATGCGGTGCATGGCAGCACACGTTACCGTTAGGAGAGAGTCTCCAATTTTCTCTTTCTTCTTCCACCGTTCTTCATCGGCGGAACCCACCAAACAATCCAGACTGCTCACCATCAACCTAAGAAGATTTTAACGGCAAAAGTTTAACCCCACTGTTTCCAGTCTTATGGCCCACCTAAATTCCAAAATTGCCTTACCTTTAGAATCATTTATTATTACGTTCTAACAAGGTTGTTGGACGGAATGGACTCCTCACAAACATCTCGTTGGACCCACCTAGGTTCCATTGCAGTAAGAGATTTAGAAGGCTTTCAAAATACAAACCACGCAGATTGAAACATCTCCGATTTTTCCACATTACTTTTTCTTCTTTTTTTTTCAAGCCAACCTATAAATCAGGAAATCTCAATTGTCCATTGGATCTATCTCCAACCTATGTCCAACTATGCCATGCAACCTCCACTTAACACACCAGGTAGATGATCTTCTCCGTTGAAAAGTTTACGTTAACATATAAATTGAATTGATTATTTATTATATATTCAATTTATTTGATTATTGTCATTAGTTGCATATTATTTTATTTGATTCTTAATTGCATATTATAGAGGTAATTTATTTGAGTTATTAACTGATTTAATTAATTATCGTTATGTGCTTAAATTGCAATTAATGCCTTATTATTAGATGATGTATAATGTAATTAAATTTACGAGTGCTCTGCCTTAAAAGGATCACCATGTTATTTTTATGGGGTGCTTTGCCTTGGGCGATTCCCTAAAAGTATCAACACACACGGGTGCTCTGCCCTAGGTATTTACCGTAAAAGTTTATTCACCTGGTGCTCTACCGAGGGTCATTTCCTAAAAGAATCAACATCGGTGCTCTGCCGAGGGTCATTTCCTAAAATGATCAACACCGGTGCTCTGCCGAGGGTCATTCCCTAAAAGGATCAACACACACGGGTGCTCTGCCCTAAATTGAACCAAAAAGGATTTTAGATGATTGCATTGTCTTATTTTGTTGTTATGGAAAAAAAATTGTTATTGT
This sequence comes from Magnolia kwangsiensis, assembly GCA_037074715.1. NCBI lineage: Eukaryota > Viridiplantae > Streptophyta > Magnoliopsida > Magnoliales > Magnoliaceae > Magnolia > Magnolia kwangsiensis. The sequence goes on from CM073585.1 coordinate 783,142, forward strand.
TGTCACGTAAAATGCCAATTCAATACTCGTAATTAATCTTATTTAATTTATTGAGTTATATTGGTATTAAAGTAAAATTTTTAATTTTGAGAATGATTTGACCCTACGAGCCGTCGCGCTCATACCCATATAAATTATTTTGCAGGATTTGTGCATGAAGAACCGGTTGGACAAGATTGAAGACTTTTTCCCTTATTTATTTAGAAATTAATTAGAATTTAATGTATGTTGCTATTAAGTTTTTTTTTTTTTTTTTAATGTCAATGTAATTAAAGATTCAAGGATGGTTTAGTGGATGTTATTTAATGATAGTTACTTTTATCCCTTTTAGTTGCTCTGATTTTCTTAAAAATGCATGAAATAACGTGGGTTACAATATATATATATATATATATATATATATATATATATATATATATATATATATATATATATATATATATATATATATATATATATATATATATATTAAGTACAACTCATAGTCCTCGAATTCAGGTTCGAGCCTGGCCAACTTGGATATCAAATTTCGTGGTGTGACACCCTTATTCAAATGGATTGAGTATGCTGAAAGATTTTAGACAAATAGCTTTTAGGATACAATGAACCTCGTATAGATCCATGTTCAGCAAATACGATGATCCACTCATGGAACTCTCGTACATAAATTTCTGACAGAAATAACTATAAGAAAAACCCTAGAATTAGAGAGAGCAAATGAATATTAGACAATAGCACCGGTCTCTTTTTCAATATAGGACTTCCCAAAACACCGGAGAAGTTTTTTTTTCAAAAACTTTTAAACAATATTTTTAATTTTTAATATTAAAATATATTTAAAAAACAACATTTTACAACACTTCTTTGTAGTTCAATCGATGATGTCCGAGAGTCCCTCCCATCGTCGGACTCTCAAAGTCTCTCACATGCCTCCGCCTCTCTCCCGTGAGAAGAGACCCCTAGCTGTGCTTAAACACAACTCCTTATAGTGGTCCTCATGACATTGTAAGATCATAAACAACTCAATGCCGTGAGCCCCACCTGAAGAATGCCCCAATGATCCAAACCGTTCATGTAGTTGTCTATATAGTTAATACCATGTATGGCCCACTGATTTCTAAGAACATAAGCCAACATATCATGTGTGTGAGTTCATGGCCACTCAACTAGTGGTGATGATCTTGAACTTGGGGTTGTCCACACATTTGGCTAACTTCATGCTCAGAGAAAAATTGACGGTTAAAGAAAACATGATCAATTATCTACATTAAACATACAATGTGACCCATTTGATGAGCAAATATTTTTTAAAAACTGTTAAAGGCCATGCTGCCTAATGAGACGCAAGGATCTTGGACATGGCCACGTTGGAAGGCTTGCTGAACGAATCGCTTCAATATCTACCTGTGGGAATCCCCCTCAAAGCCTATCTCGTTATGCTTTTGAGCTCACGTTGATCAGTTGGGTCATGCTCTTATCTATGGCTGTCAATGGCCAAATTGGTCACCTAAAACTCTTGGGCTCCCACAGGAACTGCCCACTTGTGGAATAAGCCAAGCTTGGACCTAAATTCTTATTCAGAGGACTAGGCTGGCCTCTAGCCGGCCCACCCTCATATGCTTGCACCGTGTACCTAAATTAGTGACATACTAATAATTGGGACCACCAACTTTCAGTTTAAACAATTTCCTTGTATAACTTGAATATAAGTACTAAGTAGTCACATTTTCAACCCAATTAATCAATGTTTATGTCAGGGAAGGTCTCATGTTCTAGTTTTCTAGATGGTGCATTACCTTGGCCCCATTTTGAAAGTTGGGTGCACAAATGATAAGGTCAATCTAAATATCATTTTGGGCACCACTTGAATTTGGACCTACATGATGGTGGGGATAGCTTGATTTTTGAGACTTCCAACTTTTATGATGGGTGACCCTATTGTTGGGGAATCAGCCCAACAAAAGCATCTTAATTTGGATTGAAATAACAAGAAAAAAAATTCAATCAACCACGTGCAAAACGCATGATTTTTACATGAAAAAGCCTTGCGGGGGAAAAACAACGATGCAAAGCGATGTCCGATATATTACTCGAAGTAGATCAATTAAGAAGAGAACTTACAACTAAAAAACCTATCCCTCTCACCATGGAGGCTCCTTTAAAAAATTCAAAATCCATGACTCTCTCTTAATCCTAATATAATTTACCCTAAAATCTACTTTTTCAAGAGAAAAATGTCAAAAATATCCCTTAAAAGATGGACCAACGACTAACACTTGAGCCTTCTTAGAATGGGAAACATGAGTCATGTGGCCTCATAAAAATAAATAAACCCATAGTGATTCGATGTCACAATTTTAACACCTGTATCACTAGTTGAATTGCACACATAACCTGGTGGCCCCCACACCAACATTGCATTAAAAGTTCCAAATCCTCACTGCCCACGGGTCCTCCTGAAACCAGATTATCAGAATTCAGGAAAGATTGGATTGACCCTGGTCCGTGGGCCAAAAGTTAGGCCCAAGATAGGGAGGAACTAAATGGATTGTACTCCATTGTAGCTATTTTGGGCCCAAGACTCAGGCCCAAACTATTCCTCTGGATCTAAAGCTAAATCCAAGCTGGGTGATCGACGGTTGCATACACACTTGAGCTGAAGCCATCTTCAAGACTTTATAAACAAACAAATAAGCTACAGGAGCAATCCAGATGTTGAAGCCATCTTCAAGACTTGATAAACAAACAAATAAGCCCAATCTGACCTGAACCCAGCCCAAATTGCAATCTTATTTTAAACCACATGTCAATGAAACTGAGCCCAAGTGTTGGACCCTTACCTCCTGCAGGGTTTAGCAGACAGAGCCAGGAATGGTTAATTACCCCAGACAATCATTATGGGGGTGGGGGACATGGTCCATCGAATGTGGAGCCCACTAGGTGAAAGGTGCAGATTGATGAAGCGGAGATGCACTGCCTGGTTATTTTTTTAATGCTTGTATCCTCTCTGGCTTTCTCCATACATTTCAATTCTAGGGTTACCCCCCGTTACAGAAAACATCTTTCTCACAATCTCAATAAAAAACTGAAGAGGCCCATCTTCATCTCATCTTCATCTTCATCTTCATCTTCACCACCACCATCCAAGAAGAGCAATCCATATTTATCCTCAAACCTAATACCAGAATCTCTGTAAAGCTAGGAAAGAACCTTACTTGTCTTCTCCTCTTCTCTTCTCCAGCTAGTACTAATTTTCTTCTTTCCTTTATTGTGGAGGGGTATTTTGGGAAATGGGGAAATCAGGTGGTAGGAGAAAGAAAGGTGGGAACAATCCTCCCACTTCAGGCGATGCTGTTGTTTCCCATTCTGCCCCTCCTCATGCCGGTGCTGCTGTTGCTGCTGCCAATGGTGTAGATTTGGATTCCTCCATATTCTTGAAGCGGGCCCACGAGCTCAAAGAAGAAGGAAACCGTCGCTTCCAATCAAAGGATTATGCTGGTGCCCTCCAGCAGTACGATCTCGCTCTTCAGCACACCCCCAAGACCCATCCCGACCGCGCCATCTTCCACAGCAACCGCGCCGCCTGCCTCATGCAGATGAAGCCTGTTGACTACAACATGGTCGTTTCCGAGTGCTCCCTCGCCCTCCAGGTCCAGCCCCGATTCGGCCGTGCTCTCCTCCGCCGCTCCCGTGCCTTCGAGGCCCTCTCCAGGTACGACATGGCTATGCAGGACGTCCAGGCCCTGCTCACTGCTGACCCCAACCACCGTGATGCCCTTGAGATCGCTCGCCGCCTGCGGGTTGCCCTCGGCCCCCGCCAGGAGGCCCAGCAGGATCTCCAGAGCCAACCGTCCCCTGCTGCTCTTGGGGCCTCCGCTGTCCGTGGAGCCCCAATTGGTGGGCTTGGCCCCTGCTTGCCAGCCCGCACCGCACCCAAGAAGGCTGCGGCATCCAACAAGCATGATAAACCACTCTCCCCCACCAAAACCCAACAACCTATTTTCCCCTCAAATGGGCCGGAGCTGAAATCAATGCCCAGAGCTGTTTTGAAACCTTTCAAAGCTACTTCAGAGCCTCTTGCATTCTCTGATAAGGATAATAAGGATCTTCCATTGCAGTCATCCTCTTCATCATTGCCACTGCGCCCTTTACGTGCGCCTTCTGTTCCCGTGGTTACTCAATGGAGGCCGTTGAAACTCATTTACGACCATGACATAAGGCTTGCCCAGATGCCAGCAAATTGCAGTTTTAGAGTGCTGAGAGATATAGTAGCAAATCGGTATCCCTCATCAAAGTCCGTTCTGGTCAAGTACAAGGATATGGATGGCGATCTAGTGACTATTACCAGCACGGACGAACTCAGGCTAGCAGAGTCCTGCATTGATGGGCTTGCACCGAAGGAGAAAAACGAAGCGTCGGAAATGAATAAGAGTGATGCCCTTGCTGTTTTGAGGCTGCATGTTGTGGAGGTGAGCCCTGATCAGGAGCCACCCTTGGTTGAAGAAGAGGAGAAGCCAGTACAAGAACCATCAGTAGAGGATGGGGTGATAAAGGGTGATCAAAGTGTCACCCATTCATCTACAGGTGATTCAGTGTTGGAAGGTATGGACAATGAGGCCATTAAGACTGGTTTGGAAGAAGACGCTCCAGCAGAGAAGACAGGAGGCGAAGCTAATCACACTGAGTGCAAGGAAGTAGAGATTGATGACTGGCTGTTTGAATTTGCTCAGTTGTTCCGCACCCAGGTTGGCATTGACCCAGATGCACATATTGACCTGCACGAGCTTGGGATGGAACTCTGTTCAGAGGCGCTCGAGGAGACTGTGACGAGTGAAGAAGCACAAAGCCTCTTTGACATGGCTGCTTCTAAGTTCCAAGAGGTGGCGGCACTAGCATTCTTCAATTGGGGAAATGTTCATATGTGTGCGGCTAGGAAGCGCATACCATTGGATGAGTTGGCCCCAAAGGAGGTGATGACCGCCCAACTTGAAGCTGCTTATGATTGGGTTCAGGAGAGGTATTCTTTGGCTGGACAGAAATATGAAGAGGCCCTCCGGATCAAGCCAGACTTCTATGAGGGGTTGCTTGCATTAGGACAGCAGCATTTCGAGACTGCGAAGCTGCGATGGTCTTTTGCTCTGGCTGACAAGGTCAACCTGGAAACTTGGGACTCCACAGAGACAATTGGGCTTTTCGATAGTGCGGAAATGAAGATGAAAGCTGCTACTAAGATGTGGGAGAAGCTGGAAGAACAGAGGGCAAATGAGCTCAAGGATCCTAGTGTGAGCAGAAAGGATGAGTTGTTGAAAAGGAGGAAGAAACATGGCACGGGCACTGATGGTCAGCCCTCCGGAAATGGTCAGGGGGAGCTATCGGCTGAGGACGCAGCGGAACAAGCAGCTGTGATGAGATCTCAGATACATCTTTTCTGGGGAAACATGCTTTTTGAGCGTTCTCAAGTTGAATTCAAACTTGGGTTGGAGGGTTGGGAAAAGAATCTGGATGCTGCTGTCGAGAGGTTTAAGCTTGCTGGGGCTTCTGAAGCTGATATTACTGTTGTTCTAAAAAACCATTCATCCAATGGTGGAGCTGGTGTAGAAGGTGATGGCAAAAATATCACGAGCGGAAGCACAGAGATCTCTGAAACAAATGGCAAAGCTGAGGTTAAGCATCTACCAGAAAGGTGACTTTTTAATTAACCTAAGCATGCTTGGTGAGTGCTGATGAAGGCCATTGATTTTGTCAATCTGAATTCATGGAGAAGCTTGGACGGGAGAAAGGATTGCCTTTTCTAAGAGTTTCTATCAAAGTATGGTGTTTCGTGTAAGCCTGATCGTTGTGTGGGTTTTAGATTTCCCTTTTGAAGGAGAATTTGATGTCATCAGAACAGGTGTGTATCTGCTGCAAGATTTTGCATCCAATATTCTTCTGAGTAACTTTAAAGGCGACTCATGATATAAACTTTGCTCCTGATACTCTTGTACTTGATGGCCTCAATCTGCTGACATTTTGATTTAATTCTTCCTCTTTCAACTACATCATTCATGAGTATTGCTTCCTTTTGGTGTGGTTATGACTTGATTGAGGAGATCTTCTATGGTAGGAAATCTATAATAGCATACTTATCCTGATTAACATGGGTTCAAGCCTGTGCCTCAGTGGTAGATAGAGTGCATTTCAGCATTGAGGCCTCGTGTTCATGCCCATGCTTACCTATCAAAATAATAATAATAATAATAAACTAAAAAATAAAAATAAAGTAAAGACAAGAAAAAAGTATGTAAAGGAAACACTAGCTATGCTTAGCCATCAATAGTTAGTTCCTCATTTTGATGATTCTCCTTAAGTGAAGTTGCTCCTATGTTGCTATAGTCACCTAGATTAATATCCACAAAATCCACCACATTGTTATTTATCATCATCATCATCTAAGCCTTATCCCAACTGCTTGGGCTCGGTTACAGGAATCCTGTTTTGCTATTCCGCTCTTCAAAATGTCAGATTGTCTCAATGCAATTTCTTTGACGAGATATTGCATTCCCAATAACTTGTTTGGTTCCACTTGTTTTTCCTTGGAAAACATGAGGTTCTAATACTTCTTTTTTTTTTCCCAGGAAACTGCTTCCAATATTGCTAGTGGACAATGATTAGTTGCAAATTACTCATGTACATGCATAAATGCATGCATGATGCGATGATTTTTGAGAATGTTGAGATGTATGTATGTGAAGACTTGGAAGGATAGATTTATGAATTAGGTCGTCCAAAGCAGCCTAGCAGTACTCTTAGTAAGAAATAGAATGGCGGGGAATGATCGGAGACTAAGTTGCATGATTTTTCTAACTGGATGCAACTCTTGCTTTGAATCGTGCTTTGGACTTGCACTTCCACTCCTGCTTCCTACTTGTTTAACAGATGAAATCATTTTGAAATAGATTCTTCCCCCCTTCCCCACCCAAATCTTTAAGCACTTCGCTTCACACTTCATGCAAATATAGGATGACTTGGTCATGGGTATTAAGGCTAGAGATACCCCCTGGTTGTGGTTAGTAGCTTGAAAAGAGAGGATGGGAAGATTCGTGAGAGAGAGAGAGAGAGAGAGAGAGAGAGAGAGAGAGAGAGAGAGAGAGAGAGAGAGATGGAATCGAGGTGTTGAGAAGGGGTGTGAATGTATGCCTACTTACCGATGGTAGGGCCTTATATAGGAATGACTATCAAAACAAGATTTGTAAAGCCGCATTAAGCTGGGAGCCTGGAACAAGGCTATAATGATGATGTTGATGGCGGCGGCAACAGTGGGGAGATGATGATGATGGTTGCATTTATGTATTGATGATACCTTCTCCTCAAGGATATAATTGGGACCCTCATAGGAGGCAGGCTGTCAAGAGATTGTGCATAGCAGTATGCATGTTGTAGAACATGAATCAAAGTTGGAGATGGTCAATGATAGGATCCTATCAGAGTCATGGAGTATTGAGAGTAGGTAGCACTATTTCCCCCATTACAAGGATCAACAAGGGATATTATATTTTTGTGGGCTTAGGTCAAGGTTGTGGTGGATGATGAGTTGAAAGGTGAGTTCTCAATGTTGATCCATTGTTCGTTCATTAGAGAAGATTCCCCATGGGCATTCATGGCCGTGAACAATCTGAATGAGGGTTGAAGAAGGCTTGAGTTTTGGTTAGAGCTCAATGTGGTTATAGAAGATGAGATCTGCTGTAATTTCAAGGAGGGGATGATATGGATACTATATGACTGTATTAGTTGATACGATATCTATATTCAAATCTTTGGTTGAGGGATGGGTGAGTTCTCATTTGGGCATTCTCTTCAGAGCAAATTGAAAGAGTAGAGTAAATATACTTGTGGCAGAGGCATTTTAAGAAAGAGAATCTTGAGTAGGATCACTGTGATTGATGTAATCAAAGATTTTGAATCCATGAATGGTGATCTCAAAGGAGAAAGGTTCTTAAGCTAGAATATATGTAAGTGTTGAGAAGGAAAGAGTCCTTATGGAGAGAAAAGTATAGGACCACAATTAAAATAGGGAACAACAACACTGTTTTTTGTCAAGAAAGGCTAAGTGGAGGAGAATTGCATTCATAATCTAATATTTTTGGTTCAAATTCGAGGGATGTTGAGTTATTTCCTTAAATAGAGTTCGAAGCTTGGGAGCTCGAGATTTAATTCAACTCTGGGGGAGGTTCCAACAAGCGTCTGCATGCCATTGTCAGTGATGGAAAATGAAGATCTGACAGTGGATGAAGCTTTGAATGCGCTGGTAGAGGTTAGGAGGGTAGAAGACTTGGATACTCCCGTGAGGTCTTTGGGGTTGGAGGTGTATCAAGATGTGCTTGATGAGTTCTTTATGGAGGATGATGTGGTGCTTGTGGGTAACGTTGGTTAGAGAGATATATACTTGATGTCATCCCAGCAGTTGCAGGAGAAGGAGAGGTGGCTTGCAGGCATCATAATTGAAAACCGATAGAAAAATCCTTAATCATGTTGCTATGGTGAAAGATAAGAGGTAGATAAGGGAAGCTTTAATGCATGTGGGTAGATAAATCAGAGTTACGTTCGGGGACAGAGAGGAGGATTACTATGAATTGTTCCGATTAGTGGAGGCTCATAGAATATAAAAGTAGCAGTCAATTTCTCTCAAGAGTTTTTTTTTTTTTTTTTTTTTTTTTTTTTAAATTTTATTTTATTTTAATAACAGTGGTTGTAAGGTTGACCATTGTAAGGTTTTGGCCCCAACTTCCCAACTTTTGAATTTTTTTGGGCTAAAATGCCATTCTACCAGTTGTTGCAGCGTACAATGGTTGCTTATCTCGGAAGTTGAAAAGTTTTTTTTTTTTTTTTAAAAAAAATTAGAGTGGGTCCCCACTAAATCAATGTTGGGCCCACTATATGAGAGATTCGATCCGTTCATTTTATTCGAGGCATCGTGGTACCTCATAAGGTGTTGATTTCATCTTGATCTGAGCCCTCATTGGTTCCAAATGGAAATAATGGTGGCCTTTTTTCTTTTTTATAAGTTGTTTCATCTGGTGTTGTCCACCCTTGTTGTCTTCTTTCCTCATTCTTGGGGTTATACACTTAAATTAATTTTTCATTCAAATGGTATAGGTGGATTTTAGCAAATACGCATAGTGGGCCTCTCAAAACTAGTTCAAAAACCTATATGTGGGGCTAAGACCAATCTTTGGACCCCATTTGCATTTTTTTCGAAGTTTGTTTTAGATAGAGTAGACCACCATTGCAGAAGGCTGTTGGAAGTTGCTGCTTCCTCTATGGGACCTATTCCTTCGAGATTCTGGCGTATTTCCAGTAACTTTTTGGAGGTTTTTTTTTCCCCAGAAAGTGTGACCACCAACCATTCCGAAAATTCTAACTGTTGGAAGGTAGTTGTGCAGGGCCACTACAATCTCTGCTTGCTCTCCGATGAGCCTCCAACGAACTATTTACTTCGTTGTGGGATCCACACCAACTTCCGGCGAACTAAGGATGCTTGCTAGTTCTCCATTGTAAAATTGATAAGGATCTCTGTTGGATCGCCATTATCATCCTTTAGATATTGCTATTGGGGAAGGAGTTGAGATCAATGAAGAAGATGGATAGGGAGGAGATAGGAAAGGAAGACGAGGAGAAGAGAAGTGCGGAAGGAGAGGATCACACCTGGGGGTTGTGGATCGCACCTGAGATCTGTGGATCGCACCTGAGATTTGTGGATCACACCTGTTCCCCTCTTTATAATAATAAAAAAAAAATAAAAAAATTCTGAAAAAAACGCAAATGGGGTCCAAGGTTCGGTTTTGGCCTTACACATAGGTTTTTCGATTGGTTTTGTGGGGCCCACTATTCGTATTTGCTAAAAATCTTATCCGACCATTCGAATAGGGAATTAATTTTAGGGCATGGCCCCAAGAATGAGGGAAGATGACATCGAGGGTGGACCCACACCAAATGAAATTACTTGAAAAGAAAGGCCACCATTATCTCCATTAAGGGGCCATAGAGGGCTCGAATCAAGATGAGTAAAATGAACAGATCAGATCTCCTATGGAGTGGGCTCAACATTGATTTAGTGGGAACCACTTATTTTTTTGATAAAAGACTTTTCAACTTCTGAGACAAACAATTGTCATACATTGCAACAGCTGGCAGAAGGGCATTTTGGTCCAAAGGATGAGAGGGCCCAGATTCAGGAGGTTTGTAGGAAAGCCAAGGTGCAAATTATCTTGTTCTAGGAAGCACAAATTCAAGGCTTTGACAAGAGAATGTCGGAGTTTGTTTAGGATGCTAACGGTAAGGAATGGGTGGCAGTCTTACTGGGCTCTGTTGGTGATATTGTTGTAACTTGGGATTAATTTTTTCAAATGGTATAAACGATCATGTGTGACCCAAGGGGCTTGTATACTTATGCAATGGCATAGACACATATGCAATGGTACAACCCCTAAACCTTTTTATATATATATAAAAATAAAAAAGAGAAAAATTAAGGAAATAATGAAAAAATTATGTAAAAATACCACAAGTGTAGGGATTTTTTAAAAAGTTTTAATACCAATTTCATTTCAATTTTGTTATATTTACTACATCAATTGGACTATTAGATTATAATAACTTGACAAATCAACAAACAAATACTCAAATGAATGCATATACTAAGAAATGTGAGAGAGTAAGAGATTATTAGTGTGTGTGTGTGTGTGTGTGTAAGAGAGAGAGAGAGATTATGGAAGTATAAGAGAGGAAAAATGTGCATTGTTGTTTACGGGTTGAATGTGGCATATGAGAGGGGTAGAACTGACTGTCCTTGGTGCGTTGGGGGTGACTTTAACGTCACCAGATTTTCATATAAGAAATCTTCAAGTGGGAAAGTTACCGAAGCATGTTGGCTTTTTTCTAAATGAGTCGAGAGTCATGAGATGATTGACCTCTTGGTCTAATAGTCAAGATCGACCAATCATGACAGGGATTGATAGATTTCTAGTTTCACCCAGTTGGGCGGATATTGGATAGGTTTTCGTTTGTTGCTCAATATGGTTTACCGAAGCCTGTCTCGGACCATTGTCTAATTTTGTTGGAAACTGAGAAAAATTGGGGTCCAAAACCCTTTAGATTGGAGTTAATGTGGTTCGAGGTGGAAGGTTTCTCGGGCCTAGTCAGGACTAGTAGGCTTCATTTGAAGTGGAAGGTTTTGTGGGTTTTAGATTAAGTTAAAAAGTAGGACTGTTGAAGAGGAGAAGGGAGGGGGAAACAAAGGAAATCCAAAGTAAAATCCATGAACTCGACATTAAAACAGAGGATGTGGTTTTATATGACGAAGAGAAAATCCTTTATAAGAATCTTGGGCAAGAATATGCAAGCTGTATTAAGGAGGAAGAGATCAAATGGAAGCAAAGATTGCGGGCTACCTGGCTAGAGGGTGATAAGAACACAAGATTTTTTCATAACATAGCGAGTGCTTGGGCATGATGTAGTAATTGAGTAGCATCATGGTAAAGGATAAAAGGGTGGAAGAGAAAGAAATGATTTGTGATAGTGATGTGTAGTGCCATTTTATGAAGAGTGGGTGACAAGGGAAGAAGGATGGAAAGGCCAGTTCTGGATGCATATTTGCTTGAGGTGGAGTTTTCTAAAGCTGAATAAGGAAGCTGTGGACTTTTTAGGAAGAGATAAAGCGCCAAGGCCGGATGGATTCCCCTTAGCATTCATTTAGGTTTTTTGGGAAGTGTGAAGGGGATGTGACGGAGTTCATGAGAGAATTTCACAACTGAGGGAAGCTTTTGAAAGAAATAGGGGCCTCATTTATTGCATTGATTCCAAGGTTATGGGAGCAGACAATTTGAAGGATTATAGACCCATAGGCTTAATTAGAAGCATCTATAAGATCCTTGCTAAGGTTCTAGTGACTAAACTTAGAGAGAAGCTAGAAGGTGCAATTTTCAAGTTTCAAGTTGCTTTCATTGAAGGTCGACAAATTTTAGATAGTGCTCTAATAGCCCACAAGTGTATAGATGCTAGGTACAAGGAAAGGTTGCGTGGCATTCTCTATAAGCTAGATATCGAGAAAGCCTATAATCATTTGGATTGGGGTTTTTTGGATTTACATGCTTGAGAGAATCAGATGCGATGTGAAGTGGAGGGGATGGGTAAAGGAATGCATCAGCTCTACCAGATTTTTGGTATTGGTTAATGGATCATGGAAAGGTTTTGTTTGGTATCTCAAGAGGTTTGAGGCAAGGGGATCTATTATCCCCTCTCCTGTTTATGATCGTAAGCCGAGGTGCTTGGCAGAATGATTGAACGTGAGCAACAAAATGGTCTCTTCTGTGGCTTTTATGAGGATAGAACGAGCCTTCCAATTTCACCTTCAGTTTGTGGATGGCACGTTTTGTCTTGTGATGTTGATGAGGTCATGGTGAAACTTTTGAGGATGATTATTTGATGCTTTGAAGTGGTTTTTAGGATGAAGGTGAATATCGACTTTTATATATATATATATATATATATATATATATATATAGAGAGAGAGAGAGAGAGAGAGAGAGAGAGAGAGAGAGAGAGAGAGAGAGAGAGAGAGAGAGAGAGAGAGAGAGAGAGAGAGAGAGAGAGAGAGAGATGGTCTCTTGCAAACCGTACCACACTAGACCTTCATGCGCTCCACCTCCCTATCCTCATGGGAACTTAGGGTAGGCCCTATAGTGATGCATACGTGAAATCTACTCTGACAATTAGATCCGTGTTGGCAATTTAGTCATAGGGCTAGGACAACGGGTAGATTTATGATTCAGGTGGGCCACACTAAAGGAAACAATGGGAGAAAGGATGCGTATCATTAAATTTTTACATGGTCCACCATACTTTTTATGGGAAATCCACTCCAACCATTAGCTTCATTGAGAAAATTCAAGCATGGGGAATAACAATTATACTCATGCTTGATTTATGTGGGCCGAACCGAATGGCACAGTTTGGATGGTGAACATCCCCCCTGCCTATCCCCCTCATGTGGCCCACATTAATTATTGATGTGGCTGATTTTTTAGCCAAACAACTAAACATATTTTTGTTAACCTTATGGACGGAGTGAATTTCACATACACATCAAGGTGGGGCCACCCCCAGCCCACCCTCCGACTGCCTTGGTTGGCACACTATTGTGCTAACCAAAGCAGTAGCTAGAGTTAGTGGGTGCTTGTGGACCCCACATTGATGTATATATTTTTATCCACGCCGTCCATCCATCCATTTTCCCAACTCATTTTATGGCATGAACTCAAAAATAAAGCAGATCCAAATATTAGATGGACCACACCATAGGAAAACAATGGTGATTGAACGCCCACCATTAAAAGCTTCCTAGGGTCCATTGTAATATTTATTTGCCATCCAAATTAGGTCATAAAAACCTGAATGAAGGGAAAACACAAATACCAACTTGGTCCAAAACTTTTGTGCCCTCTAAAAAGTTTTTAATGGCGGGCCTTCAATCACCAATGTTTCCATGTGGTGTGGTCTACCTGATATTTGGATCGACCTCATTTTTTGGCTCATGCCCTAAAATGATCTAGCAAAATGGATTGACAGCATCGATAAAATACACACATCAGGGTGGAGGCCTTAGATTACTTTCAGCACTGACCACTAGCTATTAACAAGTCTGGCATGATCAGCATGCAATCCAGTGTGTGACGTGAAGGAGCTCTGGGCGAGCAAACCAAGATGGGAAGAGCTTGGGTGGGCCCCATCGTGATGTGTATGTGAAATCCACTACAACCACTAGGTGTGTGATGAGAATTTAGATATAAGGCTAAAAAATCAGCCACATCCATAATTCAAGTGGGTCACATAAGAAGAAATGCAATGAATGTCCCCCATTCAAAAAAAAATCACTTGGTGTAGCCCACATAAATCACATATGGGCCTAATTTTTTGTCCCCATGTATGAATTTTCATGAAGCAGCTAATGGTTGGAGTGGATTTCACATAAACATTATTTTAAGCCATGTAAAAATCCAACAGTAGGCATCCCCTCTCTGATTGTTTCCCTTGGTGTTGCCCACCTGAATGCTGAATCATGAATCCAGATGGTTTTTTAGCCTTACGGCTAAATTGCCATCACTGACATAATGGTTAGAGTGGATTTCACTAACTTAGTATAGTACGTTCACCTCATCTAAGTTCCCAATACCACTAGGAATTGGACCGCACGAAGGTCTCCTGTGGGATGGTTCGCTGGAGATCACCACTCCACATGCATGCACACAGAGGATAACGCTAAATTTGTTATATTGGGTATTCACTTGCCTAGTGAGGATCTTTTGATTTTGGCTTGTGCCTTTGGGTGGGTGTGAGGCGAGATCTTTCCCTTCCACCTATCTTGGGTTGTTATTATGCATAGGCAAGCTGGCGAAACATTTGTTGAATGTGTTGAAAGGAAGTTAGCTCGATAAAGTACCGGTATAAATCTAATTAAAGCATTGCTATCAATCTTTAACAGTTCATCCTGTGTCAATTTATCATTGGCTGAAGTCAGTATTAGTGAGGCTGACTGTCATTATTTCCTTTGGTAAGGTGCGATAGGAGTCTCCTAGTTCTATTTATTAAACTTGAAAGGGTTGTGTAAGCCTTATGATGAGGGAGGGGGAGAAATTAAGGATTTGGAGGTGATGAATAGAGCGTTGTTGGGCAAGTGGTTGTGGAGGTTTTGGTTGGAAGAAGATGCTTGATGGAGGGTTATGATAGCTTCCAAATATGGTTGTGCTGTAGGAGGGTGGTGCACTAAGGAATCATCTTTGTACAAAGCCTCAACAATTTAGAAAGGGATCCTCTCAGTTAAGGTAAGACTATGAAGGAGTTGGTTTTGGTCTTGGGGATGGGGAGAGGATTCGATTTTGGGAAGAAGTGTGGGTTGGAGATTCGCCATTACAAATTTTGTTCCCAAAAATTGCTCGATTATCATGGTTCTGCAATGTGCTTTTGTGTGTGGTAATGCTGTGGTTTGGTCTCCACCTTGCTGGTTGTTCCTTTTGGGTGAAAGAGGTAATCGAAATGGCTTCGCTTCTTATTCTTCTCCACTTGTATCAGCACCAACTAGTCCGGAAAAACGATCATATGTTGTAGCAAAGGGACAAATCAGGGGAGTTCTCAGTTAGGTCATTCTACAGATTGCTTCACAAGCTAGAGGCGGATGGAGTATTCATGAATACCAAGCATAATGGTCCCCTTCCGAAGAATGTAGCTTTTGCTTGGCTTGTTGGTAGGGAATGGGTCTTGACCATTGATAATCCTCAAAAGCGGAGGATGATTTACCCAATGTCTGCTTGATGTGCGGTGCTAACTTTAAATCGGTCAATCATTTGCTCCTTCATTGCCAGTTTGCTTTCAAGGTGTGGAATGGTTTTTTCCACCGTATTCAATGTTTCTTGGGTAATGCCGAATTTAGTTGGGAATTTTTTGATGGCTTGGTATGGTGCAGAATTAAGGATGGAGAAGAAGGTTTCATGGACGTTTTCTGATGGTGGGTCTGTAGGCTATCTGGGAGGAGAGAAACTGGAGGTGTTTCTGCAATGTACCCATAGTTCCGAGTGGGTAATAGTGAGGGCTAAGGGTTTTGTTATGAAATGGGGTATGTGTAATGGTGGTGAGAATGAATGTATTTTGCCTATGTAATTTGGGTGGTTGTTGGTCCAAATCAAAGGTAAATTTGTGGAGTTCTTTGGACAACTTATGCTGGGGAGTTAGAAAGACCCACCCGTCAGGGTGTGGTTAATGACATGCTGCAGTTTGCAAGTTGACTTGAACGAGAATCCAAAGAGTAGGTTAGGAAGGTAATGGTGGGGATATGGCTTAGGGTTAGGTGGATTCCCGATGGTGTTCTTCCAAGAGTATTATATTATCAAAGTCATCTACGGAGAAAGAATTCCATGGCACTAAATGCTACTATCATCTTCTCAGCTCTTCTTTTCTTTCTTTCTTTCTTTTCTTTTCTTTTTTTAAAATCTCTCTTTCTTTCTTTCAATTTTTTTTTTTTTAATTTTTAATTTAATTTAATTTTTGTTTTTTGTTTTTGTGAAAGGATAAATGCTATATTTTCCACTCTTGTTCATAGAAGATGCTGTGGAAATTAAAAATTATGGACCGATTTGCTTGGTGGGTATATGAATATAGTTTTGGCAAAAACCCACTTTATAAGATTTAAGGGAGGTCTTGGGAATTGTGGTCTCCCAATCCACGGTGCTTCTATTGAAGATTGACAAGTCTTGGACGGTGAATGCATCTCCATCACTCATGGAGTTGGCCAATGAATGTATTGGGTCATAGAAGAGATTGGGGAAGGCTGTTTGTGTAAGATAGACATGGAGAAGGCATGAGTTGTGGATTGGAACTTCTCCTTTTTTCTCTTCTTAGAATGGGTTTTGATGCAAAATGGGTTGGATGGATGACGATGTGCATTTCAGTAACTTCCTTTCTGTTTCTGGTGAATGGATCTCTGATAGGTTAATCCAGGAGTCATAGTGAATTGAAAGAAAGTGGATCCTTTTATATCCTTTTCTCTTTTCCGTTATTTCTAAAACCTTAAAGTCTTATTTCCTAGGCTTTGAATCTAGATCTCATTAAAGGATTTTCTGTTGAAAACCAGGAAGTTCTTGCTTCTCACCTCTAATTTGCAGACAATGCCCTAATTCTTCTTGATGCTTCCACCAATCTGCTGTTTAAGAAATCAAATAAGCCTAGCTTTCTGTGTAGTGGCCAAATTAATTGGGATCCACTGTATGGATGGTTGAATTTAACCTATATATATGACACGTGAATTTTGTTATTGCCTGCATATCAGCCTCTTCTCTTCTCTTTTTCTTTATGGAGAACTGTCCACCTGTACAGGATAATCACTGCCACAGGCATTTTGAAAATATGTAGATGGTTTGTATGGCATTGTGAGTTTGAAGATCTCGCCATATCGAGAAGCTGATTGCTAATGCTGCTGATAATGACTACAGGAAAGCTTCTACAAAGATTCATATTTTGCTTAGAGTTGGCATCATTGTCTGGTCTTCTTCTGTTATGCAGCAAGGTGGCTTGTGTCCAACGTGTGGCCCTTATCTATATGTTGGACTCTGATTCGATCTGGGTATTCAATCCTATCACCGGCGCCAAGATGCTCAGTTGGTTCCTTAACCTTGATGGAGAGGTGGCCTACTCCAAAATGAATGCAACAGGGTAGTGAACTTGGCAGACCTGTGCTGCTTGTGGAAGAATTGAGGAATCAGTGCCATCTATTTATTCATTGTGGTGCATCCAGAATAATTCTGGGGGCACAAAATTTTCCAGGTTTCATGGACCTTTCACCGCAAGCTCAAGGATTTGAAGGTTTGGGGAAAACACATTGCCTCTGGGATTAAGCATTTTAGTTATCCATGTGAAAAGAGGGAGACATGGCGGACTTGTGCAAGTCGGCCACATGTCCTTCAGTCTTCTATTTGTATTGGATTATTTCCCTACGTTTTTAATGCATTCTTGCTTTTTTAATATAATCCTCATTATTTCTAAATGATAGAATGATGTGAGTTATCTGCACAAAGTGAGATGGGGATTGATGAGGTGAGGCCTTGAAACCATTAAAAAAAATGAAAAGAAAACAAGTTAATAACTTGAAAATATGTTTCAACTTAGAAATGAAAGTGCACCTTTCAATCTCAAAACTACCTTGTCTATGTACTTGTTCATGCGATCCGTGGAGGTGACCCGTGCTGCAGTCATGTCTTTGCATTAGCTTTGACAGCTTTGAAGAGAGCCGAAATTTAAATCAGTGTTTTTGTTTTTTTTTTTTTTTTGAATGTTGGTTTCCACATCATCTATTGACTCGGTCTGAATTTGTATAGTTGGTTATTATGTATTTTATCTTTGATGATCTTTGGTTCCCAATCATCTACTTTTGATGAATTCTTGGGGTTTTATTATTACTGTTATTTTTTAACTACTAAGGATAATGTTGATATACTGATTCCAGTTATGTTGATAGATCATGTTAATCAACTAATCTAAATTGGTGTGTGCATTGATGTTAATGGAGGTTCTCTTATATGATCCTCCTTAGTTGTTTTTGCTTATTAAATTTTCTTCAGCATGTGGATGCATTAATCAACTAATCTAATGCACTGCTTTTATTCATTTAATGGTGGTTCTCTTATACAAACCTAGTTTGTTGTTTTTGCTATATTATATTTTCTTTGGTATGCAGATAGATGCATGTGATAGTTGCGTTTGAAGGTGAAGAGAAGAAACTCGTTTGTTTCTGCCATGGCTTATTTCTTGAATGTGAAAAATCTGAGAATCTTTTAGTTTTTAGGGTGTGTTTGGTTGCACCTCATTTCATGATATATTGCCTAAAGTTTTGCAACAGATAATACTGAAATATCATGATATTTTGTGCAACCAAACATGTGTTTCCTTGTGCATTATCCGAATGCATAATAATGCTGTTGCAAGCATCACATGAGTATCGGTGCCATTCGGACAACCAATCCATTAGGCCTAGAAGAAGCATCCATCTTCACCATTCATTGGCATTGACTAACTGTAGTCTGATACCCAGAATCCTGTGGATTGAAAATGGGTTATAGTGTATCGAATGGTTCACTACCTACATGGGGTTTTCTTTGGGTGTCGTCGTCTTTGTATTTGGGCTGTTTCAGGCCAATATGGAACTGTACCATTCATGGACAAAACTGGTACGTTTTGGGTGAGACATACTGGTTTTTGTATGATACTTTTTTAACCCCAGTTGTCGCCTAACCATGGTGGAGATGAGATACTTCCAATGAAGAAGAAAAAAAGAAGAAAGAAGATAAAATCCTATTTTCCTTCAACACATGGATTGGGACATAATGCAGGTGCTGATGGATGGTGATCTGTTTATATTTGGTATGTATTGAGATACTATGCATGATCTGGTTAACTAGATTATTGATCTGATGGGCCCACTGCTGATTCTGGATGGCCCAAAATTGCTCCATATTAGAAGTTGGTAGCCATCTAATAATTGTTCCTTGTGTGTGAAATTTCATGATGTTTTCCACCAAATTATACTGATTAATTATGAAATTTTGATACAACCCAATGCTCCTTGAACCATTGCTGGTTTATATTATTTTATTTTAAATTTGAGTCTTAGGTCATTTTCTTGATAGCGAATAAAGATTATGTAATTAATTATTCCATGTATATAGATAGCTTGTATCTCTCTATAAAAGCTCATTTGAGGCTAAAGCAATAAACTGAAAATCTTAGGAAGATTTCTCCAGAATCTTGAGTTATCATTTGTATAGACAGTGACCCTTGCATCATATTAGTAATCTAGGCTGGGTCCGAATGCAGCCAGGTACTGTTATTCTGTAGCCACTTGAAGATGACTCCGCCCATTAACCAATCAATCCCATGCTTTCTGAATTCCGGCAATATTCCTGCTCCAGATGGACGGCTAGGATTACTTGACTATTGTGACTTGGATCTATGCACCCAACACGGCAGTTTCCATCTTATGAATGAACTGGATTTTCACTGCTCTCCCTCCGCCACCAGCATGAACATGCTGGCATGCGATTGCCGCAGATCTCTGTAATCCAAACCGTCTATATACGACAACACCCTCTGTCTCGGTTGTGGCTTCTTCAGTGGATCAAGGCGGATGGTCCTTGGACTGTGGAGCCCACTGCGATGTATCTTAAATCCACTCTGCCCATCCATTTTGAAAGCTCATTTTATGGTATGATACCAAAAATGAAGCAGATCCAATTCTCCTGTGGACCACACTACAGGAAAAATGTGATGATTGACCATTAAAAACTTCTTGTGGAGCTGATATTTCTGTGGTGTCTTCATCTGGGTCTTTGTGACCTTACCAACAGGTTGGAAGGCAAATAAACATTCCGGTGGCTCCCAAGAAAATTTTAACGGTGGATATTCAATCACAATTGTTTCCTGTGGTGTGCTTTTCCTAAGATATGAATCTGCTTCAATCTTTGGGGATCGTACACTAAAATGAGCTATCAAAACGGATGAACAGCGTAGATGTAAGGTACATACATCACGGTGGGCCCCTCATACAGGGATCCACCAAAGCCGCGCCCCTCTGTCCCAAGTCCCAACCTAGCCTTCCCGTCAACACGTGAGTAGGGCTGTGCTTGCGTACATTGGAACTTTCACGGGACGCACACAGTCCATAAGGTAAGCTGCCTCACGCTAACCTGAGAACCCAAAAAAATCATGACGATCCAAAACTCAGGCGGGCCACACCGAACGAAAACAGTTGGAATGGGCAAGCCCACACACTTGTTTTGCATAGGACTGCCGCGGTGTTTATTTGCCATCCAATCCATTCATCTGATGTGGCGTATCAGGACGAAAGAACAATTGAAAAAATAACGCTATTTCAAAATTATGTAGCGTATACCACAAGAACTTAGGTGTTATAGGTATAATATCATACTATTCCCTGTTGGGTGGTCCACCTGAGTATTGAATCAGCCTGAAATTTGTGATCAAGGCCAAACAAAGGGATTTTTATTTTTAAACCTGATGGACGGTGTGGATTTCATGCACGTTATGTCACTTCTCGCACATGAGAAAAAGTAGTGCCACGCGTGGTATGCGAGCATTTTTCATTCGAGTAAGAATGGTAAAACGGAAGTACAGGGAAGGAGAAATGCCTGCGACTCGAGACTAGGTGGGTGGGTGGGTGGGTGGGTTGGGGACTGATGTTTGAGATAGGAAACTGTGAAGATAGAAATGCTTAACTATTGAAACATTGATGAGGGTTACACAAGTTTTTATTAAGGATAATAAGAATGGCCTTACTTCCTTAAGTAAGGTTAGGTAGGCATATAAATATTTTACCAATCCACGATGATGTTTGTAAGAAATCCACCCCTTGCCGCATTCAGGAAAAAAGTGGATCAGGAAATACGACCATTGAAACCTCCCTGGTCCACCGTGATCTTCTATGCCATCAAGGCCGTTCATAAAGGAAACGGATTGGCTACTCACCGGGGCTGGTGGTCGGTGCTCTCTGGGCCCTACAGTGATATATGTGTTTCATCCATTCCGGTCATTCATTTTTAAAGATCATTTTTGGGTTTGTTCCTTTTGGTATATAAATCTCTGGTGGTTCATAATACATGAAAACAATAGTGATTGGATATCCACCGTTAAAATCCTCCTACTGCCAAATGTACTGTTTATTTGATATCCAATCTGTCCGGATGAAGGGCAAAAACAAAAATCGGCTTGATCCAAAGCTTTTATGGCCCTCAAAATGTTTTTAATGGTCGACGCTCATTCAACACTGTTTCCTATAATGTAGTCAACTTGAGATTGGGATATAACTCATTTTTGGTCTCATACTGTAAAATGATCTCTAAAAATAGATGGGCAGCATGGATGAAACACATACATCATGATGGGGCCCACAGAGCACCGACCACAAGCCATTGGCTGGTGCCAGGGGAGTAGCCAATCTGTTTCCGTTCATAAAGGTCATTCCTTGGAAAACACAAAAATATTAAAAAAAGAAAAAAGAAAAGATAAACTCGCGAATGTTTCATCAGTGGACGTTCAACCCTTACTTTGAGTCTTAGATCTGCCTCAATTTTTAGGATCATGATGGACGGCGTGGATTTTTCACAAACATGACGATGGCCCCACTTACCTTCTGAGCGCAGGAACTTTCCGCGAAACCGTTTCGCAGGCAATCCGCGACCGTAAAAAGAAAAGAAAGGAGGATTCCCACTCACACAACCCTCGTCTTCTGCTTCTGCTTCTTGCTTTTTTTGCTTCAGGAAATTGAAAGAAGGAGACTGGTGAGAATCTCTCTCCACTTAGAAAATTAAAAAAGAAAAACAAGAAAGAAATAGAAAGAAACCTATGAATTATATTTTCTTATGAATCTGTTATCATCCTTTATATATATATATATATATATAATGGGTTTGGAGATTCTTCTAGGCTTCGTTATTCTTTATTCTTTTTTTAAATTTTTAATTTTTGTTTCATCTATGAATTTTTGATGTAGGGATATTGTTGTTGAATCCTTTTAAGCATGTATCACCCAGTAATCATACAATTAGCTCTGATTTATTTATTTATTTCATGTATGGTTTGTGGAATTTCCAATATGTGGACCTTATTTGTGAGTGCCTGAAAAGGTAGATTGATTAAAAGTCTATCTACGGAGTTGCTAATTGGTTTCTTATCTTAATTCACAAAACAGTTTGGGATTACCCATAAAGTCATACTCATCATCGATCAGTTTGTGAATCCCATTCGTTGATTTCTTGCTCACATTATTTTCCGTACCAAGTGATGATTCCTATTTATTTCAGGCAACAAATCAGAAATGGCCTATAGATGCCAAGTCAGAAGCTTGAATTTTGCAAGTATATTTGTTACTTGCTCTTCGTCTCATTCATCCAATCCGTTCACTATCCCAAATAGCTAGGACACGGCTATTATGATAATGATGATGATGATGGTAGTGTTATAGTCCTAATGATGATTAGATTACCATGTAACATTCTAGCATTAAAAAACATAAATATAATATCTAAAACATTGTTGCTAGTAAATAAAGATGATACTAAGTCTTCATGAACAACCATAGATAAGACAATGTCAACTATATTAGGCACTACCTACCTTTGAAGGTAATTCCATCTTTAAACTTTATGCTATTATGAGAAATTCATGAGCCAATAATAGATAATTATGGGTGTGTTCAGTTGCACCAAATTCGTTTGATTATTGATGTAAGAGAAATGCTATAATGCTCACAAAGCATTATATGTTTTAGTGCTCCTAGTTGTATTGGTTCACTTGGACGGTTTAATTGATCGATCTGAACTATCTATCAAGTCCGAAACATATTCATCGACTACCATGCAAAAATTGCATTGTTCACATGATAAATCCATCCTTGGTTTGGGGCTTATTTTCTATGGCCATTCCTTTTCCAAGCTCAGATGGGATGGTATCGATTTCCTAACAAAAGTAATTCGTTAGAATGATAAGCAAAACCTGATGGCCCCTAATTAATAGATGGATGAAATCATTTATTGGACCTTTTTTTTTTTTTGTAAACAATCTTGACCCTCCATGTTAAGGGCCATCAATCAAATGGTTAATATATGTCATATTACTGTGATGTTTGCATGGTAACCTATGGAATTTGCATTGGATCTAGATCAATGGATTGGACTTAGTGTCCTAATGCAACTAGTAGCACTATAACTTGTAGTGCTTTGAGAACACTGGAGCATTTCTATCATGAAATGTCATTAAGGGGGCGATAGGATCGTAAGTTACTTAAGATAAGCTACTTACTCAAGTAGCTTCTCTTGGTTTCTACTTATTAAGCTGAAGCGATTTAGTACCTTTATGTAAAACAATTACTTATAATTGCTCTTAAACCAAACTTATCTCAAATAAGTTACTTATCTACCACTGCAAGTAGAAAAAGTAACTTATTTGTTGGTATCCAAATGGGCCCTAAATTTCATGATATTTGGTGCAACCAAGTGCTCCCTAGAAAAAGTGTGCCACCATTCACACCCTCTGTGACCGTTAAATACATAAATTCTTTCTACATTGTTGTTATATGATAGATAGATTATGGTAGAAAGTTTGTACTATTGGGTAGCCAAGAGTATAAAGGTGGGCGTATTTATAGGGCTGACAATGAGCTGGGCCTGGGCTGAGAAAGTAATAGGTTTTGAATTGGCTGCGTAGCTCCTTCAGCTCAAAATCGGGCCTAGGACCTGTCCAGGCTTGAAAATTGCCACCCATGAATATTTAGCAGTCAAAATGGGTTCCCATAGCATTTCCTTAACAGAACACCATATTCTATAATAAAGAATGTGGAGCTCTACTCAATAAACCATAGTCTTTTCATGGTATGATTCATGGGTAATTTAAATAGGGGGGTGATTGTTCATGAGTAAAAAAATGCAGCCATGTGCATTTATGAATAAATGATAAAAAGGCTTCAAAATTTTACTCAAATAATAAAGATTATCAACTTAATTGTTACATATCAAGAATTTAATTCAACGTCAGGTTTTTTTTTTTAATTTTAAATTAAGAGAAAGAAAAAGGAAAACAACAGAAAGGATACAATAAGCCCTAGCCAAATGGCAACACACACACACACACACAGAGGGTACTACTGACATCGTTTGTCTTTCATGAGAAGACTGGTGTTGACTTACCCCCTCATAGTGAGCCGATCAGCTAGGACTGTACATGAGCAGAGTTAGCTCGGTAGCTTGCTCGAAAAAGCTCAACTCGACTCGGATCGAAGCTGAGTTCGAACTGAGTCGAGCTGATTTTTGGAGCTCGAAACAAGTTCGAGCCGACTTCGATCTTACCCCAGCTCGACTTGAATACTGCTCGAGCTTGGCTTGACTTGGTACATGGTGTATATACCCTTCAAAAAAAAAAAAAAAATACCTACCCGTTTTCTAAAACCATCCCAGCCCGCCTGAACCCTAGAGTCTCCTACCTAACCCGTCTCTTCCTCCCTCTCTCTTAGTCGGCTAAGCTAACCTTCCTCCCTCTCTCTCTCTTTACTCTCTCCCTCATCCTCCCTTACCCACACTGCCGCACCGACGCACGGCCGTCCGATCTCCCTACTCTCTCCCTCCTCCCTTACCCGCACGGCCCTCTCTACTCCTCTCTCTCCTTCCTTCTCCCTTACCCGCACTGCTGCACGACTGCCGTTCGACCTCTCTACTCTCTCCCTCCTCCCTTATCCGCATGGCCGCTGTCTGACCATTTCCCTAAACCCTAAGTCTGTCATTGCTTCCTGAACTCGGCTCAAACTCTGCTCGAACTCGGCCGAGCTGAGCATGAGCTGAGACTCGAGCAGTCCGAGTCGAGCCCGAGCTGGGCAAAGCTCGGCTCGGCTCGACTCGTGTACACCTCTATGATCAGCCTTATTGTTAGCCTCTCTTGGAGCATGAGAAATGGACATTGAACATTGCAGATGGGGGTTTTTGTTGTTATACAGGGTCGGTTTTGTATAACAAGATCTGACGTCCTGTAATTGAATTGGGTCAGTGGCTTCAAACATATTATATTGACTTATGAAAGGAAAATATAAACCCAATTGACCAGTATTACCATTATATGACAGAGGTTTCTATATTTTAATTTGCATTTTTTTTTTCAGCATCAATTGCATGGTTTTTCAAGTGACAGTTGCTGAGCTATTCTACTCCCAACTGCTCATATTTTGAGAAATCCATTCTACTGATATAGATGGAAGTCATGTTTCTTAGGAGCCATAGACACTGATTTGGGAATTTCAAGCATAGAGCAGTTGCTCGATATGTGACTTTTGCTCATAAACTATGTCATCACAATGTTGAGCATTCCTCAAACATAAGTGCTACAAAAAATTCAGTAACTACTGAATCAGTAGCTCCTAAGCTCCAAGAAAGTGTTCATCAGATGCTAATAAAAAACCTTCTTTTGTTTTTTGGGGTACTGGTTTTGATGTTTGAGCTTCTTACTTATCAAAATGGAAGTTTTGGAGATAATACAAAACTATTTTGTTCCCCCTACATTTCCTCCCGCCCTTCTTTTTACTTTTTCATCAATGACAAAACTTCTTTTCAAAATCCCCAAATGGACAAAGGAAACTACTATCCACTAAGGCAATTGATAAGAGTTCCCTGTAAAAGAGATCTATGGGTAGAGTCCCCTGCATTTCTTTAGTTGCTATTTGTTCCATCACATTTTCTCTTGTTGCCACTTTCTGATTTATTACCGGCATGCTCATCTTTGCATTGTTGTTATTGTAAATGTCTTTAGATTGTGTTCACACATGCTAATCAAGTGACTCTTTAGATTAAATCCCAACATTTGGAGATCTGGAGATGATAGATGTTAACTTATGGCTAAAAAGTATACTGACCTCATTGTACACAGTCATTTATGCAGGATTATACATGAATGCATTGGTGTTCAGAGATTCTACTTGATAGTTTCCCTAAAATGCTTGACATTCATGCAAACATGGCTACCCTGAAATTTTCCAAATTAAAGATGAAGACCTTTTTCTTTTCTGAAAATAAATCAGGTTTTTTATTATTTTTATTTTTATTTTTAACCTGATTAGTGCAATATTGGTCATTTATAGCAGTGTATGTTCTTTTCAAGATTCTGTATTAGTACAGGATCAAAACGAAGTTCATTGGATTTATTCTGATAGACTTCTTAGTGTGGTTGGTTTGACTAAGCAAAGCAATCCTAATGAAGTAAATTAATCCAACAAAGTGAACAAGGAAATGTCCATGCAGGCAAAGCCCAATCCTTTAAACTAAAATGCTTACGTGCTTCCTCCATGATTAACAAGATAGGGGATATAACTAGAGTAGTAAATAGTGACACGGACATTGGTATAACATAATGATATAGATAAGCCCAAACCTTATAAATGGGCTCTTTAGTTTTATCAATAATGGGCACTACTCTAATATGTTATGAGTTCTGCTAATCCTGCTTGCTAGCCTCTACATGCCCAGCTACACATGGTCACATATGCCAATGTAGCAAGCATCTTCCCCATCGGAACCATGTATCAGGTGGGCTCCACCATGTAGATACCCTGTCCCAAGTATCAGAACGTTGGTACAAATTGAAGGTTCTTGAAGGGCAAGGGCATGGCCCAAAAGGACGTGGATGGAGGTAGACTGGATGACCTATGGTCTAACTGAAGGTCTGGCCCTCAATAGAGTGAAATGGTGGAACATGATTCATGTAGCTGACCCCAATTAATTGGGATGAAGTGATGATGAATGTTGGGCAGTCAAGGAACAACATGTTCATAGGATGAGCGTAGCGGAAATCAAGATGTTGAGATGGATGAGTGGCAAGACAAGGATAAACCCAGAATGACTGCATTTGAGGGAGAAGTAGCACCAATAGGTAATAAGATAAGGGGAAGTAGAGTTGGATGGTTTCGGCAATGTGCCATGGAGACGAAGAACTACATTGGTTAGAAGACATGTGTCGGTTCAAGTTAAAGGCTCTGCAAGGGCAAGGGAAAGTCCCAAAAGGACGTGGATTGAGGGAACAACAAAAGATTTTTGAGGACCTATGGCTTAATGGAGGATATGATCCGT
This sequence comes from Magnolia kwangsiensis, assembly GCA_037074715.1. Taxonomy (NCBI): domain Eukaryota; kingdom Viridiplantae; phylum Streptophyta; class Magnoliopsida; order Magnoliales; family Magnoliaceae; genus Magnolia; species Magnolia kwangsiensis. The sequence continues at coordinate 810,336 of CM073585.1, forward strand.
GATAGTGGAATGGTGTAATAGGATTCGTGTGGCGACCCCAATTAGTAGGGGTAAGACTTTGATGATGATGATGGGACTGGTCTGATGTTCAGACATGGTCATCAACACGGTGTGGGCTGCTTGATGGACATCCTGGATGGGGCCCATATGGTCCCTTGTGGGTGGGTTAGTAGAAGTTTATGTTTAGAATAGCAACCTTCTCTAATTCATCTGGTAAAAGTTAGATGCAGATTACACCAAATTAACTAAGATATTATGGTTACTTGATTTTGATGGCCGCTAGTGTGATTGCAGAACTAATAGAAGCTCATTTCTTCTCTACATGGATGGATGGTCATGTATTTATTGGAAATTTATTTGTCTATAGGAAGAATGATGCTTGCATTCTTGTGATGCAGTTAAAAAGTAAAAATAAAAATAAAGAGTTGTTTCCTACCTTCTTTGTGCAAAAAGTTGAAACTAATTACTTCTCTATCTGGTTCGGATAATCTGGTCTCTGCGTAGGTAGAACTAAACATTTTGAATTTGTGTTTATTGACTTGCAGGTCCTTCAGAGTACAAGCTGATTGCTACTCCATGGGTCCATCCAGCAGTGATGAGAAGATACTCAGTTACAATGATGTGGTGCTTAGAAGATCGGATTTGGATATCCTTAGAGGCCCCTATTACCTTAACGACCGCATCATCGAATTCTACTTCAGCTATCTCTCTTCAACATATCCCTCGCAAGATATCCTACTTGTTCCACCTTCAATCTCGTTTTGGATAACAAACTGTCCGGATTTGTCGGGTCTCAAAGATTTCATCGAACCTCTTCAACTAAACAGTAGGAAACTGATAGTTTTTACTGTGAATGATAACAGCGATGTGACCCAAGCTGAAGGGGGAACACATTGGAGCTTGCTTGCATTTGATAGGGACAGAAACGTTTTCGTGCACCATGACAGCATGAAAGGATTGAATGGATGGTACGCCAAGAAGCTGTATAAGACTGTTGAGAAATTTGTGGGTGTTCATGGTTATCCATCCACTGCTTGCTTTGTCGAATGCTTGACACCACAGCAGACAAATGGCTATGATTGTGGTGTATATGTGTTGGCCATAACCAAAGTGATCTGCCATTGGTATGTGAGTGGGGCCAATGACAAAGGTGATCAATGGTTGTCTGCTATGGACGAGCTGGTTGATGCGTCCACCGTGACCAAGCTGCGAGATGAAATTTTGAGGCTCATTCTTCATCTGATGAAAAAGGAGTGAGGAAAGCGTTGCAGACTTTGGTTAAAATGAGTTTTGTCTGAGTTCAGTTGTGCTTTGAATTGGAACTGCGGCGGCAAGAGCCTTAGCTCATTAACGGGTTGCATGAGTGAAATATCAACTATGAAGGTATGTTTGGCTGGTCATTTTGAAAAGGTACGGGAAATGTAGTTTTAGCATCTCTGATATAGCTATATAAAAATAAGGAAAAAAAAGAAGAAAAAAAAGAGGCATTCGGAAGGTCTTAAGAATAGCATACCAAATGATGCCCTATTGTGTACATACAATCAGTTCTTTCATAATGATGGATTTGTGGAATGATTCTCAAGGTTGTCGAACCTTTCTGTCCTCTTTTTAAGTTCCAAGGGTTTGTGATTATGTGAAGCGTATTCAATATATGTTACTTGACCTGAGAATATACCATGCAGCCATTGGTCCATGATAGAAACCATTGGTTTGCTGGGACCTACATTGGATGGACCTCTCTCCATGGGGGGGAGAAAAAAAAACTCCCTGATATGATTTTCCTCAGGGAGTGAAGCTTTTCTTCTCATGATCTCTCTTGGTCTTTAAAAGTCTGTTTTTAGCTATTTTTCTTCTTAGATTTTGAAATTCTTTTGCACGTTGGAACACATCTAATTAGGTCTTGTTAACACTCATTTGCATGGGAAAATAATGCATAATTGAGGATAAATATACAATATTTAGCTCTCAATAGTAATTATAAAGTGAAGCTTTGACATTCAACTGATTGTTCCAACCATTAATACAAACGAATAACCGAAAGTTGATATTCTATTATCCATGTTTCCAGCATAATCGGTGTCCACTAGCCTACTAGTTTCTCCTTAGATTTTCTGAATGATAAAACGTAATTAGTCGTACATCGTATATAATGAGGTAGCCATTTCATTGCTTCTCAGTGTTGTTTGCTAGGGCTTGACATGTATATGCTCATAACACTCACCTCATGTGAAATATTAAGTTTGGTACAGGCCATGATATACATCAGACTGCCAACTGCGCTCGAGTAAGGTACATGAGACATACACTACTTTTCTTCATCATACGTTGGACATTATTCCAAAAAAAATTCAAATGTGAGCAGTGTTGGGTGTGCTAACTAGATTGTCAATTTTGAATTTGACCATGACATTCTCAAGATATTCCTCTTGAGACAATCATAACATACTACTTTCCCCGTCACTGTGTACATTAATACTGAGAATCTTTTTTGTAGCCCTATGATCTTTCATCTCGAATATCCTGAATAATTGAGCCTTCAATGTATTGATTTCAGATATGCTATAGTTGATGATAAGCATATCATCAACATACAATAATAGAATAATGAATTCTTCATTACTCAGTGATCTGAAGTAGACACAATGATCGAACTCACTTCCGATAAAAGGTTGGCTCAACATAAAATAATCAAACTTTTTATACCACTGTCTAAACGACTGTTTCTGACCATGTAATGACCTCTTCAACCTGAAAATCCTATTTTCTACTCATTGTACCTAGAGCTGGGCAGGGAGCGACTCGACTCAGTGGATCTAACTCGACCCAAATCGAATGGCAAAGTCGGGTTCAAATCGAGTAGCCTTATCTCGATCTGAAACTCGACTGAGTTGAGTTCGACCTGAAACTCGATCCGGTCGCACTCGACCTGATTCGAAACCCGACTCGATCCAATTATCGGATATTATATAAACAAAGAAAAAACCACATTCTCTACCCTAACAGCTGGCCGCCACACCCAACCTAATCCCGAGCCCCCTACTCCGGCACAACCACAAAGCAGCACCCGTTCGGCTCCCCCTCTCTCTCTCCTTCACCCATTCGCACAATAGCACCCATCCAACTCGATTTCGAGCTTATCCTCCTCTCTCGTATCTCCTCCAGTCGTCCACACAACAACACCTGTCTGACCACCCTTCCCATTTAAGCTCCTCCAGTCCTCCTCTCTCGCTCTCCTCCACCCATCTGGCTCGATTTCAGATATATATATATATATATATATATATATATATATATATATATATATATATATATATATATATATATATATATATATATATATATATAAATTAAATAAATCATTAAATGGATGGCTCTGAGCGACCCGATTCGACTCGGTGTTTGAGCTCAAGCTCTTGTAGCCTTGCCTCAGTAACCTAGCCCGGCAACCCGATATGGCTTAGTGCCAACTCGATCCGACTCGATATTTCTAATGTCGGTCTCGGTTCGGATCAATCTAGCCCAGACCCAGACTCGGATTGAGTCAGGCATACTGAACCTAGTACCGAGTCGGATCGAGTTCAGGTCAGGCCTTTTTCAAAATCGGATCAAGTTGGGTTAGACCTAACTCGGCCTAACTCGACTTGATGCCCACCTCGACCTGTACTTTGAATCCTTCAGGTTACTTTATATAAATCAACTATTCCAGTTTTTTGTGTAGAAAAGTTGTCTTTACATCCAACTATTTTAATTCTAGATTGTATTGGGCAACCAACGTCAATACGAATATAATAGATACTTGCTTCACAACTTGTGCGAATATCTCACCGAAGTCGGCACCTTCTTTTTAAGCATATTCCTTCGCAACCAGTCTCGCCTTATACCTATTTGATTTCTTACGCAAGATCTACTTGCACCCAATCATTTTTCACCCAACGGGAAGTTCCACTGACACTCATGTTTCATTCTTGTATATGGTATTCATGTCATCATGCATCGTTGTCATCCACTTTTCAACATCTGAATTGTTCAATTTTTCCTTAAAGGTGGATCCCCCCCTCTCAATCCGTTATAAGGGCAAACAAAACATTTGAGTCATTCCTATATCTCATTGGTAACCTACGATTTCTCGTGAATTTTTTCTAACAAGTGGAGGCTTCACTTACTCTTGTACCTCTTCCTATAGCTTAGCTTTTTCAAGTGTCTCACCATTGTCGATTTCAACATTAATCATCACTAATTTTTCTGTTTCCATATGTTCATCATTGCGTAACAAGGAACTCTCATCAAATTTGATGTCTCGACTAATTGTGATTTCCCGTGTGGCCTAATCATAGAACATGTATCCTTTCATACCATGACCATAGTTTACAAAGTTACACTTCTTTGTCATTTGTTGTTGCTTACTCATTTCAACAAACACTATAAGAGAGTAAGCATCACAACTAAATACAAGCAACCCTGACTAGTCAATTTCATAACCACTCCATAGTTCTTCAAGAATTTTGTAATCAATCGTCGTAGATAGTAAACGATTCAATAAATAGCATGTTGTATTTACCGCCTTAGCCCATAGCTCATTGCTTAACCCATCATTGTTTAGTATACTTCGGGCTCTTTCCAAAAGAGTTTGATTCATATGCTCTACCACACCATTCTGCTCTGGTGTGTGCTTTAATGTTGTATGCCTCACAATTCCATCGTTCTTATAGATATAATTAAATTTGTTTAAAGTAAATTCTCAACCATCGATATCAGTCCTCAGTACTTTCAATTTCCATCGTGACTATTTTTCAATCATAACCTTCCATGACTTGAAAGTGGCAAACACATCAGAAACAATGGGCGATGGCTTCCACACATCAGAATGCATAAAGTCAAGATGTCCTTATATGTTTTTTAGTTTTAAATGACAATTTTAATTGTTTACCATATATACAATGCTCACATGCATCCAAATTAAAAAATTTAAAAGCGGGAATTAAACCACGATCGAGTAATACCTTTATACCGTGCTCACTCATGTGGCCAACGCGATTATGCTACAGACATTGTAGTTTCACCCGATACGATGCTCCCAATCAACATGCAAAGGTTTCCGTTCATCTGTGCCTTCATAAATATGAGTGCCCATTTGAAACTTTCAGAACACATTCATATTCGATAAATTTGCATATAGGTGCCTTAAGAGCTAACAAAGGTATCAGATTCTTCTTCAAGTCTGGAATGTGCCTCACATCTGTTAGAATATGCTCCACCCCATCGAACATTCTTATACGAGTTAATCCAATTCTAATCATCTTCCGGCATAATAGTTTTTTTTTTTAGTTAGCTTGTTAGTACACACACTCCATGTTAGCCACCCCTACTAGGGATCGATGCCAAGACCTCAAGTGTTGAAACGAGTTATCTCCACTCAGTCTATCAGTAGAGCTATGGATCTGGGTGTTTCAGGCATGATAGTTGCCCATAAGAACTACGCCATTATCATACTCGTTGTATATGGCAAACCAACTTCGATGAGGACACATGTGATACAATACCCCCTATCCAAAATCAAACAGACAATACGTTGCAATCACTTGTCTCCTTGCTGGATTCCACTTAATTGAAATTGGCATCTTTCAGTGAATTATCTAAATTCTCATCCTTTTGGGTTTTAGGGTTTGTACAGTCATTATTCATATGTCATGTCCTACCACAATGCTAGCATTTCAACTTTCCTTTACTTTTTGACTTGGACCTCGATTGCGACTTATCCTTCTCTTGTTCAGATGGTCTTCCCCTCACAACCAGTGCCTCTGTAGAAATACATTCTCCACCGTTATTCCTTCACCGCTACTTTAACTGAAGGGCAGAGATAGTAATATCGATGTTTAAGGTATTCCTACCATGGCACAGAGTATTCACCAGATTCTCATAAGAATATAAAAGTGATGTCAACAACATTAGGGCTTTGTCTTCTTCGTCAATCTTCACATTCATGCTTGTTAGTTTGCAAATTAATTTGTTAAAAGTGTTGATGTGTTCAAAGAGATCACACCCTTCCTCCATCTTCAGAGTGTTCAACTACTGTCTCTTCAGATATAAGCAATTGGAGAGCGACTTTGTCATATAAATGCTCTCCAAACTTGCCCATAAGCCTGCGGTAGGGCTGAAAGTCGAGCAGGTTGAGTCGGGTTAGTGCTCAAACCTAACCCAACCCAAGGTTCCTATACCTCAACCCTAACCTAACCTAACCTTGGGTTGGGAATTCCCGTCCCAAGTCCAACCTAAACGGGATCGGTCATGTTGGTCGGGTTGGTCGGGTGGATACATGCTAATATTTTCGTTATTACATTAGTCTATTATATTTTAATACATGCCTTATTTTTTATACCATGATTTTATTAATTATATATGTAGTTATTTATCATAAAGAACTTCATTTTTTCTAAACCAACAAGCTATAATATATATTTGGGAGAGAGAAATTTGGTATATCTTGTTAACTTGAGTAATTGAAAATGGCGTGGACCAATGAGACCCAACGACATTATAATTTCTTATGCCTTCAACACAGACGATCCACACTCAATTATAATTAATAACTTATATATCCATCAAGTTTGGGTTGGGTTGGGCAACTCGGGACCTCAACCCAAGCCCAACCCAACTTTTATCGAGTCGGTGTTTACATAGCCCAAGCTTGAGACCTAACCCGATACATCCTGCCCAAGCCCAACCCAATTCCGGGTCGGTCGGGTTGAACCCGCCCGATTTTCAGCCCTAGCTTGTGATATTCATCTCAGAAATAACATTATAAAAGACATCATTGGCCAAGCACAATTGAATTGTGCTAATGTAACACCCCGATTCCCAAAACTCGAATACTCTACTTGTGTTCTAAAAACTCGAGCGTTAACATTTGAAAATATCCAAATTTTACGTACATTTTTTTTTCTTATCCGAGTTAGTATTCTAGCAGAATAAAATCAAATCGAGTATAAGAGGAAGTCTAAATATACATAACTAAGATTTCAAGTGGTTACCCAAGAACTTATACAAAACAATGTCTCATAACTAAAGATTTAACAACAAAAAATAATAAGAGTAAATAAGAAACTAGAAATTAGAGCCGCATAGCCATCTATCTCTCCATGCGACGCACTAAAGTCAACCTATACATCATCAACATATCTTGCACACTAAATGGGGTTTGATAGCGTCAATGGCTATCCCGGTGAGGTATAACCCCCAAGATTCATCGTATCATCAAGATAATTAAGCATATTTATCAGGAATAGTGTATAACAAATAATTCACAATGATTCTCATAGAATTTAGAAAAGGTTCAACAGATACACATTCATCTGATAAATTTCACAAAAATGGTCTTGTTTAAATACATGAATGCATACACATGCTCACAAACCTGGGAATACACATCCAGCTGGCAAAAGGTCACCCAAGGAAAACTAGCCACCCAGAAAAGTACTTAAAGGTACGCCCTAAGGAGAATTAACCTCTCAAAAAAGACCATACAACAAGGACGCCTAAAATGAACTAGTCTCCCGGAAAAGTACTTAAATGTATGCCCTAGGAGGACTAGGCACTCGGAAAAGTCCATGCAACAAGGACACTCATAGTGGTTCGAATGCACGGAATAATAATTTAGGATCACCTGGTAAAATACTCTATGGTACAACCCATAGTGATATAAGAAAACTCCCATGTCTTACATCAACCACTCAGTAAAGTCTACATGCCATGAAAATGCATGATCAGCCCAATCATTATTATTCCAATTTCAAACAATCATTTTAAGAAAGCTCAAAGGTCACTATGGGAGGCTTGTCACCCAGCATAGGCGAACAACTCATGTATAGTGTCTCATTCCACCATCCCTAGCTCATGAGGCTAACAAATAGGATGTTTAAAAGTAACATGCTCAACTAGTGGCCAATTATAGTTCTACAAGTAGAACTTACCATCACAAGGTTATATGAAGGTGGTTCATTAAAACCACATAGGGCAAATATTATATCAAGCCACAAAGGGTGAACATACAATTAAAGCCACGTAGGGCACATAGTCAGTCGAAGGGATTGACCCACAAAGGCGCAACTATCCATTAGATGATAATTCCACTATAAATAAATTCCATTTAATTTATTAGACAGAATGACCACTAGTTTAAGGGCTTTCAAAAACACCATTAAGTAACCGTAAGTGGTAAAACAAGCCACGCACAATATCAAAAGCATATACAGATATAAAGTGAGATATTTGAGACCATCGCATATTCATATTTGAATGTAAATTGAACAATCAATCTTCATGAAAAATTACTTAGATAAAAGCTATCATTTATCATCAATTTCACTGAGTATCATGTTAGGCAATATATGAAATAAATGAACTACGCTAGCTATCGAGATGTAGACAAGCTTGAAGGGTGATCCTCACCTTTGCGTTGAATCCCTCTTGTGTTGTTGTTAGATTTACTTATTCTCATTTTGGGGTCGAATCCTACCATAAATCACAAGAATTGCGTGATTAGACCACAACATTACACCCTACAATTGATTAAGATTAACCTTAATGCTTTAATCAAGTAGAATTTGGATATTCCATCTATGTTTTAGTCCTAGGTTTGACTCTTAAGGATTTTGACTCCCACATTCAACATAAACATAAAAGCTTAGAATAATTAATTAATTTCATTCTTAAAATGATATAAGATGGCTCACCCAGTCAACTCGAACCCACTTCTTTTTGATTTGGTGAGATTTGGCATAACCCAAGGGGCGTCGACATAGCTTTTGTTGTCACTCACTTTCATGCTTTTGCTGCAACGATATTTGTTAAGCTGAACTGGACTCGACCCACGCTAGGTTCGACTAGTCGTTGAAACGATGGGTCGACTCACTGAGTCAACCCAGCTTGACTCACTCTCCCTCTCTATATCTTTTTCTTTTCTTTCTTCTCCTCTCTTTCCTTCCTCCTCCTGCTTCTCTGTCTTTAATGTCCAGCAACTGGACTGATGATCTCAACTCGACCGACTCGGATTTGAGTCAGTTCAACAACCCAACTAATCCGGACAACAATCCCTCTTTCTCCCTTTCCTTCTTCTCTTTCCATTCTTCGGCTCCTAGAATCGATCAACAGGGATCTCTCTCTCTCTCTCTCTCTCTCTCTCTCTCTCTCTCTCTCTCTCTAATGGAAAGCCCCAAATGGGACGTTGGACCCAACCCAAATCGTCGTGACTCGTACTAAGTCGACTCAACTTGGCACCAAACAGCGTTCGCTCCTTTCTCCATTCCCTTCTTCTCTTTTCATTTCTTTTTCTTCCTTCTATTCCTTTTCTGCTGGATCATCCAGCAGAGTTTCTAATGCGAACCAGACTCGGATGGAGTTGTCTTGACTCAATGTGGCACCAACATGCCCTCTCTCACAGGCCTTCTTCTTTCTGCTTTTCCTTTCTTCCTCACTTTCTTCTGTCCTTCCTCTTCTGCTTCTCTTCTCCTTTCTTTTCCTTTGCTGGAAGACGTCCAACAACTCATTCCCAAGCCGACCTGACTCAGTTCCAGTCAAGCTGAGTCGACCCAGTGCGGCACGAACGTTGCTATATCCTCTTTCTTATTCTCTTTCCTCTTTTGGAGAAGTTTGCCCTAAAACGAAAGAGGCTATCTATAACCTGACAGGAGTCAAGAAAGATCGGCTACTAATTCTCTAAGATTAATTGCGAGTATTGTTATAGTATAAGTTGCGTAATCGATTTCTTTACCAGGTTATTGGCTAATCCTGATAGACTTGGTCTGCATGGTCAAAATCTGCTGTTATGGATAATCATAAGGTGTTGTGGGCCACCAAATTAACGCTTCTCATTAGAGGATGGAACTCACCAGTCGATGATGGGTTTATTGATCGATTGAGGAAGTTGAGATGGTTGATAATGGCGATTTCTTGTCCAAGGCCCCATCTGATGATCCACTACTTCTGGATGGATCAGATGGACCATTTGATCATTGTGGGGCCACCATTTGCACTATTATTTGTTGGAAAAATATGTTGAATTAAATAGACTATTAAAATCGAGAACCAAAAAAGGAAAATAAATTTAGAGAAAGAAAAACTTATTGAATTGAGTCGAGGCGTGACTGAGTCACTCGGCTTGAAATCGAATTTGCTCCCCTTGGACGGTGTCCCAAGTGCAATAGGTTTCCTGAGCAATCGACCTCCAGGATACAACGACTATGACCCGGTCCCAGCGGTGCACTCACTGTACATGGGCTCGAACCACTTACAGTTTAATCCGAAAGTGCTGAGTTGACTCAGCGATGAACTCAGTAACAATGGTAAAACCGTATCAGAGAGAGTTTTATAAGACAAAGTATTTTCGTATATTTCGTATATTTTGAAACTGGAATCGTCCGTTGGGTTTAAACCTAACAGGGGTGACCAACCGGAAAGGAAGCATCTCTCTGGTTTAAAACGAAAAGGCGCAAGTGCGAGTACACTCTCGCACATACAGTCCTGTGAGTACCCATACACACACACACCCATGCAAGTACACTTACACCGCACCCGCACCTAGCCCAGCCCAGCCTGACCCGTCCCGTCCCGTCCCGTCGCACACACGCACACGCACACGGCTCGGCGCGCCTGTGTGTGGTCAATGGCATAGATTAGAGCTATTGGCATAACCCCCTCTCCCACAGGACCAAATTCACATGCCCCCTGAAAGGGGCTTAAGCCCTAGTCAAAAAGACCATCTTATATACAAGATAGTTTACTTTGTCAAATCTGATGTGGGACAAAACCCACAACTCAAAAGTACTACAACTTTTCAAATTTGGAGAGAAAATACCAAAAATTTAAAAATTCAAATTTTATTATTATTTTAAAACAAAATATAACATTATTAGTGTTTGCCTAATGGGTGCAGGATTAGCATGCGACGCCATCTCTCCTATTGCGATGAGAACCCTAAAGCTGGCTTGGAGTGTATGGCGGAGATGTGTTGAGGTGGAGGGCTAAAATTGAGGATGGATTCCGCATGTTTGTAACCAGCCTGGCAACAACGGAAGCGGTTTTCGTTTTCAGAAACGTGTCGCATGTGCTCTGTTTGGGCTGGACCTCGTGTGCATGCACCCACATGTAAACATGTGAAATTTCTGGTGTTGGCTCGAATTTGGGTCCTCTATAGGATGAATGGTTTGGATCTCTTCAATAAACCGAAATGGTGGGCCAATCTAGATCAAATGTACATTGTCCACTCGTATGTCAGTCGTTTGCATTCAACTCTGCGCACTCATCCGTAGGTAACAAACATGCATAAGTACCGGGTTTTAATTGGATTTTCTTGGGCTACATGATGGATGGTTTAGATCTGGTGGATGGGGGCCTGAGGTGGGCCACAAATCACGTCCAAAACCAGCTAGTTTAAATGGCTTTGGCAGGAAAAACGGAGAAAGAAAGGAAGGAGTTTTCCTTCCTCGTGAAACTGTTGGGTCAAACACGATTTGACCCGACTCTACGTATGGTGCACCACGAGCGCATGTAATGCTTGTGTGTACTCAAGTTAAAAGTGGGATCCATGATGATGCTATGTACAATCTAGGCCATGCATTCACTTCTACACGCCTAGATAGGACACCTGACTTGCGCTGAGGCAGATTCAATGCTCAGGTGGACCATATAACTTGATTTTTATGGGCTTCACTTATGATTACCGACAATCAACAGTCGGATCATTTCCCGATATGATTACATACGTTTTTAAAGTCCCCAAGCTAATATGGATAGATTCTGACAGCTGCTTTCCAAATCTAGTGGCTAAGTCACGTAATCAAGTGTTAAATCATCTCACATTGAATCATGGACCCGATGAATGGTGAATTTGTTGGTTTGGGCCCCGAAACTTAACGATGTACGTTCAATTATTCAAATAGAGAATTACATGATATTTCGTTGCGATCAGATTACCATACTTAGATCCTTCAAACTTTGGCATTAATTTCACTAAGGTGTGATGGTACATTTTTAAAATTAATGGATAGAATCACTTGATTTATGGATGGTAATCTCTTCCAACAGTCCTAAGGATCTTAAAGAGTGTTTAGGTGTGATCGGGGCATTGAATATGAGGCCAAATAACTTGATTCGTGTTTTCAAAGGATGGATCATCCAATGGGGCATTGTAAACCCAGTGAATGGTGTATTTTATGATTCGAGCCTTAAAATGTCAAGGTACTGTTCTATTTGTCTGACAAGGTGATCGAAAGATGAGTTTCACTGATAATATGATGGTTTATTTCGAATATCAATGGATGGATGACTGTTTTCAACAGTCAAACTTAGACTAAGATGAATGTGAATATCTAAGTATGTTAGGTTACACAATAACACCCGAGTATTGAAAAAATATGAGGTATTACAATCTACTCCCCTTAAAGAGAATTTCATCCTCGAAATTCAGTGCTTTTAATATGATTAGAGACGATGATAATATAATTTGTGATGGTTCTAAACTTTAGTTATTTTCCTATAAAGGTTGTTTGTATATACAAACGTATACCACTTGTTACTAGAACTAGGGTCGTTACAACTAATAACACTTTAATCTAGGTCATCCCAATCCTCTTCCTTCAAAGTTTTAGGACGTCTTATTTTTCCAATGAGAGCATGCAACACCCTTTGCTAAATTAGGAGGGCTTTCATCTTCAACCTCCATAATTTGAGGTTATGTTTGCCTGTAAGTTTCTCTATCTTGAACTTCATATTCGATTACTTCAAACCCATGTCTCATATTTGATATAAATAGTGCAACGTAAAACCTAAGCTCTGCTACCACTTGTTGTGTGCAACTGCTACACATAAAGCACGGAAGCAACCTTAAAATGAATCAAACACGTGAATAGAGAAATGAAATTCGAACAATCATAGAGAAACACAATGATTTACGTTAAAAAAAAAAAAACTTACGGAAAAAAACCACGGCACAAAGCGACTAACAATTCATCATGGATAAAGAATTACAAGATATGGACAACTTATAGATTTGAAACCCTAGTCTCCAAAGACGAATTCATCTTCTCGAAACCCTAATTCTCTCTAGTACAACGTTAGGATACCGTAATCCTGCATATAACAAGGTTTATATAACCCAATTCCAGAATTCAAAACAAAATTGCACACTTACACAAAAGTTGCGTGTGTCGTCGATCGGACCTTCGACCAATCTAATCCAATTAATGACCTTCGATTGACCAATGCAACATGTTGATCCGATCGGACATGCACAAAAGTGTTCAAAGACGTAACTTGGTTTTTCCAAATTGTCTCAATCAATTAAGCTCTGATGTTCGATCGATCGAACATGTCTAAAACTATCCAAAGACTAAATTGATTTATTCAAGGTTTTCTCGATCGATCAACCAGGTTGTCGGTCAATTGAAGACCTTGAATTTCACCAGATTGAAGGCACCTTGATCAACATAATGTAATTCAATACGTCTATACTGCTACATTAGACCGACCTACACTAGGAGTAATGTAATTTCCTTCCATCTATGCTAGCGCTAAATTTTAAGGAAGACCCTTTTATCTCTTCGGTAATATAATTCCCTATCTACACCCATGTCATTGGATGAAGGAAAACTTAGATCTAGAGCGCCACCATTTATGCCACAAATGTTGGATCATCAAGTAATACTTTTATAATTTTTACTTTTATCTTGATTAATAAAATCAAGTTCCTTCTACTCTCACATTGTATAAATTGGATTATCTATGTGATCATGGTGAGAAAAAAGTTATTTTGACTGAAAGGTAAAAAGAACTCATTAAAAAAGTAAACTCTCCCATTTGTAAATTATTTGATTGTGCATACAGGTAGTTGAATGGACAGCTGAATTACTTCAATTCTAGGTCATTGACGACCGCCCACAATCTCTTTTATATCTTGACACAATCATAAACGTTTGGGTCAGATTAAGTTGTAAAAGGGCGTAGCACGCCCGACACAATACACACATATGAACGACCAAATTTCAAGCTAAAGACATAAAAATTAATGGGCTGCACTGTACAGACAATTGGAAGTGATGAGTTCTCTTTCCTTCCTTCTAATAGAATTGAAGATGCAGGAATTTCCAAAGCAGGATCTAATTGAGTTTGCATGCGGCTGGGATTAAGAAGAGGAAAACCTCCAAGCTGAAAGTCAAAAATCAATTCATTAATTAAAAACCACCAATAAAAATATAAAGATGGCCTTTATATAAACATCTAACCTTAGTAAATCTAAGCTCATCATCATCTTTCATAACTTATAAATCCCAATCATTCAAAACTAATAAAAGGTAGAAAAACACCAAAATACCCTGAAACTAAGTAAACTAAAGCAAATTAAAACCAAACGGAGGGCTAGGAAAAAAGAGCACTTGTCATCCACATGGATTGAATGCGTTATACCCTTCGTGAAGCCTCACAGATCCAATTCTTCGTCGTCGATAAAAAGATTTTTGGCCCCCATTTTACACTACGCCGTCGTAGGATTGCCTGAAAAGTGTGATGTTGTATCCCTTGCAAGGTACAAGAACTGACCACCTACAAGCGCCTGGATTTTGTACATACGTACTATCGTCGGCCCCCAACATAGCTGAAATTCGTTGCCATAACAATAACATTCTCATGCTCTCTTTTAGGGGTGCACACGAACTGGTAGAACTGTTAAACCGGATTGGAACCGACCAGACCGCACCGTTTGGTCCGGTTTTGAAGTGCACTAGTTCCGGTTCCGTTTTTGAAATTCAAATAACTGAATAGTTTGGTTCAGTTTTACAGCCGATCTGTGAACCAGATTGTAGAACCGAACCTGAAACCGAATCCCTTGGTCAACAAATATTAGAATTTTTTTTTAAAAAAATATAAAATCTAGACCATTCATTGGCAGCAAAATTATTTTAGGAACACAAATTATGTGAAAATTTTCAGTAGAAGGGCTTTAGGTTGTACTAAATAAATAAATAAATAAATATTAAAAAAAAAGAAAAACATGCAATTGAGTTGAATTATAAAAAGCCCAAAATCATAGAACTGAACTGAATTTTTAAGTTCTGGTTCCGATTCGCTTCTAAAGTGCAAACGATCCGGATTGAGGAGAACAGCTGGAAATGGTTAATTCAGATTTTACCCCAGAGCTGGACCGAACAGAACCGTGTACACCCCTGTTCTCTTTTGTGCATAACTCAAGATGTGAGACTTGCAACGTGGGAAAAGTCTTCCTTAAAATCAACTTGTAACGAATTCAAAGCATAGAAAAGAAAGAGGAATTCTGGTCCAACAATCAACGATAGACCATGGATGGACAGTTTGCATATAACACACGTGTATGTCAAATGCTCTTGGGAAGTGTCTCCCACCACGCAATCCTCTTCGGGATATATGCGTATCTTGGGAAGTGAGAGTGGGGCTGATGTCAGTCGGATGGTTAGGATTATCCTTTAAAAAGAAAAAAAATAATCCAGTTAATAGCTTAGATTTTGCTCCCAAAGCAGTATGCTGGCAGCTGAAATTTCCCTCTGCAAGAACGGCGCTAACGAAAAAGGTCACTCCCTCGGATGCTTGTCCTGACCTAGAGCCATGTGGGTGGACCTTTCCTCAGGCGGTTTGGTGAACTTGTCCTGACCTAGACCCATGTGGGAGGAACTTTTGTCACGCGGTTTGGTGAAGCCATTAAGCATGGGCTCACCTTTGATATATGTGCTGTATATCCATTCAGTCCATCTGTTTCACCAGTTTATTTTTGGGCATACACCATAGAAACAGTGGTTATTGAATACCCACCATTAAAAACTTCCCGTGGACCATTGAAGCTTTGGATCAAGATTATATTTTTTGGTTTTCCCTTCATATAGGTCCATGTGACCTTATTAACATGTTAGATGGTAATAAACATTACACTGGACTTTTTGAAAGTTTTTAACGGTGAGTGCTCAATCATTACTGCTTCTTGTGGTATGGTTCAACTTTAGAATTTACTTCATCTTAAGATTATACCCTAAAATAAGCTAGCAAAATAAATGAATAACATAGATATGCAAAACATAAATCAAGTTGGTCTCATAGTCACAGCCTCACCTAATACATATTTGGACTTTATAGGGCCTATCCATCCGACAAGTAGGGGTACCTTGTGTCTTTACTCATGCCTCAATGATTTACTCAAGAGTTTCAACACAAGATCATGGGTTTAAGTGTCTAATATGATTAAATCTCATTATAATGTAAGTTTGTGGTTGTGACTGCATTTGTAAAAGTAAAAAGAAAAATTAAGGTGCTTCAGGCTCATTATGAAAGGATCCTTACTCTTGCTGAGGTGGTTGACTCTCAGGAGTTTCAACACTCAGTTAAGGGTTTGAGTATCCATAGGTGATGAAATTCCACCAGTGTGAGTGTGTGGGGTGTGTGTGCATGTGTAAAAAAATAAAAACTAAAAAAATAAAAAAGAAGTTCATCATGATATTTTAAAACCATGATAGTCTGGGACTCAAGTGGGTCACACCCTAAGAAACAGTTGGGATGGGTCATCCACCATTAGTTTTTATGGCCCTCTGATGGTATTTACATGTCATCCAGCCCATCATCGGAATGAAACTCAGGTGGGCCATATCACATCAACTTAGATGTTTTAGGTGTAATTTTACGGGATGCCCACCTAAGAATTGAATCAGTCCCTGGTTTAATGTGGTGTCCATTACGAGGGTGCGTGGAGACAGGCTCTAAACCTGGCAGACAATCCCTTAGCCTTCCAGAGTCACTCTTTTTTCCAAGGGGTCCAGCTGCCGTCTATTGAACTCATTAAGAAAGCTGGCTAGGTTCAGGTTATGTGGACCCAGTTAAATCCGGGTCTAGTTGGGTCCTAGTCGGCTCCCAGTAGTCTTATATATATATATATATATATATATATATATATATATATATAAGCATTGATTATTTAAAATATAAAATAATAATTTTCTAAGTTACAAGTGTTCGAGAACCCATCTACACGTCATATATGCATAGATATACTAACGAATGAACCTATTTTGTTTTATTTTCAATATAAAAGACCTTATTGTTGATGTCTTACGTAATAAAGATGGACCACAACCAGCTTCATGCCCTCCTCCGTTGACTTTTTCTCTTACTTTCTCTATTTCTAGGCTCACACGGTAACACGTAACTTTTTCAAATACTACGTTATCTTTCCTGCATATATGTCATCATGTTGAATATCTGAGCCGTTGGTATGGTTGCTAGTCATCCACCATACAAGTTGGATGCAAGTACCAAAACCCAAACTGTTTAGAATGACGGATGATAGAGCATAACAAAAAAATATAATAATTGGAAGATCCAAACCATCCAGTATAGTTACTGGTCATAAACTTGACGGTTAAAAATAAATGGGCAGCAGTCCAAATTCAATGATAGAAATTGGACAGTTAAATGTTTTAATGAGGGACCACAATAATACTTGGGACATACATATCACTTTCTTTTTTTCTTTTTATTTTTTTCTTTTTTTTGAAGTTAGCTTCTTAGTACACACTCCATGTTAGCCGCCCCGCTAGAGATGGATGCCAATACCTCAAGTGTTGAACGAAGTATCTCCTGAAGCGTACCTACATATATTTATTAAAAATTTATATTTTGTGATATGCATGCTACTGTGGAGATATGTTATGAAAATAGCAAGGGTGGGCCCATCCCACATTCGGCTACTATTATTACGAATGCATGACCATGTGTACCCCATAACATCACAAAAGATTTCTAGAAATTAGATGTGTATGACGGTAGATCCAGTCAACACGACTGCCCAGGCCCTCTTCTCCACTCAGTGTCAGACCCGAATCCTCTCCAGCAATTTTTGTGTGGGGCCCACCTTCATTTGGGTCTAGTATCCACTCCGTTCACCAGTTTCACTACCGTTATCTTAACTTTAGCTAGAAAAAATCAGATCTACCCAAAACTTAAGAAGTCTACAGACGTGGATAATGTAAAAACATACTTAAAACCTCTAATTTCACTATGTTTGACCGATCTGGGTTAGTTCTCAGGCTGGATTTTGGGATTTCTCTTCATCCTGGTTTGGATCGTCTGATTAGCGGATTCGATTGCATATAAACAACAGTTTGGCCTCAGAAAGGTTTCTACCGCTGGGCATCCCCAACCACACTGTTCCCTATGGTGCGGCTCATCAGAGCTTTATATCAGTCTAATTTTTGAGCTCAGGTCATAACATTAAGTGTTACAACTGATGGACGGAGTATATGTTACAAAAATTTCAAAGAGGGACCATAGAGCTCGAATCTTGCACTCCTACATGGGCAATTGTTGCAGAGGATTTGGGTCCCTCAGTCGTGACAACTCCGGTGGAAGTCCACCACCACCACTTTGAAAATTGGCGGGACTCATCTCTCTCAAAAGTTGCACTTATGTTCGGTTTTCAAACAATCAAAATTGAAAAATGATTCACTGAAAATGACTTCCACCTTAATTACAAGGAAATTGGTGTTTCCATTAGATTTGACTTTGACTTGGCTCGTTCGGACGGGGATCCAAAAATCAATACCATCTAAAATCGAGACGGACGGCTATCTCTTCTTCTAAGGCAAATGCTTCATGTGAATGGGCTGAATGGCATATATACAATATACCACTCCCTTCATAAAATCAATGGTGGACTTTTGCCCTCAATCGTTTTCCTATCGTGTCGCACACCTGAGTAACGGATCAGCATGACTTTTTGATCCATGTGGTAAATAGGGTCAATGGATCAAATGGTTCGATTGGATTTCATCCATACATTATATAGTGAGGTCCATAAATGATTCAATGGAATGTTTTCATTGCTTATTTCAATGAAAACATTTGCACTGAATCATTTCCCATTAAAATCATGGCACACATCGTGGAAAGAAAATGTCTTTAACATAATCATGATCAGGTAATCCTAACCATCCAACCAATGCAAATAGATAGTTCAAATCTAAAACCAAAATAACTAGGTTTTTTTATTTTATTTAAATAATTCTAGGAGCAAATCAGATGATTACCATAAACTGCATGGTAAAATTTTTCTGTTACACCCTATCGACAACTGAGTCAACAATTTGGACGGTCTGGATTGTCTATCCCAACAACCCTTGTCAGTGTCTTTCTCCCTTATTAATAACTACTAAATCTCACAAATAATAAAGAAGATAATATGGTTGCATCTAGAATATTTTTGAGAAATGGTCCATTCAACAAACCAATGGCCTCAATTACTGAACCTAGACCCCACCTGTCAGAATTTGTAGCCATGTACACTGTTGAAAGCAACCTGTGAGTTTCATCTTTCCTCTCTCATCCATTCAGCTGGTTTAAAACCTGTTTCCCTCGAAGGTGTTGGATGTTGAAAATAAATGGTTTTCAAAAATTTTTAAAAGAAAATTCAAAATTTAAAATTTTCAAATTTTCAAAATTTTTTTGCCAAAATGTTTTTTGAAATTTTTTGAATTAAAAGTACGGTGTGTGCTTTGTCTCACATCAAAAATGGTTAAAATCTTTTTGTGGTTTATATAAGATGTTGTGAAGAGTATTCTTACTTGGAGCTTTTGGAGGACGTAGTACATGGTATATGATCCAACGATCAGATCCTTTGATCCGACAACCAGAAACATCTGTGATTAATGAACAACGGCCAGAAATATTTTTCAAACGTTCTGGACCATTGATTACAGTCTAGCAACGGTCAACTACCTGATATCTATATAAACTGGACAATTCTAGTCCGATTTCATCATCTCAACAAACCATCTCTCCCATCAAATCAAAATATGGTCCATAGCTCCACTCTAAAAACACTCAGAATATCTCCACCGTCTGAGTCTGTTAGAAGTAATCTGCTGCGTTAAAATTGTTCCTCAGTGGACCTATTGTGATTGTTGCACGCTGGATCCAAAAGGCTTGTCTTATCCTGAAAGCAATTCGCCTGTAACCCATCAGCAGTTGATAAGGGGGCGAATCACGCTTTAATGATAACGTATTTTATACGTGATTCAGCCTAGCGAAACATTTTATTTTTCAAATTATTTGTTACTATTTTTCGATGTATCCAAAATCAGATTCCTAACAATCTTAAAGCATGATTTCATGGACACCGAAAGTGTTGCATCAATCAAACTGATGAACCAGGATCTGATCCGATTGGACCGATTCGATTATTCAAATTTCACTAGATGGCAAGACAAACTAAAATTTCTGCTGATCGCTTTGAAGATCTTCTACATTCTGGACCCGACTCTCCAACTACTGCCTGAAGTAAAGGACATTGACAATCAAGAATAGGTTGCTGCTAGGATCAAACGACAAGAAGATGAACTGCTGTGTCGTGGCCACATCCTCAATGCTATCTCTGATTGATTGTATGATTTGTCTACAGGGACCACATCAGCAAAAGAAATTTGGAGCACGGTGGAATACAAATATAAGGCTGAAGAGGAAGGTACATAAAAATTTTTGATTGTCAGGTATTTTGACTTTATAATGGTAGATAATCTACCGCTGCTTGCCCAAATCCAAGAATTGCAACTTATTGTAAACAAAATAAAAGCCATAAAAATTGATTTTCCTGAATCCTTTCAAGTCGGAGCTATAATCGTAAAATTGTCTTTAAGCTGGAAAGACTATAAGAAGAAACTACTGCATAAATCTGAAGAATTTACCCTGGAACAAATCCAGAAGCATCTTTGAATTGAAGAAGAATCCCGTAACCGAGACAAAAAGGATAACGCTAATGGTGCATCCTCATCCAAGGTGAACGTAATAGAAAGGCCATCCCAAAGTAATGAGAAAGCTAATTCCCTTAAACCTAACAAAAATCAAGAAAAATTCAAGAAAATCCAAAAGAAGAAAAATAGCAAACTTAAGGAAGCTTGCTATGTCTGCGGTAAGACTAGACATTTTGCTCGAGTCTATAGGGATCGAAAGAAGCTTAAGAAAAAGGCTAATGCAGTAAACGATGAAATCGTAGCCATGGTCACAGAAGTGAACCTAGTTTAAGAGAAAACTCCTGGTTGGTGGTATGATATAGGTGTCACAGTCCATGTATGCAACGATTGATCTGCCTTCAAAACCTATGAAAATGAGACTAAAGGTCAAGAGGTTCAAATAGAAAATGAAGGACAGTCGAAAGTTACAGGCAAAGGAACCGTGGAATTACTCTTTACCTCAGAAAAGAAGGTAATTCTAACTAATGTACTGCATGTCCTAAACATAAGGAGGAATTTTATCTCAGGGGATCTCTTAAGTAAGCCTGAGTTAGGATTGTGTCTGAATCAGGCAAGCTG
Organism: Magnolia kwangsiensis; assembly: GCA_037074715.1. Classification (NCBI taxonomy): domain Eukaryota; kingdom Viridiplantae; phylum Streptophyta; class Magnoliopsida; order Magnoliales; family Magnoliaceae; genus Magnolia; species Magnolia kwangsiensis. Next base: position 831,701 of record CM073585.1, read on the forward strand.
ATCTTGTCTAAGAACAGGAACTTTGCAGGAAAGGGTTATGCTTGTAATGGAATAATCAAACTTTCTTTAAATGAAAAGAATTCTTCTGCTTACATAATTGAGTCTGTGACGCTATGGCATGGTAGACTAGCCCATATTAGCAACATCACCATAAAACTCATGGTTAAGAACGGCCTAATATCATACAATGATAGTGACAAAGATAAATGTGAAGTATGCATACGGTCTAAAATAATCAAGAAATCATTTCCTAGTATTGAGAGATCATTTCAAATATTAGACCTAATGCATACTGATATATGTGAACTAAATGATGTTCTTACCCGTGGAGGTAAAAGGTACTTTATAATATTTATAGATGATTGTTTAAGATATGTATATGTATATCTGTTAAAATCGAAAGATATTTAATGCATTCAAGATATATAAATCTGAAGTAGAAAATCAATTAGTTAAAAATATTAAAATTCTTCGTAGTGACCGAGGAGGAGAATATTTCTCTAATAAATTTTCTAATTATTGTGAAGAACACGACATAATACATCAGTACACAACACCTTATATACTACAACAAAATGGTATAACAGAGAGAAAAAATAGGACATTAGTAGAAATAGTCAACTCAATGCTAATACAAGCACAGTTGTCATTGAAACTATGGAGAGAAGCACTGTTAGTTGCATGTCATGTTTTAAACCGAATTCCATCTAAGAAAATTAAGACCTCTCTATATGAAATATGGAAAGAAAGAAAACCAAGCATATGGTATCGTAGAGTGTGGAGGTGTCTTGCATACTGCAAAACACCAAAACCTAAAAGAACTAAATTACGATCAAGAGCTATCAAGTGTGTCCTTATAGGATATGCACAACATATTAAGGCCTATAGATTTCTAGACTTAGACACTAATGTAATCATAAAGTCTAAAGATGTAAAGTTCTTTGGAAGTGATGAGTTTTCTTTCCTTCCCTCTAATAGAATTGAAGATGCAGGAATTTCCAAAGCATGATCTAATTGAGTTTGCATGTGGCTAGGATTAAGAAGAGGAAAACCTCCAAGATGAAAGTCAAAAATCAATTCATTAATTAAAAACTACCAATAAAAATATAAAGATGGCCTTTATATAAACATCTAACCTTAGTAAATCTAAGCTCATCATCATCTTTCATAACTTATAAATCCCAATCATTCAAAACTAATAAAAGAGCAATTGTCATCCATATGGATTGAATGCATTATACCCTTCGTGAAGCCTCACAGATCCAATTCCTCGTGGACCATGATCGTCAATAAAAATATTTTTGGCCCCATTTTACACTGCGCCATGGTAGGATTGCCTGAAAGGTGTGATGTTGTATCCCTTGCAAGGTACAAGAACTGACCACCTACAAGCGCCTGGATTTTGTACATACGTACTATCGTCGACCCCCAACATAGCTGAAATTCATTGCCATAACAATAACATTCTCATGCTCTCTTTTAGGGGTGCACACGAACCGGTAGAACTGTTAAACCGGATTGGAACCGACCAGACCGCACCGTTTGGTCCGGTTTTGAAGTGCACTAGTTCCGGTTCCGTTTTTGAAAATCAAATAACTGAATAGTTTGGTTCAGTTTTACAGCCGATCTGTAACCAGATTGTAGAACCGAACCTGAAACCGAATCCCTTAGTCAACAAATATTTGAATTTTTTTTTTAAAAAATATAAAAACTAGACCATTCATTGGCAGCAAAATTATTTTAGGAACACAAATTATGTGAAAATTTTCAGTAGAAGGGCTTTAGGTTGTACTAAATAAATAAATAAATAAATATTAAAAAAAAAGAAAAACATGCAATTGAGTTGAATTATAAAAAGCCCATAATCATAGAACTGAACTGAATTTTTAAGTTCCGGTTCCAATTCGCTTCTAAAGTGCAAACGATCCGGATTGAGGAGAACAGCTGGAAATGGTTAATTCAGATTTAACCCCAGAGTTGGACCGAACAGAACCGTGTACACTCCTGCTCTCTTTTGTGCATAACTCAAGATGTGAGACTTGCAACGTGGGAAAAGTCTTCCTTAAAATCAACTTGTAACGAATCCAAAGCATAGAAAAGAAAGAGGAATTCTGGTCCAACAATCAACGGTAGACCATGGATGGACAGTTTGCATATAACACACGTGTATGTCAAATGCTCTTGGGAAGTGTCTCCCACCACGCAATCCTCTTCCGGATATATGCGTATCTTGGGAAGTGAGAGTGGGGCTGATGTCAGTCGGATGGTTAGGATTATCCTTTAAAAAGAAAAAAAATAATCCAGTTAATAGCTTAGATTTTGCTCCGAAAGCAGTATGCTGGCAGCTGAAATTTCCCTCTGCAAGAACGGCGCTAACGAAAAAGGTCACTCCCTCGGATGCTTGTCCTGACCTAGAGCCATGTGGGTGCACCTTTCCTCAGGCGGTTTGGTGAACTTGTCCTGACCTAGACTCATGTGGGAGGAACTTTTGTCAGGCGGTTTGGTGAAGCCATTAAGCATGGGCTCACCTTTGATATATGTGCTGTATATCCATTCAGTCCATCTGTTTCACCCGTTTATTTTTGGGCACACACTATAGAAACAGTGGTTATTGAATACCCACCGTTAAAAACTTCCCGTGGACCATTGAAGCTTTGGATCAAGATTATATTTTTTGGTTTTCCCTTCATATAGGTCCATGTGACCTTATTAACATCTTAGATGGTAATAAACATTACACTGGAGTTTTTGGAAGTTTTTAACGGTGAGTGCTCAATCATTACTGCTTCCTGTGGTATGGTTCAACTTTAGAATTTACTTCATCTTAAGATTATACCCTAAAATAAGCTAGCAAAATAAATGGATAACATAGATATGCAAAACATAAATCAAGTTGGTCTCATAGTCACAGCCTCACCTAATACATATTTGGACTTTATAGGGCCTATCGATCTGACAAGTAGGTACCTTGTGTCTTTACTCATGCCTCAATGATTTACTCAAGAGTTTCAACACAAGATCATGGGTTTAAGTGTCTAATATGATTAAATCTCATTATAATGTAAGTTTGTGGTTGTGACTACATTTGTAAAAGTAAAAAGAAAAATTAAGGTGCTTCAGGCTCATTATGAAAGGATCCTTACTCTTGCTGAGGTGGTTGACTCTCAGGAGTTTCAACACTCAGTTAAGGGTTCGAGTATCCATAGGTGATGAAATTCCACCAGCGTGAGTGTGTGGGGTGTGTGTGCATGTGTAAAAAAATAAAAACTAAAAAAATAAAAAAGAAGTTCATCACGATATTTTAAAACCATGATAGTCTGGGACTCAAGTGGGTCACACCCTAAGAAACAGTTGGAATGGGTCATCCACCATTAGTTTTTATGGCCCTCTGATGGTATTTACATGTCATCCAGCCCATCATCGGAATGAAACTCAGGTGGGCCATATCACATCAACTTAGAGGTTTTAGGTGTAATTTTACGGGATGCCCACCTAAGAATTGAATCAGTCCCTGGTTTAATGTGGTGTCCATTACGAGGGTGCGTGGAGACAGGCTCTAAACCTGGCAGACAATCCCTTAGCCTTCCAGAATCACTCTTTTTTCCAAGGGGTCCAGCTCCCGTCTATTGAACTCATTAAGAAAGCTGGCCAGGTTCAGGTTACGTGGACCCAGTTAAATCCGGGTCTAGTTGGGTCCTAGTCGGCTCCCAGTAGTCTTATATATATATATATATATATATATATATATATATATATATATATATATAAACATTGATTATTTAAAATATAAAATAATAATTTTCTAAGCTACACGTGTTGGAGAACCCATCTACACGTCATATATGCATAGATATACTAACGAACGGACCTATTTTGTTTTATTTCCAATATAAAAGACCTTATTGTTGATGTCTTACAAAATAAAGATGGACCACAACTAGCTTCAAGCCCTCCTCCTTTGACTTTTTCTCTTTCTTTCTCTATTTCCAGGCTCACACGGTAACACGTAACTTTTTCAAATACAACGTTATCTTTCCTACATATATGTCCTCATGTTGAATATCTGAGCCGTTGGTATGGTTGCTAGTCATCCACCATACAAGTTGGATGCAAGTACCAAAACCCAAACTGTTTAGAATGACGGATGATAGAGCATAACAAAAAAATATAATAATTGGAAGATCCAAACCATCCAGTATAGTTATTGGTCATAAACTTGACGGTTAAAAATAAATGGGCAGCAGTCCAAATTCAATGATAGAAATTGGACAGTTAAATGTTTTAATGAGGGACCACAATAATACTTGGGACATACATATCACTTTTTTTTTTTCTTTTTATTTTTTTCTTTTTTTTGAAGTTAGCTTCTTAGTACACACTCCATGTTAGCCGCCCCGCTAGAGATGGATGCCAATACCTCAAGTGTTGAACGAAGTATCTCCTGAAGCGTACCTACATATATTTATTAAAAATTTATATTTTGTGATATGCATGCTACTGTGGAGATATGTTATGAAAATAGCAAGGGTGGGCCCATCCCACATTCGGCTACTATTATTACGAATGCATGACCATGTGTACCCCATAACATCACAAAAGATTTCTAGAAATTAGATGTGTATGACGGTAGATCCAGTCAACACGACTGCCCAGGCCCTCTTCTCCACTCAGTGTCAGACCCGAATCCTCTCCAGCAATTTTTGTGTGGGGCCCACCTTCATTTGGGTCTAGTATCCACTCCGTTCACCAGTTTCACTACCGTTATCTTAACTTTAGATAGAAAAAATCAGATCTACCCAGAACTTAAGAAGTCTACAGACGTGGATAATGTAAAAATATACTTAAAACCTCTAACTTCACTATGTTTGACCGATCTGGGTTAGTTCTCAGGCTGGATTTTGGGATTTCTCTTCATCCTGGTTTGGATCGTCTGATTAGCGGACTCGATTGCACATAAACAACAGTTTGGCCTCAGAAAGGTTTCTACCGCTGGGCATCCCCAACCACACTGTTCCCTATGGTGCGGCTCATCAGAGCTTTATATCAGTCTAATTTTTGAGCTCAGGTCATAACATTAAGTGTTACAACTGATGAACGGAGCAGATGTTACAAAAATTTCAAAGAGGGACCATAGAGCTCAAATCTTGCACTCCTACATGGGCCATTGTTGCAGAGGATTTGGGTCCCTCAGTCGTGACAACTCCCGTGGAAGTCCACCACCACTTTGAAAATTGGGGGGACTCATCTCTCTCAAAAGTTGCACTTATGTTCGGTTTTCAAACAATCAAAATTGAAAAATGATTCACTGAAAACGACTTCCACCTTAATTACAAGGAAATTGGTGTTTCCATTAGATTTGACTTTGACTTGGCTCGTTCGGACAGGGATCCAAAAATCAATACCATGTAAAATCGAGACGGACGGCTATCTCTTCTTCTAAGGCAAATGCTTCATGTGAATGGGCTGAATGGCATATATACAATATACCACTCCCTTCATAAAATCAATGGTGGACTTTTGCCCTCAATCGTTTTCCAATCGTGTCGCACACCTGAGTAACGGATCGGCATGATTTTTTGATCCATGTGGTAAATAGGGTCAATGGATCAAATGGTTCGATTGGATTTCATCCATACATTATATAGTGAGGTCCATAAATGATTCAATGGAATGTTTTCATTGCTTATTTCAATGAAAACATTTGCACTGAATCATTTCCCATTAAAATCATGGCACACATCGTGGAAAGAAAATGTCTTTAACATAATCATGATCAGGTAATCCTAACCATCCAACCAATGCAAATAGATAGTTCAAATCTAAAACCAAAATAACTAGGTTTTTTTATTTTATTTAAATAATTCTAGGAGCAAATCAGATGATTACCATAAACTGCATGGTAAAATTTTTCTGTTACACCCTATCGACATCTGAGTCAACAATTTGGACGGCCTGGATTGTCTATCCCAACAACCCTTGTCAGTGTCTTTCTCCCTTATTAATAACTACTAAATCTCACAAATAATAAAGAAGATAATATGGTTGCATCTAGAATATTTTTGAGAAATGGTCCATTCAACAAACCAATGGCCTCAATTACTGAACCTAGACCCCACCTGTCAGAATTAGTAGCCATGTACACTGTTGAAAGCAACTTGTGAGTTTCATCTTTCCTCTCTCATCCATTCAGCTGGTTTAAAATCTGTTTCCCTTGAAGGCGTTGGATGTTGAAAATAAATGGTTTTCAAAATTTTTTAAAAGAAAATTCAAAATTCAAAATTTTCAAATTTTCAAAATTTTTTTGCCAAAATGCTTTTTGAAATTTTTTGAATTAAAAGTATGGTGTGTGCTTTGTCTCACATAAAAAATGGTTAAAATCTTTTTGTGGTTTATATAAGATGTTGTGAAGAGTATTCTTACTTGGAGCTTTTGGAGGAAGTAGTACATGGTATATGATCCAACGATCAGATCCTTTGATCCGACAACCAGAAACATCTGTGATTAATGAACAACGGCCAGAAATATTTTTTAAACGTTCTGAACCATTGATTACAGTCTAGCAACGGTCAACTACCTGATATCTATATAAACTGGACAATTCCAGTCCGATTTCATCATCTCAACAAACCATCTCTCCCATCAAATCAAAATATGGTCCATAGCTCCACTCTAAAAACACTCAGAATATCTGCACCATCTGAGTCTGTTAGAAGTAATCTGCTGCGTTAAAATTGTTCCTCAGTGGACCTATCGTGATTGTTGCACGCTGGATCCAGAAGGCTTGTCTTATCCTGGAAGCAATTCGCCTGTAACCCATCAGCAGTTGATAAGGGAGCGAATCACGCTTTAATGATAACGTATTTTATACGTGATTCAGCCTAGCGAAACATTTTATTTTTCAAATTATTTGTTGCTATTTTTCGATGTATCCAAAATCAGATTCCTAACAATCTTAAAGCATGATTTCATGGACACCGAAAGTGTTGCATCAATCAAACTGATGAACCAGGATCTGATCCGATTGGACTGATTCGATTGTTCAAATTTCAATAGATGGCAAGACAAACTAAAATTTCTACTGACCGCTTTGAAGATCTTCTACATTCTGGACCCGACTCTCCAGCTACTGCCTGAAGTAAAGGACATTGACAATCAAGAATAGGTTGCTGCTAGGATCAAACGACAAGAAGATGAACTGCTGTGTCGTGGCCACATCCTCAATGCTCTCTCTGATTGATTGTATGATTTGTATACAGGGACCACATCAGCAAAAAAAATTTGGAGTACGATGGAATACAAATACAAGGCTGAAGAGGAAGGTACATAGAAATTTCTGATTGCTAGGTATTTTGACTTTATAATGGTAGATAATCTACCGCTGCTTGCCCAAATCCAAGAATTGCAGCTTATTGTAAACAAAATAAAAGCCATAAAAATTGATTTTCCTGAATCTTTTCAAGTCGGAGCTATAATCGCAAAATTGCCTCTAAGCTGGAAAGACTATAGGAAGAAACTACTGCATAAATTCGAAGAATTCACCCTGGAACAAATCCAGAAGCATCTTTGAATTGAAGAAGAATCCCGTAACCGAGACAAAAAGGATAACGCTAATGGTGCATCCTCATCTAAGGTGAACGCAATAGAAAGGCCAACCCAAAGTAATGAGAAAGCTAATTCCCTTAAACCTAACAAAAATCAAGAAAAATTTAAGAAAATCCAAAAGAAGAAAAATAGCAAACCTAAGGAAGCTTGCTATGTCTGCTGTAAGACCAGACATTTTGCTCGAGTCTGTAGGGACCGAAAGAAACTTAAGAAAAAGGCTAATGCAGTAAACGATGAAATCGTAGCCATGGTCACAGAAGTGAACCTAGTTTAAGAGAAAACTCCTGGTTGGTGGTATGATATAGGTGTCACAGTCCATGTAAGCAACGATTGATCTGCCTTCAAAACATATGAAAATGAGACTAATGGTCAAGAGGTTCAAATAGAAAATGAAGGACAGTCGAAAGTTGCAGGCAAAGGAACCGTGGAATTACTCTTTACCTCAGAAAAGAAGGTAATTCTAACTAATGTACTGCATGTCCTAAACATAAGGAGGAATTTTGTCTCAGGGGATCTCTTAAGTAAGCCTGAGTTAGGATTGTGTTTGAATCAGGCAAGCTGATCTTGTATAAGAACAGGAACTTTGCGGGAAAGGGTTATGCTTGTAATGGAATAATCAAACTTTCTTTAAATGAAAAGAATTCTTCTGCTTACATAATTGAGTCTGTGACGCTATGGCATGGTAGACTAGCCCATATTAGCTACATCACTATAAAACTCATGGTTAAGAACGGCCTAATATCATACAATCATAGTGACAAAGATAAATGTGAAGTATGCATACGGTCTAAAATAATCAAGAAATCATTCCCTAGTGTTGAGAGATCATTTCAAATATTAGACGTAATGCATACTGATATATGTGAACTAAATGATGTTCCTACCCGTGGAGGTAAAAGGTACTTTATAATATTTATAGATGATTGTTCAAGATATGTATATATATATCTGTTAAAATCGAAAGATATTTAATGCATTCAAGATATATAAATCTGAAGTAGAAAATCAATTAGTTAAAAATATTAAAATTCTTCGTAGTGACCGAGAAGGAGAATATTTCTCTAATAAATTTTCTAATTATTGTGAAGAACACGACATAATATATCAGTACACAACACCTTATATACTACAACAAAATGGTATAACAGAGAGAAAAAATAGGACATTAGTAGAAATAGTCAACTCAATGCTAATACAAGCACAGTTGTCATTAAACCTATGGAGAGAAGCACTGTTAGTTGCATGTCATGTTTTAAACCGAATTCCATCTAAGAAAATTAAGACCTCTCTATATGAAATATGGAAAGAAAGAAAACCAAGCATATGGTATCGTAGAGTGTGGAGGTGTCTCGCATACTGCAAAACACCAAAACCTAAAAGAACTAAATTACGATCAAGAGCTATCAAGTGTGTCCTTATAGGATATGCACAACATAGTAAGGCCTATAGATTTCTAGACTTAGACACTAATGTAATCATAGAGTCTAAAGATGTAAAGTTCTTTGGAAGTGATGAGTTTTCTTTCCTTCCTTCTAATAGAATTGAAGATGCAGGAATTTCCAAAGCATGATCTAATTGAGTTTGCATGCGGCTAGGATTAAGAAGAGGAAAACCTCCAAGCTGAAAGTCAAAAATCAATTCATTAATTAAAAACTACCAATAAAAATATAAAGATGGCCTTTATATAAACATCTAAACTTAGTAAATCTAAGCTCATCATCATCTTTCATAACTTATAAATCCCAATCATTCAAAACTAATAAAAGAGCAATTGTCATCCATATGGATTGAATGCATTATACCCTTCGTGAAGCCTCACAGATCCAATTCCTCGTGGACCATGATCGTCAATAAAAAGATTTTTGGCCCCATTTTACACTGCGCCATGGTAGGATTGCCTAAAAGGTGTGATGTTGTATCCCTTGCAAGGTACAAGAACTGACCACCTACAAGCGCCTCGATTTTGTACATACGTACTATCGTCGGCCCCCAACATAGCTGAAATTCATTGCCATAACAATAACATTCTCATGCTCTCTTTTAGGGGTGCACACGAACCGGTAGAACTGTTAAACCGGATTGGAACCGACCAGACTGCACCGTTTGGTCCGGTTTTGAAGTGCACTAGTTCCGGTTCCGTTTTTGAAAATCAAATAACTAAATAGTTTGGTTCAGTTTTACAGCCGATCTGTGAACCAGATTGTAGAACCGAACCTGAAACCAAATCCCTTGGTCAACAAATATTTGAATTTTTTTTAAAAAAAATATAAAAACTAGACCAGTCATTGGCAGCAAAATTATTTTAGGAACACAAATTATGTGAAAATTTTCAGTAGAAGGGCTTTAGGTTGTACTAAATAAATAAATAAATAAATATTAAAAAAAAAGAAAAACATGCAATTGAGTTGAATTATAAAAAGCCCAAAATCATAGAACTGAACTGAATTTTTAAGTTCTGGTTCCGATTCGCTTCTAAAGTGCAAACGATCGGGTTTGAGGAGAACAGTTAGAAATGGTTAATTCAGATTTTACCCCAGAGCTGGACTGAACAGAACCGTGTACACCCCTGTTCTCTTTTGTGCATAACTCAAGATGTGAAACTTGCAACGTGGGAAAAGTCTTCCTTAAAACCAACTTGTAACGAATCCAAAGCATAGAAAAGAAAGAGGAATTCTGGTCCAACAATCAACGGTAGACCATGGATGGACAGTTTGCATATAACACACGTGTATGTCAAATGCTCTTGGGAAGTGTCTCCCACCACGCAATCCTCTTCGGGATATATGCGTATCTTGGGAAGTGAGAGTGGGGCTGATGTCAGTCGGATGGTTAGGATTATCCTTTAAAAAGAAAAAAAAATAATCCAGTTAATAGCTTAGATTTTGCTCCCAAAGCAGTATGCTGGCAGCCGAAATTTCCCTCTGCAAGAACGGCGCTAACGAAAAAGGTCATTCCCTCGGATGCTTGTCCTGACCTAGAGACATGTGGGTGGACCTTTCCTCAGGCGGTTTGGTGAACTTGTCCTGACCTAGACCCATGTGGGAGGAACTTTTGTCAGGCGGTTTGGTGAAGCCATTAAGCATGGGCTCACCTTTGATATATGTGCTGTATATCCATTCAGTCCATCTGTTTCACCAGTTTATTTTTGGGCACACACCATAGAAACAGTGGTTATTGAATACCCACCATTAAAAACTTCCCGTGGACCATTGAAGCTTTGGATCAAGATTATATTTTTTGGTTTTCCCTTCATATAGGTCCATGTGACCTTATTAACATGTTAGATGGTAATAAACATTACACTGGACTTTTTGGAAGTTTTTAACGGTGAGTGCTCAATCACTACTGCTTCTTGTGGTATGGTTCAACTTTAGAATTTACTTCATTTTAAGATTATACCCTAAAATAAGCTAGCAAAATAAATGAATAACATAGATATGCAAAACGTAAATCAAGTTGGTCTCATAATCACAGCCTCACCTAATACATATTTAGACTTTATAGGGCTTATCCATCCGGCAAGTAGGGTACCTTGTGTCTTTACTCATGCCTCAATGATTTACTCAAGAGTTTCAACACAAGATCATGGGTTTAAGTGTCTAATATGATTAAATCTCATTATAATGTAAGTTTGTGGTTGTGACTGCATTTGTAAAAGTAAAAAGAAAAATTAAGGTGCTTCAGGCTCATTATGAAAGGATCCTTACTCTTGCCGAGGTGGTTGACTCTCAGGAGTTTCAACACTCAGTTAAGGGTTCGAGTATCCATAGGTGATGAAATTCCACCAGCGTGAGTGTGTGGGGTGTGTGTGCATGTGTAAAAAAATAAAAACTAAAAAAATAAAAAAAAAAGTTCATCATGATATTTTAAAACCATGATAGTCTGGGACTCAAGTTGGTCACACCCTAAGAAACAGTTGGGATGGGACATCCACCATTAGTTTTTATGGCCCTCTGATGGTATTTACATGTCATCCAGCCCATCATCAGAATGAAACTCAGGTGGGCCATATCACATCAACTTAGAGGTTTTGGGTGTAATTTTACGGGATGCCCACCTAAGAATTGAATCAGTCCCTCATTTAACGTGGTGTCCATTATGAACGGTGCGTGGAGACAGGCTCTAAATCTGGCAGACAATCCCTTAGCCTTCCAGAATCTCTCTTTTTTTCCGGGGGTCCAGCTCCCCTCTATTGAACTCATTAAGAAAGCTGGCCAGGTTCAGGTTACGTGGACCCAGTTAATCCGGGTCTAGTTGGGTCCTAATCGGCTCCCAGTAGTCTTATATATATATATATATATATATATATATATATATATATATATATATATATATATATATATATAAAAGCATTGATTATTTAAAATATAAAATAATAATTTTCTAAGCTACACATGTAGGAGAACCCATCTACTCGTCATATATGCATAGATATACTAACGAACGGACCTATTTTGTTTTATTTTCAATATAAAAGACCTTATTGTTGATGTCTTACAAAATAAAGATGGACCACAGCTAGCTTCAAGCCCTCCTCTGTTGACTTTTTCTCTTTCTTTCTCTATTTCTAAGCTCACACGGTACAATCAACACGTAACTTTTCCAAATAGAACGTTATCTTTCCTGCATATAGGTCCTCATGTTGAATATCTGAGCCGTTGGTACGGTTGCTAGTCATCCACCATACAAGTTGGATACAAGTACCAAAACCCAAACTGTTTAGAATGACAGAGGATAGAGCATAACAAAAAAAATATAGTAATCGAAAGATCCAAACCATCCAGTATAGTTACTGGTCATAAACTTGACGGTTAAAAATAAATGGACAGCAGTCCAAATTCAATGATAGAAATTGGACAGTTAAATGTTTTAATGAGGGACCACAGTATTACTTGGGACATACGTATCACATTTTTTTATTTTTATTTTTTAGTTTTATATTTTTAATTTTTAATGAGGTTAGCTTGTTAGTACACAACCCATGTTAGCCACCCGCGCTAGGGATGGATGCCAATACCTCAAGTGTTGAAACGAGGTATCTCATGAAGCGTACCTACGTATATTTATTAAAAATTGATATGCATGCTACCGGGGAGATATGTTATGAAAATCGCAAGGGTGGGCCCATCCCACATTCGGCTACTATTGTTACGAATGCATGACCATGTGTACTCCATAACATCACAAAAGACTTCTAGAAATAAGATGTGTACGACGGTGGATCCAGTCAACACGACTGCCCAGGCCCTCTTCTCCACTCAGTGTCAGACCCGAATCCTCTCCAGCAATTTTTGTGTGGGGCCCACCTTCATTTGGGTCTAGTATCCACTCCGTTCACCAGTTTCACTACCGTTATCTTAACTTTAGTTAGGAAAAATTAGATCTACCCAAAACTTAAGAGGTCTACAGACGTGGATAATGTAAAAACATACTTAAAACCTCTAACTTCACTATGTTTGGCCGATCTGGGTTAGTTCTCAGGCTGGATTTTGGGATTTCTCTTCATCCTGGTTTGGATCGTCTGATTAGCGGATTCGATTGCATATAAACAACAGTTTGGCCTCAGAAAGGTTTCTACCGTGGGCATCCCCAACCACACTGTTCCCTATGGTGCGGCTCATATATCAGTCTAACTTTTGAGCTCAGGTCATAACATTAAGTGTCACAACTGATGGACGGAGCAGATGTTACGAAAATTTCAAAGAGGGATCATAGAGCTCGAATATTGCACTTGCAGAGGATTTGGGTTCCTCAGTCGTGACAACTCCCGTGGAAGTCCACCACCACTTTGAAAATTGGCGGGACTCATCTCTCTCACAAGTTGCACTTATGTTCGGTTTTCAAACAATCAAAATTGAAAAATGATTCACTGAAAACGACTTCACCTTAATTACAAGGAAATTGGTTTTTCCATTAGGTTTGACTTTGACTTGGCTCGTTCGGACAGGGATCCAAAAATCAATACCATCTAAAATTGAGATGGACGGCTATCCCTTCTCCTAAGGCAAATGCTTCATATGAATGGGCTGAATGGTATATATACAATATACTACTCCATAAAATCAATGGTGAACTTTTGTCCTCAATCGTTTTCCTATCGTGTCGCACACCTGAGTAACGGATCGGCATGATTTTTTGATCCATGTGGTAAATAGGATCAATGGATCAGATGGTTTGATTGGATTTCATCCGTACATTATATAGTGAGGTCCATAAATGATTCAATGGAATGTTTTCATTGCTTATTTCAATGAAAACATTTGCACTGAATCATTTCCCATTAAAATCATGGCACACATCGTGGAAAGAAAATGTCTTTAAAATAATCATGATCAGGTAATCCTAACCATCCAACCAATGCAAATGGATAGTTAAAATCTAAACCAAAATAACTAGATTTAAAAAAATAATAATAATAATTCTAGGAGCAAATCAGATGATTACCATAAACTGCATCGTAAAACTTTTCTGTTACACCCTATGGACAACTGAGTCAACAATTTGGATGGTCTGGATTGTCTATCCCAACAACCCTTGTCAGTGTCTTTCTCCCTTATTAATAACTACTAAATCTCACAAATAATAAAGAAGATAATATGGTTGCATCTAGAATATTTTTGAGGCATGGACCATTCAACAAACCAATGGCCTGGATCACTGAACCTAGACCCCACCTGTCAGAATTAGTAGCCATGTACACTGTTGAAAGCAGCTTGTCAGTTTCATCTTTCCTCTCTCATCCATTCAGCTGGTTTAAAACCTGTTTCCCTTTGAAGGTGTTGGATGTTGAAAATAAATGGTTTTCAAAATAAAAAAAATAAAAAATGAAAATTCAAATATTTTAAATTTTCAGAATTTTTTCGCCAAAATATTTTTTGAATTTTTTTGAATTAAATGTGCAGGGTGTGCTTTGTCCACATCGGAAATGGTTAAAATCTTTTTGTGGTTTATATAAGATGTTGTGAAGAGTATTCTAGCTTGGAACTTTTAGAGGAAGTGATATACGGGTTGCGTGTTCCACTGCGTAGCACTGGAACGCACGCTCACGCTTGCGCTCGGGCATGGGCACAGGCACGAGCGTGGGCAGTGTGGCTGTAGTGGAGCTAGATGACGCACTTTGCACTTCACACGTGCGCATCGTGTCGCAGAGTGACTGAAATAAGCCTGGGTCTTTATAGGTGACTGAGAACGGTCGGATCTTAAATCCGAAACATTCGGCAGTTTCAGAAAACGGTTTTATGCCTTGAAAGCCAAAGCCAAACGGTCTAAAAATGGACGGGCCATGATGATCCAACAGTCAAATCCTTTGATTCGACGACAAGAAACATTTATGATTAATGGACAATGGCCAGAAATGTTTTTCAAACGTTCTGGACCATTGATTACAGTCTAGCAACAGTCCAGTACCTGATGCCTATATAAACTGAACTATTCCAGTCCGATTTCATCATCTCAACAAACCATCTCTCCCATCAAATCAGAATACGGTCCATAGCTCCACTCTAAAAATTCTCAGAACATCTCCACCGTCTGAGTCTGCCAAAAGTAATCTGCTGCGTTAAAATTGTTCCTCAATGAACCTATTATGATTGCTACACGTTTAATCCAGAAGGCTTGTCTTACCCTAGAAGCAATTCGCCTGTAACCCATCAGCAGTTGATAAGGGGGCGAATCACGCTTTAAGGACAACCTATTTTATATATGATTCAACCTAGTGAAATATTTTATTTTTCAAATTATTTGTTACTATTTTTCGGTGTATCCAACATCAGATTCCTAACATTGGACACTATCATTTAATTAATGCAATCGTATAACCGCTCAAATCATGCTCATAGGGAATTCATAACTATCCCATCTATCACCCTCTTGTCTGAATAGTCAAGAAAATACGGAAACGTTCCAAATAGAGAAAAGAAAAAAGAAGCAGTGTTTGAATATTTGGTTAGAAAAAGCCAATGTCTCGTACGTTGGTGATTGACCCATCTATGATGTTGTACCTCAACGGTGAGGATTGATCAAAATAGTCTTAATTAGGCCTATGTCGGTCATTATCAAGTTGTAAGACCCGTATCTTAGACCGTACCATTCCGTTGGGTTCCGCGATCCTTCCGGTCGAATTTCGGTAATCCTCAATCTGTATTCAATATTTACGCTCGAATCAAAGTCGAGTCCCGCATATCAGAGATGACTCGACCCGAAACTTATACCTGAGCGACCGCGCCGTCGCCGCGGTTCTAACGCCGCGACTTGCGCACCGAACCGATACCCAGGCTGGAAGATGACGGTCTGCGTCCGTTCTGAAGAAACACCGCACGTTACGAATTATGAGGAAATCTCTATGAGATGTTCCATCAGTCAATGTCAAAGTACAACTATACCTCAAGTACAAGCCCCATCCCTCCTTTTTTTCTCAAGTCAACTCTCTTTCCACCTCACCATCTCACTTTACAAAATTTCAACCATAACCATCCCTCTTTTACCCATTTTTCAAACCAATCCATACTTCATTAATTACACCCATCACTCCAACTATATCTTTTATTATACCCTCTCATTCCTCAAAATCTCCCAAGCAAAAATTTCCATACGTCCAAGCCTCCCCAACTCTCTCCCAAATCACCAAGTGTGGTCCACCCTCTCATCTCTCATCCACACCATCAAAGGTCCATCATTCACCGTCCAAGGCGAAGGCAAGGAGCTAAGGAGGCTAGGGGAGCAAGAAGGAAGCCAAGAGGTGGGTGATCCACTGATAAATTTCTTTTTAAGGACCACTTGTTGGTGGGACCTATTTTTGATGTATAATTTGTATCATGTGGGGCCTATAGTGGCGGGGCCCCCACCATTACCGTCTCTTGTCTCTCTCTCTCTCTCTAGAATGTAGTGGGCCCCATCAAATTGTGTTAAATCTATTCCATCCATCTGATGGTGTGGCCCATCACATTTCAGGAAAATCCCACCCATTAGACTAAAATATATGTAATATATTTATATTATATATATATATATATATATATATATATATATATATATATATATATATATATATATATATATGCTTGCATGGTGGGCCACGTACATGTGGGACCCACCATGATTCTTGTGTCTGTCCACGCCGTCCAGCGTCCAGGACGCTAGACGTGAGGGTGACTAAGCATGAAGTGTGTGTACGGGTACTATCAGCTATTAAGAAAAAGAAAAAGGTGATATTCTAAAGTTGGGGTGGGCCCCTTATGTAAGCCCCACCCATGAGGTATATGTTCAATCCACGCCGTTCATTCACTTTTTCAGATCATATTAGGCGTTGAGCCAAAATTCGAGACCAATCCGATTCTCAGGTGGGCCATACCATCTAAAAACATGTGGAGACATGCCTGAATATATAAAAGCACTTGGTGGGACCTACATGAAATTTGGATGCATCCTAAATTTGGACTAGACGGTCCACCATGTGGGACACACACAATAGAAGGGTTGGATCATCTCATTGTGGGCCTCATATTAAAAAAAAAAGGAAGGACGCCAGCGTCCAGCGCTGGCGCGGGCGGCGGGCGGACGAGCTGGCTGGAGCTCACAGCCCCAGCTGTGGGCCCCACGTGGTACGTTTCAAAAATCCACGCCGTCCATTAGGAAGCCCCCGAGGGCAGTGGACCTCCTGCCAAATATCAGCCGTATACGGATCTCAGGTGGGCCATACCATCTAAAATCATGTGAAGACATGCCTAAGACACATAAAATCACTTGGTGGGGCCTACCTGACTTTTGGATGCAGCTAAAACTCGGTCTGAACCATCAAACAAGTGGGACACACATAATGGGTGGGTTGGATTTGTGAACCACATTTCAGTGGGCCCCACGCCCACTCCCAGCACGTTGCATGGCAAATAAACATTATGGTGGGCCCCTGGCCACGTTGCATGGAAAATAAACATTACAGTGGTCTCCACATACGTGTGACCCTATTGACAGATTGGATGTCAAGTACACATCACAGTGGGCCTCTCCCCTGACCGTGTGGCCCTGTAAATAGATTGAGTGGCAGATGAACATCACGGTGGTCCCTGGCCCACGTGATCATATGAACAGGTTGGATGTCAAAATAAACATTACAGTGGGCCCTCGCTGTCCATGTGACCTTATGGATAGATTGTATGGCAAATAAGCATTTTCGTGGGCCCGTGGTCCACTTAATCTTATGAATAGGTTGGATGGAAAATAAATATTCTGATGGGCCCCATGGTCATGTAACCTTATCAATAGGTTGTATGGAAACTAAACATTTTTGGTGGGCCCCTATTTATGTGATCTTTTCAACAGATTGAGTGGGAAAATAAGCATTATAACGGGCCTCACTTGAGGTTCACTTGGATGCATATGGGCTGATATGTTCAGGCCCATCTTGATGCATTTTCAGGCCTAATATTGAGTCCCACTTTGTAATATATGGGCCCATGTGTATAGGCCCATTTGATGTATTTGTGGTCCATTGTTGAGGCCCACCTTGGTATATATAAGGCCTATGTGATTAGGCCCATTTGATGCACATAAAGCTCATATGATTGGGCTCATTTTTAATGAATTCTAAGGCCCATGGGATATGACCCATTGCAAAGGACCTAAGGCCCATTGGTGAGGCTCATTGAGGTGATCCGCTTGATGAAATGTAAGGCCCATATGATACGGCCCAATTGATGTACTTAAGGACCAAATGAGTGCAACTATGTTCATTCCAATGCGTGATCCCTCCATGGCATATAACGATATTTATAGTAAGTAATGCCTTGGGAACAATGATGGTTAGATGCCCACATTGTAAGGATGACGTCGGTTAAATGTCCGCATTGTCACTCTCCCTCAGGCCCACTAATAAGCCGTACTTGTAGTGAATAGGTCGTTTAGGCCCATCCTTGTTATACACAAAGCCCATCTTTATATACATGTTTAGTGAAGATTCATGATTCATGATCATACGCATCATATGTATGACTGATATGAGAAGTAACTGATCATAGCATATGCCTTCGGACGAACTGTTTATGGGCTCCCTGATGGGCGGAGTTGCCCTTCATGAGCGCATGTTACACGTAGGACTGTTGCATGACTGGTAGTGTGACTCATACACTTGCATTGTGTGATTGTAGTTACTTTATGCCCTAACGACATCAGGGTAATGGCCTCCGCAGATACATCGTGGACGGCTGGATTGGATACCGAAAACGTTTGGTTCTAGCATACGGGCGCCATAGATGTCCTTGGGTGAAAATTTCTAAACTCGATGGTACCAAAGGATGACTCCAATGTCGAGACCGAGTGGATATATGAGCGTATGAGGGCTAAATACCAGGAAGCCGCGTCTCTCACTGTATCGTTGTTGGTTGAAAAGGGGTGTGACCTTACTCGCCCGAGGGTAGGGGGCAATACTAGGCTAAGTTTGACCAGCTCGTGAATAGGTCCGCTATCATCATGCCGGATAGGCATTGGCAGACTATTGGCCAGACGAATAGTGAGGTTTCTTACGCTCACTTGGACTGTGCGGCTTGGAGAGCGGCAGTGTCATTTGGAGTGTACTAGACCCCGGTGATTATCCAGAATGAGAACTATACTGATATATGATGAGGATTGACATGCTTGACTTGTATTCGGCATCGCATGGCCTGGATGTGGCCGATCGCATTCACATCTTGCACTGCATAGCCTTGGTATGGCTGATTGTATTCATGTATTCATCAGCATGATTCCGCATTGCTCTGACCTTACATTCTGAGCACGCTTATGTTGTGCACACACTTACACCACCCTCTAAGCTTTCTATAAGCTTATGCACGATTGATGCGTGCAGGTGACGCTAGGACGCAGCCTTAGTCTCGCCGTCGTTGGAGCGTGTAGCCGAGCTTTTGGAGTTCCCGTACTTGTATTATCTTGTATTTCCCTTCAGACCCATTGTACTCAAAAATTTTTAATTATAGTGAATTTTGTGGTGGTGTTCTTGTGGTTATTGTTCGTGGGTTATGCTTATATTATGCTCATTACAAATTAAATGGATATTAGAAATCCTCCTTGTAGCATCCTAGGATCGGAACCTGGTATATGGGTGCCGGGAGCCGAGAATGAAGTACTACGGAGGTTGTCGGGGCCGGATTCGGCGATCAAAAATTTTGTGAGCCCTGTTTCCGAGTTTGGGGCCTGACACAAGATCACATTCAAACATAAATTAATGATGGTGATGTAAAACGGGCTGCGGACACTTTCATGGCTAAGATGGACTGGAGAAGGCTAGATTGGATGCCGAAGTGATCAGGACCATCACAACCTTAAAACAACCGTATCTTGCAAGCCCGAGTGACTTTTTCCACATATCGTATATGATTTTCTGGTATTAGAAACTATTTTAGCCAACCGACCCCACTGTGCCAGGTTGCTCACGCTGGATTTGCAAGATTCCATCGAATTCACAGTGGAAAGTTCATTTTACTTTCATTTTTGCTATAAATAAGTTCTAATTCCATTATAACTTTTGATCTTTTGAGTTTTAGGCGTTGTGTGCAACATGAAAAGAGCTTAGAAAAATTAAAAGAATATTGTGGTTAGGCCAAATTGAATACTATTTTTTAGCCAAGAACCATAAAGTCTAGTAAGAATCATGATTGTTTATAAATAATATGTTTATTATTTATAGTAAGTTACGTTTTTATAGAGTTGGAGTTTAAAACTCTATACTAAGAAAAAAAATTGACTTCACTATTTAAAAGATTGTAATTTCATTTTTTTAATCAATTAAATTATTTTCAATTTATTAAAAATAATTTTATTTTTATATCTTGTAAATTTGAAGGGTTCTATGAGTCCAAATGGCACCATGGATTCAGAGTTATTCCTACGCATGTTTGGTCCATGGAATCCACTGGCATTGAGTTGTATTAAGATGAAATTAACATTATTATTGCACAATGATTATGTGTCTAAAAATAGCATGATATTGTAGCCATCAAATCTCATGTTTGGGATAAAATTTCTACTACATGAAGATACAGGATTAAGCAAAATCATATTTGGTGGACCATGGATTTATAATCAACCAAATTCACAACGGATATCATTCACTTGTACACATACATAACCAGAATGTCACGTGTTAACAGCGTATATGGATGGATGGCATGAGTAAACCCACACATCAATGTGGGGCCCACATGTATAATGAATTTCAAAATCCACAAAAATCATACAGAGGACCAAATGCAATTCTACCGGACTAAATGCAGTTCATCTCACTTAATCCCAACCTTTCCTACCCCCTCCAAATTGTGGATGGAATTGCGCTTGACCAGATGCAATTCTATCTCACCTAATTCCATCTGAAACTTGCACCAAACGCCCATGAAGAAGACTTGATTACCTCATCACGTCACGTCTGACCGAAAAGTGGTACGACATGGACTCACCCCGAAACATGGTTTAACTCCACCTGAATATTTACTGTAATTTATTACCCGAAGAAATTAAAATTAGAAAGGATCTAGTAGGCTGAGTGTGTATATGGAAACGTTCCCACGCACTTAGTGGAATTTGAAATCGTTATCATCGTCCATATCATCAATCTGGACCGTCCCTTGCGTCCAGTCTACTCTTCTTACTCCCCTGCACAAAAACCACATCAATCTGAGGATCCTAAACATCCATAGCTGGACATATCTTCTAAATCAATCTTGTGCATCCATTCTTCATTCCGCTTAAAGTACAGTTTGAACCATCGAGTTAGAATGATTATTTATTTATTTATTTATTTATTAGGGCAGCCTAGTAAAAGTGGTCTGGACCTAATGGACGGTACAGATTGGTGATTTGGTGTCCATTACACCATTTCTCGTGATCAAATACACATTTCATGGGATGAGACCCAATCTTCACGTGATTGGCGGATTGAAGGAAATTAGATAAAGATGGCCCACTAGCAAAATATTAAATAATACGATTATCTCATCAAAGCCACAGAGGAAGACCGTTACTCAGTCGGCATTCCAAGAGGAGTCTGAAAGTCAGTCAAAGGTGGGAAGGATTGGACAGAGGTTTGCTACAATCCAACTCCGGTCAATTCAATCCCACTTCAAAAATAAACAGGAAATTGCCAGCCAGCCGTCTGAGATTGTATTTTTTATATTTTTTTCAAAACACAATGAGATTCAACCCCTTTGTTTACCACCGTTTAAATGAAAGGTTGTAACTCATCCACTCAACCAATGTAGGCATGTATGTCAATCCAGACCATCCAAACCATGTGTTCCATTATAGATAGTCCATTGAAAACCTGATTTCCCTTGTTGGATTTGTATTAGGGTTCATTTTCTTTTGAACCAACCGTTTGATGACTGGAAGTTGCATGGTTAGGATTTTCGATATCATGATTTTATACCTAGATCTTATTCAGAGGGAGACATAATTTGGATGATCCAGATTGACCCATATGCATGCTACGTTAAAGGTGGATTACTTCCTAACATTTAATTAATTGTGCAAAACTCACAACTTAATTGGCAAAAATCGTGAGTCAAGTTTACCGGTGGCATATATGTGAATCCATCGGAGCATGATTATCACACGCTTGCACACGTCCATCTCACACGTGGCATATATTTTAAAAATTCCGATTATTCCAAATAGTGGGCCCCACTCCGGATGGATAGACTCCGATGTCTGATTGATTACTCTTAGATCAACGATCTTTCCTCATTATACGACCATTTAGATGGACACCAATCTGACACTTTGGATCGTCTATTCAGATTTAGTATTTTTTCATGACCGTCTAGTTTTGGCCTTATGATATGGTCAGTTTGGATTGTGGTTTATGTTCGCCACATGTGCACTAGTTCCTTGCTTGTATATCGATTTCCATACTCTACCATTAAATTACAAAATTCACTGATCCTAACCAGGCCTAGTCATACGGAGACGTTCTTTGCACACAAATGAAAATTCAGATCCACACCGTGCATCAGGTGTCCCACCACATTTTCACTATGGATTAAAAAAAATCAATTTACTCAATTACTTTTTTGGGCCACGCAATAAAGAACAGTGAAAAATCAGTAGTAAAAATTCTAAGTTAATGTTTCGCGGACCACGTGAGCATTGAATGTCTTGGCGGTCAGGAAGTGTCTTCATCCCAGTGGATCACGTCAGATGAGTAGATTGATGCTATATACACGGCATGGTAGACCCCAAGCATTATTTTGAAGATTTCAATGGCTGGCCTCTCTCATCTCAACCCTTCAGAGTGATGTCGCCAACTCGAGTTCTGAATCAGCCTGTTTTTTGGGTGTCGGCCCGAACTCACGTTGTTGTACCTGATGTACTGTTTGGATTTCATATACATGATGTCATTTCTTCCATCACACAATTAAAAGATAAAAGCAAACAAAGTAAATTAAAGAACACGCCAAATTATATGGAAAAAGACCCGAGGAAAAAATCATGGCATCAAGCAACAAATAATCTACTGTAAAAATGAAAGTATAATAGATTGATGAAATTATATCCCAAAATGATTTGGCAAGACAAATGGATAGAGAAGATACAACACAAATACGCCATACATAGAGCTTATGATTATAAGAATTCTTCTAACCAGAGGTTACAAGCAACTGCCTTGAGTCGGACGTGGATTAGAAATTGGCGTAGGAGGGATGCGATGATGTCAATGACTGTCTTTCTAAAGGTATATCTACTCCAGATCCACGGAGCTCTCGGGAGAAGAGTAGAAATAATTTTTAATAAATTGTTTGGTTATAAAAAAAAAAAAATTTACAACTCTTTAAATAAGGAACTCAAACTTATGACAGAGTTATGGACTCAATCAAACTCCAACTCAAACACCCTAAAAACATAACTAACTATGAATAATAAACTTAATATTTATAGACGACCTCTATTCATACTATAGACTTCATGGTTTTTGGCCAAAAATAGTAAGTGTCCAATTTGGCCTAACCATGTTATTCTCCTAATTTTTCTAGGCCCTTATCATGTTGGGCACAACTTTTACAACTTAAACGATTAAAAGTTATATTTAAACTAAAACTTACTATTTATAATAAAAAAATGAGATAAAATAGAACTTTTGACCGTTGATATGATGGAATCTCGCAAATATGGCATGGGAAACCCGACGTAGAGGGATGGTTGGCTAAAGTATCTTTTCCTACCCCAAAATCATATATGATATGTCGAAAAAATCACCCCGATTTGTGAGATACGACTGGTTAAAGGTTTTGACGGTTCAAATCATTTTCGCCTTCGATCAGGCATTCTCTAGTTCATCTTTGCCATGAAAGTGTCTACGAACCACCCTCCACCCTACATCAATCCCCTTGACTTCAAAAGAACTCAACCTCGAGTTCTCATCCAGCTTTGGTTCATGATACTCGGTCAGGTTCATAATGTCGAAATTATGTGAGATCTCCATGTCATTCGGAAGATCAACAACGTAAGTATTGTCGTTGATCTTTTGGAGGATCGATACTAGTCCAATTTTCATGTTCTTCAACTTGTTGTAGGTCTCGGTCAGAAATTTCTTCTTGCATAAGTGCACCATAACATGGTCCACACCTCAAACACCTTTTGCCACCGATGCTTGTTAGCTTACTCATTGTACTTGTCATTCAAAGCTTGCATTGGCTTGCACATTCGCATGAATGCCTACAATTTAGTCCACCATATATCTTACTACAATACTCATGCCCGGGAGCTTGGGCAAAGGGACTAAATCAAGTGTGCGGTAGGGCACTCGACCATAAGCAATCTAGAATGGAGACTTCCTTGTTAAGAAGTTCACCATATTGTTGAATGCAAACTCCAATTGAAATAAGATCAAATCCTACTGCTTTAGTTTGTCACTTAAAATACATCAGAAGAGGGTTCCCATTGTGTAATTCACAACTTCAGTATGTCCATTGGTCCATGGGTGGTAGGTACTACTGAACTGAAGTCGAGTACCGAGCCGATTCCACAAAGTCCACTAAAAGTTGCTAATGAATCTCGTGTTACAATCAGAAGTAATGGTTTTAGGAACCCCATGTAGCCACACGATCTGTCTGAAGAATAGATTCGTTACGTGTGTTGCATCAAGGGTCTTCTTACATAGGACGAAGTGTGCAGTCTTTGAGAAACGATCTACCACCATGAACACCGAACCTATGTCGTGCTGTGTTTGTGGGAGACCAAGCATGAAGTCCAAAGATAAGTCCTCTTAAGGGTCGTTAGGCAGATAAACATGAAAGCGTTGCACTTCTTTACAAACATCACGTACCAATTGCAATCAGTAATGTCATTCCCCAACAAGAACCAACATCTTGTCTCACCCAAGGTGTCCACCAAGGCCACCTCCAGTAACACTTGGATGCACAGTTGATTTTCTTTGAAGAGGAAACCGTCTTGCATATGTAGGTCACTAGGATAACCCTCTTAGAACCCCATCCATGCATCCTTAAAGTCTTCATCCTTAGTAGAGTTGTACATGAGTTGAGTTAACTTTGTCAGCTCGCTCAACTCAACTTGCCTCAGCTTGAAATTAGATTCAAATCGACTCAAGTTAGTTTTTGGAGCTCGAAAAAATTTCGAGCCGAGTTCAAGATTGCTCGAACTCGACTCGACTCAAATCGAACCTCAACTCGAATCGACTCGGATCGAATTAGCTCGGTAACTCGGTTATTTTAATATTGATATGTTCAAGTGCGTACATTCTCCGCTGGATCAATTGGTGGGGAGGAAGGAATGGATACAAACTTGTTAAGTGTTGTTATTGTCTTGCATTTTATGAGAAATTGAAGATGTATTCTATGCATTTGAGAAAATGTTGTACAGGTTCAAACTTGGTTTGAACTGGCCTAAGCTGTTAATCAAACTAAGCTGAGCTGGCCAGAAAAGCTCAAGGACCAAGCTGAGCCAAGTTCGACCTGGGGTTAACTATTAGCCGAGCCGAGCCAAACTGTGCCAAGCTCGACTTGGTTCAACTTGTGTACAGTTCTAATCTTCGGCATACAACTCCTTGAAATAGTCAAAGCCAACTACCTCATTGCTTATCATAACAAGTAGTGATACATGACGGCTAAGTGCATCAGTCACCTTATTCTACTACCTTGACTTGTATTTCAGAACAAATGTAAATTCCTGTAAAAATACAACCCATCTAGCATGCACACGATTCACATTAGCCAGACTATTAATAAACTTTAAGTCTTGATGGTCAGTATAGAGAAAAAACTCTCTCTAAATTACATAATGATATCAATGTCGTAGTGCTTGAACCATTGCGTACAACTCAAGCTCATATGTCGATTACCTCTTTCAGGCTTCGCTAAGCTTCTCATTGTAAAAGACTACCAGTCTGCCTTCCTGTGATAAGACTCCTCCAATTCTGACGTATGAGGCGTCACACTTAACCTCAAACAACTTGTCAAAATTGAGAAGAACTAAGACCAGTGTTGTTGACAATCGATGCTTGATTTCAGCAAAGCTCTTGTTAGCGTCATCGGTCCATTGAAACGGACATTTTTCATGCAATCTGTAATTTTGTGCGGTTATAGTACTGAAATTCCGTACGAATCGACAATAAAATGTCTCTAACCTGTGGAAACTCCTCAAATCATGAAAGTTCATCAGAATCGATCATTCCCTGATGGCTCACACATTTTCACCATCCACACGAATGCCTATGGATGTCACAACAAATCTAAAAAATAACAAGTTATTCATATAAAAATTGCATTTCTTCAAGTTGAGATACTTTTTATTAACTTCCAGTACTTATACCACCTTCTTGAGATGTTCCATATGCTCCATCTCACCCTGGCTATATATCAAGTTATAATTAAAATATATTACCACAAACCTGCCAATGAATGACTTTAACACTGGATTCATTATACACATAAAAGTGCTCGATGTGTTTGATAAATCGAAAGAGATGACTAGCCAGTCATACAACCCTTCATTAGTCTTAAATGTCGTTTTTCACTCATCAGTACTAGGCTGAATACGAATCTAATGATATTCACTCCTCATATCTAGTTTAGAGAATACCTTGGCACCTTCTAGCATATCAAGCATGTCATCCAACCACGGTATCGAGATACGATAATTAATGGTAATCTTGTTAATTATCCAGTTGTCAACACACATGCGTCAACTCCCATATTTCTTTGGCGTTAATAAAGCTAGCATGGTGCATGAGCTCATGCTCTCTCTCAAAAGACTCTTACGGATCAATTCATCCACTTACCCCTGAAGTATCTCATAATTTTTTAGACTCATCTGATAGTGAGGGTGGTTGGGCAGGCAAGCCCTAAGGACGAATTCGATGTGATGTTAGATATCCTACATGAGGGACAATCCATCGGATAAGTCTTCGTGCCATATTTCTTTGAATTCATTCAGCAACGGTATACATTATAGTAGGTGTTATTGTCCCCGCTATTTTATATGGTGGGGTCTACTTGAGCTTTGGATCTGCCTCATTCTTTGACTCATGCCTTAAAATGATCTTTTCAAATGGATGGACGGTGTGGATACAACATATACATCATGATGGGGCACACAAAACTTGGTGACATCACTTCAGTAGTGAATTTGCCACTGACTTTGCCAATAGCTAATCCAATCCCGCACCTTAGTGACCATACATTGCTGGAAAGTGGTCCACCCCGTTATGATTTTTCAAAAGTGGTGGGCTCAATTGATTCTCTATTACAAACATAGTTCATATTGAGAATATGCGAAAGTCAAGAACTCTTGTTTTCACCTTCCCCAAGCCCCCAAAAATGTTTAACCCTCCTTAAAATAGCTTAGGATTCCCCTAGTCCTGTAATTACACCCATATATAGTATCATACCTGGAATAGGAAACAATTCCCGCATTTCTACAAAACCACGCTATGGATGGGACCGACTGCCATCGAAGGCCATCGAAGCCTTCCTCGATGGCATCGAGTAGCACTCCAAAATTGTCCAATAAGCAATTGGAATAAATCGATATTTTCTCAATGGGATTGAATGAGCTACTGATGAGATCGAGTGGTCTGTCAATAGCATCGACAGACCCTATTCCAACCAAATTGAAGACATCCAAGCACTTTGATTGTAAGAAAATTCATTAAATAACATTTGTCCTTAAGCATAAATAAGGCCTCAGTTAATTCTCTATTACAAACATAGTTCATATTGAAAATTTTCAAAAGCAAAGCCTAAATTTGAATCACACAAGATTAAGCAAATGTAAAACAAGCAATCATAAAGTACACACGATTTTATGTGGAAAAAATCTTTACGGGAAAAAACTATAGCATAAAGCAACAATGAATTACTATAAAAGCAAAAGTGCAAGAGATGGAATCACTTACAATACTCAAGAACCCTCGTTTTCACCTTCCCCAAGTCCCTAAAAATATTTAACCATCCTTAAAATAGCTTAGAATTACCATAGTCCCGTAATTACACCTATATATAGTGTCGCAACCGGAATAGGAAACAATTTTCGCAGTTCTGTAAAACTGAATTTTCGATGGGATTGACTACCATCGAACGCCCTTTGATGGGATCGAAGTCTTCTTCAATGGCATCGATTAGCACTCCAAAATTGTCCAGCAAGCAATTGGAATAAATCGATATCTTCTCAATGGGATCGAATGAGCTGTCAATGAGATTGACAATTGCTTGATGGGAACGAGCGATCAATCATTAGCATCGACAGACCGTGTTCCAGCTAGATTGAAGACATCTATGACAACAGTTCACACTTCGATTTAAAAAAAAATCATTCAATAAGATTTGTCCTTAAGCATAAATAAGGGCTCAATTGATTCTCTATTACAATCATCGTTCACACATTGATTTTTTTTTTTTTCAAGAAAATTCATTATATGACATTTGTCCTCGAGCATAAATAAAAAAGGATTAAGGTAACTCTGGCACTACAAGGTGTGAGCTTCTTCTTCTTCTGTTTTTTCCCTAGCCTAGGGTATTGGATTTTTGGTTTGTTCTCCCTGGACCTTTGTGTGGCTTTTGTTTTTCCCTAGCTCGGGTGGGTTTCGTAGCTCTCCCTTGGTTGTGTCGTGGTCTCTCTTGTAGGTCTTTTATAATTATTTTGTAAAAGACCACTTCATCTGGTGATAAAATTTCTACCTTTGAAGAAAAAAGGGAGAATATCTACGGATGAAGTATCACGTCCCGACAAAATAAAAAAGAAAGCGTCATGGTCATTACAACTCAACGCAGTACGTCCTCGATGATATATTGGGAATGTCGTGTTCAATCCTTCAAGGAATCCACCTAAAGTGGACCCCACCTTGTTCACATATAGAATTTCTAACCAAAACAGGCACAACCTTCCTTCCCTTGTCTTGTCAACGAAACCACAAGGAAATGAAGCTCCTTAATTTAGTAACCGCCTGTCTCTCCATCTCTCGCCTATCCTTCTACATCTTTCTACTTCCTTTAAACGTCTATAAATTGCAATCTCAGCACCTTCAAGTTCACACACATACTCACACACATTCATTCATTCATTCATACTACATAAGTTACATACATACATACATAGAAGAGAGATGGAGTCATTCCCAGTCATCAACATGGAGAAGCTAGAGGGAGAAGAGAGGGGTTCGACCATGGACCTCATCAACGACGCCTGCGAGAACTGGGGTTTCTTTGAGGTACCCAAACATAACTTTGTGCTTGACACTAACAATTTCACTTGAGGCCACTCAGCCACCGTACACATGCTCGCTTCTATGCAAATCCAGACCATTCACAATCATGGGCCTCACTTTCGAGTACAGTACCTCGCGTCCAACTAGTAATAAAAAATGTTCAGTTGTCCAAATACTCTCATTCCATCCAAAACAGTACACATGCATGACATGGACGGTCCAGATTGGCATGGACATAGTTTTGTTGAGTTTTGTTGAGTTGTGACTAGTATTTTTTCGAGTGACCAGATTGAGTTTTTCTTGAGTCTTTAAGGAAATCTTGTCGAGTTGGGTCGAGTTTTTATGAGTATCTAACATGTAGTTTTCTTATGGGGGTGTTTGTTATTGAAGCTGGTGAATCATGGGATCTCACCAGAGCTAATGGATGAGGTGGAGAAGCTTACAAAGGAGCACTACAGGAAGTGCATGGAGCAAAGGTTCAAGGAATCGATGGCAATCACAGCTCTTGAAGAGGCTGATGCCAGCATCAATGACATGGATTGGGAGAGCACCTTCTACATTCGACATCTCCCTGATTCAAACATGTCCGAGATCCCTGATCTTAGTGATGAGTACAGGTAACACTCAAGGCTAGCCTCTCTTCATACTCTTTACATGCCAAAGCATTACAATCAGTACTAAATCCAGACCATTCATCACACCAGTCTGCTGGTCCACTAATCATTTGTTCAATTCATGTATAAAAAGAATGGATTGTGAAAAAATTGCACACTCTCCAAGTTGAATAGACCAGCCTATTTCGGGCCAGGTCGTCCATCCAATGTGGTCCACCTGATGAATGGTTTGGATAACACACAAGTGTGATACACTGGCACTCATGCACAATCAATTTGGTTGAATTGAATTGAATGGTTGTATGTGTTTGTGAAATGTAGAAAGACAATGAAAGAGTTTGTGGTGAAATTGGAGAAACTAGCAGAAGAGCTACTGGACTTGCTGTGTGAGAATCTTGGGCTAGAGAAAGGGTACCTGAAGAAGGCATTCTGTGGGACCAAGGGACCTACATTTGGGACCAAGGTCAGCAACTACCCTCCATGCCCACGCCCAGAGTTGATCAAGGGCCTCCGGGCTCACACCGACGCTGGCGGCATCATCCTACTCTTCCAGGACGATCGGGTCAGCGGTCTCCAGCTTCTCAAAGATGGGCAGTGGATAGATGTGCCCCCCATGCACCACTCCATAGTCATCAACCTTGGTGACCAACTTGAGGTATGGCCTCTCTTAGCCAGCCATGTTATTGCTCTTCTGGGCTCACGGTTTTTGGCAATCCAGACCATTGATCTGATCCTATCACCATAGATGGAAATTACCCAAAAACAGTTTCCAAATCAGAACAAGTCATCCCATCTTTTGTAGTTCTTCTTTGGATAGTTAGCATGCAATTTTTCTCTAGACCATCTATCCATGCCCCATTCACCCAAAAACAGTTTCCATATTTGGATCATCCATTGTCTATGGTAGGACCCATCTGAAAAACATTCTGGATCACCTCATCCTGGGCCCCACTTGTACAGGACTGCACATCAGCATGCATTTAGCTAACATTTAAATTCATTGGTTTGGATTAACTTGTGTAGGTGATCACAAATGGAAAGTACAAGAGCGTGCTGCACCGTGTGGTGGCCCAGACAGATGGAAACAGAATGTCCATTGCTTCATTTTACAATCCTGGGAGCGACGCCATCATCTTTCCGGCACCGGCACTTGTAGAGAAAGAAGAAAAGGAGTGTAACCAAGTGTATCCCAAGTTCATTTTCGAGGACTACATGAAGTTGTATGTGGGCCAGAAGTTCCAGGCCAAGGAGCCAAGGTTCGAGGCAATGAAGACCATGGAGACTCTGAATTTGGGTCCCATTGCTACTGCATAAGTGGGGCAATCTATTCCTTAAAAAAATGATCATGGGGTGGTTTTGTTTGTGGTTTAGATTTTAAAATTCAAAGGTTGAGATTTAGTCTACTTCTTTTGCAATGATTAATGAGCGTCTCCCATCTCCCACGCTGTGGGACCTTTTATGTAGAAAATGACCCAACATCGCCATATGTTTTTAAGAATTTATGTATTATTTTGGACTTTTAAGCCCTCAAACTTTGATTTTCTTTTTCCCTACTCTCTCTCTCTCTCTCTCTCTCTCTCTCTCTCTCTCTCTCTCTCTCTCTCTCTCTCTCTCTCTCTCTCTCTCTCTCTCTCTCTCCGTGTGTGTGTGTGTGTGTTTCTGTGTGGATTGCCAACAGCCACAGGCCTACTATTTGCAAGCCAAAAGGTACCTAATAGGCTCAATGAGTTTCAATAGGCCTGAGCCCAAATACAAGCCCTATCAAAATCCATTATGCCTACTCCCATTAACATTAATAAAATAAAATAAAAATTGGATTATTAGAATTTAGTTCTATAATGATCTTATTTATGTTCACGTTAGGACAGCCACGTGGGACCCAAGCTTAGACTATTTACCCCATTAGACCATATCCATAAGGGCTCAACAAGCCTCAATCACTCAACTCGTCCACAGCCCCATGGGTAATTGAGCTTGAACTTTCACATCCGACTGGAACCACAGGTCCAGTAGTCAAGCGCAAGTCTGTCTCTTGTTGGTTAAGCTTCTAGCTCACTGTTTGAATTAATATCGAAAGATTAACCAGAGTAGCATTTTCTGTTGGGGCCTTCATTGCCTACAATTACCTACAACCACCACCATGCCATGTCAGAGAAAATCTAAGTCAATCTAGAATTTATAATCAAAAGTCCCACAAAAATTAATGGAAGATAGTCCCTCATAAGTTACAACCTAATTCAAATTCCTCTATGTTAATAAGCTCATGGATGAGTATTAACCATACTAGCTAGTATCTCCACCCGTTCATGTCCATTTATAAAAGAAACCAACCTTTCAAAATTGTTTCATGGAGCACGGATTTCTCGCTCAGGAGGTGGTGGCCACATATTGCTTGCAATTAGATGATGAAATTCACGAGATTCATCGATCCTGAAGTTAGCGCCTACCTTTTGCAATCTGGAGCTAGATGCTCTGCGCCTGGCGTAGGGGCTTCGTTGAAAGCCCCTAACTTTTGGTTACGTATGCAGAGCCCTTTGTGCAACATGAGGGTGATTTTTTCTATGTGAGCAATAGTTTTGATCACTGAATCAAGATAATTAGTTCTTAGTGTCAAAACTTTTTGTATTTTTCTATATATTTTTTTACACTGCAAAGCTTACAAATAAATAAGGAGAGTCCGACACTCTATACAAGGCTATACAGATCTTTAGGCTAGAATCAATGTTGACTATACAATGAGGATTTCTTCAATTAAAGGCTTCCTAAAACAGTTTCCTACAATTACTCTTGATACAAGTCACACCAACATTACCCCTCAAGTTGGTGCATACAGATCTTGGATGTTCAACTTGGAGAGTGAGTTATGGAACTCCTTGCTAGAAACAGCTTTAGTGAGCATGTCGGCCAACTGGTCTTCGGACTTCACAAAAGGAAACAGTATGATTTTGGCTTCGAGATTCTCCTTGATAAAGTGATGATCTACTTCAACGTGTTTGGTAAGATCATGCTGGACAGGATTACGAGAAATGGCAATAGCGGCCTTGTTGTCGCAGAAAAGGTCCATCTCTGAGATATGGGCAACCCCAAGTTTGGTCAATAACTTCTTGAGCCATATAAGTTCACACAGTCCCTTAGCCATTCCACGGAACTCAGCTTTTGTGCTAGACAATGCCACTACCTTTTGTTTCTTGCTACTCCATATAATGAGATTTCCGCCCACAAACATGAAGTAGCCTGATGTAGACTTCCTATCTTTGATATTCCCTGCCCAATTTGCATCTGTAAAGCCATCAACCTTAAGGGGACCTCCTTTCCATTCTGCATTCGTATGACCATTAATCCGTAGAGGATTATTCTTTGTGAACATAAGCCCTTTCCCAGGAGAGGACTTCAAGTACTAGAGTATTCGGATCACCGCATCCATATGATCTTCACTTGGGTTATGCATAAATTGACTTACGACACTTACGGCGTAAGCGATATCTGGACGTGTATGTGAAAGATAAATAAGTTTCCCAACTAACCTCTAATACCTCCCTTTGTCCGTTGGTACTTGGTCAGGATATTCACCAAGCTTGTGGTTCTGAATGATAGGAGTGTCTGCAGGCTTACAGTCCAACATCCCCACTTCAGATAACAAATCTAATGTATATTTTCGTTGTGAAAGGAATATACCTTGTTATGACTTAGCAACTTCAATTCCCAGAAAATACTTACGTCCTCCTAGATCCTTCATCTCGAATTCAGTTGCTAACTGTTTCTGAAGCTGAGATATTTACTGAGTGTCGTCTCCTGTAAAGATCATATCATCCACATAAACTATCAAAGCTGTTACCTTGCCCAGTCGATGCTTTAGAAATAGAGTGTGGTCGGAGTTACTTTGTTGGAAGCCGTATTTCTTCATTGTCAGACTGAATCTCCCAAACCAAGCTCGAGGCGATTGCTTCAATCCATATAGTGCTTTCTCCAATTTACAAGCAACGTTGGTAGTTGAGGATGTCATATAGCCTAGTGGAACGTCTATGTACACCTCCTCCACGAGTTCACCATGAAGAAACGCGTTCTTTACATCAAAGTGGTGCAATGGTCAGTCCAGATTTGTTGCAAGAGATAATAGGACTCTAACTGTATTCAACTTGGCCACGAGTGAAAAAGTCTCCTGGTAATCTATGTCATACGTCTGTGTATATCCTTTTACCACCAGTCGGGCCTTGTATCGCTCAATAGATCCGTCTACTTTATGTTTAATGGAGAACACCCACTTACACCCCACTATTTTCTTTCCTTCTGGGAGAGGAACTACAGTTCATGTCTTGTTCTTCAATAATGCCTCCATTTCTTCTTATATGGCCTAAGTCTACTTTGGATTGCCAGATCTTCCTGAATGCTAGTTGGAACATGGCATGAGGATAGCTCGTGTGCAAATGCCTTGAGAGGTTCGGGTAGCTTCTTGGTGGAGACAGTCGGCGATCGACTATTTTTCCCTCTGTTCCTCCACATCGGGAGAATATCTTTTTGGTGGTTTGCCCCGGTTGTGCCTGAAAGGTAAGGTATACCCAGCAAAAATATCTATATCATTAGTATGTGGAGGTGTAGTGGGAGTAGTTACCTCAGGGATATTCTCAGGAGATGGGTTTGCAGGTACTGGAGAATGGGAAGGTTTAGGTTCGGTTTTGGAAGTTGGCATATTTGCCGTAGGCAAAGCCACATCAGCTGAAGGATTACTCGGTTCAGCTGATTCTGCAATTACACCCTCATTGTCCTCCATTCGATTATTTTGGGTAGCAGCCCAGTCTAGGGCTGTTGAGGGTCAAATAGTGCATATTAGACCCCAAATATTGTCCGAATTTACGAGCATAATAGTGTTTAACGGCTGATTTAATCGTGTTTATGTTATAGGTTGATTTTACAAGCTTGGATCCAAATAGGATACTAAATGCATGGATTTAACGCTCCAAAATCACTAAATCATGGAACACACTCCAGGGGACCAAGATTGACAGATATATACGGTCAGAAATTCGAGAAAACTAAGAAACTGAGGCTCAAGTGGCTTGAAACGCATCCGGAACGCAAGATCACGGGGCTTCCACCGTCAATTTGGCTCGAAACCTCATATGCGGCCTGAGGACCATAAATAAACCGTACATGTCGAATTTCAGCCGTTGGATCCCTATGGAAGTGGCCCAATGGTCAGATTATCCCATACATTGTCAAATTAGGGCCCACCTGCCACCTGGAAAGGCTTCACTTTTGATCCCAACGTATAAAATGATATTACAAAGTGGATGGTCGGTACGAATTTCTCATAAACAGCACAGTGGACCCCACCTGAGTGGTGAGTGCACCGTGCACAAGTGCACGCGCCGTGCACGGCAACCCAAAGCCCGGCTGACCGAAGTTGACCCGATCCGATATCTGTTTACACAGCGTCCGCAAGGTGCGGACGCTGAACTGCGTTGTGGGCCCCACAAATTCCCCGGATCTAGGATCTGAACCGTTCAATGGTCTTAGAAGGTGGGTATTACTCTCACCTAGGTGTCTTTTTAATACCATGCAAACCTCTGCCAAATATTAACTGTTACATATATGATGAACGGAAGAGGAAAATATACGATGGGCCACACCTTATTTGATTCGAAACTGGTTATTCCCACCCGATTTTTCGCGTAGATCTCAATGGACGGTATGGATCCTTCAACCGACGCTGATACTGGGCTCCACTGGCAGCCAGCGCAAGAAGCGCACCTCTGTTTCGCGTCTGGGAAAATCAAAATTTTAGGGGAGTTGCATGGCCCAGATCCTGATATTTTTGATGATCTAAGCCGTCCAGAAGGCTCACAAGGTGGCCAAGGCCCTAGCTTAGGTGTCGAAGTTAAGTTCGAGACGTTCACGGTCCCGAAAAACCAATCCAAACGCAAGTATAGTTGCATTTTCTCATACGCACGCGACTGAGGCTGCGTTAGCTTTACACCGACTCCAGCTGGGCATCGACCTCTCTATGCACTCTTCAGCCACCGACCTTTGATCGTTATAAAAGAGGGAGAGAACGGGGGGAGGAAAAAAAAACTCGCTTGGCTTGGGTGGACGTGGAACGAGCAGGAGAGAGAGAGAGACAGAGGTTTTTGTTTTCTTTCTTATTTATTTTTTTCTTTTTCTTCTTCTTTCTTTTGTTTTCTTTTAAGATGATCAGCCCATCGATGTGGGGCTGAACCTCTTAGCTAGGGCTAAGAGGTGAAGCTTGTAGTGAGATGGGAGATTTGATTTTATTTTAATTTTAATGCATGAATTGATGTTGATTTTAGTTAATTATTATGAGAATGTTTTAGGTTTTTAATGGTCTGTTGTGACTGAAATTACAATGGGTCTGCAATGGCTTTGAATATTTCCGTTCTCTTTAATGTTTATGATGTCAGGAAGCCCTGTTGTTCACCATAGTCTCCTGGGCATGGTTGGATGTCGGTACCCTTCCTAACTTGCATACATGTGATTGGGTGGTAATTAGTTTGATTCTGTTGTTTGCCATAGTCTTTGGGCATGGTTTGGTGATGGAATCCATTCTAATTCATACACCTTTCATCTCTTTGAAAACTAGATCAACGACAGTTCAGTAATTTCCATAATTTTTTATGCAAGCATAAGTTCTCCCTGATCTCTACAAGTGGATCCTCTGAATCCCTAGTTACCTATCTCTGATTTGTTTCCTAAGTTTTAGATTAATTATTCTACAAGTATTCCACCATTGCTAATTGATTTAGAATTCATTTTAGCCTAGTTCTAGTTCTAGATAATTTTAGATAACGTATAAGTTTCAGTCCCTTGGGATTCGACCTCGGTCTTACCGAGTTATTACTACATCACAACCCTGCACTTGGGGAGTGAACAAGGGCTAACCAATTTAGCTCTTCACCTGTTAGTTCCCCCTGAAGAGGAGAGTTGGGTGTCGAGAAAAAACTATCCGACTCCAGAAATGTGATATCCATAGTGACATAGGTCCACTTAGTGGAGGGGTCGTAACACCGATACCCTTTCTGATGGACACCGTAGCCCAAGAAGAGACACCTGAGCGCACAAGGGTCGAGCTTAGTGCGTTTCTGCTTGTGAAGATGGACAAACGCCATACATAGAAAAAAATTTGGAGGCAGTATCAAGGCCGTTGACAGGGGAACGCAGGCAGAGAGAGCGTGGAGAGGAGTCTTAAATTTTAAGATCATCGATGACATTCGATTCAGCAAGTACACAGCTATAGAAACAGCATCCGGCCAATGACAATTGGGTACATGAGCGCCGAGTAGTAGAGCTCGAGTAGTCTCAAGGATATGTCGGTTCCTGCATTCAGCAACCCCATTCTGCTGGGGATTCTGAGGGAACGAGGTCTCGTAGAGTATACCATGTTGTCGGAAATAATCTTAGAAGCGGTGATTGACGTATTCGCCACCATTATTCAAGCGGAGAATCTAAATCTAGGCCGAAAATTGAGTGCAAACCATAACATGGAATTCTTGGAAGGCACTGAGTATCTCATCCTTGTGCTTCAACAAATATAGTCATGTCTGTTCACTCCCCAAGTGCAAGGTTGTGATGTAATAATAACTCAGTAAGACCGAGGTCGAATCCCAAGGGACTGAAACCTGTACGTTATCTAAAACTAACTAAAACATGAACAGATGAATTCTAAATCAAGTAGCAATTATGAAATAATTATAGGTTAATTAATCTAAAACTTAGGAAATATCAGAGAAGGGTAACTAGGGATTCAAAGGATCTACTTGTAGAGATCAGGGAGATCTTACACTTGCTTCACGAATCATGGAAGTTAAACTGAACTGCCGTTGACATAGTTTTAAAGAGATGAAAGATATATGAATTAGAATGGATTCCATCACCAAACCATGCCCAAGAGACTATGGCAAACAACAGAATTAAACTAATTACCAACCAATCAACAATGCATGAAGGTTAGGAAGGGTACCGTCATCCGACCATGCCCAGGAGACGATGGTGAACAACAGAGCTTCCTGACGTCATAAACATCAAAAGGAAAAAGGACATGCTCAAAACCATTGCAGACCCATTGTAATTTCAGTCACAACAGACCATTAAAGACTAAAAATATTCCCATTAATTAAACTAACATCAATATTAATTCAGTTCATAAATTAAACAAAAATCATAAAATAAATTCTCTCATCTCACTACAAGCTTCACCTCTTAGCCCTAGCTAAGAGGTTTAGCAACACATGATGGGGAAGCTAAGCATCTTAAAAGAAAAACTAAGAAGAAAACAAAAGACAGAAAGGAAAAAAAATAATTAAAGCTACTCTACTCTCTCTGCCTCTGCGTCCAAGCTCTAGCCGTGGATCCCCCCTCTCTCTCCCTTCCTTCTCCTTTTATGGCCAGCAAGGAGTGGCTAGGTCGGTCAGAGTCGGCCGAACCGACCTTATTTATGCAGCAACAACAATGAAGAAATGGCTTGCGAAAGTTTTACGCACTCTGCTATAACATGCGTCACCGTGCTTACGTTGAGTGCTTGGTGGCCCCCACAAATGAGTTCTGATAGCAAATCTACTTCGTTCACTGAGACGAGCACGAAAAAACGGTCTGACATACCCTTTTTTTCTTCTGTTTTAGTGTGGCCCACATGACTTTTCTGTTGCACCATTCATCTTCCTTTTAAACGGGTGAAAATTGATCTTCGCTGTTTCTTGAAATTCTATACCTAGGCTAAGGTAAGAAGGTCCTTAAGCTTCTTCTGGACGGTCTGGATCACGCATCCAAACGTGATCTTGACCACGTTATTGGCCCACAGAGTCCCGGCGTTGTTCGGACGCAAGACCTACGTAACAGCTTACGCTGTGTTGGAGGGACCCATTATCGATCTTAATGGGAGAATCCGAGCCGTCCCTAAGATCCGTGATGAAATTTTAGTATGAAGGACGATTTTTTTTGTCTTTTGATGCAGCCTACCTAATCAATTTCACAGCCGTTCAACCTGCGTTGGAATGGTCAGGACGTTATTCTTGCTGTCGTTTTGTGATTTCTTCATCTAGTTCTGACTTATTCGGACGGTTAGAATTCAATAGACAGATCAGATCGGTCATCCGGACTAAAATGGTGGGCCATCTACACCATCCGTCCATCCCCTATTTCATATCAAAAATGGGATTTCCTTTTTTTTTTTGAAGAAGAGACGGATCAAACGTGGTTTTGACCCATCTTTCGGTGTGGTGCACGGCGAGTGCCCTTATAATGTGCACTCTCATGATCCCAGGTGGGGTCCACTACGATGTTCTTGAGAAATCCGATCCGACCATCCCTTTTCTTATATTATCTTAATGGTTGGGACCAAAATTGAAGCATATGCAGATCTCAGGTGGGCCCCAAATCATGATTTTATGGGCTGATATGTACATTGGGCCACTTCCACAAGGCTCCAGGGGCTGAAATTTAACGTGTACGGTTCATTTATGGTCCCCAGGCCATGTATGAATTTTTATGTCAATCCGATGGCGGAAACCTTATGATCTTGCACTCTACACCAATTTCGGGCCATTTGAAGGTGAACGGCTAGAATTTCTCATGTCCCTGGCGTGCATATCTATCGATCTTAGTCCCTGGAGTCCGTCCCATGCCTTGGTGATCATCAGAACGTTAAATCCAAGCTTTTAACATCTTTTTTCAGCTCAAGCTCCTACATTCAACCTGCAGCATAAACATGATTAAATTGGCCGTTAAACAATATTATGTTCTTAAATCCAGACAATATCTGGGGTCTAATATGTAATATTTGACCCTCAACACAACCGTCAACCAACATCTTGCTAGTCCCGAGCAAGGTATGCAAAAATTAAGTTGAGATTGATATAAGAAATTCTGTAAACCCGAGTGATATTTGAAAAATAAACCAAGCATTAGAATTCTAAGATTCATGGATGTTGGGCATTAATTTCTCCTGGACTCGAGTGCACGGTAAACTTCCTAGTCAGGTTCAAAATATTAATCCACTACTTAGAAAATTTCTAAACATTAAGATCCATGAGTGTATAGAGTAATCTCGGCTTATCATCATTAACATTCAATTCATTATTTCATGATAGCATTGGTACCCACAAGAGCATTCAGGACACCTAATACCTAACTAAAACGTGCCTCATAAATCATTCTTTTTCTTTCTTTCAACCTTTGATTTTTTTAGTAAAAGTAATGCCAAGAAGGGGAATCAAATCCTCACCTACAAGGAGCAAACCTATGATAAAGACCAGTCACCTAATAATTTTTGAATGTTAACCTTGGAGAATCAAACCTTCACCTGTAGGGAGCAAACCTACAGTGAAGGCCATTCGCCCAACCCTGGGTATTTTCTTTTTCTTCAATTCTGCTTTCTTTTTTCTTTTTCTATTGATCATAATAAGCAAATCATCCAGGCTGGTTCCTTCCATGCTTAGTTATTACCAAGATAACTCTTCAATATCAAACTACATCCTTAATATGAAAGTGACATGTGAAACCATGACTCAATCAATGTTTACAACTTCTAATTTTGGATTAACAATTCACTTAACTGTGAAATCTAACAGATACGGAATCCAAGAGTCATAAATCCAACATTATGTATCTTGAAAATCTAAATTAGGGATATATGTCAAAATCACTTCGAATTCACAAGAATTTTCAGAAAAATTTTAAAAATTTTCACAATTTTTTTGCTCAAGACTAAGAAAAATACTGATTAGGTTACCTAATCTTCCACCCCCAATCAAAAATCTACATTGTCCTCAATGTAAAAGATATATGAGAATGCAATGTACATGGGATAACGAAAGTAAATAAGAAGTGATGGGAGGATAATACTTGGATAACAAATCGAGAGAGATTTTTTAAGAGATCGCTGGGAGAGAGCAAGTCAGTACGAGAGTGAAACCAACAAAAATAACAAAAATAAAATCCTACCTATACCACTTTTGCAGGTGCTCTCGATTGCATTTAGCATATGCAACAAGCCTTTAAACCCCTAGGTTACCCCTAGTGGACGAGTTGTAGTATGGTGAGGGTTTATAGTAATGTTACCCACAAACATTGAATCGATCATGCCGCAAGGTTCCTCTTTCGGCCAATATCTTGATAAGTTTCTTAGTAAGTTTCTCAACAGGATCATCCAAAAGCCCTTTTTGCAATAGGCTTGGACGCCCCAAAGCATGACTTTCCAGAGAGACTTATGTACCTCATAAAAAATCTTTCATTGAATTGCTTGAGGTATCCGTAATATATACGATTCACCTATGACAGAAGAAGTTTCAACGTTAATATCGCATGGTGAATCAGAGACTATAAGTAAATAAAGTTTAAAAAACTTTTTAAGAAGTGATGTAGTCTCAACACATTCCGAAGCTCCCAACTTCAGTTTAATTTTAATTTCCTCTTCCTTTACTGGTAGACGTTTAGGATCAGGGGAAGAGAGGGTTTCAGATTAAGGGTTCTCTCGGTCAATGATAACTACCGAGATGTTATCTTGCAAAGCATCAGCTTTGTCTCTTAACATGGGATCGTTTGAAACTACAAAGTGTGTCAAGCAATCCCAAGAGTTAGGAGGTTCAGCTAAGTGTGACTTATTGTGGCATGTGATGATCTGCGCAAAGAATCCATCGTCATTGAAAGTGGATGGAGGTATGCTCTCTTGCTCCAGTCCTGCACAGACAAATTAAAAATCAGTAAGTGAGGCATTGATGTGATCACTCTGTTCATTGAAATTACTCAATTGAGGCGTTGGATTGTCAAACGTATACGACTTAGATGGTGGCCTCAATCGAGTGGTTTCAAATTTCAGGGTTATAGCGAGCAACTTGTCCTTCTTCTGAATCACATCATCATTCGATTCAGATGAGTGGTTCAAACATGTTTCACAAAAGTTAGAAGAGTCGGTCGTAAGGGGCTCATCCTCCACCTTTAAATAAGACATGTCAGGTGAGGGGAGTGACTCATTATGACCGACCCCTTCGTGTGCGTCTTGATCATTGACCTGGACCACACTTGAGATGGATTCCAGGGGAACTGTGGCTGCACATTTAGGATCATCATCCCAATACGCATCATCATCCAGTTTCGTGCAGTGCACAGTTGGGATGAGATCGCCTTCCTCATATTCTATTCCTAAATTCAGTTGAAGTTCGAATAAACTAACCTCCTCATCATTAAAATCATGTGTGTCATGTAAGGAAGGTATGTCATCATCAATGTATTTAAAAGACACCCATGTATCTTCACCATTCTTTCGAACAGTCATCAAGATTGACTCATCGAAAAATTGAACCACATGCTCATTAACGGAATCCAACTCCTCATTCCAAATTCCAGATTCTTTTAAAAGTGAATACGGATCACTTTCCTTACATTGTATTTCTGTATTGGGTTGGGGCTGAGACGACCTAGCCTCCATTAGCCTATCAAGGCGTGACTCAAGCGCTTCTACTAATTTTCTCATGCCAACAATATAGTCTGTATAACTCGGAGATAACTCCTCTTGGATCATTTCTGGTGGATATTCGCAAGTGGCGGATCCACAGGGGTTATTACCATGATGTTTTACTGACTCAACTTTGAAATATTTTTATTTCCACTTATTAAAATCATACGGGTCATCTGTCGGGAGTTGATATGCGTCATCATTCCAATAATCACGTACTATTTTCTTAACTCGTGGAATGCAATTATTCTCCCACAGATAATCACCGAAAGACTTTTTAATCGGTGGAGCATCATATTCCAATTGGTTCTCAAAGGTATTTTCAGAAAAATTTTGAGGCATAAGCTGTTTTCCATAAGCTATCTCAACATACAAACGTGCCCACTCATTCAGATACATGGTGAAACCTTAAATTCTGAATCTAAAATAAAATAAAATAAAAATTCAACAGCAATACAGAAAGTAAGAGGGGAAGTTAGAAAGAAGTTACTCGATTAAAGATTCCTAAGTTAAAACCTGAAAAATAAAATAAAATAGGTCAGTTTCTAAAAGTAGAAAGTTTCTAATACAAGAAACTTCTAAACCTAAAATTAAAAAGTATGTTAGTTGTTAAAAACAGAAGAAATCCTAAAATTAGAAAGTTAATAAACAAATAAAGGAAAGATGAATTAGTTTCTAAAAAAAAAGAAAAAATCCTAAAAATCCTAATTCTAAAAATAGAAAAAGTAGAGAATTTAGTAAGAGATTACCAAATTAGACGTCTATGTCAGGATCCTACAAAACAAGAAAACAGATTAGTTTCTATAAATCAGAAAAACCTAAACTTAAAGTTAAAAAAATTTTAATCTTAAACTAATCCTAAAACTAATTAATTTCAGAGAATCGTAGCCCTCGGTCTCAGGCAACGGCGCCAAAAAATTTTTCACTCCCCAAGTACAAGGTTGTGTGTTCACTCCCCAAGTGCAGGGTTGTGATGTAGTAATAACTCGGTAAGACCGAGGTCGAATCCCAAGGGACTGATATTTGTACGTTATCTAAAATCAATTAGAAATAAAACTAGGCTAAGATGAAATCTAAACTGAATGTAATTTGAGGAATAATGATGAAAATATTAATCTAAAATTTATAGGAGAAATCAGAGATAGGAAACTAGGGATTCAGAGGATCCACTTGTAGAGATCAGGGAGATCTTATGCTTGTTTCATGAATAATAGAATTTACTGAACTGTCATTGATCTAGTTTTCAAGAGATGAAAGGTATATGAATTAGAATGGATTCCATCACCAAACCATGCCCAAGAGACTATGGCGAACAACAGAATTAAACTAATTACCAACCAATCACATGTATG
This sequence comes from Magnolia kwangsiensis, assembly GCA_037074715.1. Lineage (NCBI taxonomy): Eukaryota > Viridiplantae > Streptophyta > Magnoliopsida > Magnoliales > Magnoliaceae > Magnolia > Magnolia kwangsiensis. The sequence goes on from CM073585.1 coordinate 875,429, forward strand.
AAGGTTAGGAAGGGTACCGTCATCCAACCATGCCCAGGAGACTATGGTGAACAACAGGGCTTCCTGACATCATAAACATAAAGAAGAAGAAGGAATACTCAAAGCCATTTCAGACCCATTGTAATTTCAGTCACAACAGACCATTAAAGACTAAAAATATTTCTATACTAATCAAACTAAAATCAACGTCAATTCATATATTAAAATTAAATTAAAAGCATGGAATCTCTCATCTCACTACAAGCTTCACCTCTTAGCCCTAGCTAAGAGGTTTAGCCTGACATGATGTGGCCAAAATTCAAAATAAACTAAAAGAAAAGGAAGAAGAAAAGAAAGAAAAAGAAAAGAAAAAGAAAAAAATCTCTCTCCTCCTCTCCCACGTCCAAGCTCGAGCCCTCTGTTCTTCCTCCCAAGACCTGAATCTTCCTCCCCACATCCAAAACCTCCTTTTATAGCTGTTGGAAGGCTGGAGTCAGTGACAGAGTTGTAGCAGGACACGGAGTGTAATTTTCGCAGCCAAGTTCGGTGCCTCGAAACACGCCACTTTTCTCACTCAAATTCCAAAGAAACACCGTCTCTTATTACTTTCTTGGGTTCTCTACATGATAGACGGTTCAGATCTGCCATATGATCAAAGATGGTGGGCCAAAACCGCCTGAAAAAGTCAGTTTTTACGAATGTGCGAAACCTTTCGCACTATTTCACTGTTGTGATCGGTGGGCCCCACAGAAGCATTTTATGGAAAATTCACCCCATCCATTGGATTCAGAACAAAATTTCAGTAAAGAATGGATGGTTTTGAACGTCCATTGACGTGGTCCAGAGAATAAATCACAAAAGGATCAGTTTTGAACGTTGCAGGGCAGCCCTTTTGTGGCCCCTGTATCGCACACGTGTGTACGCATGGATGCAAAAGGTAAGCATGTTTTTGTAGTATTCGAGTCCCTCTACATGGTGAATGGATCAGATTGGCCGTACGGGCAGTGGGCGGGGCCCACAACTGTCTGCAAAAATGGCCAGTGCATAAGAAATTTTTTTTTTTTTTTTTTTTCTTTCTTTCAGTCAGCTGACACTTGCCATGCACGGCTAGTGTACTTATGCACTATACACACCCATCTCATATGGGGTCCACTGCACTATTTTGGAGAAATCTGCACCGTCCATCTGTTTTGACTCCTCATTTAAGGCGTTGACTCCAAATTCGAAGCAATTCCAGATATCAGGTGGGACCAGAATCGACGGTTTATAAGCTGATCGGTCAGTTGGAGCACTTTTATAGTGATCCAAGAGCTGAAATTTGAAATGTACGGTTAATTTATGGCCCTTATCCCATGTATAAAGTTTCAAACCGATCAGATGTCGGGAACTATGTGATCTTGCATTCTGAATGCGTTTCAAGCCACTTGAGCTTCAGTTTCTTAGTTTTCTTGAATTTCTGACCGTGTATATCTGTCAATCTTAGTCCTCTGAAGTCCGTCCCTTGCCCTAGTGATCATCAAAACGTTAAATCCAAGCTTTTGGCATCCTTTTTCAGTCAACTCTCCTAATCATACCTTGCAACAAAACACGATTAAAACTGAGCATTAAACAATATTATGCTCATAAATCCAAGTAATAAATGTGGTCTAATATGCACTATTTGACCCTCAACACAACCCCCAGCCAGCATTTTGCTAGTCCCGAGCAAAGTATGCGAAAAATAAGTTGAGAATGAACTCGAGTGATTTCTTGAAAAACGATTCAGATACAAGAATTTTAAAAATCATGAATGTTGGGAATTATTTTCTCCTGAGCTCAAGCGCACGGTAAACTTCATAATCAAGTGTAAAGTATTAATCCATCAATTAGAAAAATTTTAAACATTGAGATCCATAGATGTATAGTGTAATATCGGCTTATCATTATTAAGAGATCCAATCGTCAATTTCATGATATCATTGGTAACCAACAAGAAAATTCATGACAACCAAAACCTAATCCAAAACTTGTCTCATAGATTAACGTATTAACTTGTGATTTTTCTATTCAAAGTAATGCTAAGGAAGGGGAATCAAATCCTCACCTATAGGGAGTAAACCTATGGTGAAGATCGTACACCTGACTCTTTTTAGATATCATTCAAGGGGTATTAAATCTACACCTATAGGGAGCAAACCTACGGTGAAGATTATTCGCCCAAATCTTTCCAAAGATATCTTCTTCTCTTTTTTTTTCTTTTTTTTTTCATATCAATCATGTTAGGCAAATACTCCAGGCTAGTTCCTTTCATGCTTGGTGATTACTAAATTAACCATTCAATATCAACTGAAACCTTAATGTGAAAGCGAGATGTGACATGTGAAACCATGACTCAATCAATGTTTATAACTTCCAATCATGGATTAATGATTCAAACTTAACCGTGAAGTCTACTGAATCCAAGAATCATAAATCCAACATCACAAATCTTGAAATTCTAAGTTAAGGATATCCATCAAAATCACTTCTAAATCATAAGAAATTTCAGAAAGAAAAAAAAATTAAAAAATTTTCACAATTTTTGCTCAAGACCAAGAAAACACTAATTAGGTTACCTAATCTCTCACCCCCAACCTAAAATCTACATTGTCCTCAATGTAAAAGATGTGAGCATGCAATGCATATGGAACAACGAAAGTAAAGGAAAAGTGATGGGAAGATAATACCTAGATAACGAATCGAGAGAGAGAGAGAGACTTTCCAAGAGATATAAACGTAAAAGCGGGTCAGCACAAGAGAGAAATCAGCAAAAATAAAAATAATAACAAAAATAAGATCCTACCTATACCACTTTCGTAGGTGCTCTCAATTGCATTTAGCGTATGCAACAAGCCTTTAAACCCCTAGGTTACCCCTAGTGGACGAGTTGTAGTCTCGTGAGGGTTTGCAGTAATGTTACCCACAAACATTGAATCGATTATGAAACTTGATCATGCCACAAGGTTCCTCTTTCGGCCAATATCTTGATAAGTTTCTCAGTAAGTTTCTCAATAGGATCATCCAAAAGCCCTTTTTACAATAGGCTTGGATGCCCTGGAGCTTGACTTTCTAGAGAAACTTATTTACCTCATTAAAAATGTGTTGATAATTCGCCTGAGGTATCCAAAGTATAAATGATTCACCTGTGTCAGAAAAAGTTTCAGAGTTAGTATCCCATGGTGAATCAGAGACTACAGATAGATCAAGTTGAGAAAAATTTTCAAGAAGTGGTGTAGTCTCAACACTTTCCGAAGTATCAGACTTCGGTTCAATTTTCAGCTCCTCCTCCCCTAATGGTAAACATTCAGGATCTGTGGAAGAAGGGGCTTCAGAGTAAGGGTTCTCTTAGTCAGTGTTGACTACCGAGATGTTGTCTTGCAAGGCATTCACTATGTCTCTTATCATGGGATCATTTGAATCTGCAAAGTGTGTCAAGCAATCATCGAATGAGTTGGGGCATTCAGCTGAGAGTGACTTATTTTCCACCTTGGAGCTCGTGATAATCTGCCCAAGGAATCCATCATCCTTGACAGTGGACGGATGTATGCTCTCTTGCTCCAGCCCTGCACAGACAGATTGAGGGTCAGTATGCGAAGTATTGATATGATTACTCTGTTCTTTGAAATTACTCAGAAGAGGCATTGAATCGTCAACATTCAACAGTTCAGATGGTGGCCTCAACTGGGTGGTTTCAAATTCCAGAGTCGTAGCGCACAACTCGTCCATCTTCCGAATCATATCATCATTTAATTCAGGGGAGTGGTCCAAACATATCTCACAAGAGATAGAAGGGTCGGTTATAAGGAGCTCCCCCACTTTTAGATCAGACATGTCGGATGAGTGAAGTATCTCATTATGACCGTTCTCTTCGCGTACTTCTTAATCATTGACTTGGACCAAACTTGAGATTAATTTCAGGAGAATTGTGGTTACACATTCAGGTTCGCCATCCCAGTACTCAAGATATTTTGGTTCAGTGCAGTGCACACTTGGGATGGAATCACTTTCCTCATATTCTTCACCTAGAATGGGTTGAGGTTCGCATAAACTAACATCTTCTTCATCATTAGAATCTAGTGTGTCATGTGATTGAAGTGTGTCATCATCATTATATTTAAAAGACACCCATGTATCTTCACCATTCTTTCGAATAGTCATCGAGATCAACTCATTGGAAAATTGAACCACATGCTCATTAACAGAATCTAACTCCTCATTCCAAATTCCAGATTCTTTCAAAAGTGAATATGGATCACTTTCCTTACACTGTATTTCTGGATTGGGTCGTGGCTGGGATGACCGAGCCTCCTCTATCCTATCAAGGCGTGCATTGAGTCCTTTCATTGCTTTTCTGAATTCCGCAAACCACTCCATGTTATGCTGAATTGAATTTTCCTGTATCGTTTCTGGTTGGATCTCAATGTTAGGGTATCCAAGAGGATAATCCTTATAACATGTTGTTGGTTCATCTTCCCATCTTTGATGTTTCCACTGGTTATAGTCATACTGATCATACATGAGAGAATATGATGGCTGATAATAATCCTCATTCTCATAATTACGATCGTATACAGCCCTATTAACCGATGGAAGATAACATTCTGCTTGGTTCTCAATGTCTGTTTGTGATGGAAAAAAATCTTGAGGTATACGTTGAATTCCACAACCCTCGAGCATTCCCCAATATCTCCTATCCATCTCAGCGTATGCACGTATCCACGATTCCATGGTAGAACCCTGACTCTGAGTCTAATCCTAGAATAAAAGAAAAGTCCTATAGTAATATGGAAAGTAAGAGAAGAAGTTAGAAGGGTGTTACCAAATAAGAAGTTCCTGTGTTAAGATCCTGTAGAAGAAAACAAAACAAGTTAGTTTTTAAAACAGTTAGTCTAAGATTAGAAAATTTCTAAAAATCCTAATTGAGGAAATATATAGAAATTAGAAAAGATATCACCAAATTAGAAGTTTCTATCTCTGAATCCTACAAAACAGGAAGAATAGGTTAGTTTCTAGAAATTAGGAAAATAAAAATAAAAATCTACGGTTAAAATAATCCTAATCTTAACTAATCCCAAAACTAATTAATTTCAGAAAAACGTAGCCGACAGTCCCCGACAACGGCGCCAAAAACTTGTTCACTCCCCAAGTGCAGGGTTGTGATGTAGTAATAACTTGGTAAGACCGAGGTCGAATCCCAAGGGACTGATATTTGTACGTTATCTAAAATCAATTAGAAATAAAACTAGGCTAAGATGAAATCTAAACTAAATGTAATTTGAGGAATAATGATGAAAATATTAATCTAAAATTTATAGGAGAAATCAGAGATAGGAAACTAGGGATTCAGAGGATCCACTTGTAGAGATCAGGGAGATCTTATGCTTGTTTCATGAATAATAGAATTTACTAAACTGTCATTGATCTAGTTTTCAAGAGATGAAAGGTATATGAATTAGAATGGATTCCATCACCAAACCATGCCCAAGAGACTATGGCAAACAACAGAATTAAACTAATTACCAACCAATCACATGTATGAAGGTTAGGAAGGGTACCGTCATCCAACCATGCCCAGGAGACTATAGTGAACAACAGGGCTTCCTGACGTCAAACATAAAGAAGAAGAAGGAATACTCAAAGCCATTGCAGACCCATTGTAATTTCAGTCACAACAGACCATTAAAGACTAAAAATATTTCTATACTAATCAAACTAAAATCAATGTCAATTCATATATTAAAATTAAATTAAAAGCATGGAATCTCCCATCTCACTACAAGCTTCACCTCTTAGCCCTAGCTAAGAGGTTTAGCCTGACATGATGTGGCCAAAATTTAAAATAAACTAAAAGAAAAAGAAGAAGAAAAGAAAGAAAAAGAAAAGAAAAAGAAAAAAATCTCTCTCCTCCTCTCCCACATCCAAGCTCGAGCCCTCTGTTCTTCCTCCCAAGACCTGAATCTTCCTCCCCACGTCCAAAACCTCCTTTTATAGCTGTTGGAAGGCTGGAGTCAGTGACAGAGTTGTAGCAGGACACGGAGTGTAATTTTCACAGCCAAGTTCGGTGCCTCGAAACACGCCACTTTTCTCGCTCAAATTCCAAAGAAACACCGTCTCTTAGTACTTTCTTGGATTCTCTACATGATAGACGGTTCAAATCTGTCATATGATCAAAGATGGCGGGCCAAAACTGCCTGAAAAAGTCAGTTTTTGCAGATGTGCGAAACCTTTCGCGCTATTTCACTGTTGTGATCGGTGGACCCCACAGAAGCATTTTATGGAAAATGCACCCCATCCATTGGATTCAGAATAAAATTTCAGTCAAGAATGGGTAGTTTTGAACGCCCATTGACGTGGTCCAAAGAATAAATCACAAAAGGATCAGTTTTGAACGTTGCAAGGCAGCCCTTTTGTGGCCCATGTATCGCACACGTGTGTACGCATGGATGAAAAAGGTCAGCATATTTTTGTAGTATTCGAGCCCTTCTACACAGTGAATGAATCAGATTGGCCGTACAGGCCATGGGCGAGGCCCACAACCGTCCATAAAAATGGCCAGCGGCCGTGCGTCCGCTGCCAGTGCGTAAGAAATTTTTATTTTATTATTTTTTTTTCTTTCTTTCGGTCAGAGACGGTCAAACCATCTCTGACACTTGTCATGCACGGCTAGTGTACTTATGCACTATACACACCCATCTCATATGGGGTCCATTGCACTGTTCTGGAGAAATCTGCACCGTCCATCTATTTTGACTCCTCATTTAAGGCGTTGAATCCAAATTCGAGGCAATTCCAGATATCAGGTGGGCCCAGAATCGACGGTTTATAAGCTGATCGGTCAGTTGGAGCACTTTTATAGTGATCCAAGAGCTGAAATTTGAAATGTACGGTTAATTAATGGCCCTTATCTCATGTATAAAGTTTTGAACCGATCAGATGTCGGGAACCATGTGATCTTGCATTCTGGATGCGTTTCAAGCCACTTGAGCTTCAGTTTCTTAGTTTTCTCGGATTTCTGACCATGTATATCCGTCAATCTTGGTCCTCTGAAGTCCGTCCCTTGCCCTAGTGATCATCAGAACGTTAAATCCAAGCTTTTGGCATCTTTTTTCAGTCAACTCTCCTAATCACACCCTGCAACAAAACACAATTAAAACTGGGTATTAAACAATATTATGCTCGTAAATCCAAGTAATAAATGGGGTCTAATATGCACTATTTGACCCTTAACATTGTGATGTAGTAATAACTCGGTAAGACCGAGGTTGAATCCTAAGGGACTGAAACCTGTACGTTATTTAAAACTAACTAGAACTTGAACTAGATTAAGATGAATTCTAAATCAAGTAGCAATTGTGAAACAATTATAGGTTAATTAATCTAAAACTTAGGAAATATCAAAGAAGGGTAACTAGGGATTCAGAGGATCCACTTGTAGAGATTCGGGAGATCTTACACTTACTTCTCGAATCATGGAAGTTAAACTGAACTGCCGTTGACATAGTTTTAAAGAGATGAAAGGTATATGAATTAGAATGGATTTCATCACCAAACCATGCCCAAGAGACTATGGCAAACAACAGAATTAAACTAATTACCAACCAATCAACAATGCATGAAGGTTAGGAAGGGTACCGTCATCCGACCATGCCTAGGAGACGATGGTGAACAACAGGGCTTCCTGACGTCATAAACATCAAAAGGAAAAAGGACATGCTCAAAGCCATTGCAGACCCATTGTAATTTCAGTCACAACAGACCATTCAAGACTAAAAACAATCCAATTAATTAAACTAACATCAATATTAATTCAGTTCATAAATTAAACAAAAATCATAAAATAAATTCTCTCATCTCACTACAAGCTTCACCTCTTAGCCCTAGCTAAGAGGTTTAGCAACACATGATGGTCAAGCTAAGCATCTTAAAAGAAAAACTAAGAAGAAAACAAAAGACAGAAAGGAAAAATAATAATTAAAGCTACTCTATTCTCTCTGCCTCTGCGTCCAAGCTCTAGCCGTGGATCCCCCCTCTCTCTCCCTTCCTTCTCCTTTTATGGCCAGCAAGGAGTGGCTAGGTCGGTCAGAGTCGGCCGAACCGACCTTGTTTACGCAGCTACAGTGGTGAAGAAACGGCTTGCGAAAGTTTTACACACTTTGCTATAACGTGCGTCACCGTGCTTACGTTGAGTGCTTGGTGGCCCCCACAAATAAGTTCTGATAGCAAATCTACTCCGTTCACTGAGACGAGCACGGAAAAACGGTCTGACATACCCTTTTTTTTCTTCTATTTTGGTGTGGCCCACATGACTTTTCTGTTGCACCATTCATCTTCCTTTTAAACGGGTGAAAATTGATCTTCGCTGTTTCTTGAAATTCTACACCTAGGCTAAGGTAAGAAGGTCCTTAAGCTTCTTCTGGACGGTCTGGATCACGCATCCAAACGTGATCTTGACCACGTTATTGGCCCACGAAGTCTGGCCGTTGTTCGGACGCAAGACCTGCGTAACAGCTTACACTGTGTTGATGGAGGGACCCATTATCGATCTTAATGGGAGAATCCAAGCCGTCTCTAAGATCCGTGATGAAATTTTAGTATGAAGGATGATTTTTTTTGTCTTTTGATGTAGCCCACCTAATCAATTTCACAGCCGTTCAACCTGCGTTGGAATGGTCAGGATGCTATTCTTGCTGTCGTTTTATGATTTCTTCATCTAGTTCTGACTTATTCGGACGGTTAGAATTCAATGGACAGATCAGATCGGTCATCCGGACTGAAATGGTGGTCCATCTACACCATCCGTCCATCCCCTATTTCATACCAAAAACGGGATTTCCATTTTTTTTTTTGAAGAAGAGACAGGTCAAACGTGGTTTTGACCCATCTTTCGGTGTGGTGCACGGCGAGTGCCCTTATAATGTGCACTCTCATGATCCCAGGTGGGGTCCACTATGATGTTCTTGAGAAATTCGATCCGACCATCCCTTTTCTTATATCATTTTAATGGTTGGGACCAAAATTGAAGCATATGCAGATCTCAGGTGGGCCCCAAATCATGATTTTATGGGCTGATATGTACATTGGGCCACTTCCATAAGGCTCCAGGGGCTGAAATTTAACGTGTACGGTTCATTTATGGTCCCCAGGCCATGTATGAATTTTCATGTCAATCTGAAGGCGAAAACCTTTTGATCTTGCATTCTACATCAATTTCATTTGAAGGTGAACGGCTGAAATTTCTCGGTTCCTTGGCATGCATATCTGTCGATCTTAGTCCCTGGAGTCCGTCCCTTACCTTGGTGATCATCAGAACGTTAAATCCAAGCTTTTAGCATCCTTTTTCAGCTCAAGCTTCTACATTCAACCTGCATCATAAACATGATTAAATCGGCCGTTAAACAATATTATGTTCGTAAATCCAGACAATATCTGGGGTCTAATATATAATATTTGACCCTCAACAATGTCATATAGGTATAATCATCAATAAATATTACAAACCATCGGACACCAGACCCAATAGAAATAGGAGACGGACCCCACACATTAGAATGAATCAAAGAAAATGGAGTGTCACATTTATTCATGCTCAAAGGATAGCTAGTTCGATGACTCTTGGCCAATATGCAACTGTCACACTTCAAGTCAGAGATCGACAAATCTGAAAATAAATTAAAAAATAAATGATTCAAGTAGCCAAAGGACTAATGCCCCAAACGACAATGCCACAACCAAATCTATCGTTCTTTGGCCCCAATCGGACGGTGCATGTGATGTGCACGGCCCATACTGAAATCATCCATGTAGTACAACCCCCCTCTCTTAGTACCACGCCCAATTATCTCCTTCGTGAGAACATCCTGGAGAAGACAAAAAGTGGGATAAATCAACACCATACAATTCAGGTCAGCTGTAACTTGGCTAACAGACAATAATTTGTGAGAAAGTGACGGAACAAGCAATGTATTGAATAATTGCAGAGAAGGGGATAGAGTCACATAACCAGCCCATGTGACTAGGAAAATTACACCATTTGCATTGGCAATGCGAGTACGTCATGGGAGGACGTTGTTGTAAAATCCACGGCATCAAATGTCATGTGGTCGGTGGCACTAGAATCAAGGAGCCAAAAAATTTTGGTAGTATCTAGATAGGAACTAAGCAACGCAAAGCCTATTGTACCTAAGTCCGATGAGTCGGCTTGGGTGGGCTCCACGGGTGGAACAAGGGACAGATGTAGGTTCATAGCCGCAACTGCTGTTGTACCCGATCCTCCTTCAGCAATAGCAGCTGCTCCCAAGTTTCCTTCACCAGCAGCATCTTGGCGTTTCCTAGCTTGGAGGTCATGCCACCAGTCAGGGTGCCCGTGCAAATGAAAATAGTTGTCACGGGTATGCTTCCCCTTTCCATAATGTGAGCATTTCAGACTGTCAGAGGAAGACCAAGACTTGGAAGATTGCTTGTTGCTTCCCTGAGATGTTTCACCAGTTGTGGGTTAGACGAAGGTGGCGAGTTTGATGCCCCTAGATGCCAGAACTGCTCCTGGAGCTCCATCTAGGTCGTCGGCATTCATCACGGCCTGACGGATGGCCTCACAACGGACATGGGAAAATGCTTGCTCCACGGTTGGGAAAGGATGCAACTAAAGCACGTCTCCCCGTATCTAATCGAGGCAGTCGTCGAGCCCATCCAGAAACACGTACACACGTTCTTCTTGCAACAAAATGTTATACTGCATAATATCGTCTGAATATTTCATGGGATTGGGGCAACGAAAATCAATTTCGCGCCATAATCCTTGAAGATTGAGATAATATTGTTCAATAGACCCTCCGGCTTGGCTAGGTGGCTCACACATCGATGGAGGTCATAAACTTAGGAGTTGTAGCTCCCGTCAAAGTATGTAGTAGCAATAGAATCTCAAACCATCTTCGCAATAAGGAACCGGATAAAATTCCTGATCAGTGACGGGTCCATGGAATTGATTAGCCATCCTTTGACGATGGCGTTGTCAGTGCGCCAGTTGCGAAAGGATGGATTGGTCGGGGATGGTTGCGGAATATTGCAGTTAATATATCCCAATTTTTCTTTGTCATATATATACATCTCGACAACTTGGGACTAGAGAGGGTAGTTGGCGCCATCCAACTTAATTATAATTAGGGCAACAAATGGTTCCATTGTAGGGGTCAGGTTCTGAGCTTTGTTCAAAGCTTCAGTCATTTTGGAGGTAAATTCAGTGAGGAAAGCGTCGGTGTTTGATGGTTGGTTGCCAAAGGGGATCATGTCTCCAATGGTTACCATAGGGATGATGAAGGACGGGGCTAAGGGGCTAGAAAGGCAAGTATCCCGAGATCGTATGTCTTTGATACCATGTCAAAACTTTTTGTAAGAACCATATCTTAGTCCGTACTGTTCTGTCGACTACTGCGATCCTTCCCGTCGAATTTTCGCAATCTGCGACCTGTAATCGACGTTTGCGCACGACCCTAAGTCGTATCCTATAGATTTGAGTCAGCTTAATCCGAGACTTGTACCATTGCGACCGCACAGTCACCGCGGTTCCAACGCCGTGACTTGTAGACCCATCCAATACCCTGACTAAGAGATGTGAGCCGACGTTTATTTCAAGAAAACACCACGCTTTTGCAATCTCAAGAGAATCTCTACAACATGTCTCATCAATTAATCAATCAATCAATCATCTCATGTCAAGTACAAAGCACTCATGCTTTCTTTCTCCACAAGTTAAGAAACCACCAAGTCAACTCTTTCTCACCCTCTCTCTCTTACACACTCATACATGTCAAGTACAATATCACCTCACACTCATCACTCACATCCATCACCTCTCTTACAACCACCTCTCTCTCTTTCTCTTCACATTTTCCAAGCCATTCCAAGCAACCAAAAACCACACGTTTAAGCATTTCATGTGAGAGAGAAAAGTGAGTTTATGTATGGCCCACTTTCCCATCCCAAATCCATCATCCTATCCATTCAAACCTCATCTTCCACCATCAAAGTGAGACACAAGGAGATTGACTTTCCAACGGACCAAGAAGATCGAAGGTGGGTACTTATTAGGCTAGATCTTTCCATATTTTGATGATGGGCCAAGTGAGGCCTACCGATTGATGGTATGGATCTCACTTGGGACCTTAGATGTGGCCGATGGCCCACCTTGATTTTATTATCATTCCATGATGGGGCCATTCTCCGTGGAACCCACCATGATGTTTACTTTCTAGTCTAAAAAGGGGTCATTTAGACCTTACATCTTGGTGGAGAAGGGATCTCCACCGCTGATCTTTGATTTGGTGGGCCCACATGCAATGGGACCCACTTGATGTATGATTGGATGCTTAAAATGGAGGGCCCATAATGCCAAGGTCCGTGTCCCTCTTTCTCTCTTTCTCTCTCTCTTTTTATTTATTTATTTTTGTGTGTGATGATATGGCCGTGTGGCCCACTTGGATGGACCCCACCATGAAGCATGTATTGGATCCAAGTCATTTGTAGGTGAGGCCCACTTTATATGTGTTGTTCCACACCACCTAGCCACGTGGTAGCCCACCTAAGAAGGGCCCACCTTAAACTTTCATGTGCATCAGAACGTCCAGCATGCCCTGGACACTGGACGTGAAAATACATATAAGCTTGATTTCAAGCTTATTGGGTGGGCCACTTGTGTAGGCCCCACCTTGATGTATGTATTCAATCCATGCCGTCTATTCCATTCCTCATCCCGTTTTAAGCGTTGAGATGAAAAATGAAATCAACCCAGCTTTTAGGTGGGCCATAGTATAGCAAACGACATTTTCACTGTTGAAAAATTATTTGATGTTTCTATACTCCAAAATACCTCCAATATTGGGCTTGTTTAGCTTGTCTAGGGCCATAGGAGCCAGTGGATGGGGTGAATCTACCTGATGTGGGCCCCACGTATGAAAAACCCTCGAAAAACAGGCTTTTAAATATATATATATATATATATATATATATATATATATATATATATATATATATATAAGGTAACGCCTGCTACTGCGTGTAGCGGGCAGACCGTGGGTCCCATCCTGATGTATATTATGTATCCACCCTGTTCATTTGGTGGGACCCTTCCTGAAGCAAGCCCCCTCCAAAGGTAAGACTCAACTGACGCTTAGGTGGCCCACATCACAGGAAACAGTGGAGATTTAATGTCTGTCATTGGAACCCTTTTGGGTCAGCAAAGAAGTTTTGAATCAATATGAAATTTGTTTTACCCATTCATCCAGGTACGTGCAACCTCATCAATGGGTTGGATTGTAGATAAACATTATGGTGGGCTCCACGTGGGACCCATAGTGGTATACGTGTTTTCTTCCCACCGTCCAGGCAGACGGTGGAGCCTACTATGATGTATGTGTTCATGCACGCCCTCCATAGTGGACGGTGGAACCCACTTAGTTCTCACCACTGTCCACTGTTGGGACAGTGGGACCCACCATGATGCATATGTTGCATCCAAACCGTCTATCCATTTTGAAAGATCATTTTTTTTTGCATGATCTTAAGAATAAGACATATCTAGAGTCATATGGACCACACTATCGGTGTTGGATTAAATGTCCACCATTAAAACCTTTGGATTGTAAGGTTGGGCAAGTATGATATTTGCTTTCCCTCTAAATCCAGGCCCTTATGACCTTATGAATAGATTGACAAGAAATAAATGCTATGATGGGCCTTGGAAATTTTAATGGTGGAAGTCATCATCACCATTTATATTTTGGATATGGCCCATTGGATATACATAGGGTCCAATTGGTGTGGCCCATTTGATATACATAAGGCTCATTTGATATACATAAGGCTCATGTGATTAAGCCCATTTTCATGCATTCTAAGGCCCATGGGTTATGGCCCATTGCAATGTACATAAGGCCCATTGGTGCGGCCCATTGATGTGGCCCACTTGACGAATATAAGGCCCATGTGATATAGCCCATTTGATGTATTTAAGGCCCAATGGGATGTACCTAAGGTCCATAGCAATGTGTGATCCCAACATTATTTAGGTAATGATGTTTATGGCAGGCTATGCATTAGGAGCAATGCTGGTTTGACGTCCACATTGTAAGATTAATGTTAATTGAATGTCCGCATTATATATAACTCTCCCTAGGGCCCGCTGATAGCCCGTACTTATTGTGTGTAGGCCGTCTAGACTCATCGACGTTGTAAGGATAGTTCATTACTTTATAACATGCTTAGTATAATTTCATTATTCATGCCCATACGCATCATATGTATGCTTGATATAAGAAATATTTAATCATAGCATAAGCCAGTTGGGCCGAGACATTTACGGGACTCCTTATGGGATGGTGTGCCCCACATGATCGGGTGGTACATACTGGATTTTTGCATGATTTGACAGTGTGATTCATGCATCTCACATATGTGTGACTTGATCATTATACGCCCTAGCGACATCAGGGTTATGGCTCCACAGGTACATCGTGGATAGCCGTATCGAATACCGAAAATACTTGGTTCTAGAACTTTGGGCACTTAGGATGTCCTTGGATGAAAGTCCCAGAACCTTTTTAGTACCAGGAGTTACTCCAATGTCTAGACCGAGTGGATACACGAGCGCCCGAGTGCCGAATACCAGTAGGTCACGTCTCCCACTGTGCCGTGATCGGTTGAAAGGGGGTGTGGCCTTATCCGCCTGAGTGAGGGGGCTATAAACTAGGTTGAGTTTGACCAGCTCATAAATGAGTCTGCTATCGACGAACCGGGTAGGTAATGGCAGACTACTAGTCAGGCGGATAGTGAGGTCTATTCCACTTGCTTGGTTGTGCAGCTAGGGAGGAGGCAGTCAGTGTGAAGTGTATTAGACCCCAGTGATATCCCAGAGAAGAACTGTATTAATATATATATATTTGATGAGTACTGGCATGCTTGCTTTGCATCTTGCATATGTCATTTGGCTACATAGGCCTCGCATCGCATGGTCTTAGTATGACCGATAACATTCATACCTTGCATCACATAACTTTAGTACAGCTGATAGCATTCATAGACTTACCGTATATTTTTGCATTACTCTGATATTGTACACTTAGCGCTTGCCTTGCGCACACACTTTCACCACCCTCTAAGCTTTTGTAAACTTATGCACGACCGTTGCATGAAGGTGGTATCGGATCGCAGCAGCGCTAAGGTAGGAGCGCGTCAGCTTATTTTGGAGTTTTTAATCACCCTGTATTTCCCTTCCCGCATTGTACTTAAAGTTTTTGATATCGTGGATATGTGGTGATGTTGTTTTGTGACTTAGTTATTCTTGTGGTTATGCTCCATTACAAAAAAAAAATCACACTAAAAATCTTCCTTGTAGGATCCTAGGATCGAAATCTGGTATATGAGTGTCGGTATTCGAGAATGGGGCACTACGGAAGCTATTGGCACTGGATTCGACGATCGAGAATTTTGTGAGCCCGTTTTCTGAGTTTGGGACGTGACACTTTTTACATTTTTCTATATATTTTTTTACTGTGTAAAGCTTACAAATAAATAAGGAGAGTCCGACACTCTATACAAGGCTATACAAGTCTTTAGGCTAGAATCAAGGTTAACTATACAGGAGGATTTCTTCAATTAAAGGTTTCCTAAAACAGTTTCCTACAATTACTCTGAGACAACTCACACCAACACTTAGGATAGTGAAATGACGATACATATTACCTATAATATAATCTATTATCTATAGTCGAAAATAAGTTAGTATTACAATATTGTAATTAGTAAATAAAATACGAAAAAAAAAAATTGCACTTGTATAATGTTGAAAGTGGCTTAAGTGCACATAATATGGTATACTTCTTAGAGATAGTCGAAGCCTTCCAATTGTACAAGTGATTTGGCCACGGTAACTTCAAATTTTAATTAAGGTTGGCTCTATCTAGTCTTTTAATGAGCTTATACTATCCGGTGAAGACATAATCTTTGACCTTATGATCTTAGATGCCAAAAATGAGTAAAAAGAAAGAATATGAAAGTTGCAGTGGTTTAAGCACTCATATATTGTGAAGGTAATTAAAGACATAGAGATGTCTCCCAGACGGTATCTCTCTCTAACATGTTTCCTTCTCTCTCTATTACTTGCCTGTACGCCCGTCCGTACGGCCACATAAGTTAAGGCCCGTTCATACAGCCACATATGTTAAGGTGAAGCCTGTTTCTCTAGGCTTTGTGATATACTCTTTCTTATGTTGGAAATATGCAGAAGTAAACCCTAAATTCGAATCTCATGAGATTAAGCAAACGTAAATAAGCACTCACAAAGCATACATGATTTTACGTGGAAGAACCCTTGTGGAAAAAAAAACCACAGCACACTATGAAAGGAAAAGTAATAGAAATTGAATCACTTACAATAATTGAAAAACCCTCTTTTTTACCTTCTTCAAGCCCTAAAAAATGTTTGGCCCTCCTTAGAATAGCTTAGGTTTACTTGCTATTACACTAATCCCTCAATTACACCAATATATAGTGTCACACTTGAAATAGAAAACAATTCCTGCAATTGCGTAAAACTGCGTGCTTCTATCGATAGGATCAAAGCCACCTTTGATCATATCGATTTACACCCAAAAGTAGTCCAGCGAGTAATTGGAATAATTGAAATTTTCTCGATTAGATTGAATGGGCTGTCAATGGGATCAACAGCTACTCGATGGGATGGAGTGGTCTATCAATGCCATCGACAGACCTTATTACGGACAAATATAAGACATACAATAACAATTTCCACAATGTTTTCAATTGTTACGAACCATAACTCCAAGCTTCATTCATAATTGCCTCCATCATAGCTGCACCATTGTCATCGCTTCTCGTGCACACTCCATCTACATCAACCTTTCGCCAGACCTTCAAACATAATCAAAACTTCTCTATGGGAACCACCTTTATCAACATATATGCCCAATTCATGCTCGTGTATATCTTTTCTAGAGTAGCATAAACTTCCTTAAGCACCTATTAGATAAAATAGTGAGGAACATTAATATGTTTAGTTCTACAATGATAAACTGAATTCTTCATCAAATTGATCATGCTTTCGCTATCACAATTAATTGACATGGCCTCCTGCTGAAGCCCGAGTTCATTTATCATTCCACCTAACCAAACACATTCCTTGAATGCCTCTATTACTGTCATATACTCAATTTCTTATGTAGAAAGTGCAACAACATATTAAAACGTCAACATCTAATTGACCGTTCTGCTGTTAATATAAACGAATAACCGAAAGTTGACATTCTGTTGTCCACATTCTCTATGTAATTTGAATCAACATAGCTAATAAAATTTTTCTCTGATTTTTGAACTTTTAATATATAGTCTGTTGTACCTTGTCAATAGTGAAGTAATTATTTCACTACCTCCCAATATTTATTGCTGTGGTTTGACATATATCTGCTCACAATACCGACTGCATGTGAAATATCCAATCTTGTAGAAACTATGGCATATATCAAACTACCAATTGCGTTCAAATAAGGCACACGAGACATAACCTGCTTTTCTTCGTCTATAATAGGACATTGCTCTAAAGAAAGCTTGAAGTAAGCAGCATGGGGTTTGCTAACTGGCGTAACTTTGTCCATTCCAAGCTTCATTAATATATTCTCAAGGTATGCCGCCTAAGATAACTATAATTTGCTCCTCTATTTGCCTTTATATATATATATATATATATATATATATATATATTGAGAATCTTCTTTACTATCCTTAGATCTTTCATTTCAAATGTCCCTGGCAACTAAGTCTTTAATATATTAATCTCATACATGCTTTGACTAAAGATAAGCATGTCATCAATATATAATACCAATAAAATGAATCATCCATCACTCGGTGTCTTAAAGTAGACAGAGTTCTTATATTCACTCCTGCTAAATCGTTGGCTCATCACGAAAGTATCAAACTTCTTGTACCACCGCCTAGATAACTGTTTAAAGCCATTCAACACCTGCAAACCTTATTCTCTAACCCATTTTCTTCGAATTCTTCTAGTTATTTTCTTTATACCTCTTCTTCCAGTTCCCCGTATAAGAAAATAGTCTTTACATTCATCTATTTCAATTCAAGGCTGACACAAACCTAATAAATATCTGCTTGACAATTGGCATGAATATCTTACTGAAGTTAATACCTTCTTTCTGAGCATACTCCTTCCAACGGGAAGATTTACCAGCTCTCACGTATCATTCTTGTATGTATCATGTTTTTTCTTGTAAATCTACTTAAACCTGATCGCTTTATGCCCAACGAGAAGATTCACCAACTCTCACGGCTCATTCTTATATAGAAAGTCCATCTTATTTTGCATCCCTATCATCCACTTCTTAGCATTTGTATCATCCAGTGCTTCCTAAAAGGTGGACAAATTCCCATCATCTGTAATAAGGGTGAATATAATGTTTGAGTCATCCACATATTTCACTGGTAATCTACGATCTATAGGTGGATTTCTCCTCACAAGTTGCTGCTCCACCTGCTCTTGTACCTCTTGTTGTTGCTCAGATTCTGCCTGTGTTTTATGTCAATTTCAATATCCATCACTGCTAATTTTTCTGATTCATTGTGATCTTCCTTACGAAACAAAAAATCCTCATCAAACCTGACGTTATGGCTAATCATGATCTTTCATGTGACCCTATCATACATCATGTATCCCTTCACACTATCACCATAGCAAACAAAGATACACTTCTTAGCCCTTTAGACAAGCTTATCTCTCTTAATTAACGATATATGAGAGTAAGCATTGCAACAAAAAATTAGCCACCCTGAGTACTTAACATCATGACCACCCCACACATCTTCTAAAATTTTACAACTAATTGGTGTAGTGGGAACTAATTCACTGAATAACAAACCATGTCAACAATCCCAATCCATAACTCATTGCCTAACCCAATGTTTTTCAACATTATTCGGGCTTTCTCTAAGGGAGTTCAATATATCTGTTCTGCTACACCATTCTTCCCTGGTGTATGCTTGACTGTGTTGTGACGCACGATCGCTTCATCTTTACAAAACTTGCTAAATTCATTATAAGTAAATTCACCTCCATTATCTATCCTCAAATTTTTTAAATTTCGCCCTAATTATTTTTCCATCATTGCCTTCTATATTTTGAAGGTGGCAAAAATATCTAACTTATACTTCATAAAGTACATTCATACCTTTCTAGAATAGTCATCTATGAATGATACAAAGAATGATGACCCTCCTCCAGAAACAATTGGCGAAGGCCCCCATACATCAGAATGCACATAATCTAAACTATCCTTACTAACATGTTTTTTCTGACTTAAAAGATAGCATTAAATGTCTACCAAATATACAATGCTCACATATATTCGAATGAATGCTTTTAAATGGAAGAATTAAGGAACGATAAGAAAGTATCTTCATGTCATGCTCGCTCATATGGCCCAGATGAGCATGCCACAAATATGTTGATGTAGGCTCATGTACAAACGTTGTAGTTCCACCTAATATGGTATTCTCGATCAACATGTAAAGGTTATCATTCCGTTATGCCTTCATTATTACGAGTGCCCCTTTTAAAACCTTCAGGACATGATCAAAATCGGTGAATTTACACCCCAATTGCTTCGAGAGCACCTAGAGAGATTAGATTCTTCCATAAATATAGAATATGTCTCATCTCCATCAGAATGTGTTCCATCTCATCAGACATCCTGATGTGTACCGATCCAATTACAATAACCTTATAGATAACATCATTGCCCATAAACTCCTAGCCACCATAACGCTTGTTGTATGTGGTGAAACAATCCCGATACGAGGTCATGTAGTATGACACTTTCGTATCCAAAATCCATTCATCTCTAAGGTAGTTGGATTTGGATGCAGTCAGAACATCACTAGTATCCATATCCTCACTCGACTCTACTGCATTGGCCTCTTTCGGCTCTTCATTTACCTTATCTCCTTTTTGGGCTCTAGGATTTTGGCAATCCTTCTTCATATGCCTTGTCCTCTATAGTTTCAATACTTCATTTTCCCCTTGCCCTTAGATTTAGACCATGAAGACCCCTCTCCCGCTCTAAATTCCTTTCTCTAGCTACTAACGCATCCATGGAGGAACTTGCACTACTATCCTTCTTTCTCAACACCCTCGAGTGAAGGGTTGTGATAACAATCTCAGAATCAATGGTCTCTCTATCGTGGAACATAATGTCTACAAAGCTTTCATAAGACTCTAGAATGGAATTCAACAAAATTAAGGCCTGATCTTCCTCGTCCATCTTTACTTCAAGGCTTGTCAAATTGTGAAGGATCTAATTGAACACTCCGATGTGTTCATCAAGATCCAACCCCTCTGATATCTTCATATTATAGAATTGCTTCTTCAGATATAGACGATTTGACAACGATTTTGTCATCTATAAGATATCTAACTTCTTACAAAGCCTTGTAATGGTCTTTTAGTGCATGACATTATAGAGGATATCATCTGCTAAACATAATTGGATCAGAGTTTTTGCTTTTTCATCTAATTCTTTCCATTCTTTATTGCTCATAAACATTAAACGCTTCTCAACACCAAGAAGTGCATGTTGCAATCCTTATTGAACTAAAAGGCCTTTCATCTTAACCTTCTATAGTTCGAAGTTATTTTTTCCAACAAACTTCTCTGTTTCATATTTGATGTAGAGCGGGTTGCGGATAATTTCATGGCCAGGATGGATCAGAAAAGGCACGGTTGGCGACAGAAGTGATCCGGACCATCAGACCTTAGATCGGGCGTATCTCGCAATCCGGAATGAGTTATCCAACATAAAATATATGATTTTGGGGTAGAACGAGCTACTTTAGCCAACCAACCTGGCTATGCCAGGTTGCGCAGCCCGGATTTGTGAGAAACCCCCTGATCGACGGTCGTTTCCCCGTTTTAATTTCGTTTTTACTATTTACAGTAAGTTTTAGTTTGATTATAGCTCTTCATCCGTTGGGCTTTAGGAGTTGTGTCCAACATGAAAAGTGCTTAGAATAATTAGGAGAACGGTTTAGTGAAGCCAAATAGGACACTTACTATTTTTGGCCGAAAACCTTGCGCACTAGTAGACATCACGACCGTCTATAAATAGTAAGTTTACTATTTATAGTAAGTTACGAATTTTAAGAGTTTTAGTTGTAGTTTGAGTCTGATTTCTTTCCTATTGCTTGGTTCCCTTATTTAAAGGGGTGTAAACTCGTTTTTAGTCATTCAGCAATTAATTTCGAATTTATTAGAATTTATTTCTATTTTTCTGCTTTCTTTCCTCGTAGATTCAAAAAGTCTCTGTGAGGAGTCCAGAGAAGCTCCGTGCATTCGGAGTAGTTATCCTCGAGGAAGACGGTGATCGACCTCATCACGTTCATCCCTACGTCAATATTTCACGTTTAATCCATTAAACGTCATGATGCCAACCCAAACTCGAATCCCCAACATATACTCTAATACCATATGTTGGGAATCCGTAAAAGCAAATCCCAAATTCCAATCTCACTGGATTAAACAAAAGTAAACAAGCAATTACAAAGTATATACGATTTTACATGGAAAAATCCTTATGGGAAAAAACCATGACACAAAGTGACCATGAATCACTTACAATAATTAAAAAACCTTTGTTTTTTCCTTCTCAAAGCCCCCAAAAACATTTAGCCCTCCTTAGAATAGCTTAAGTTTACTTGGTATTACCTTAATCCCGCAATTACACCCATATATAGAGTCGCACCCGGAATGGAAAATAATTCCCATAATTCCACAAAAATCGCGCGCTTTGCCAATGGGATCGACAGCCATCAAAGACCCTTTGATGAGATTGAACCCACCTTCAATCGTATCGATTTGATCTCAAAAGTAGTCCAGCGAGCAATTGAAATAAATTGAAATTTTCTCAATTAGATCAAATGAAGTGTTGATGGGATAAAGAGCTTCTCGATGGGATCGAGTGGTCCATCAATGTCATCTACAGACTCAGTTATGAACAAATTTAAGACATCTTATAACATTTTGTTAGTATAGTCTATATAATAAAGGTCACGGGTAGAGAGGGGCAGCCTAATTCTAAGTTATTCATTTATGAGCGGAAAAGAGAGAAATCTTGTATTTCTATTCCTACTGTATAACCGATTTGACTCGAGAACCACTCATTAAAATAAGACAAATATTTGATAATTTGGGATACAGTGACAGCCAATGTGCAAGTAGTGTAAATTGCCCAATAGCAACCAATGACTCCGTCAAAACCTTCCAAATTCCAGGAGCCAGTATAGATAAGATCTTCTTCCAAGAGTTGGATTCATTGACGAATCCTAATATCTGGGTAACCAGCATTACTTTCGGCCCATTGATTATTTTTATTTTGACCCACCTTCCATTAAATATCCAGCAATAGTTCAGTCAGTGCATCATATCATGTTAATATCAGGTTTACAAGCCATCTAAATCGGTACATACCATTTGGACAGTTTACTTAAGTAATATGTACACCACTTAATGCAATTTATTAGTGGCAGTGTATCAAACGTTACCCTCCGTCGGATTATCAAAACTTTCTGTTAAAATAACTGACCATTTGTATATTACTTCCAACCTCCTCACCATAACTCCACCACGTCTCGCATTGCAGAAGGGTATTAAAAGGCCATTAAGGAGGGGTGGTTGGTATTCGCACAGTTGAGAATTTACGTGTGGCAAACTGGGCCACATGTGCGAGGCCCACCCTCTGATCAGGACGGTTAGGCTGCGTAGGTTCCATGGTCACTTAACTAATCCATGGTCACACACGTATGTTGAATTTGGACCGTCCATAAGTTTCGTGAGATCATCTATTTCATTTTGTAATAATTTTGGACCTGATTCTCCAGGCAGCAGCAACATTGTTTTATATCAGATTAGAGGATTGAAAATTCACACATTTTGACAAGTTGGCATGTGTTAGTACGGGCCTCCTCAATGATCAGCGGGCCTGGTACATACTACGGATTGGCCTTGGACCGGTAAGAAAGGCCCATGTGGGCCTATTACCTAGTTAGTTGTTGGTCACGCACGCCGGGTTCTATGTTGCAAAATTTTCTATTGAGGCCTAACCAGCCCAAGAACAGGCCCACTAGTGCTGTCATGGTGGGCCTGGGCGTCAACCAAAGGTACTACCGAGGCCTCTGCGGGGCCAACGTGATGTATATGTTTTATCCACGCCGTCCATCCATTTTGAAAGATCATTTAGGGCATGATCCCAAAAAAGACCTAGATGGAAGGCTCAAGTAGACTATACCACACCGTTGAAAACTTCTTGGGGGCCACGAAAGTTTTGGATCAAGCTTATATTTATGTTTTCACTTCATCCAGGTCTATGTGACCTTATAAACAGGTGGATGGCAAATAAACATCACGTTGCGCATTAGGAAGTTTTCAACGGTAGGAGTTCAATCCCCACTAATTCCTGTGGTGTGGTCCACTTGAGCCTTCGATCTGCCTTCTTTTTTGAGATCATAGCTTAAAATGATCTTTCAAAATGGATGGACGGAGTGGATAAAACATATACGTCACTGTGGGCCCCACAGAGCCCTTGACAGGACCGTCCGTCTCTAGCAAAGTGCTAGTGGAGGTAGTAACCAATCCGCGTCAGTTGGGCAGGTGGTGACTACAGCAGCCTGCATGCGACCCCGTCTTTCTTCGCCACCAACTTATCAGTTACCGTCCAAATGGAGGGCCCCATCATGAAGATCAACCTGGAAGATCACACCATCAAAATCAATCGACAGCCAACGATTGATTCAACGTATGTGTGTGGCCCACCTAATTAGAGCACATAGACCTGATTTTTCGGACACACTATTTTCATGGTGGGATCCAACTTCTTCACAGGTCAGATATATATCCTACAGGTTGTCAGAGAAAAGGGAAATGCATAATAAGTTAGTATACAACTTAATGCGTCGCAATCCTAATTGCTGAATTTGTGTCTCTTTTTAATGATTGAAGCCATTTATGTGATAGATCTACACCGGGATGGGTGATGCCTGAAAAATCTTGTAGATTGAACATTTCAACCCTTTGATTAGACAAATGTTATTTTGACCGTCCAAATTAAAAGAAAAAACAAAGGTTATTTTGACCGTCCAAATTAAAAGAAAAAGGAGAGACTGGTTAAATTGATCCAATTAATTTTTTATTATAAATCAACCAATGTAAATGAGACACGTCATATAAACGGTTTGGATCATTCGAAAATATGACTCAAATTCAAAGGCAAAGTCCTCGACGCACTTCATTGAAATTCGTCGCGATGTATTCTAGAAAACCTCCTAATACAGTCTGTTGCGGGGGGCATTTGGACTCTTTTCTCTGCCGCAACTTCCAGCTTCATGCCACGTGGCATATTCTTGGGTTCCGTTACATCTTCGTTGTTATTTGACTTTCCTTAGGCCCGCAACCATATAAAAAATTCCGTAGAGGTGGACCACCATCAAACCCTCTCTTTTTTATAATTCAGCCCTTTTCTTTTTACATTTGATAATGAAACTCCCAAAATGTACTGATTTTATCAACAAAAGTAGAAAAAGGGTGCAACATCAATAAAGGTGGACGCATATATCATCTCTCCTCCCAAATTAGACGGCATTATTGTACTGCGACACTGTTGTCCGTCGACGCAATGAACCAATCTCTGTCAATTGCAAATCCAACTTAGCCCGTCATCACAAGCTCGATGGATCTAAACCGTCCATCTGGTGACCACTTCTCCAGATGGCTAACAATGTGAGCCATACGCTGAAAACGTAATCCCAGCTGTCAGCTTTTTTTGGTCTTAAAAGAGACGGTGAAAATTGATTTGGAGTTTGGACCTTTCACCCAGTGAGCTCTCCTTTAGATGGCACGTGGATCCCAGTAAACTCCATTTTAGGATAATCCTAGCCATCCCCTTCTCTCTTGTTTCCCCTCTGATTTACAACCATGATTTTTGGGTTGATTATTAACCATAAATCATCCATGTTAGGGTCCACTAGACGTACGGTCATGATCCAATGTTTGCTCTGCCACATTAATAGAGAAAAGGGTAGTTCTATCAGGTCACGGATTCGGCAGCCAAACCCACGCCACTTTCGGCTGTGGTGAAATGACTTGGCAAGATTTCAGTGGCCCACTGTAAATGGGACGTATGCCAAAACGGTTTTGCGAAAGAAAGCGACCAGCCAATCAAATCAAACTATATGATCCCACCGCACAGCTGAAAGTGGTGTGGGCTTCGCTGCTCAATCTCTATCCCTTCAATCAAGAGGCCAGACCAAATACAAACTAACAACTTAAGGTCACTCAAATGTTTTAATCACTTCCAATCCATCTATCAGCTTATCTATTCTTATTAGGCTCTAAAATCCATGTTGATTCAAAAATCTAATATCATATAACAGACCTTTTATCTTATTTGTTTCCGCAATTTCTAAATAATTGTAAATCAATTTCAATGGTTGATGAATCTGAATCCTTTACTCACCAAAGGCAGAAAAATTAATAGTTTTACAATCTAATTAAACCAATTATCACACTGCATTAAACACAGTAATGTTGACAACGTAAATGACGACGTGGATCAATCATGATATAGAGAAGTAAGATTTTTTCAGTTGTGGCAAGCATAGAATTGAGATTCATATTTGATTTTGTAGAGGAATGATAATACATTTATTTTCATTAGTTATGTAATTGGTGAAACATTTAAAATCATGTGTCATGCACACCATTAGGGTTTATTTGGGAGCGTGGATTCAGAACAGATTTGAAATCCTCACAGTGTGTTCAGCACTTTTGATTGAGAACTAATTTTAATCCAAAAATAACTATATATGGCATATTTATAAAGATTTGAATTTAATTATTAAATTAACTTTAATAAATTTAGCCATGATGTATGTAATTTTTGATATAATAGTTGTCTTACACCCTTTGATATATATATATATATATATATATATATATATATATATATATATATATATATATATATATATATATATATATATATATATATATATATGTTTTGACTGAAATGATGAAATTTCAAAGTCTTGGACAAGCCACATGCATAAGATCATGTCCAATCGTTGATTTATCCGAACAATGTTTGGATGGTGCTTATCATTATATTAAAGTATTATAGTGATGCAATTGATAATATGAAATATCATTAGTAAGCCATATGACCAATAAAACATTAGTACGGTGACACACATGTTACACAACCGAATTTGAAATCCCCACGAATCCACGGTGTCAAACGACCCCTCAGAAATGGTTGTAACGTCAATGGAATCAGGAAGATGGACGGTTGGAATCCACTCTCAAGAATGGAAGCGAAAAAGGAAAAAAACTTCAGGGCGCGATGGACGGGAAAGCAGCTCTTATTATAAAAAGCAGTTTTCTTTTGCGAATATACTTGTTGTTGCTGGCATAATTACAAAGGCACGATGTCTACACCTTTTCTCCTCCATCTTCGCCTCCTCCTCTCATCTCTTCTCTTTACCTCTACCTTCTAAGATGTAGCTGGCCGACAACAGAGCAGTTTGGATTCTCCGGTAAGAAAATCACATTCCACCCATTTCCTGATTTTTATTGAATTTCTACCATTTTCTTTATTTCTGTCTCTCTTTTTAAAAAACAAAAATTTGTTATTGATGATGATGCATTGATGAAATACGGTGGTGGAGATGCTGCCTGAGAATCTCATTCAAACCAGATGAATGTTATTCATTTCTGTTGATTTTACTGTAAAAATCCTCTCTTCCCATTAGTTTCTTTTTCTCTTTCTTTCCCCCTTTTTTTACGGTGCGTTTGGTTGGACCAAATTTCATGGTTATTTATTCAAATTTGGTGAAACCAAACAACACCCTTTTAGTCATTTGGGTGCATTTTCATTATGATGAGAAATGGTTGAAATGGGTGGTGTTGGGCTTTCAGGAAGGGAGGAGAGCTGCTGGGTATTTCTGGGGAAGCAATGGAAGGGATGGGAAGAGGGAGAAAATGGAAGAGTCTGAAACAGCGGCTGAGATTTAAAGGAATGGGATGCTGTGGTAGCTCATGGGGCTTTGGGGCTCCGACCCAAATGCATGTAAGAGAAGAAGAAGAAGGAGAAGGAGAAGGAGAAGGAGACATGACGAGAGACGTTTTGGTGGAGAACCCACCAGAGGAAAACGCATGGATAGATGGGTGTTTGGGTCAGATACCGGCATCAACGGGGATGAACCTGGCAACGGCATTGGCGGTGGAGAGACACTTCCGAGCGGTGCAGGATACGGAGGGGGTACACAGTACGCCAGAGAGAGTATCTCTGATGAGGAGAATGGTAGAAGAAGAAGGAGAAGGTGAAGAGAGTGGTGGTGAGTTGGGGTTATGGTGCATCGTATGCATGGGAAGGAAGAAAGGTGCAGCATTCATACCATGTGGTCACACCTTTTGCAGGGTGTGTTCGAG
The DNA here is from genome assembly GCA_037074715.1 of Magnolia kwangsiensis. Lineage (NCBI taxonomy): Eukaryota > Viridiplantae > Streptophyta > Magnoliopsida > Magnoliales > Magnoliaceae > Magnolia > Magnolia kwangsiensis. The sequence goes on from CM073585.1 coordinate 902,979, forward strand.
GGACCTTTGGTTGAATCGAGGGTCTTGTCCCCTCTGCAATCGCTCTATTCTCGAGATTCTCGATATTTTCTAGATGGATGGATGGATGGATGGGTAGATGAAATGGACGGTCGTTGAGAGCCGATGGATCTGTAATGTACATGCATAGAGAAATGGGACTGGAAAAAACAGAAAAGAAAAAGGGTGTGAGGTCGTCGATTTCCTTTGTTTTGTAATTTCAATGTAGTCTCCTGATTAGTTATTTGATGAGGATGATGATGATGAACGATGAGGATTATAATTTTATTTTTTTTCTACGGTTGAGAGAGAGCTTGAATGATTCACTTGAGTGCATGAGCAAGTAATGGAAGAGAAATATTTTGATACACTGACGGAGCATGATGCACGATACTCAGGCACTCAGAAACTAGGTATAAATTGTACATGTGGCGTACAACCAGTCAAATTAAACGGTCCAAAATATGGTAGATGTATCATGAACCAAAGATTAAACTTAGTTGATTATCTGACCATCGGATTTGTAGACATTTATTGGATAGGTAAAAATGGAAAACATCCAACGGTCCTATTTCCACTAAGTAATGGACCAATCTGATCTTGGGATTGTAACATGGCAACACTTGGCTGCGCAATCTAGCTTATTTGTCTGAGTTAATCTATGCCACGTGACCGTGGTGACCCTAACACCACCCAGCTAGGTATTGTTGGGAGTTGTGGGGCCCATCATGATGTGTGTGTTTTATCCATGCCGTGTGTCCATTTTGGGAGCTCATTTTAGGACATGAGCCCAAAAACGAAGTAGATCAAAAGCTCAAGTTGGCCACACCATACGAAACAGCCCACTTTTAAAAACTTATTAGTGGCTGTAAAAAGTTTTGGATTAATCTGATATATCTGTTTTCCCCTTCATCCGAGTCTGTGTTACCTTATTAACAGGTTGGATAGCAAATAAACATAACGGTGGGCCCCAGGAAGGTTTCAACGGTGGGTTTCATTGCCCCAATATTCCCTGTAGTGTGGTCCACTTGAGCTTATGATATGCTTCATTTTTAGGCTCATGCCTTAAAATGACTTGACAAAACAGAATATAAAACACATATATCATGGCGGGCCCCACAATGCCAACACTAAACTAGATGGTGTTTGGGTCACCACCCAATCCGCTTCCCTTATAAAAGATCTCACAAGAAACTAGTTGTACAGCATCTGGAAAACAAAGGAGACAAAGTATATAACTGACCCTGGGGGCAAGGGGCCAGGCTGCCTGACTCATCACAGGTGACCCAGCACTGAAGGGCCAGGGCTTGGGCATTTTTATTATTATTATTTGTTTATTTACACATGCACACACACCCCGCACGCTCACGCTAGTGGAATTTCACCACCTATGGATACTCGAACCCTTGACCAGGTGTTGAAACTCATGAGAGTCTACCACCCGAGCAAGAGTAAGGATCCGGAGGGGGGGGGTTTGGGATGGGCTAGGCTAAGGCCAATGATAAATAGCTTGGCCGGCTCATTTGGCATGTTTATATTAGTACATAGGTACTGCTAATAAAATATATACTAACTTATATATAATAAATAATACAGAGAAGTTTGATATTCTCTTGGTGTGATGGATGATAGATAAGCACTTCTAAATTATGATATGGCACAATGGATTTGAGGGGATTTCAAGTAAATGGGGGTTTCAAATTTGAAATTGAGGGTGAGAGCTTGGATTATCTTTCGAACAGTTGCATTGGATTACATCTAAAATCTTTCCAAGAGTTGCATGTATAACATGTGTCTCATTAGACTATTAATCTATTGGTTACATGACCCACTAATGATATCGTAAAATAATTAGATTATCAATTGCATAACTACAATTACTTTTATATGATAATCAGCACCGTCCAAACACTATCCATGTAAATCAACGGTTAAAAATCATTAGTTAGTTACTAGGACATTATCTTGTGCTTGTGGCCCATCTACGACTTAGATCATCCAAGACTTAGAATTTCATCATTTTCAAGCAAAGTATATATTTCAGCAGGCTTATTACAACCATTGTATCAAACATTGCATACATTCACTAATTAGAAATATTATTGTTGATTTTATAATTAAATTTAATCCTTATAGATATATCATGCATAACTAATTTTGAATTGAAGTTTATTCTAAATCCAGGATGCCAAACACAATTGAAGGATTTCAAATCCAGAGAGTTCCGAATCCACGCTCCCAAACAGGCCCTAAGAACCTTACTTTAGATGGTGAGCAATATATTGGTGCACGTAAGCCCATAAATAAACAATCTTATTGGACACAGGTATGCCCAAAAAAAAAAACAAAAAACAAATTGTAAAAACTGTAACTTGCGTCAAGGTTGGGACCGGGCCTCTTTAGCCCATATGCCTAGGCTAGGGCTTAAGGCTCTGGATCTGGGGCCAAGGCCAACCTTAGCTTGGTCCTAGCCCATCCCATTGCCACCCCCATGCCTGAATTGGCTTGGTTGTTCTCATCATGAGGCCTGGGACAGACATTACACACGCATCTCCAATGGACACTAATGTGCTACTTCAATTCAACAACCCAACGAGTTGCACATGAGCATATTGGCAAATTTCATTCTTAAAAATGTTTGGGTTTGGGAATTCTACAGTGGATCTAAAAAGTCTAGTAATAAAAAAGAAATGGGTTCGGTCAAAAGGTAAGGCAATAATATATGTGGTCAGAACGCTCGACAAAGAGATGACAGGTCCAAGAAAAAGGCACAGGTTTACAATGATGTAGACAGTGAGGTTGCATTCGAACACGATGAGATGTAAAAGAGTACAGGCAACATAGTAGGAACTAAAATTGAAACACCCAAGTGCATGGGATGACCATAGAATGATATAAAAGGGTGGTGAACACACCACAGGATAATGTTATCATGGTTTGAGCCTATCTTTAAGACCTTTAAGAAGATACAACCTAAGTCTAATCCAATTATTTATAAAACATAAAACTTAAACTCAGGTCTAGCCTATGGACTTTGGGGCTTAGCCAGAACTTGGCCCAAGACATGATAGAGTTGTGTTGGATTTGCCAACCTATCTAACCCCCTAAACTTACACATGATGGTACGTCAACCCTCTGGTACATGTTGCTCTGTCTTAAAAAATGGCCCACTCATCATGTCAGTAACAAATGCAAGTTTAAGTGTAGATCATTGGTTGTTATTTTTCTAATTGTCCCTTTCAAACTTTCCTAGAGTAAAATAAGTTTTGACTATTCTGATTCTTTAAATTTCGTAAATAAATGCTATATTGGCAAGTGTGGTGTACTTGAATTTTGTGAAATGTGAAATTCATTATTCATCAATGTTTAAAAAATTTTATTAGAAAATTATTGAAAAGAACTGGTTTTAATCTCTTCAAGTCTACTAATTTTTAGATTTTAAAATTCATATTACTAAGTGTCTTATCATTCTAGTATTCAAACTACTTTCAAGTCACAAAAATACACAGAAATCAACTTCTAATTTTTTTTTCCAAAATAACCTAGAACAGCAAAAGATAAGCACTTTGAAGAACTTTTCACAAGAAATCCCACCCTCAACCTAAATTAAACATTGTCCTCAATGTTGGAAAGAATAGATACATGGAAAATATAATCAATATGAGATCAAATAAAAGCATAGGGGTAGAAATTACCTGAAAGCATGAATTTTTGTAAGTGCGAGAATCCGTAAACTCGTCGGAACAAGAGAGAGAGAGAGAGAGAGAGAGAGAGAGAGAGAGAGAATAACAAACAACATAATCTACTAAAAAGGGATTTCCATTAGAGTAGGAGATCAATCCCGATAAATAGGCTCTTCCAAAGGAATGGATAAGTCCTCTAAGAGAAATTTCTCAAAATACGACTTCAACCTTTGTCCAATAAATCGATGCCCCAATAGTTTAAAACTTTAATAATCAAAATCGGATTTAAAGGCATCATATTCCTTCCAAGAGACTGAGTAAAGGAGATTACACTGGTTTGTTCATTGTCAGGAACACACTTCCTTATGACTTGATCGGGCACTACATCTATTAGTTCTTTTTCATCACATATTTCAGGATCAAACTTTGGTGCTTCGACACTTGATGGTAAGGGTTAGAACCACTCAAGGCATTCACTATTTCCAATATCATCTCATCATTAAAATTAGAAAAGTGAGCCAAGCATACTTCTAAAGGATCGGAACACAAGTTTAACAGGAACCCATTATCTACGTTGATATCAATCATGTTTACTTCGTGGATCTCATCATCATCCCTTGGTTGTTTGCAAATATTGAAAACATTCAGCTCTGATAGCATATTACCAAAAGAGAGTTTCATGATCTAATTCCTACAATTGATCACAGCATTGCAAGTTGCTAATAATGGATGACCAATGATCATAGGTATTTAAGTGTTAGCTTTCATCATAGGTTGTGTATCCAAGATGATAAAATCTACTAGGAAGTAGAATTTCTCAAGTTAAACTAACACATCTTCAACTACCCTCGCGGTATCCTCATAGAACAATCAACCAATTGTAAAGTAGTTTTTGTGGGTTTCAATTCACCAAGTCCTAGTTGTTCATATACCGAGTAATGTATGAGAGTAACACTTGCCCCTAAATCAAGAAGTGCTTATTTAATCCAAAATTTTGATATTATGCAAGAGATAGTAGGGCTACAGGATCTTTGTATTTGGTGGGAGTGTTCTGTTTAATTATAATACTAACTAGTTTGGTTAAAAATGTCTTCTTTTGTACATTAAGCTTTCGCTTGACAGTACAGAGATCTTTAAGAAACTTGGCATATTATGGTATTTGTTTAATAACATCCAAATGAGGGTATGTTGATTTTCGCTTATTTGAAAACTTCCAAAATATCTTGATTATTAACCAGAGGTTTGGATGAGAGTAATCATTGGGGAATGGAGATACCACTTTGTGACCATGTTTAGATTCTTTTCAAGGTTGAGTATTGCTAGACTTGTCGTCACTCTTAGATTTTTTAGATTTCTTAGGTTTTTTGAACTTCTTCAAAATTTATTTATCAATCACCTTACCACTTCTAAGGGTAGTGATAGACTTATCATGCTCGACATGGGGGTTGGAAGAATTGGCATCAGCCACCATATTGGCCTTTGGGATTCAGTTGTGGTTAGGCAGGAAAAGTCCATTTTTCCTAACATTGAGGCGTGACTCAATTCTCTCAAATGAAGTTTTAAGCTCTTATAAGGTTTACATGGTGGACTAATTGATTTACATTTGTTCCTGCATGAATGCTTGCAACGTATCCTCTAGGGTCTTCTTTGGTGAGGGCACATAAGGGGTACTAGTAGAGGGCCCTTGAGGATTATTGTCTACATTGGCAGTAAGTTTGTTTCTCCAACTGAAATTGAGATGGTCCTTCCAATTAGGATTATATATGTTTGAGATTGTGCCACTGAAGGACCTCTGATAAGCATTCATGGCATTAGCTTGATCATACAACACTTCCTGAAAAGTGAGATTTGTATGATAATTCTTAGTCAAATGTGCATATCTCTTATAAATACCACAAGTGCTTTCAGCGCCTTCATTAGTTTTTGAAATTGCGTGGAATAGGATACCACAACTATACGCGGAAGCTTGGCAGAGCTATAGAATGATGGGTATGTCCTAGAGGGGGTAAATAGGACCACTTAAAATTTATGTCAATTAAAAATACAATTGCCTAATTATATCAATTTACCAATTAAATTAATTAATTCAATTAACACTAAGGTTTCCAAGCCAATAGTAAATCTAATCACATAGACTACTAAAGATATGCTAATTATGCAACTAATCTATAATTGATAGTGTATATGTGTGTAAGATGTGCTAACTATTCAAATCATTGCATTCATCTAATCATGCATACATATAATTTAAAAAAATAACCACATTAAGAATTATTAGAAAAGTGCTTAAATGTTAATCCCAAACACAAGCATGTATAGTGGTTCAGTTTTTCTATTCCACTCCCGGCGAACGCACTCTCCTTGAGTGTACCAAATTTTACTATTTGAGGTTTTAAATCATGTTCACCTCTAACATTTACGGCCTACACAAGGACCGCAGTCCTACATAAGAACCTATCTAGCGTACACTCCCGCAGGAGGCTCCCATAAGAGACTTTAATTAGTTTTCTATATACTAACCAACAACCTCGATCCTAGTCTAAGAACTTATATTTATTCCCGTCGGAGGCTCTCACAGAGACTAACACATACACACCCGTGTCCAGTGAATTCGGCCCTACACAATAGTCCAAGTCCTACATAAGAACTTATCGAGTTTAGATCACAAACTCTTACCATGAATCCTACATAAGGAAAGAGAGTATGGACTCACTAAATAACACTTGTTGAATTGAGCACATTTGATGTGTTATCTTAGGTTACTTGATCGATGTTATCTTGTTCTTCAATCAGCTTTCATTTTTCTTCTCGATCGTTAATGTCGATGCTTTACCAATATTTCAGCTCTAAGATCAAACGCCTTACATACGATGCTCTATTAAGGTAACCAAGGTGGAGGGATGTTGGGTAAATCTCCTACAATACATGGAAATATTGTAATTCCTATGGGATTACCTACATGGGTGTTCAAGAGGATTTATATAAAAGATTTAGTAAAAAGGTTGGGTGTGATCTCTAGAAAATTGTGAAGTTCAAGCTCATCTTTAAGGTGGAGGTTAGAATCCTCATTAGAGAGAAAATCTCAAAGAATATGACTTAGAACTAGGATTGTCCATGAACCGAGCTAGCTTGGTTGGCTCGCTCGACTTGACTCGAAAAAGCTCGACTCGACTTGATTCGAAGCTTAGTTCGAACCGAGTCGAGCTGACTTTTGGAGCTCAAAAACGAGTTCAAACCGAGTTCCAGCTTTCCCTAGCTCGACTCGACTCGGATCGAATCTGACTTGAACTTGGCTCGACTCAGTGCAGGGGTATATATACCCTTCAAAAAAACCCTACTTACCTTTACTCATTTTCCCTCATCCAGCTACATGAACCCTAACCCATTTCCCTTACCCAACGCCCCTAAAACCTAACCCCTTTCCTTTACTTGAGATCCCCTCTTCCGGTCTTCCTCTCTCTCTCTCTCTCTCTCTCTCTCTCTCTCTAGTCTCTCCCTCCTCTCTCAGGCGCTCACCTCGCCCTGTCCGACGCCCCTTGCTCGACTGTGCTACGGGCCTGCAGCACTGCCCTGTCCAAGTTGCCCGTTCATCTGTCCGACACCCCCCTGCTCAACTGTACTATGGCAAATGCCCTGTCCAGTCACCACATCGACTGTCTGGTGATCCCTACCCTGCCCGATCACCCCTGCCCCTGCCGCAACTCGCCAGTTCGACCATCAGTAAGCTGCAACTCCTTATCTTTGGATTTTCATAAAAAAGTATGGCATAAATCTTAGTTAATTGAAAGTATGTGATCCATCCACACCATCCATCCACTTTACCAGATCACCTTAGGTCAGGGCCCCTCAAACGAGACAGGTCTAAATTTCAGATGGACCGCACCTCAGGAAACAATGGCCATTGAAGTCCACTGTTAAAACTAGTGTGAGCATTGTTTTAATGTATTGTTATTTGTGCATGTGTGATTGTTGGCTCTATCATGTACAATTTGAGAGTTGTAGAATCTCTTTCATATATGTTCTCATGAAGCATAAAGAAACATGTATAATGTCCACTTGAAATGATGTAGAATGTCCACTTGAAATGATGTAGAATGTCCTCAATTATAGTGGGGCCCACACCTTGGTGATGCCTTTTAAGGATAGCCCTCAAAAGTCTCTTCAATTGAAAGATTCTAGCCCTTTGATTGAGAAAGCATAAAAATTGATAGGAAAGGTCCACTTTTGATAGGAAAAGGTTAAAGATTTGATGACTATGATACTTGATTCAAGGAAAATTTCTGGGCCTTTTGGATTTGCAACCTAATTTTGATCAAAATCTTGTGTTTGGTTCTTTGGAACTTGTTGCTCTTCAAAAGTATCAGTTTTCCATTTCCTCTTAAAAGGTGGTGTTCTAAATCCGAGGACTTTTAATCCTCTCAAATAGTCATATTTCAATCGGCAATGTTGAAAATCTAGGTTGCTAAATACAATTTTTGAATTTCATAAGTTAAAAATCGAGGTTACCAAACACAAGTGATAGGATGAAATTTCAAGAATCTAAAATCCTAAATTTGGATTCTCAAGTAAAAAATCTAAATCTAACCTGAATTGAAGTGTAATGCCCCGTATTTTCAAGACCTAAGTATATGACCCGTTTTTCAAAAACCCAAGTGTTAACTTATAAAGAGCCAAAATCCATGTGTGTGTGTGTGTGTGTATCATTCAGATTTAGCAGTTAGCGTAGTATGGACAAATCAAATGTAAAGAAAAGTCGCATGATCATTTAAATATACAAGAAGCTACCCGTAATGACTGATACAACCAATGTCTCTGAAATTAACAATTACGAAATGAAATAATATTACATGTGAAACAGAATAAATTACAACAATCTTGGAGTGCAAATTCCTGGAGCAATCCATATCAAATACAATTATGCGCCCTTATCAATTATAGCCTGTTCTTCATCAATAAGAACATGAATATCGTCTGGGCCACCTATGCTACCTGTATGGTTATATATTTGATGGATGAGTGGCTAACTCAGTGTGAATTTCTCTCAAGATTACACATCGCTACATTAGGTAAGAAATAGTATAAAACATCCAGGCAACCAAAATAGAGTAAATGCAGTCTTATTATATGCGTGGATGTGTGAATGTAATCATCACCTTAAGGATGCTCATCCATGCGGACATTAGGCTCATTACTCATGCAATCATCGACTTGGAAATGCTTGTCCAATCGGACAGAATATGTACATCACGTACGATAGCGATAAACGTTGGTCTATGCCATATATGCATGATTAGCTAAACCATTATTAGTCCGGTTACAATCATTCGGTTTAAATAAGTTCAAGGTCACTACGGGGGCTCATCACCAGCGTAAGCCGACAGCTGGGGCATAGGTCTCATACCACCATCTCTGGCTCATGAAACTACCATCTTAGGATGTTTAATGGAAACCTGTCGACTGGTGACTAATTATATTTCAGTGTATGGGGCTTACCATCACATGATTACACAATATAAAACATCGAACCCATATAGGGCAAATACCAAAATAAAGCCACCTGGGCGAATTCCAAAACTAAACCACATAAAGCAATTATCAAAACTAAGCCACATACGGCCGATATTAAAACCATGCGTAAAAACCACTTAGACATAGCAACCCCTAGATAGTAGGCCTACATCAATATGCAATTCAAGCCACCATTCAATAACCACTAAGTCGCTAGTCTATTTTAATCACATTCAATCGAGTTACATCCCAAGTATGGATGTACATTTATTAGTGAGAGTTTGCCACTAATGTACCAGTTTAAGTTCCATAAGCAATTCGCAAATAATTTGCAAGCATAAGAAAATATGCAGGATAGATATCAGGCATATAATCTACCAATTCAATTTCAACAATTAGCACATGTGATTATATAATAAGGATATCAATTATTAATTAAAATTAAAATAAAAACTATTGCTTAAGCTAATGAGAAGATGGAAAACTCAAGGGAAAAAAATCACCACCTTATGTTTTGAACCACCTTCACTATCGCTAAGAGGTACGTGCACCCTTAAGGTCAAACCCTACCACAAATCATAAATCTTATACAGTTAGATTCAAGTTCTACACACTACCTAGGGTTCAAGATTATCGCCTAGGGTTTGAATTATTTATTTTAGAGTTTTAATGTAGAATCTAGGATTTTCATCCTAGGGTTTAGCCCTATACTTAGATTCTAAAATTTGAATTGTAGTTAGTGTAAAATAAGTCACAATGTCAATTTAATAATTAAAAAATAATTATTAGCCTTAATGTCATAGTTAATATTAGCTCACATAGTAATGATAATCATTATGATAATAATAAATACTATGACCTACCTTGAATTATGAAATTCTACGGTTAGATCCAATCCTAACACATTATTTAAGGTTAAGGTCTTAACCTAGGATTTGGATTACCTAAGTTTTAGGGTTTCATCCTTAAGTTTAGGTCTAGGATAAATTTTAAGATTTAATTTCTAATTGATGTAATAATAATATTAATAACGTTACTAATTAAAAATAGTAACCCAATAACGGCTAATGATGTATAGTCGATCGTAATACTAATAACACTAATAATTTCAAAACGATCATTAATATTAACAATATACTTAATATTAGCTAACGAGGCACTAATAGTTATTGTAATAAAATAAATAGTATGCTCTAATCTTCAAAGATAATATTTAAAAATGATAAAATGAATCACTAAGATTTAATAATTATAATTTGTCTGTAATAAGTAACATTAGTATAGGTAATTTACTAATAGTTAATTATGCTTAATATTAATAGTTCTATTAATGATAATAATGATAATAACATTGATAATTATAATCAAAAATTTTCATTATGAAAGGAAAAGGGGAACTTACCTTGTTGACTCGGTTTAAGCCAAGTTGACTCGACTCAACACAACCACCAACACCTCTCTCTCTCTCTCTCTCTCTCTCTCTCTCTCTCTCTCTCTCTCTCTTCTTCTTCTTCTTCTTCTTCTTCTTCTTCTTCTTATGTAAAGAGGACCAGCGGCCCCTGGTCTCGACCTAGCCAATGGGTCAGCCGGCTGACTCGGTGAGTTGACTCAGTTTGAAACCGATTTAACTCTATCTCCTCCCTCTTCTTCTTTCTTTCTCTTTTCTTTCTCCCTTTCTTTTCTTTCTTTCCTTTTTTTCCCTTGGGTGAACTGGACTGAACCAAGCTCGGCCTTACCCAACACAGCTCGAATCGGTTCGAGTAAGCAACTCAGTGGACTGGCAGCGAGTCGGGTTGGCTTGGAAGGTGCAACCACCCGACTGCCTCTCTCTTCTCTCTCTATTTCTTCCTTTTCTTTCCCTTCTCTTTTTCCAGACCCTGCATGGCAGGGCGAGCCTAGACTCAACCCAATCACGGCCCAACTCGACAGGCTTAGATCAAGTTATGGTGCAGCTGCTTAACGCAGCAACCCAACACGCACCCACACTCCCTCCATCTATCTTCTCTCTATCCCTACTCCCCTAAATACACAACCAAGCCCTTGGCTCAAACCAGACTCGGCTTGGTTCGAGCTGGTGCAACCCAGCGCAGGGGTGCGGCATTGCACCATGAGTAGTGACTCAGAGCCTCCTCATCTTCTTCTCCTTCACCCTATCTCTCATCTCTTTTCTTGTTGCTCCTCCCTCTCCTTAGGCTTTCACAAAGCTCGATCTCGACCAGACTCGCACCCAACTTGGATCGAGTCAGTGCATCTTGGTGGAGAAGACAAGTTGGTCGTTAATGACGAATCTAAAATTGATGAACCTTCCTCCGATCTGCGTTGTAGGATCAATTTTTCTTGATCTCATCATGCTTCCCAACTACTAGTTTCGAAGTTTTAAACTAGTTTGGATGGTGGGTTCGCTGGTAGGAGGAAACGGCGTTTTCTTTCTTTCAGCCACAAAAACAGCGATGAAAATGGGGAAATGCTCGATCCTCTCCCCTTTATTCATCTACCCTAACGCCGCCCTAGGACCGTAGGATTGATAACAAGCGGTCAAGATTCATTCTAGTAGAAACCGCCTCCAAATCCAACTGGTAAGAGAGAAAATCAGTTGTGGTTTTGCTTGCCAAGGAACCCTAAACCTCAAGGGGAATGGATGGTTATGATGGGTTCATTCTAGTGGCTGAGATTGAGAGAAGCCAGCTGTGAGAGTTGCCAACTTGGCATTATGAAAACAGGATTTCTGTTTTCAAAAAAATCTACCGTAGGCCATACCCTTGCTCATGTTGCTGTGAACACGAGCGTGTACATGAATCTGAACGGATGACATGGTCTTGGTTAGAACGTCCCGCCTAACATGATGGATGGTTTAGATCATCAAGTTAATCTTCGATGGTGGGCCACAGTCAAACAAAAACGTCCACTGTCTGTTTTAAATCAAGCTTGGGCAGGAGCTGCGAAAGGAGGGAGGAAAATTCCTTTTTTTTTAAAAAAGTCGAGTCAGCCTGATTTTGACTAGAGGTGAAATCCAGTGCACCACTGGTACACGTGATCTGTACACACGCACAACTAGCGTGAGGTCCACAGTAGTATTTAAATGAAATCCACTCCGTCCATTTGGTTGGTGAGGGTTCCTTATGACCCTAGATCAATGATCAGTCCAATCCTCAACGTCAGTTGGCCCTACAACTTGATTTAGGGTCCTACTTGGGGATTCTCGTCGACTACTGGTCGAATCTTTCCGAAATTGAATATCAACAGTTAAAACAGTCCTAATGGCCGTTTATATGTCTTTCGTAACGAGTAACTAACCAGATACTAATATTAATACAAATTTTATGATTATTACTTTATTATAAATCATTTTATTTTATTTTAACCATGTTGTGGGACACTTAAGCAGGGATGGGGCATATCTAAACCACAGGTGGGCCTCACTATGTGACTCTTGGGTCTTATTTGGTGGTTTCCATCAACTCGACGGTTAGATCATCTTCAGATCTGACCCTTAGGGTTCCTAAGAGTCTTTAATCACCTCTAAGAGATTTGTGGATAAATGGCCAGCTACATTCCTCCAAGGGGCCACATCGGTTAAAGTTTAGGCATTAAGTGGTGACGTTATACAACCCATTACAAAGATCTGATGGTCAAGTTAATTCTAAATATGATCATTGGTGATCCTTAGGGTCTCTAACCTAGTTTATAGGTGAAAAGCACTAGTAACTTTAGTGATCAAAGGGACTGATTGTAATTATTAAGGGATGTCTCATCTTATGGAGTTTCGATGACTAGATGAATACTATTAGATTTCTGAATTTAAGTCTCAAGATTCATGTTGGATAGTTGGATTAGGGATTAGATGACCTAGTATACATTTAATAACCTTATTATCATTATCATTATTATTATTATTATTATTATTATTATTATTATTTTGTACCATTTCTTCCACTTATCTATAATTTGTGTTTCCACCCTTATCAGTATCATTTATCCCTTCTCATATATAGCTTTGGTTAAAAATTTGGCTATTTCAATTATAAGTGGGTCATAACAAAAATTTTCGACTTACAGTTATCAGTTTATTTTAAATTGATAGTTGAAATTGTGGATTTTGTACTTTATCTGTTGAGGTTTAGTGGTGGGTTGTGACATCAAATGATGGTTACTAATGTAAGGTTATTATGTGTCTTCACACAATTATGCAAATTGGGATTAATGGTAACACACGAGTACGTAAAAGTACAGGGTGTTACATGAAGTCATCATGGTGTTCATCCTTGTTACATAAGAAATTATCAAAAATTCTGAGAAAGGATGGGGTAAAAATTTCACTAAAAGTAGGGGAAACCACCCCACAGCTTGAGAATGGTTGAAGATGGTCGATGCGAAAGAAAATCATGTTGTTGTTGTCACACATTTCAATGGGAATTGTGTGGAAATCCCATTTTGCATTGTATGGAATGGTCGAGGGTGTTGAATGGCTCAAATTGGCCAGCAAAGAGCCACAATGGTAGCAACCAAAATGGTTAATATCATATATATTCATACTGTATACATGGGTGAACTCACTTCACCTTCACTAACCTGGAGAAAAGATTTGCCAACAACTAACAAGTAAACTTAATTTGAAAGGTCATAAGTAATCCAAAAAGTATAAGCCCACTTAATTGCTATGATGGGATGCATATTATTAATATATCTTGTTCATGTATTTTTATGTGTAGGTTAATATCATATTCATTTTGTATGCATGAGTAATAACTCACATAGATGGTTATTTTTCTAAAAACTCTCAACAGCCCGTTTGGTAGAAGGGGTAACACCTCTAACCGTGCTCTCTGAATAGTAGCTCCTTTGAAGCCCGCTTTCACGTCGACCGAAGGGTCCTAGCGTGAAACTACCAGATCTGCCCGTTGAGTTTAAAAGAGAGACGTAATGTTTTTTATTTTTGTTAGCTAGTCTTAATTTGTACTTATAGCTATTGCCTATTAGATATCTTTTATTTTTATAAATGTTATTAATAGTTAGTTGGATGATGACACATGGATGATATTTAACTTCACAGATAAACTGTCATAAACTTATAATTATCCTTTCAGCCTGCTCTTTTGTTTGTCTAGATATTAATTGTTTTATTGTTATACTTGTAATATAAGATAATCAGTTGCCCATTTGAGGATTTATATGTTGTCAGATATAGATTCAGTGTGTTCTTAGATGCATAGAAATTCTCAAATTGTCCATTTTTGGACAGTTCAATATTGGATAGATAATAATGTTTTCATTTATTCTAATTTAAATGCACGTGTTTGTTTCGATTCGTCTTTCCTAATTCTCTCTGGATATATTTCTTACATTTATTTCATCATCAAATATCCACAATTTGTGTGAATAGTTAACATGTAAATCAAAATAAGATTAATATATTATAGAGAGATAAGGGGAGATGCTGCCGAAATATGGCGTAACATTTAAATTGAATAATGAAAGCATTACAATCTATTCAATATTAAATGTTTGACTGATTTAAATGCTTAGAAAATTGTTGAAAGTTTAGAAGACATTTATACACACATGACACACCACTTAGAAAATTCTTAAAATGTTAGAGGAAATTGTTTCATATTTTTATGTTCAATTATTTAGAGATAACTAGTGAGGATGAAGTCCCAACTACCTCTGGTGCCGGTACGTTAACCACATCACCTCTTATTATTGAGGGAGAGAGGTCTTCAGCTGCAAGTAAAGAAAAGAAACGGTCAGCTGTTTGGGATGATTTTGACGTAGTAGTTAACAATGTTACTAAGATCAGATGTCTGCACTGCAAAACTCTATACAGCAAAAATACCAAAGGGTCGACTACTCATTTAAATAGATATTGTCACGCCCCAAATCCGAAAATCGGATTCATGGAAATCTCGATCATCGAATCGGTACCGACAGCCTCCGTAGTACCCCATTCTCGGCTCTTAGCATTCATATGCCAGATTCCGATCCCGTGATCCTACAAGGAGGATTTTTTTATTAATGTACATTAAACTAGTAATAAGCATAACCACAAGATTACCCAATTCACAAAGGCAACAGCATCACATATCCACTAATATAATCATTTGATTACAACGGTGAAAGGGAAATACATAAATAAAATTCAAGCTCCAGAAGACCACTGCACGCTCCAAGCTCAACACTGCTGCAACCTAACATCACCTGCATGCATCTATCGTACATAAGCTTATAGAAAGTTTAGAGGGTGGTGTAAGTGTGTGCACAAGGTAAGTGCCAAGTACTCAATACAATGCCACAATCATACAATACCGAAAAAAAAAACTGGTAATCCACAAACCATACAATGTCTGAATAAGCAAAAATACTGACAAGATATAAATCATACGACAACAGAGTAAGCGAAAGTATGGATAAGTCTATAAGTCAATCAATATCAGAATACACAATATAGAATAACTATGCGATAAGGAGTCATAAAGAACCAAATATCAGATGCCGAGGATGTAATGTAATATGCGATGCGAATGAAATGACCATGCTTGGAGTGTGAAGTTGGGATGATAGTACGTAGTATCGCAGGCTACGGGGTCCGTCACAATGGACTTCTATCCAAACCAGTCCCATACCTAAATTTGGATAGTCAGACTCAACGTGGTAAACTCCTGATCTCAGGTTGGTCGCGTGTCCAACCGAAATCCTTGCCATAACGAAGGTACACAATAATTAGTTGCGCACCACCAGCCCGAGTGGATAGTGAATGAATGAATGAATGAGCATGCAACTCCTACTCGATAAGTCCACATATCAGTACGGTTTCTCTCTGAAAAATCACCGGGGTCTATTACACTCCATACTAGATTGCCGCCCCATCGTGCGCAACAAGGTGAGTGGAAGAGATCTCACTATTCGCCTGCAAATATCGAGCTCAGCTCGTCAATAGCAGACCCATTCCTCGAGCTGGTTAGACTCAGCCTAGCATTGCCCCCTCCTCTCGAGCAGGTAAGGGCGCACCCCCTTCCAACCGACCACGACACAGTGGAGAGCGCAGCCATCTGGTAATCGACACTTGGTGCTCATCTACCCACTCGGTCTAAATGTTGGAGCAACCTCTGGAACCAAGAGGGTTCTGGGACTTTCACCCAAGGATATCTATAGCACTCCATGTAAAACAGATTTTTGGTGTCCCATCTGGCCATCCATGATATGCCTGTGGAGGCTACGGCCCTGATGTCGCTAGGGCATACAGTAATCACAATACAATGCAAAATGCATGAGTCATACAATCCAGTTATGCATCAATCCTGCGCATACCGTGCGCTCATGTGAGACAATCTCCGCATATCAGGGAGTCTCATAACAACTGGCACTATGACATATGCAATGGTCAATCATATCTCATAACAGACATGCAGATGATGCGTATGGACATGTGTCATGATGTTATGCAGTCATATACTCATAATCGGTATCAATAACCAACATCATCAATCGGCCTCGACAATATGGACATCTAACCAGCACTACCCTAAAGAATGACCCTCACAGGGCCAAACACATAATGGGCTGATAGCCTCACACAAAGACCTAATATACAACACAGTGGGCCTTGCCCAAGAACCACAGATACATCACAACGGGCCTCAACTTTGGTCGCATATACATCATATAGGTCTCGACAATCGGCCTTAGCAATCGAAATCCGAATCGGAGTAGGCCTCAGTAATCGAAATTGATAATCGGTTACGATATTCGAAATTGATCGATAATCGGTCTCGATACTCGGAATCGACAATCGGTCACGATGATCGGCCTTAATCGCTGATCAATCGATCGCCCATGATAATCAGAGTCTGTAATCGGCCATGACAATCGGAGTCGATCGGTAATCAGAGTCAACAAATCGGTCACGTCGATCGAAATCAGAAATCGACAGTCAGAATCAACCTCGACACAAGGTGGGGTCCATAGATAGACAGTCAATGATGGATCAAGCAATGTCAATGATGCCCAAGAGTTTGGGTTAACCCACTAGAGGACGATGAAAATGGGCCTATCCAAGCCTAAGGGAAGGTCACAATGTGGACATCCAACTATCATTGCCCAACAATGTGGCCATTTAACCAACACTACTCTCAAGGAGTGGCCTATACAAGGGATTCATACACAACTTAATGGGTCATACGTACATCGCACTGGACCTCAACCATGGGCCTTGAATACATCACAACGGGTCTTGCCCATGGGCCTCAGATTCAAGTAGGTGGGCCCTATCATATGGGCCTCAAAAAAAAATACATCATGATGAGCCTTATCATAAGGGCTTCAAACACAAACAGATGGGCCCCATTACATAAGCTAAAAGTACAAATAAGTGGGCCCCGCACATGGGCCAAATTACATCATGATGGGGCTCATGGATGGGTCACAATTATACTACATCGGGCCCCATCATATGGACTGCAAATACATCACTGCGGGCTACGCACATGGACGGCATGGATGTACAATATATACAACACGGCGGGCCGCATGAATGGACGTCATAGATATACAATACACACATCACGGCGGACCGCATACACGGGCCCTATACACATTACCAAGGACCACGACCCACGAGCCTCAAATGCATCAAAAGGGCTACGACCCATGGGCTTCAGCATACATCAAGTGGGTTACGTCAATGGGCCGCACTAATGGGCCATCATATATATCAAGTGGGTCATGCTAATGTACCGCACCAACGGGCCATACCAATGGGCCGTAAATGCATCACCATGGGCCCCATACGAGGGCCTCATGTACAACGTGTGAGTCACGTATATGGGTCTAACAATACAAACAAGTGGGCCCTGCACATGGGCCTCATACACAATAAGTTGGGCCTATCAATGGGCCCCCAGGAGAGTGACAATACGGATATTTGACCAACATTAACCTTACAATGTGGACGTCAAGCTAACATTGCTCCCAAGACATGGTCTGCCATAAACATCATTACATAACTAAGGTGGAATCACATATTGCAAAGGGCCTTATCTACATCCCATTGGGCCTCGAATACATCAAATGGGCCTCATCATATGGTCTTCATATATGTCAAGGTGGGCCTCAACAACAGGCCTCATACACATCACGGTGGGCCTAAATAACGGGCCTTGAATACATCACAATGGGCTTAAACCCATGGGCTTTAAATATATAATAGGTGGGCCCTGCACATGGGCCTCAGATTCAAGTGGGCTACATCCACGGGCCACACCAAAGGGCCTCATACATCAAGTGGGCCGCACCACAGGCCCCAAATATATCTGGGTGGGCCTCATGGATGGGCCATAAATACATCAAGGTAGGTCCCACCATAATGTTTATTTTCTATTCAATCTATTCATACGATCACAAAGACCTAATTTCAAGAGGAAAACCAATATTATATTGATCTAAAACTCTTGTGATCCAAAAGAGATTCCAATGGTAGCAGTTCAATCTCCACTATTTTCTACAGTGAGGTCCACCTGATATATCGACGGTGTGGATCTCACGTATTCAACCAAGGTGGATCTCACCGTCCAGCATTCTGGACAGTGCAGATACAACAGATACATTTGGGTGGGGTCCACAGATGTGACCTACCAACAAAAAGGACAGACGGTGTGTATACAACACATACAACAGAGTGGGAGATGTCCTGCCGTTCAGGGATAAATGGACGGACGCTGAATATAAAACACGTACATCAAGATGGGTCCCATACAATTAGGATGGACCAGATAAAATACATAAATCATGGTAGATCCCATAGACCTTCCACTGAATGGTGGTGGATCAAAGCACACGTCAGGTGGCCCTGCAGCTGCTGGACGGCTCTCTAGCAGCATGCACAAATAGATGGTCATGGATGAGACATATATCAGTGATGGGCCTGTTGTCTGCTGACCTGCACGCTGGTCGTTGGTCCCGGCCCTAAAATGATTTGGAAAACTGGATGGGCAGTGTGGAAGCATTCCACAATGGTGTGGGGCCCACGCACGTGGACCGGATGGCATGAATAAATCACTTACATAATGGTGGGTCCCACGTCCAAAGTGGCCCACATAAATATATATTATATTATTAATATAAATATATATATACTACACATATAATATTTATAATATTATATATATATATATAATATATAATATACACCATCCAGTCCAGCGTCCAAATCTTCTAGACGTGCTGGACTGATGGTGGATGTAAGGCACATACATTCAAGGTGGGTCCCACGTACGTGCTGTCCACACGTGCTATTAAAGTTGGTCCTATGTGATGGATGACCTTGATATACATGCTACTGGTGGGCCACCTAACTTGCTGACGTCCAACATCAGCTATACAGCTGGTGCGATACTCGAGCCAATCTGCCCCATGCAAGTGGGTCCCACATGGGGCCCACATAACGTTTATCCGCCATCCAAGCCATTGATAAGGTCACACGGACCTGGATGAAAAGGAAAAATAAATTTCAAGATGATCCAAAATTTCTCTGATAATCCAAAAAAGTTTCAATGGTAGACGTTAGACCTCACTGTTTCCTGTGATGTGGGCCACCTGAGTCTTAGATCAGGCTGAGTTTTAAATTGGGTCCACTTCGGGGAGTGTCCCACCCGATGAACGGTGTGGATATCGAATATACATCATGGTGGGGCCCACAACAGGGGGTCGTGGGTCCCTGCCTTCCGCCCGCTCGTCAAACGCAGCAGGACGCTGCAGCAGCAGCGCTTGCTGCTACGTGATTTTATTTTTATTTTTTTGAAAATTTTTTTTTTTTATGGTTTTTCATACAAGGGGCCCACATCGAAAGAATCTAATCCAGCCACTGGATTCCAGGCCTCAAGACGGACCAAATGAGACCAATATGTAACGTGTTTTTTGAGCGAATAGAAGAAACAAGGTGAGTTTTAATGGTAATTCCACTATCTCTTATGATATGGCCCGCCTGAGAATCGGATTGGTCTCAAATTTTGTCTCAATGTCTAAAATGATCTGGAGGATAGAATGGACGGTGTGGATTAAACCCACACATCAAGGTAGGGCCTGCATATGTAGCCCACTCCAAAGCTTGTTAAACCAAGCTATTATTTGTTTGCAGTTCATGTCCAGCGTCCCTGGACGCTTGACGGCTTGAGCACAACACATATAGGTAAGGTAGGCCCCACCTCTAGACGTGCTGTTTAGATGGGCCACCAAAAGGCTGGGTGGTGTGGATAATATACACATCAAGGTGGGGACCATCCGAGTAGGTCACACAATCATGTCATTACACACAAAATATTTGGAAAAGGAGAGGGAGAGAGAGAGAGGCACCCACATTAGGATCTTATCTTCTTCTTCCGCCTATAGCCTCTAGAGCTCCAAGGGAACAAGATTCAATGGTTGGGATTGGAGGGTTGGATTTGGGGGTGGAGAACTTGCAAATGGTTGGAAATGGAGAGCTCTCATGGACATTGGGAGCTCTCTCTCTCTTGCTAGGAAATAAGAAAGAAAGAGGGAGGGAAAGAGAGAGGTGGTAGTTCTTAGGCAATTAATGAGTTTGAGTAATGGGGAAAAAGGAATGGGTGGTTGCTTGAAAGGAGTTATGGCTAGGGTAGGGTAAGGTAGGGTAGGGTGATGTCACCCCTAGGATGACATCATAGTAATTATGACTTTCTAGGAAAATACATCAACAGGGATAGGTGGGTCCCGCGATCAATGGTTGGGATAATGCACGAGCCGGATCTCATAATCTGAGAGTCGCATTGACGCACGAGACGTGACGTCGAAATCGCGTCGACGACGCGATCAAAATGACACAGGTCTCAGGTTGAGTCGGCTCAAGTTTACAGGATATGATTCAAAAGCACGTGCAAATGCTATTTACACGTCGTGGGTTGCCAGAATTTGACTGGAAGGACCGTGGGATCTTATGGAACAGTACATGCTAGGATACGGGTCTTACAGATATAGGCAAAGTTATTCAAGGAGGCATAGAATTTCACCTTCAGGCCAACAATTGTTATTGTTTACAAAGTCCGTAAGAGCTACTTTTGAAGGTAAACTTATCACTCATAAGTTTGAAAAAAAAAACTAAAGGAGTAGTTTACAAGGCTTATTATCATTGATGAGCAACCATTTAAAATAATAGAGAGTAAAGTGTTCATGGGATACAATAAATTCTTTAATTCTCAGGTTGAAAAGGTCTCCGGTGTTACTTTGAAGAGAGAGTGTATGAAGATGTACGCAAGTGAGAAAATAAAGTTGAAAGTACGTAGTTTTGGCATTGGTTTCAAGAATAAGTTTGACTTCTAATATATGACCAGCGTAAAATTAAAGAAAGGGATACATTTCATTAACTGCAAACTATGTTGATGAAAATTGAAAAGTTTACAAGAGAATATTTAACTTTTTCCAGCTTCCACCTCCTTATTTCGGTTTGGTTATTTCATATTGCATTTACAACTGTTTACAAGATTGGGGCATTGAAAATAAAGTCTCTTCATTAACTTTAGATAATGTTTCAACAAATGATAATGTAAGAATCATTCATACATAACCAGTTCAAGTTAATTGATTTATTTTTTGAGAGAAAAATATTTCAAGTTCAGTGTTGTGTACACATTCTGAACCTAATTGTATTAGAAGGGTTGAAATCAATTAACCAAACTATAGAGAATGTAAGCGAGAGTGTAAAGTACATAAGGAGCTCACCTTCAAGATTGAGTATATGGAATGACATAATCCAACATTTGAATATAAAGTCTCCAAAAACGTTGAAACTAGATGTATGCATACGTTGGAATTCGACTTTTGAGATGTTGAATTCGGCCCTTGAATTGAAACTTGTATTTCTAGAATATGCAGCACATGATAGAACGTATGTTTGGTTGCCTACTTAAGAAGATTAAAATAAAGCAAAAGAAGTTAATAAGTTTTTAAAAGTTTTTTATGATTGTACGAAAATATTTTCTGGTAATAAGTTTCTTACAGCAAATATGTTTCTTCCAGCTACGTGGAAGATCAAGAAAGCCCTAAAGAAATGTGTCAATGAAGGTCCATTTTTTCTGCAACTTATGATAGGTGGTATGCAAATGAAGTTTGATAAGTGCTGGGATGAATGTCATTTATTAATATCTTTAGCTTTTGTTATTGATCCTCAATTTAATATGAGTTATGTTAAGTACATTTTTATGAAGATTTATTCTAATGAAAAAGTAGTAACTGAAGCATCGAAAGTTTATGACGTAATCAAAGTATTGTACAATATGTACACAAGCACAGGATCCACACCAAGTATTAACGAAGTTACATCGCATGTTGCTACAAGCTCTAATACTATACTCAACGATGATTACATATCTTTCTTAATAAAAGAAAATACAAATATTGATTTGAAAGAATCAGAATTAGACTTGTATCTCAAAGATTTAGTCATAAAGGGCAAGATTCAGTCTTCGATGTTTTGGAGTGATGAAAAATGAGAGTTAGTGAAGGAAAATATCTTACACTATTAGCGGTGGCATGAGATTTTCATATTTCAACGGTGACATCGGAATCTGCTTTTAGCACAAGGAGTAGCGTCATGATCAAGACTCGAAGCTCCCTTGCACTAGATACAATAAAAGTATTATTTTGTATACAAGATTGTTTACGTCCAAGTTGGGGAGGTTCTGATATTGATAAGGAAGAGGAGGAGAATGTGTTTCAAGCCGTAGTACATGAAACAACAGAAACATGAATGGAGTTAAGTTAACGTTTCTAATTAATTTATTGAAACTTGGAAATGATGTAATGGGTACTCTTTTATTTTTATCTTTATGTTATGTTAATGGACGTTATACGTACAATATATTAATGGTTTTTTTCCATCCATAAATTATTTTTATTTTATGTCATATTTTATTATTATTAAAATACTAATTTTTCCAACATGATATGTAGATATGTCTTCAAGTGAACCATCGATCGACGTTTGGGACTATGGTTCCTTAGTTCATTCTCCAAATTCTGAAAAGTTAAAGATTTTGTGTTATTTGTGTGAAGTCAAATTTGTTAACAAAACTAATCATCTCAGGTTACATATATCCTATCGGGATGGAGATGCAAAACAGTGTCCTAAAGCTCCAAAGGAAGTCCAACTTCTTTTCCATGCACTTATTGATTCAAACCAAAAAGCTTTCACTCCCCTATTCAAACTTTCTAAGGCAGATGAAGAAGCTAAATTATAAGCATTGGAATAAGAACAAATTCAACTCGCCTTAAAGCGCAGTATGGAAGAGGCTTCTACACCTCAACGATATCCCTCAAAGACAACATGATGTCGAAGCAAGTTCAAACTGCACAGCTAAAAAGAAAAAGAGTAAGAATTCATCTAAGTTTCTCTCCAGTCTTAGTGAGTTTTATAGGACGTTGGGAACTATGTATAAATTTTTTCACAAAAAAAGTTTAAAAATTCTAATTCAAACTATACAAGAGGGCGATAAAAAACTATCTCCACCTTTTGATTAGGGAGAGATGAACGAGTACGTATATGAAGATTTGGATAACATCTCGAGCTCAGCAAATGAATCTCCTCTACAATAGTGTCTTCAGTTTGTATTTGAAATTTTATTTTATGCTTTATTATGTTATTAAATGTATATAGGCAAATTATAATTTTAACTCGATACTTTCGACTTCCTGGTTCCGAGTTTCGACATTGTACAATCTTGAAAACTAAACTTGAACTCAAATTCAAAAACTTGAAAATTCAAAAACTAAACTAGAAAATTAAACTCGAACTCGAACACGGCTCGAAAGCTCAAGCTCAAACTCGGTTCGAACTGGTCTAATTGCTGACTGAGCTGAGCCAAGCTGGAGATGCTGGCTCGGTCACCGACCTGAGTTCGAGCTAAGTGTGCCTGGTGACTGAGCCAAGACATGCTGATGCCAGCTCGACTCGATTCAACTCGATGTACACCCCTACTTAGAACTCAAGGGATTAAAGGTCTAGGATATGGAATCATCTAACATTCTATTGAACTAAAATGCATCATCTTGCCTAAGAACCAAATGTCATTTTATAAGAAATCGATTTACAATGGCTATAAAACGGTTATGTCGATCCGATTTAAAGGCCCTTCGAGGGGATCGAAGGTCCTTCGATAGGATCGAGCACACTATCAATTCATCGAGAAAATTTAGGAATTTATATGTTGGGTTGTTGGACTAATTATTTTATCGGATCGAATGGTCCTTCAATTTCATCAAGTCTCATAGACATCTTGTCAATGAGATTGAGGACCGCTCAAAAACTGTTATTATGGGCATACGATTTCACAACAGCTTTGCACCTTTTCTAGCTTTAATTATCATGTTCTAATTTTGGTTCTAAGGCTAAGGGGTGAGTAACAAGGTTTACTTATAAGGTTAGGATCATCTAGAGGTTTAAGGACCATTTTGTGTCAAGGTTAAGGTCACCATGGCATCTCATTTACATGTTCTTTGTTCCTTGATGCTCTACGTCCTCTTGTGTCTTCAGTCTTCATCTTTTAAGGGGTCAAACGAGTATATGACACATGGACTCATGTGATAGATAAACAAGGTGCACAAATCAGTCCACTAACAGTTTTCACCACATTGACTTTCCTTAACTCCATGATCTCTACTTTTCAAGTGAGACATGTTATCTTTGCATTCACATCATCATTTTCCTTCAATATGTGCATACCTCCTTTTTCCTTGGCCATGGGCTTAGTATTATTTGTCTTGTTAGAAGTGTCTCACGATCGAGCATTCTCGCCTAGAAGATCAAAGTAATCACAAACCTCATCGGGATCCATACTCATGAACTCGCCATTACACATCATCTCTATGAATTGCCGCATGTTTGAACTCAACACGCCATTAAAAAAAAAAATTAATCACTCGCCATATT
The DNA here is from genome assembly GCA_037074715.1 of Magnolia kwangsiensis. NCBI lineage: Eukaryota > Viridiplantae > Streptophyta > Magnoliopsida > Magnoliales > Magnoliaceae > Magnolia > Magnolia kwangsiensis. The sequence continues at coordinate 928,095 of CM073585.1, forward strand.
TTGTTGCCATGATGTGGTAGGCAAGCAAGAATTCTTTAAAACGTTATCAACATTGCAAAAATGTTTCATTTCTCTTTTGGGAGAAGTTCATGATATTCTGTCGTAGGATGTTCGTTTTATGAAGAGGGAAAAACTTTTTTAGGAATTCTCCGATCATCTTAACCTATATCTCAATGGATCTCAGCCTCAAGGAGTGTAACAATAATTTGGCTCTCTCCTTCAAAAAGAAGAGAAATGGTTTCAGTCTAACAACATCTTTAGAGACTTTGTTGTAATGCAAAGTTGCTACAATCTCATTGAATTCTTTGAGGTGTAAGTGTAGACTTTCACAATCAAGTGCATGAAATTTGGGAAGTAACTAGATTATTTCATGTTTAAAATCAATGTTGCTCGCGTTCACAGGAAAAACCATACAAGACAGCGTGGTTATTCTTATAGGTTACATGTAATAATGTAAAGTCCTAACCAGTGGCACGCTATGCACTTCATTTTTAGATTGGTTTGGTTCATTCTCAACCATTGTTCCGGTTAAATCACAAGTGACATAGAATTTTTTAACACAGTAATTGGACAACCCTTCAACTAAAATTCCTTCACTTAAAAGTTGTTTTGTGTAATCATGTGTCCACTTAGGCATGAATACACAAAAACGCTATAATTAAAACCTAAAACCTACAAAAGAAAATTACAGACACGCAATTAAAAAACAATTATACAGAAAAAAGCAAACAATGAAAGATGTTAATAACAATGAACTAAAAAATTAAAACTAACCTAGAAACAAAATATATCATAAAGTGCTCTTAATGCCTAGTCCCAACAACCGCGCCAAAAATTTGATACAATCCTAAGATTACACACCCAAATGCATATAGTAAATTAGTAAAGTACTTGGTAAGACCAAGGTCGATCCACTGAAAATTAGAGAGTAGACACACTATTAAAACTAGAAAATCTAGATTTTTCCCGTTATGATGAATTCGAAATTGCTTATAAAATAATAATAAATGACAACCAAGGCACTAAGGATCAACTTTTAACCAATCCTTGATATTAATTCGTCAATCCAATCTAATAAATTAATTGGAATCGAATAGGGATTCTTTCTGATTAAAAAATAAAACAATTAAATCAATTATAACATCCAAACAAAGATATGAATACCAATTGATCAATTTACTTCATTAAGAATTAAGTAATTGATCACACGAATATTCAAGCATCTATTATACTTGAAGTTAATAATAAATAAAGGAATTTTACATATCAAAACTTTCACCAATACTAAAAATTCAATCAAAACAATTATAATTCATCAATCAAAGCATAATCCTTGAATTAAAAATGAATTACCAATAAGAATCCATTTAAAGGTTCACCCATTAGCCTTAGTTAAGAGAATAGCCAACCATAGCCAATAAAAAACTATTCTCAAAAAGAAGAAAAATATAAAAATAAAGCTAGAAGAATAAGAGGAAAGAAAAAAACTGAAAGAAAAAGCTCTCTCTCTCTCTCTCCACGTCATTTTATGATGCCCTAAACATGTTTAGAGAGCTCTTTAAATAAGAAATTTTTCACCAACTAAAGCAAATCTTCACTCGTACGCAACTTTAAACACCGTTGATTGATACCATCAACCAATCAACTGTAATTGAAGTTTTTCAATCAATCAAAATATTCTAGTCGATTGAATCGAACATTTAAAAAAAAAAAAAAATTCAGTGGCTAACCCTTCATCGATCGAATCGAAATTGTTAAAAAGTATCCAAAGAATTTCCAAAAGTCTTCTACACATTGAAAATTTACCTAATCAAGCCAATTTACCATTTATATGTAAGGGAAAACAATGTAATGTTAATGTTAATATGTAATATTTAGCGGTTATCACTGCAGATTCTGAAGCTTCATTTGGCTAGTGGCTACTCCAAGTCAAACGCACTTTTATATTTGAATCAACCCTGCATTTAAGTCAAATCAAACCAAAATCAGCATAAGAAAAAAGTTCTGCATTTAAGTCAAATCAAACCAAAATCAGCATAAGAAAAAAGTTAAGAAAGTGAAGGCTTCATTCCATGCATGTTCATGAACGGGAGGGCGTTCACGGTATTTAAACAAGTGGAAATAATAGAGGGCTAATTGCCAAGTCTATGAATGATATCAACCATACCAAGGCTATGCAATACAAAGGCAATGCAATGCAAACATGCTAATCCTCAACTAATCCATATATCAAAACGATTCACATCTTGAATATCACTGAGGTTTAGTACACAAGCACTGGTTTGCAACGCACAACCATTGGCACAATCATTGCAATAGTAAGAGTCCTCACTGATCGCCTCGTCAGTGGTAATTCTAATACCCACCTGGCTTGCCAGTAGCAGACTCATTCCCAAGTAGGTCAAACTTAACCTCAATCTCTACCCCGCACTACAGGCAAGTGAGGTCGAACCCCTTTCTAACAGACCCTGACACACTTGGAGATGCAACTTACTGGTATTTGACACTCGTGCGCATATGAATCCACTCAAACTAGATATTGGAGTATCCTACTGGTACCACAAGATTTAAGAACTTTCACCCAGGAACATCTATGACATTCTATAACCTTAATAGATTTTTAGTGTCTATAATCTCATCTGCTAGCCATAGCAAGCCATAGTGGCGACAACCCTAATATCACTAAGGTGTACATGTGATCATGACATACATAATGCATGATGCATGAACCACATCCAAGTCAAGCACTAGCAATGTGAATTGTGTAACATGTGGATGACCCTATCTCATATGGGTCCCCTATGTGCCTCAAACCATAAGGCGTATAATGCAAGTTGGCCATGTATTAGGTAACTAGGTATAAGTACCAACCATGGCATCATGGTTAGCCATATGTTACCATGATCAATTATAATCCAAATATAGGCACACATATGTATAAACACCTCACCCATTCTAGCAACTTGATAAAGCATGAATAGTCCTTAAGAGAGTTACCCTAATCTTAGCTTAACCAAAACCCTCATGCCTCATCCATTCCAAAGCCAGAGCCATATTCAAGTTGTTTTAAAGCTAAGAAGTCATTCCCAAGCCTTAAGCCACTTGTCGAGCCATCTGATTGAATTTGAAGCAAAGTAATTGGGAAGCAGTAGTTTAACTACCAACAGCAGTAGGTCAATTACCACCTCCTCCCAAGAGATGTGCCCTGAGGTATAAATGTTGATCTCCTAAAGAGACAACTGTAGTGGTATCTATTTTACCCATGGACTTCAACTCATTTACTGTTTTACCTAACCTCATCAACCTATGGGAATCTATCATGTGGTATCTCCTACCCTTCAACCAATCAGTAGCCTCCACCTAACTTTTAGCTTTCATAATCCCAACAATTACCAGAAAACTAGCATGGGGCTATAAATACCCATATCCTCTCTTCATTCCACATCAACCAATATCAAAAAGAGAGTGAGAGTGAGTAAGAGAGTGAGAGTGAAAGAAGAGCTTGAGTTTCCAAAGCTTTCATCCTTTTCAGCTCACTTAGACTCCTCTAAACCCTCTCCTAGCCATCAGGCCACTTTGGTCAACCCTTTCAAGCCATAACGTTCATACATCATCCAAGTCATATCCAAGTGCAAGCTAAAGATCGTGCCATCATCACTAGCATCTATACTTTTCCAATCGCATCATCATCTCCCTTCTCAACCCTCATGCTTCTCCAAGTTTCCATTGAATGTATGCTCTATGACTTACCAAAACTTCGGATCATGTCGCATCAGGAACCATGGTAGCCTAGTATGCTTACATGTCATTCTAGCATTATCACATCTCCTCTTAATCCCATTTCTATTATAGACATTCTATATATGTATACTTTGTAGCTTGCTGGAATTTTAAACCCTGCCACAAACGAAATCAGTCCCTTAGTCCTATTTTAATACCTTGCATCTTGTAATTTTATCACATAAGATTAGCTTACCACACAAAGTAGAGACCGTACACTAGTATGATTAGAAAGGTGCCTAACATTTTTGTTGAGGGTCAAATATTGCATATTAAACCCTGATTATTTTCTGAATTTACGCATAAGATACTGTTTAATAGCCCAATTTAATTGTGTTTGTGTTGCAAGGTGGATTTACGGATGTGGACTGAAATTAGATGCTAAAAGTATGAAATTAATGCTCAAGATTCACCAGAGCAAGGGACGGACTTCAGAGGACCAAGATTGACGGATATACACAGTCAGAAATTCAAAAAAAACTAAGAAACTGAAGCTCAAGCGGCTTGAAACGTGCCCAGAGTGCAAGATCACAGAGTTCCCACCATCAGTTTGGCTCGAAACTTTATATGTGGCCTGAGGACAAGAAAGTAACTGTACAAGTCAATTTTCAGCCATTGGATCCCTCTAGAAGTAACCCAACGGGCAGATCAGCCCCTTAAATCCTTTAGTGGGGTCCACCTGATCTCTGGATACACTTTAATTTTGGTTTCAACTGTTTAAATGAGGTGAGAAAGTGGATGGACAGATTGGATCTTGCATATACATTAAGTGGGACCCACCTTGCATGTGCATGTGCACAGCCCATGCGCGAGCGCCGTGCACCGAACAAAGTCAAGTCGGTCAGCAGCACGCTGACCGACTCCTTCTTCCAGATTTGAAAACGGACAATGTCTTTACGCTGTCCGTCCATTTTTCGTGTACTGGGCCCCACCCATCAGCCTTATCAAAGATCTGAATTGTTCATTCGTCTCGTGCGTCAGCCACCACCTACACCTAGGTGTCAGAATTCAAAGAAGCAGCGAGGATTCGTTTTCAGCCATTCAAATATAAAACGGACGGTAGAATAAAAGATCTCGTGGGCCTCACCAAAATCACTAAAAATTCACCATTTCCTGACGGTTTTTCACCAGAAATTCAATGGACGGTATGGATTTTCCATGTAATGTCGTCCTGGGGCCCACCGACCATCACAGCGAGCGTAGGTGTGGCCTCTGTTTCGCAACAGAGGACGTTGATTCATGTTGTGGGTCCCATACATTGTACATATGAACAATCTGGACCGTCCATTAGACCAAAATGGTCCATGTTATCACTGCCTAGGTGGCATTATTTCAGAATATCGCAAGGATCTAAATCCAATCCGTCAAACGCAGGATTGACGACGGAATGGAAGATTAAGTGGGCCGCGTCAAAAGACGTCCAAAATTATCCATAACCAGCCAAAATTTCAAGCTAAACAAGATGAATGGAATGGATTTCCTTCCTGACCTCAATTAAGGGCCCACCAACAAGGACAGATGCGTAAGATGAGTTGGCTGCGTAAGTGGGAGTTGCGAAACTCCACCGACAATCTGTCATACGAAGTGGCCCTTCTGCCGACTCCAGAACCGGCTTCCTTGCTGGCTATAAAAGGGGAAGGAAGGGAGAGAGAGAGAGGATATTCAGATCTGGGGAAAGATATTCACGGCTGGAGAGCTTGGGCTTGGACGTGGATCAGAGAGAAGAGAGAGAGACAGAGGTTTTTTATTTTATTTTTTTTCTTGTCTTTCTTTTCTTTTGAAATTTAGTTTAGCCCATTCATGTTGAGCTAAACCTCTTAGCTAGGGCTAAGAGGTGAAGCTTATAGCATGATGGGAGATCCTCCGCTTGTGCCTTTTGTTTAAAACTGAATTGATATTGATTTAAGTTTATTAATGGAATGTTTTTAGTCTTTAATGGTCTGTTGTGACTGAAATTACAATGGGTCTACAATGGCTTTGAATATTTTCTTCCCTTTTGATGTTTATGACGTCAGGAAGCCTTGTTGTTCACCATCGTCTCCTGGGCATGGTCGGATGACAGTACCCTTCCTAACTTCATACATGTTGATTGGTTGGCAATTAGTTTAATTCTATTGTTTATCATAGTCTCCTCTGCATGGTTTGGTGATGGAATCCATTCGAATTCATACACCTTTCATCTCTTTGAAAACTAGATCAACGGCAGTTCAGTAATTTTCATGATTTTTGATGCAAGCATAAGTTCTCCCTGATCTCTACAAGTGGATCATCTGAATCCTTAGTTTCCTATTCCTGATTTTTCTTAAGTTTTAGATAATAATCTCACAATTCTTCATTAAATTTTATTTGATTTAGATTTCATCTCATTCTAGTTCTGGTTCTAGTTAGTTTTAGATAACGTACAAGTTTCAGTCCCTTGGGATTCGACCTCGGTCTTACCGAGTTATTACTACATTACAACCCTGCACTTGGGGAGTGAACAAGTTTTTGGCGCCGTTGCCGGGGACTGTCGGCTACGTTTTTCTGAAATTAATTAGTTTTAGGATTAGTTTAAGATTAGATTTTCTTTTTAGAATTTTCTAATTCTAGGTTTAGAAACTTAGTTATTTTCCTTGTTAGAAATTTTTCCTAACTTTAGAAACTTACTATTCTTCATTCTATCTGATTTTTAGAACTAACTCAATTTTTCTATTTTGTAGGAAGCTTCTAATTTAGTAACCTCTTTCTAATTCTTCTTTCTTTGGAATTTCTTCCTTTCTCTAGAAATTAATTTACTTTTAATTAAGACTTTCTATTCTTAAAAACTAACTTATTTTGTTTTGTTTTACAGATTCTTAACCTAGGACTCCAAATTTGGTAACTTCTTTTCATCTTTCCCTTTTATTTTCTAGATTTCTACTTCTTTTCTCTTAGGTCTAGGTAGAATTTAAATCGAGGGCTGAGTGTGTTTTATGCCCCAGTAGGTACGCGACAACACTCGACGTCTCGTGACTGAAGGAGGATTAGTTGAGGGGTTGACTGTCCATCACAGGACTAGACACCACTTGAATTCTCCTGAGACAGAGGAGGTTATGGCTGAAAATCAACCTCAAGCACTACCCCAACCTAGGGTTGAGGAAGTACATAATGAGAATGAGGTACACCACGCACCCCTGCCTCGTACTTTATGAGATTATTTACAACCGGTGGGGGTGAGTACGCCCTCATGCATGATTTTTCCTCCGAATACAGGACATATGGACATCAAGCCAGGGGTTATCCAACTCCTTCCCAAGTTTCATGGGCTTGAATCTGAAGAACCATACTTGCATCTGAAAGAGTTCGATGAAATCATAGGCACCTTATATTTCCCTAATGTATCTGAAGATACTATTAGGCTGAAACTCTTTCCATTTTTCTTGAAAGAAAAAGCCAAGACGTGGTTACATTCACTGCGTCCTAGATCCATTGGCACATGGAATGATATGCAGAGGGAATTTATAAAGAAATTTTTCCCACATCATAAAACAATTACCCTCAGGAGAGCAATCATGAACTTTGCCCAAAAGGAAGATGAAACATTCTTCCAATGTTGAAAAAGGTTCAAGGATCTGGTTATGCATGCCCACAACATGGCTTTAAAATATGGCGCATTACGAATTTTTTCTATGATGGGCTAACATCTTTCATGCGCCAAATGGTCGAGACAATGTGTAACGAAGATTTCATCAATAAAAATGTCGACGATGTATGGGATTACCTCGATAGTCTCGCGAAAAAAACACAATCATGGGACTATTACCCAAGGACGAACGCTACGTCTAGGCCAACTCATTCAAAGGAAAAGGGAGGAATATATCTCCTAAACGAAGATGATGATCTTAACGCTAAGGTGGCTAATCTCACCAGAAAATTTGAGGCCATGGAAGGAAAGAAGGAAAAGGTTAATGAAAGTGTTTGCGGCATCTGTGATTGCAACATTCATACTACTAAAAATTATCCTTCAATACCTGCCTTTTGAGAAGTATTGAATGAACAATCTAATGCCGTAAATAACTATCAAAGACCTTTCAATGGACCACCCTCTAATACATACAATCCTGGTTGAAAAATCATCCAAATTTCAGTTGGAGGAATGGACCAACGGCTACACCTCAAGGTTTCCTAAACCAAAATCCAACTCAAGAGCAACCTCAAGAGGATTTGGTTCTAAAACATTTTCAAAAGCAAGAGCTTTTCAATCAGGGTATGATGCAAGCCTTTCAAGACCTTACAAAAGCAATACATGAACTTAAGGCTGAAAAGATGATTGGAAATAAGGGGAGCTTCCCAGCTCAACCTCTTTCCAATCCTAAACCGCATTATGGAGTTAGTGATCCCAGCTCTTCAAATCAAATGGAGCACGCTAAATCTATCACCACCCTTAGGAGTGGGAAGGTTATTGATAAAACCCTTCCGGTTAGGCCCGAAAAGCCTCAAGAACCAGAAGAGGACAACAATGATGGATCTAGCGACGCCCCAAAAAATTTAAACCGGAACCTCTAGAGAAGCCAGTTGCTCCGTTTCCCCAACGGTTGGTTGAACCAAAATGTCTATCTAACTCTCAGGATATCCTAGAGGTGTTGAAACAAGTGAAAGTCAATATTTCTCTACTTGATGTTGTAAAATAGATACCTTTATATGCTAAATTCCTAAAAGACTTATGCACTACCAAATGACGGAAAAGTTTTCAAAAGAAGATCTCCTTGACTGAGAAAGTGAGTGTCATCCTAAAACAAGACGTACCGCAAAAATTCAAAGACCCCGGTTGCCTAACCATATCATGTGTAATTGGGAACTATCGAATTGATCACACACTTCTTGACTTAAGAGCGAGCGTCAATCTAATTTCCTACTCGATATACCAACAGTTAGGTTTGGGTGAATTAAAACTCACCCGAACCACACTACAACTTGCTGATCGTTCTATTCGTGTACCAAGAGGGATCATCGAGGATGTGTTAGTCCAGGTTGATAGATTCTACTACCCTATTGATTTTATCATCTTGGACACCGAACCTATCAACGACACTAGCACTCAGATTCCCGTCATCCTTGTTCGCCCATTCCTGTCCACTTCAAATGCAATTATCAATTGCAGGAATGGTGTTTGACTATGTCTTTTGAAAATTTGACATTGGAATCAAATATCTTTTTCAATAACAGCAGCAACTCAGAGGATGATGACGATTTTCACGATGTTAACATGATTGATTCTTTTGTGGAAGACAGGACACCTCTCACATTATCTTCTGATCCTCTAGAGACGTGCCTGGTCCACTCCCATGATCTTGATGATGATATAATTAGGGAGACGTGTGCCATGCTTGATACTGCACCGGTACTTGAAGTTAACCGGTGGAGGCCACAAATTGAAGAGTTGCCCCAAACTGATGTGGTGCCTCTACCGTCTAACCTCAAGCCACCGAAGCTTGACCTAAAATCTTTACCCTCTGATTTAAAATATGTCTATTTAGGTCAAGATGAGACATATCCGGTGGTGATCTCTGCCCACCTAGAGAAAGAACAAGAGAGTATGCTCATATCTACTCTCATTGAGCATAAGGGAGCTCTTGGATGGACGATATCGGACCTCAAGGGAATTAACCCATCGATTTGTACTCACTGCATATATCTTGAGGATAATGCAAAGGCTGTTCGGAAATCACAGCGTAGACTAAATCCAAACATGAAGGAAGTGGTTAAGGCCGAGGTTTTCAAACTTTTGGAAGTGGGGATCATATACCCCATATCCGATAGTCAATGGGTGAGTCCAACTCAGGTGGTTCCTAAGAAGTCCGGGATCACCATCGTAGCCAATGCCAATAATGAACTCGTGCCGACCAGAGTTACTACTGGTTGGAGAATGTGCATTGACTACAGGAAGCTGAATACCGTCACTAGGAAGGACCACTTTCCTTTGCCCTTTATAGATCAGATCTTGGAAAGATTAGCTGGTCATTCCTATTACTGTTTCCTTGACGGGTATTCAGGTTATAATCAGATTGAAATTGCCCTTGAAGATCAGGAAAAGACTACATTTACATGTCCCTATGACACCTTTGCTTACAGAAGGATGTCATTCGGGTTATGTAATGCCCCTGCCACCTTTCAGCGATGCATGATGAGTATCTTTTCTAACATGGTGGAAAAATATTTAGAGGTCTTCATGGACGATTTCTCTATTTTTGGTTCATCTTTCAGCGAGTGCTTAGCAAGTCTTAAATGTGTGCTGAAAAGATGTGAAGAAAAAAATTTGGTACTTAACTGGGAGAAGTGTCATTTTATGGTTCAAAAGGGAATTGTCCTTGGACATATCATCTCGTCCAAAGGAATCGAGGTAGATAAGGCAAAAATTGATCTTATCTCTAACCTACCTCCACCCAAGAACATCAGAGATGTGCGATCTTTCTTGGGACACACAGGATTTTACCGACGATTCATAAAGGACTTTAGTCTCCTCCCTCGTCCTTTATGTAATCTTCTTCAAAAGGATGCACCATACGAGTGGACTGAGCAGTGCCAAGAAGCTTTCACTAAGCTTAAAGGCATGTTAACCACTGTATCTATCATGTAGCCACCCGACTGGAGTCTTCCTTTTGAACTTATGTGTGACGCCTCTGATTATGCTCTTGGAGCGGTTCTAGGCCAAAGAAAAGATAAGCGGCCTTATGTCATTCACTACGCAAGTAGGACTATAAATCCTGCCCAAGTGAACTATTCAACCACGAAAAAGGAACTCTTAGCCGTAGTGTTCGCTTTGGATAAATTTCGGTCCTACCTGATCGGATCTAAGATCATTATTTATACAGATCATGCGGCACTTAAGTATCTTCTTTCCAAGAATGATTCTAAGCCCCGCCTAATACGATGGATCCTTCTACTCCAAGAATTTGATTTAGAAATTAAAGATAAAAAGGGAGTAGAGAACGTAGTGGCCGATCATCTTTCTCGCCTTAATATATCTGATTCCCTTGAGGTGACCCATATTAATGACATGTTCCCTGATGAACAACTGTTTAGAGTCTCTCATTCACCTTGGTTCGCTGATATTGCTAATTATCTTGCTACAGGTACCATACCGACACACTGGATGTCACAAGATAAGAAGAAATTCTTTACCAAGGTGCGTAACTTTTTCTGGGATGATCCATATTTGTTTAAATATTGTCCAAACCAAATCTTAAGGAGATGTGTGTCAGACGATGAGCATCAGAGTGTCATCTCCTTTTGTCACTCACAGGCCTGTGGTGGTCACTTTTCTGCTAAAAAGACCACGGTCAAGATTCTACAGTGTGGCTTTTACTGGCCCACTATGTTCAGGGACACTCATGAGTTTTGCAAAGCTTGTGAGCGTTGTCAAAAATTGAGAGCATTGTCACGTCGAAATATGATGCCTTTGAATCCCATCCTTATTATTGAAGCATTTGATTGCTGGGGCATTGATTTCATGGGACCATTCCCCCAATCATTTGGAAATCTGTATATTTTGCTCGCCGTAGACTATGTCACTAAATGGGTCGAAGCAATTTCGTGCCGCAAAAATGACCATCGCACGGTCATTAAATTTTTGAAAGAAAATATCCTGTCGCGGTTCGGAACGCCTCAAGCCATCATTAGTGACGGGGGCTCACACTTTTGTAATAAACCATTTGAGAGTTTAATGAAGAAATACAATATCTCTCATAAGGTGAGCACCCCATACCATCCACAGACAAGTGGACAAGCTGAGATTTTCAATAGGGATATCAAACATATCCTAGAGAAAATGGTTAACCCTAACCGTAAGGATTGGTCAATTCGATTGACCGATGCTTTATGGGCATACCGAACTGCTTTCAAAACTTCTATTGGAACATCTCCCTTTAGACTTGTCTATGGGAAGGCTTGTTACTTTCCTGTGGAATTGGAACATAAAGCATACTGGGCGATCAAAAATCTAAATTTCAATCTGGGCAACGCTGGCTCGCTACGCAAACTTCAGTTAAATGAACTTGAAGAAATCCGGAACGATGCGTACGAGAACTCGAGAATTTACAAGGACAGGATGAAGGCATTTCATGATCAACATATTCTACGAAAATCATTCACGCCAGGTCAGAAAGTCCTCTTGTATGACTTTCGACTACATCTCTTTCCGGGTAAGCTTCGATCTCGTTGGACCGGCCCTTACATTGTTATTACTGCTTATCCTCATAGGGCCGTCGAGATAAGAGATCCCGACAATGGCAAGGAGTTTAAAGTCAATGGACATCGATTAAAGCCATTTGTCGAGGCAATTGATTCAGAGGATATGTCCCTGCCTCTGATTGCTCCTGTTTATTAGGACCGATCTCCTAGTCTGATGGAGGTATAGGTAGGTTTATCGCTTTCATAGGTATAGGATAGTTGTTTTATTTGTCTGGCTGAAGACAGAAAATTTAGCGCTCTTGGGAGGCAACCCAGCTTTTTTATTCCTTTTCATTCTTTAGTAGATGATTCAATGTTTGTGGGTAACATTACTGCAAACCCTCACGAGACTACAACTCGTCCACTAGGGGTAACCTAGGGGTTTAAAGGCTTGTTGCATACGCTAAATGCAATCGAGAGCACCTGCGAAAGTGGTATAGGTAGGATTTTATTTTCATTATTTTTGTTCTGTTTTCTCTCTCATGCTCACAAGTTTTCATGCTATGATTTCTTGGAAAGTCTCTCTCTTGATTCGTTATCCAGGTACTATCTTCCCATCACTTTACTTTTGTTGTTCCATGTGCATTACATGTTTAGATCTTTTACATTGAGGACAATGTAGATTTTTAGTTGGGGTTGGGGAGATTAGGCAACCTAATCAGTGTTTTCTTGGTCTTGAGCAAAAATTGTGAAAATTTTTAAAATTTTTCTGAAAATTTCTTGTGACTTGAACTGATTTTGACATCTATCTTTGATTTAAAATTGCAAGATACATGATGTTGGTAATTTATGACTCTTGAATTTAGATACTTGATAGATTCCACAATTAAGTTCGAATTATCAATCCATGATTAGAGGTTTTAAACATTGATTGAATCATGATGTCACATGTCACACCTCGCTTTGACATTTAGATTTCAGTTCCATATCGAAGGATTAACTTGGTAATCACTGAGCATGAAAGGAACCAGCCTGAAATATCTTGCCATCATGATATAAAAATTGAAAAGGTTGGGTAATTAATCTTCACCATAGGTTTGCTCCCTATAGGTGTGGAGTTAATACCCCTTGAATGATATCTAAAAAGAGTCAGGTGTACGGTCTTCACCATGGGTTTGCTCCCTATAGGTGAGGATTTGATTCCCCTTCTTGGCAGTACTGTTAATAAAATAAATAAATAGCTTTGTGAGGCAAGTTTTGGTTATCATGAATTCTCGTGTTGGTTACCAATGATATCCTAAAATAGAGAAGTGAATTTTAATGCTGATAAAGCTGAGATTACATTATACGCTCATTGAACTCAATGTTTAGAATTATGCTAATTGATAGATTAATACTTTGTACTTGACTATGAAGTTTATCATAAGCAGAGTATAGGAGAAAATAATATCCAATATTCATGAATCTTAGAATTTCAGAATCTGGATTGTTTTTCATAAATCACTCGAGTTCATAGGAATTGTCCTGTAATTCTAAACTTATTTTTTGCATACCTTGCTCGGGACTAGCAAAATGCTGGTTGGGGGTTGTGTTTAGGGTCAAATATTGCATATTAGACCCCGATTATTTCCTGGATTTACGCATAAGATACTGTTTAATAGCCCAATTTAATTGTGTTTGTGTTGCAAGGTGGATTTACGGATGTGGACTGAAATTAGATGCTAAAAGTATGAAATTAATGCTCAAGATTTACCAGAGCAAGGGACGGACTTCAGAGGACCAAGAATGACGGATATACACGGTAAGAAATTCGAGAAAACTAAGAAACTGAAGCTCAAGCGGCTTGAAACGTGCATAGAGTGCAAGATCATAGAGTTCCCACCATCAGTTTGGCTCGAAACTTTATACGTGGCCTGAGGACAAGAAAGTAACCGTACAAGTCAATTTTCAGCCATTGGATCCCTCTAGAAGTAGCCCAACGGGCAGATCAGCCCCTTAAATCCTTTAGTGGGGTCCACCTGATCTCTGGATACACTTCAATTTTGGTTTCAACTGTTTAAATGAGGTGAGAAAGTGGATGGACAGATTGGATCTTGCATATACATTAAGTGGGACCCACCTTGCATGTGCGTGTGCACAGCCCACGCGCGAGCGCCGTGCACCGAACAAAGTCAAGTCGGTCAGCAGCACGCTGACCGACTCCTTCTTCCAAATTTGAAAACGGACAGTGTCTTTACGCTGTCAGTCCATTTTTCGTGTAGTGGGCCCCACCCATCAGCCTTATCAAAGATCTGAACCGTTCATTCGTCTCGTGCGTCAGCCACCACCTACACCTAGGTTTCAGAATTCCAAGAAGCAGCGAGGATTCATTTTCAGCCATTCAAATATAAAACGAACGGTACAATAGAAGATCTCGTGGGCCTCACCAAAATCACTAAAAATTCACCATTTCCTGACGGTTTTTCGCCAGAAATTCAATGGACGGTATGGATTTTCCATGTAATGTCGTCCTGGGGCCCACCGACCATCACAGCGAGCGTAGGTGTGGCCTCTGTTTCGCAACAGAGGACGCTGATTCATGTTGTGGGTCCCATACATTGTACATATGAACAATCTGGACCGTCCATTAGACCAAAATGGTCCATGTTACCACTGCCTAGGTGGCATTATTTCAGAATATCGCGAGGATCTAAATCCAATCAGTCAAATGCAGGATTGATGACGGAATGGAAGATTAAGTGGGCCGCGTCAAAAGACGTCCAAAATTATCCATAACCGGCCAAAATTTCAAGCTAAACAAGATGAATGGAATGGATTTCCTTCCTGACCTCAATCAAGGGCCCAACAACAAGGACAGATGCGTAAGATGAGTTGGCTGGGTAAGTGGGAGTTGCGAAACTCCACCGACAATCTGCCATATGAAGTGGCCCTTCTGCCGACTCCAGAACCGGCTTCCTTGCTGGCTATAAAAGGGGAAGGAAGGAAGAGAGAGAGAGGATATTCAGATCTGGGAAAAGATATTCACGGCTGGAGAGCTTGGGCTTGGACGTGGATCAGAGAGAAGAGAGAGAGAGATAGAGGTTTTTTATTTTATTTTTTTTCTTTTCTTTCTTTTCTTTTGAAATTTAGTTTAGCCCATTCATGTTGAGCTAAACCTCTTAGCTAGGGCTAAGAGGTGAAGCTTGTAGCATGATGGGAGATCCTTCGCTTGTGCCTTTTGTTTAAAACTGAATTGATATTGATTTAAGTTTATTAATGGAATGTTTTTAGTCTTTAATGGTCTGTTGTGACTGAAATTACAATGGGTCTACAATGGCTTTGAATATTTCCTTTCCTTTTGATGTTTATGACGTCAGGAAGCCCCGTTGTTCACCATCATCTCCTGGGCATGGTCGGATGACAGTACCCTTCCTAACTTCATACATGTTGATTGGTTGGCAATTAGTTTAATTCTATTGTTTATCATAGTCTCCTGGGCATGGTTTGGTGATGGAATCCATTCTAATTCATACACCTTTCATCTCTTTGAAAACTAGATCAACGGCAGTTCAGTAATTTTCATGATTTTTGATGCAAGCATAAGTTCTCCCTGATCTCTACAAGTGGATCCTCTGAATCCCTAGTTTCCTATTCCTGATTTTTCTTAAGTTTTAGATAATAATCTCACAATTCTTCATTAAATTTTATTTGATTTAGATTTCATCTCATTCATAACGTACAAGTTTCAGTCCCTTGGGATTCGACCTCGGCCTTACTGAGTTATTACTACATCACAACCCTGCACTTGGGGAGTGAACAATTTTCCTCTTTGTAATTGAGGTCTTTACTCGGGATCTTAGGTCGCAGATTATGAGTCAATTTAAAGTAATAGAGTCTTCCAACTCCCTACCTTTTACAGATTCTGCAAGTTCTAGCGGACTACGAGATTTTAAGCTAATTGGCTAGTGGTGACTCCAAGTCTACTATATCATCAATCTAAATTAGCTCATACGCTTAAAAAATAAAAGTAAGAATGTGGGCGTCAATTTTCAATGTTCACAATATGATGTGTATAAATATATGAATGGGCATGTTTAAAATACATTAAGCATATTATCAGTGTCGTCTTAATAATTAAGTATACTAGCATTTAATCAAGCGTATCACATACATATACATTCTCATTCATAAGGAATTGCATGGGCCTAGGTAAGGTCCCCTTGGGCCCAATCATAATAGGACCGCAAGATGTACGTCAAACTGAGTTATAAGAATGCTCAAGGTAGGAGTCGGTCGGTCACCACTACATCCCGTGTGCGCTACATGGGAATGGACTCCGTATAAGATCATGATGTGTACATAAAGTAGAGTTCTTCCTGCATGTGTTAATAGGCCTTAAATAGCACAAATATTAAGAGCATGGGACCCGAATGGCGTGCCTCACTAGCAATGCAAATATACATGTGGCATGGCCCACTTCAGACTCGAGTCGACCCCATAATTTGGCATGTGCACATAAAATGGGCTAGTAAAACAGATGTATGGTGGGGATATGACAAACTGCAAAGTGGGGGCCATGGTGGGCCCCAAATTAGGGGTGTACACTGAGTCGAGCTGGCCTCAGCTCGACTCAGCTCGGCCACTAGTTGACCTCAGCTCGAACTCAGCTTGGCTTAGTCTTCGAGCCTGATTGGCCAGCTCGGCTCGGCTTGGTTCGGTCAGTAGCTTGGCCTAGTTCGAGCCAAAATTAAGCCTTTACAGCTTTTTCACAACACATGTTGCACACTTTCAATTTCTCATTATATGTAAAATAGCAGCAGCTGTTTACAAGTATTTCATTAAACACCTTATAAGTAACATCAAAATCAAGAAAAAATGGTATTTATTTCATATACATACCTTCCTTGCACTAGTCGACACTTCATAGAGTCATTTTATCAAACACTTGGTGAGTAACGTCAATAACAAAGTAACCAAGTCACCGAACTAATTCGATCCGAGTTCGATTCAAGTTGGCGTTCAATATGAGTTGAGTCAAGCTCGAGCAAGCTTGAACTCGGTTAGAAATTTTTTCAAGCTTGAAAAATCAGCTCGAACTCAGCTTCGAACCGAGTCGAATTGAGCTTTTTCGAGTTGAGTTGAGCTAGCTAACTGAGCTAACTTGGTTCATGTACACCCCTACCCAAAAGCATGCCCGAAGGGGTCCCACATCTGGGCAGCGTAGGTAGGCCCCACTATCCAGCGTGTGGTCTACCTGAGCCATGGATTTACCTTACTTTTGAAAGCAGAGGCTAAAAAATGAACCCATGAAAATGGATGAACAACTAGGGCTGAAAGTCGGGCGGGTTTAATCCGACCGACCCGGCTTTGGGTTGGGCTTGGGTAGGATGTATCAGGTTTGGTCTCGAGCTTGGGCTATATAAACACCAACCTGATAAAAGTTAGGTCGAGCTTTGTTTGAGGTTAGGGTTGTACACAAGTCAAGCTGGCTCGAAAAGCTCGCTTGGCTCGGCTCGAATTAGCTCGGCTTGAAGGACGAATCGGGGCGAGTCAAGCTAAATACAACCCAACTCGATTTGAAAATAAGCCGAGTTCGAGTATAGTGCAACTCGACTCGAATATTATATATATAACTTAAAATTTTAAACGAAAACCCTACCCAACCATTTTCTCTCTCTTTTCCTCCATTTCCCTTACCTAACCCACACCTGCCCAAGCAATCTCTCTCTCTCTCTCTCTCTCTCTCTCTCTCTCTCTCTCTCTCTCGGCCACTCATCCGGCATTTGCCCAACTCATCTCAGCCTGACTCAGCACTCAACCACCTGCCCCAACTCTGTCACTCACTCTCTCTCTCTCTCAGTAGTCAACACCCAACACAAATGTAGGTTATCTTCATCTATCATGAATGATATATATATATATATATATATATATATATATATATATATATATATATATATATATATATATATATATATATATCAATGAATATTTGATTTTCTGTTTGATTTGAGTTGGATCCTAGGTCGGGTCGGGTTGGGTTGGGTTGGGTGTTGGCTTAAGTTGGGTGTGGGCCAGATGCTGGGTTAGGCGTTGGGTTGAGTTGGGTGCGGAACAGGCTCAACTCGACTCGAGGTAAGCTCGAGTTGACTCAATCCACTAGCTTGACTCGAAAGTCTTAGCAAACAAGTTAAGCTCCAATGTTGATCTCGAGGGTGAACTCGAGTAGAGCACGAACGAGTTAAGCCGAGCTTGTTCCACCTTGACTCGACTCGACTCGACTCGATGTACAACCCTAGCAGAGGTCTTGGGTTGCCTGACCCAACCCGGACCCGATTGATATATAAGTTATAAATTATAATTGAGTGCGGATCATCTATGATGAAGGCACATAAAATTTTAGTTTCATTGGGTCTAATTAGTCCACGCCATTTTTGATGACTCGAGATAATAAGATATGGAAATATAATAGACTAATATACATATTAATGAAAATATTAGCATGAACCCACCCGACCAAGCTCGTTTAGGTTGGGCTTAGGTTGAGAATTCCCAACCCAAGGTTGGGTTGGGTTGGGTTAGGGTTGAGGCATAGGAACCAACCTAACAACATGAATATGTGTGTGTGTGTGGGGGGGGGGGGGGGGATGGAAATGGTTCTACGTGGTCGACCTCATGAGAACTTGCCATGAGGTCAAGTTATGTGGGCCACATCAACACCGTGCATTTGATGGGTCCCCTTTAAATTATGGGGTATCCCAAAAATCAGTATACAGAACTCGGGTGGGCCATACCATTTAAAATTAGGTGAAGACATACGGTGTAAGCCCCGTATTTGAGACCGTACTGTTCTGTAGGATTCTGCGGTCTTTCCATTCGAATTTTAGCAACCTTCGACCCTTATCCGACGTTTGCGCGCAACCCTGAAACTCATGCCGTCAACCCGAGTCAACTCAACCCAAGATTTGTACCCTAGCGATCGCGCCGTCACCGCGGTTTCAATGCCATGACTTGCGCATCGAGACGATACCCAAGCCAGGAGATGTGGGCCCGTGTTCAGTGCGAGGAAAATACAGCGTGTTGTAAAACCCAAGAGAACCTCTACGACTTGTCACCTTAATCCATCAATCAATCCCATAAAGGGTCAAGTACGCATCACCTTTCACCCATTCCTAAGCAACTCCTAAAGTCAAAAAATCTCTTACACACCCATGCCTTTCTTACACCAAGCAACCACAAAAGTCAAAAAGCTCTTACATACATCACCCACCACATCCATCACTCCATCACCCATATTTCTCTCTCATTTTCAAACTCACCTCCCAAGCAACCCAAGAGCACCATCCGTCCAAGCCTCTCCAAGCCCTCCCAAACAACAAGTGTGGCCCACTTTCCTACCCTTTCATCTCCAATCTCAACCGTCCAAACCTCATCTCCTCCGTTGGAATCGAAGCTAAGGAGCTAAGGAAGCTTAGGAAACAAGAAGGAACAGTGGGTGATATTTGATTTTTGCCTTTCATTCGTTTGTTTGATTTAAGGGTCCATGTATGTGGGACCCACTTTGATGTACGCCTTGTATCAAGAGGGGCCCATAGTGGCGAGGCCCCTCTGTTACCTCCGATCTCTCTCTCTCTCTCTCTCTCTCTCTCTCTCTCTCTCTCTCTCTCTCGTGTATGGTGGCTTATGGCCCACCTTGATGCTTGATATCATCCACCCTGTCCACCCATCCAAAACGGTGTGTCCTGCCTTGATCATGCCTTTTAAATGGTGTCATCCATCTGTTTTTTATCTAGGTCATCTGGTGGGCCTAGATGCTAAGAAACACAAATATCAGATTCATCCAAATTCAGTGGGCCACGTCTGTGTAGGACCCACCTTATTTTTTTTTTAAACACCATCCGTCCAGCATCCCTGACGCTGGACGTGTTGACAGGAGTGTGAACCGACCGTGCTGTGTACTCACAGCACGTTGATTTTTTTGGGGCTTTTGGGTGGGTCACGTATACAGGCTCCACCTTTATGTGTACCGAAAATCCAAGCCATCCATCTTATTCCTCGGCTCATTTTAGGCATTGAGCCGAAAAATGAGGCCAGTCTAATTATTCGGCGGGCCATAACATGGAAAACAGTGTTTTCTGCCCTTGAAATCTTCCCTGGTGTCTCTATACACCTAAATGCCTTGAATATTAGACTCATGTAGCCTGTCATGAGCCGTGGAATCCAATGAATAGGATGGATTTTCTAGATGTGGGCCTCACCTGTGAAAAATCACAGGAAAACTGATTTTTTAAAAAAAATTAAGAAACATAGCAGTCGACGCTGCTGCTGTCAGAAGCGCAGGCAGTGCCTGCTACGTGTAACGGGTGGGCGGATGGACAGCAGACCCACGGCCCAGCCATGGGCCCCACCATGATGTGTGTTTTATATATCCACACCATCCATTTTGTAGGCCCTTAGGGCAGTAGGCTGACCTCTAAAAATCAGCCACATCCAAAGTTCAGGTGGCCCACGTCGTAAGAAACAGTGGGGTTGGACTGTCTGCCATTGAAATCCACACCATCCATTTTGTAGGCCCTTAAGGCAGTAGGCTGACCTCTAAAAATCAACCACATCCAAAGTTCAGGTGGCCCACGTCGTAAGAAACAGTGGGGTTGGACTGTCTGCCATTGAAACCCATTTTTGGGTTCACAAAAGTTTTAAATCAATATAAAATTTATTTTTTTATTCAGCCAGGTCCATGCGACCTTATCAACGGTTGGATGTCAAATAAACATTGTGGTGGGCCCCACGTGGGACCTCAAGATGTATGTGTTCTATCCACACCGTCCACAGTAGTAGACAGTGGAACCCACTATGATGTATGTGGTTTAGTCACACCATCCACAGCAGTGGACGGTGGAAACCACCATGATTTATGTGTTTTATCCTCACTGTCCACACCTGGACGGTGGGACCCACCATGATGCATGTGTTGCATCCAACCATCCAACCATTGGCCAGCTTGTCTTACAAGCTTGAGACTAAAAATAGGACAAATCTAGGGTCAGGTGGGCCACATTATAGAAATCATGGGTTTGAACGTCCACCATTAAACCCTTGGGCTACAAAATTTGGGACAATATGATATTTAATTTCCCTCTTAATTCAGGTCTTTAAGACCTCATGATCAGATTGTATGGGGCATAAATGATATGGTGGGCCTTGAGAATTTTAATAGAAGAAATCATTATCACCACTTTTATTTGGTTGTGGCCCATTTGATTTGCATATGAAGCCCAATTGGTGTGGCCCATCTGATATACAAAAGGCCCATGTTACGAGGTACATTGTTATGTATTCAAGGCCTATGGGTTATGGCCCATTGCAATATACCTAAGGCTCACTTGATTTATATAAGGCCCATTTGAGGAGGCCTATCTTGATGTTTTTGTGGTTATGCTATGAGGCCCACCTGATATACATAAGGCTCATGTTATGCGGCCCATTTGTTGTATCTAAAGCCCATAGGTCAAGGCCCAATTGGATGTATACAAGTCCATTACAATGTGTGACTCTACCATGGTTTGTGTAATGATGTGTATTACGGCCGTGCTGTGGGAGCAATGTTGGTTTGACATCCACATTGTAAGAATAATGTTGGTTAAATGTCCGCATTATAATTCTCCCTAAGGTCCATCATTAGGCCCATACTTGTAGACCGTCTAGGCTCATCTTCGTTATAAACAGCATCCATCACCATATCACTTGTTTAGTATAGTTCCATGATTCATAATCATACGCATCATATGTATGCTTTATATGAAAAGTGACTGATATAGCATATGCCTTCAGGCAGATTGTTTAGGGACTCTTAGATAGGCGGTGTTGCCCTACATGAGCGCACGATATGCGTTGGATTGCTGCATGACTAGATAGCGTGATTCATGCATTCGCATTGTGTGATATGTTACTGTATGCCCTAGCGACATCAGGGCTGTAGCCTCCATAGGTGTATCGTGATTGGCAGGATTGGATATCGAAAATCTTGATTTACATGGGGTGCTATAGATATCCTTGGGTGAAAGTCTCTAAACCCTTATGGTACCAGGAGGTTGCTCTAACGTCTATACCGAGTGGGTGCATGAGCGTCGAGTGTCGATTACCATGAGGGCGCACTTTCCACTGTGTCGTGGTCGGTTGGAAGGGGGTGCGGCCTTACCTGTCAGAGAGGATGGGGCAAAGCTGGGCTGAGTTTGACCAGCTCAAAAAATGGGTCCGCTATTGACAAGCCGAGCCCGATATTGGTAGGCAGATAATAAGGTCTCTTCCACTTACCTTATTGCGCGCGATGGGGCGACAATCTGGTTTAGAGTGTACTAGACCTCGGTGATATTCCAGAGTTAAACTGTATTGATATGTGGACTTAGATGAGAATTTGTACGCTTGACTTACATCTTGCATCACATAGCCTTGGTATGGCCGACATCATTCATGCCTTGCATCACATAGCCTTGGTACGGCTAATGATATTCATGGATTCATCAGCATGTTCCGCATTACTCTGATACTGCATAACTATATTACCACCTTGCGCACTCACTTTCACCACCCTCTAAGTTTTCTATAAGCTTATGCACGACCGTTGTGTGCAGGTGACATTAGACCACAGCAGCGCTGAGGCAAGACCGCATAATAGATCATCTTGGAGCTTTTGTCCATTATCATTGTATTTCCCTTTGTACTCATTGTACTTATAAGGTTTTTGATCATAGTGGAAATGTGATGGAGTTTTTGGTTGTTGTTTATGGGTTATGTCTTTGGTTATACTTATTACGAATCAAACTGATGTTGAAACTCCTCCTCGTAGCATCCCAGGATCGGAACCTAGCGAGTGGGCACTAGGAGCCGAGAATGGGGTACTACGGATGCTGTCAGCGCCGGATTCCGTGATCGAAAATTTTGTGAGCCCGATTTCTGAGTTTGGGGCGTGACATGCAGCCTAAAACATATAACAGCACTTGGTTGGGCCACCTACGATATATATATATATATATATATATATATATATATATATATATATATATATAGAGAGAGAGAGAGAGAGAGAGAGAGAGAGAGAGAGAGAGAGAGAGAGAGTCATGCTCCCCTGTGCACCTACGCACGTGCACACCTTTGCACACGTGCCATGGGTGTCTAATCTGAACGGTCCATGTGATGTGGAATCCCATGAAACCCCATGTGACAAATTTTCACCCCGATCTAAAATTTTGGTGGGTAATAGCAAAGAGAAATGCAAATCAAGGGAGGAAACTGTTTTCATTTTTCATGGCCCATCAAAGTTTTAGATCAAATTAAAACTTGGGCCCAGGGGGTTTCACGAGGTGCTGCTTCACATGAACGGTTAAGATTTTGGATCCACATCATGTATGATGGGTTCTCAAAAAAGTTCGTACATAGTACGTACAAACTGGTTCGCAAGTGAACGTTTGTGCGCGCGCGCGCATGTGTGTATGGTCAACCTCATGGGAACTTCCTATGAGGTTGAGCTGTGCGGGCCCCACCATGATGCCTATCGAACATCTACCCCATCTGTCAAATGACCATTCCATGGTCGGCCACGTGCTTAAAATCAAGTCAATCCATGACTTGGGCGGGCCACACCACATACAACAGTTGAGAAGGGTTATCCTCCCATTAAAACATTCATAATCATTTGTTGGAACTAAGTCGTCAGACCAAGTGTCAGCCGCATCCAAAACTCAGGTGGGCCTCACCAAGTGCTTTTATATGTATTAGGCATGTTTTCACATGGTTTTATATGGTATAGCCCATCTTAGTTCTATATAGGGTTGATTTTTGGAATATCCCCATAAAATAAAGGACACCCATCAAATGCATGGTGTTGATTTTCAACATAAATCATGGTGGGGCCCACATAGCTCGACCTCTATACCATTTCACCTACACACGTATGCACGTGCACTCCTTTGCACAGATGTCATGGGCATCTAATCCGAACGGTCTATGTAATGTAGAATCCCATGAAACCTTAAGAAACCAATTTTCACATTGATATAAAACGCTGCTGAGCCATAGAAAAGAGAGATAGATGGTTTGGATTTCTCACAAACATTCGGAGGGACTCCCTCTAAAAGGCTTTTGCAGAAAAAGCCGCTTCCCCTGCTACCCCGCCATACTCCAGCTGGGGACGGACAGGGGCTTTGAGCGGCCATCGTGATGTATAGGCCTTGTTTGAACCGTCCATTCATTTTTTTAGTATAATTTTAGGTCATAAACCTCAAAAATAAAGGAGATCCAAAGCTCAAGTTGATGACACCACATGAACCAACGATGATAATGATTTGCGTCAGAAACTTTTCTACGGCCTACCGTGATGTTTATTTTCCATGTAACTAATTCACGAAGTTTCGTAGACCTGAATGAAGAGACAACACAAATATCAACTGGATTCAAAACTCATGTGGCCCCGGGAAGATTTCAACGGTGAGAGTTTAATCTCCGTTGTGTAGTCGACGTATGTCTTATTTCTGTCTCATTTTATTTTTTGTCTCAGGTCCTAAAATGAAACGGTCTGTAAAAAACCGTGGCCACTCAGAGCTCCTGCCCGTTCCCAGCCCGTGACGTCAACGTGTCACCATGAAATTTACCTAAACTGTTCATGCATTTTTACTCAACTGACCATTGAGGGCCACACCGTCCATCCATATTTTTAAATTTCTGAAACAAAAATAAGGAAGATCTAAGGCTCAAGTGAACCACACCAAAGGAAGCAGCCGTACTAAGATGTCCACCACTGAAACCTTCTTACGGTCCACCGTCCTGATTATTTTCCATCCAACCTGTTGATATGGTCATATACAGTTGGATGAATCAAAAAAGCAAATATAGTCTTGATCCAAAACTTTTGTGGTCTCCCATGAAATTTTCAACGGTAGAAATTTAATTCCGACCGTGTGGTCCATTTGGGTATCGGACATTCCTTATTTTTGGGTTCATACTCTAAAATGATACCTAAAAATGGATGAAAAGTTTAGATAAATTTCATACATCCCAGAGGAGCCTCCGCCTGTCCCGAGCTCGGAAAAGAGGGCTAGTACCTCATCCGCACCCCAACCAGAGTATCTGACGTTGTTGTTCGGAACGGAAACGGATTGGCTGATGTACCACACACCACCGATGTAGCTGCTGTGATGACGTCACCAAGTTTTGTGGGTCCCATCATGAGGTAGGAGTTGTATCCAAACCGTCCGTCCACTTGGTGAGCTCGTCCTAAGTCTTGATCTGGAGAATAAGACATATCCAAAAATCATGTGAACCATACTTCAAAAAAGCAGTGGAGGATTGAAGCCTACCATTGAAAATCTTTTGGGGATTACAGAAATTTTAGATTAGTACGATGTTTTTTTTTTTTTTTTTCCCTTTTCATCCAGGTATTTGTGACCTTATAAACAGATCGGATGGAAAGTAAACCTTGCGGTCAGCCCTGCGAATGTTTTAATGGTGAGAATCACTGTCCCATTGCAATTTATTGTGTGGTCCACCTGAGCCTTGAAAAATAATCATTTTTAGGATCGAGATCTAAAATGATCTTACAAAATGGATGAATGGTGTAGATACTATAAATACATTATTATGGGCCCATGTAACTTTAATCTCCTTTTAACCGTTAATAGAACTCGAGCTGGAGGAGCGTACCCACACTAGGTTGCCGGTGTCAGGGGTGATACTCCAGCCAATCCGCTTCCGTTCGCAACCAGCGTCTCTCGCGTTGTGTTTTATTTTTTTTAAAAATTATATTTTTATTTCTGATGTAGGTAGGGTTTATTTGGGTGTAGGCAGGGTCCACGTGGGATAATTCTTTCCATTAATCAGTTTGGTCAGCTCACGGTGGTCCAAGAAGCTTTGGATAAAGTTGTTCTTCATATTTTACCTTCATTTAGGTTCTTTGACCTTATTAACATGTTGAACTGTAATTAAACATAGTGGTCCACTATGATAGCGTGTGGTGAATGTTGTCTTATCATGTGGTCAACTTGTGGGTCCCACATCCTTCCCAAGCCAAGCATAAAAAAAGGAAAGGAAAAGGAGAGAAAGTCAAGATGATTCGGCCATCGGGGCAGCCCCGGCCACTATGAGGTCAATTGCATGCAATCACACGTACAACAAGGTGGGCCCCACCCTTGTGGGCCCACAAAATGAAAGGAAAATAAAAAAACAGAGGGGGAAAACCTCCACCCCTGCACTCACTCTCCACCAAGGAAGATAATGAAGGATTAGATCATTGATCGGAGTAGGCCACCAAAATCTAACAACATCTCCTTTCCTCGTAAACCGTTTTTCTCAATCTCACTGCCTCTTATCTTTCTTAATCTTCTCTTTCTCTCTTGTTTTCTCTCAAATCTCTCTTTTCCTATATAATATTATCTCTTTTCTTTCTTTTCTCCATATTGCTAGAATGGAATGGGAGAAATCTCATACATACTAAGCCTTTTTGGTGTGAAGATTGAGATAGAGAGGGAAATAGAAAGGAGAGAAGAGGAGCAAGGAAAAGAAAAATGGCATGAAATGGGAGGGTAGCTAGAGTAGGGAGGTAAGTGTTGATTTTAGAAGTTGTTTTGCATGGAGAAATACATAAAACTATGGATAAAATTGTCCATTGTAAGGTATGGGTGCCACCTTTATGGGTATGTAGGTCTTTTGGAAGTGGTGAGTGTGATAGATGATGGAATGATGAAAAAAAAATGTAATGGGGTACCATGGCATTGGAATTCATCAAAATCTTTAAGGATTTGTGTAAGTGGGGCCCGCGCCACATATGCACTGTGTGGTTTGCATCAATTTTTGCATACGTACGCATCTCTTGAGCCAGGTATCGTAATAGGGTGTGATATGCATCATTGGAATCACAGAGCCCGCATGGTCATTAAGGGTATATGTCTTGAGTCGTTGCGGTACTAAAATAGGGGTCATGATTGATGCTCGCCAATTTGGTCCGTCTGAGGTGTGTTGGCATTGGAAACAAAGCATATGAATAATCTTATAGAGATACCAGTCTTACACCAATAAAATCGATATAATTAAGTACTTTTATTAGGAGTTGTTGATCCTTTCATAGGCTAATAAAGGTTCTACTAGTTTGCCTAGGAACATGTTTATTTATGACTTTGATATGAATATATTAGAAACTTATTAAGTGGTTTTTCGTTAGGCTCAACACTCCGAATGTTTTTATCAAATTTTCAAAGGTTTCAAATCGTTAAAGTTTTGTTTTAATCATTAAAATTACTTTGATCATACTTAATGATAACATGATGGACTCTATTTAATGGTCCACTTTTAATTGACATGGGATATACTCATTGGTGAGGGATTGAGTTATGAATATATGCATGGATGAAGTAGATTGAGTAGCTTCCTTAGTAATAGGTTACACTAAAGTTTATAGAATGACGGAACATCATGCTGGGTGCACCTCTAAAACTCTAACCCATCATTATTTATATGATCCAATTATAGAGGAAGTAACCTAACGCATGGGATGTGTCCGTTCAAAAAAAAAAAAAAAAAAAAAAAAAAAGAGAGAGATAAAGTTAGAGAGAGAGAGAGAGAAGAGAAGAGCTCTACTCCACCTCTTCTATCATCTATATGGTCTACATTTGTGGATGGTATACATATTCCTCAACACCTACTAAAAGATTAGACGTATGACTATCTTAATTTTCTGAAACTAGAATAGATCGGGGGGAGACTACTTGGTTTATAAGATTGACATCATATATATCTCCATCACACGTGCATGCATATATGATTTATACCATTTATATATATTGCTATATTGTAGAAATTTGATAATATTATAAATGATATTCTTGAAATAAATCCTATGATCAAATTATATTGTATTATATCCTACTGTGTTTATATGATAGGAACCTTTTTGTTTTTTTTTTTCTTTTTGGGTTAGCTTGTTAGTACACACCCATGTCAGTACACACACTTCATGTTAGCCACCCCACTAGAGATCGATAACACGGTGTCTCCACTGAGTCTGCCAGTTGAGCTATGGACCTGGCTGTTTATATGATAGGAACCTAATAAGGGAACGAAGCTTTTTATAAAATTAAAATTTGAAAATTGGATGAGTTAATCCAAGGATGGAAGGCTATTAGTTATAAATAGATGCATTACAATACAAAGGAAAATAATAATGAAAATGTTGAAAGATATAAAGTATGATTAGTGATAAAAATATATATTTAAAAATCAGTTAATAATTTTAATGAATTTTTTTTTATCCCGTTATCTAATTGAGTATTATTTAAATATTTAAATGGTCCTGAGTATGATCCAGATGCATGAGTTGATGCTTAATGACTTGGATGTAAAACTTAACTTTTTACACGTGAATCTTGATGAAAAATCATAAAATTTTCAAATCACTCGACAGTACCTACGAAAGAAAAAAAAAAAAACGACCAAGGGCATCCTATGGAAAATATCTACAGATCAGATGACAGCTATGATTGGTCCATCCAGCATTTTGCTGGAAGAGATGGACGGCCTTGATCACGTAGCACGGCGCCAGTAGAGGAGCATCACTCAGCACAGCAGACGAGAAAGGTGACGTAAACATAGAAGGGCATTGAGGTAATTAAAAGGAAGGGCAGGGGTTGTTTGGGAGAGAGATGGGTTCCCGCGCCTTCGGCGGTCGTGAACGGACGAGCGGGCCTTGAAGACGTGGCGAACCCATCGCGGAAATCGGCAGGGAATATACCATTTAGGGTGGTGGGCCCTATGCACCGAATCGTGGGACTCGGAGACCGCGCGTTCCGTGTGAATGCACTGAAACGAGGTGGGGTTAGTGGGACCCACCCAAAGTTAAATCCAACGGCCCACAGTCGCTGACGCCATCGAGCGGTTTCGCGCGCAATTACGGCAACAATTTTAATTTACTTTTAATATAATCTCATTTAATTATTGAAGAAAGAAAGGAAGAAAAGAAAAGCAAACCTTTTCTTATTTCTGTCGCTCTCTCTCTCTCTCTCTCTTTCTCTCTCTAAATCAGAAGAAAGAAAATAAAAAGAAAAAGAAAAGATCCCCAAATTTCTCGATTCCAATTCTAAAGTAAATTAAAATATTTATAGAGAGATCGATTGAAATTTCAATTCCTGGGTTTGTGTCTGAATTCAGACTGAGAAAAAGGCATTGGATTTCTCAGATTTTTTTGAATGGATTGACAGTGATGATCGATCAATTGTCCTGAAGAATATTCATATTTTCATAGGGCTTTTGTTCCAACCTTAGAGAGACAGAGGATTTTCCTCTTATTATAAAGAAAAGGGGATTTTTTTTTTTTTGGGGGGGGGGGGTTTTGAATTTTTTTTCTTCATCAATGCCGGATAATTGGCAGAATGAGAACAATGCTGTATCCACTTCTTCTAATGCATCCGCCACCGATACCCTCGAAGGTAATTTATCTATTCAAAATCTGTTCTTTCTTACGTTCTTCTGTAGATCCATCTCAATTGATAGTTGTTACCTTTTGAATTGTCTTGTTGTTGTTCTTGCCGTTGTTGTTTGGCAATTAGATTACCCATTAATGAATCTAGTTTTTTTTTTTTTTTTTGCTACGACTATGCAATCTGTGAGGATCTTTCAGGGATCTACAATCAATCTCTTGATCGCTTTCTTGTTTCAATTGGGATTTGGGTTTTCTTGGAGATTCTGTGTGTCATACTTTTTAATTGATTCCATTGCTTATAGTTGTAATTACTTCTGCTGATGCAATGCTTCTGTTGGGGGATAGCTTTGAATGATGAATTTGTTGTTTCTGTACAATGTTTACACGGGCCTGTGGTTTTCTTTGATAAATTGTAATGGGTACTGTGCTGTTCATTTGTAGGGGCCATGTGGCGCCTGAAAATTCAGGTGCCGGATAACCAGGAGAGAGTTGATGGGAACTCCAGCCCTTATCCGGATCGTCCGGGAGAACCCGACTGCATATATTATCTACGGACAGGATTGTGTGGTTATGGGAATAATTGCCGCTTCAATCATCCTACTAACACAGGACAGGTGAAAATTCTAGTGTAGTTTCCATTGTGTATGAGTGTGTTTTTTTTTTTTTTTTTGGTATGGTATTGATGGGTCTGTCTCCACCTTGGCAGCTGAGTGTTTTGATTGGATGTAGACTTTTGGCAAACTTGTTCTGGCTGTTTTTTCTTTTTTCCCCATAGTGTGGCCCACCTGATGATTCAAACAGCTTGAATTTTTGGTCAGGGCATCTACATGGTGTGAACACCTGATAGACTGCACAAACAGTTACATGTTGTCACACATGGCTCTCTGTGGATCCAACCACAACCTGGTTGCATGGGTTTACCAGGCTCAATTTTGGCAAATCCTGAATTGAATTCAGACAAATTTTTGCATTGAATGTGTAGAATATTTCTAGTAGCTTAAATGCCGAAGAATTAGGTCTATCGTTTCCATGTCATGACCCATGATCTCAGCATTTACCAGACTCAATTTTGGAAAATCCTGAATTGAATTCTGACAAATTTTTGCATTGAATGTGTAGAATATTTCTAGTAGCTTAAATGCCCAAGAATTAGGTCTGTTGTTTCCACATCATGACCCATGGTCTCGGCTGGTCTTGCTTGTTTTCTTTGGAGTCTAGTCAACTTTTGAGAGTAATTTGAATATATCAAGTTGTTATAGATGTTCTCTTCTCCAGGCCACACAACCCAGAGGTGAACTCCCAGAAAGAGTTGGACAGCCTGATTGCCAGGTATATTATCTTCACCTATAAAAGCTCATTCATGTCCCACCAAATCATCATTTTACTTGGTGTTAACTCTCTGTCCCTTTTTAAAAAAAAATAGAATTGGACATGGTTTCGTCTCTTCTATCTGGATATAGTTTTAGCATATATCTAGGAGCGTTTTAGATGGAGTTTATTGGAGAGTTGATTTGGTAATTTTGACTAATAAAAGGAAAAGACAACTATTGATGGTTCAGTAAATTTTATATAAAAAAATAATGTATGATTGTAATAAACGTGCCCTTAAAATATCCTTGCATCATGTCCAGTTAATTTGAGATCGACTGAAGTGGCAATTAGTGTAGTTAAAAGTGCGTAGCATACCTATCCCTAAAGCGCCTGAAATGCCCAGCAGGTCTAGGCGCACACTTGGAATTTTCAGGCGCAATTTTTTAAAATATATAATAAACATAAGATATTAATAAATATCAATATATTCATATTTACAGATATATGTTGATATATACATATTTAAATATATAATAAGTAGTATTAATATATAAATTTTTGTAGAACCACCATGAAAGCTCCAACCCGACAAGATAATTTTCACTCTTCAATTTCTTGTGCAGCACTGATGGAAACTCAAATTGCTTTCAAGATGTCCAAGTTGAAGATCTTAACTCATTTTTTGAAGCGGAAAGTAAGAAGACAAGAAATGAGAGAAGATGTTGAAATTTGGGGGAAAGAAATCTTGAGCTTTTGTGCTTAAAAGAAAAGAGTGGATTTGTTGAAATATGGTTTAAAAAGACCCTATGGTTGGTTAGATTCCACAATATGATTTCCACATGATTTTCCACAAAGAAAAAGAGCTGCCACACGATATAATTTCCATATTGAGATTAGCAGGGAAAAGTTCCATAGTGACTGGCATCAATCTTGTCACTACTAGATTTTAATTTTAATTTTAATTTTTTTAATAGAGATAACTGAAATTTATTAAGAAACTGCGCAAAGGCGGAAAAGAATACAACAAAAGCTATGAAAAAAAAACCACAAAGAAAGATCAACGCATATTTTGCTGATTTAACATAAGACGCCCAATCTGAAACAACAATTTTAACTAAACATATCACCTCTTCAAGAGAAGAGTCGTTGTTTTGAAAACATTGACCATTCTGAACCCTCCAAATAAACCAAAAAATTCCCATCGCGAGTAGCCTCCAAACGGCTTTCCGAGATTTGCTCATCACTTATAGATAGCTCGAATTAGGTTAAAATTATGCAGACCATTTCTAGCTGAAAAATTCTACACCAATTTAGGCCTGGTTATATAGTTGGTATATGATACACTATGTAAATTTTATAATTGAAGTACAAACGTATGAAATGGCTGTTGATCTGCCTTTCACATGTGTCTTGCAGTTCTTCCTCAAGACAGGAACTTGCAAATTTGGTGCAACATGTAAATATCACCACCCACGAGACAGGCATGGTGTAGGACAGGTGCCATTGAACATGTTGGGTCTGCCCATGCGTCAGGTGACTACTTATTTCTATATGCTTTCAAAACCTTGCTCTTTATTTCATGATTTGCAAATGCTTGCCTTCAAACATTTACACTCATCTGCTTCATTTTTACATTTTCCCTTTTAGAATGATCCAACATGCTGATGACAGTGTCTTGGAAATATTCATGCTTGTTCTTCTTCAGGAGGAAAAATCATGTGCGTATTACATGCGAACTGGATCCTGTAAGTTTGGAATTGCCTGCAAGTTCCATCATCCCCAGCCTGCTGCCCTTGGCACTATGTTGCCTATAACAGCCTCTGCCTATGGTGCTACGGGCTCGTCTGGAATGCCTCCATCAAGTCTACCTTATGTAGCTGGACTTCCGGCATGGTCCTTACCAAGAGCACCTTACACATCTGGTCCACGTGTTCAAGGTCCCCCAGCTTACATGCCTGTAGTTCTTTCTTCTCAAGGCATGATGCCTGCACAACAAGGCTGGAGCACCTATACAGTAAGTAGCTAGTGTTTTGAATAAAATGGGTAATTAATACTTAATTCTTATGCATTATAGTACTTCCATGTTTTGGGCTTTAGTTCCAGTGAGGCGCATCCCTTGCTTCCATTGCTCACTATGGATGACGGTTTATATCTGTCATCACCTTAAAAAATCTCTATTAGTTATGTTTTCTCTTATAGTTTGGAACCCATTCTATGTTATGTCATGGTCTTGATATTCAGTGAAAGAGTCAGCAATAGCATAGAGTCGTGGCCTTTGCTTTTCTCTTTGTATGCTCTGACAAGGCTATGATTGGTGGTAGTGGTAGTGCTGGTCGTGGTGAATCATGTTTCCTGATATGTTGAACATTTTTAGTAATTTTCTTTTATGTCACCAAAGATGGGACCGAAATAATGTTTCTTTGCTCTTTTCTTTTGGAAGGTTAATAAGTTGCATTTTGAATTATTGTGACTGTCATGGACTGGTAACAGAGTGCATGATTTAAAGGTCTTTGTGATTGTGTTGTAAGACCGATTGAAGGCACAAAATTTGGGGATTGATGCTATTTTAAAATTTTATTGATCCCTGTGGGTTCCATATGAATGCAGAACATAGATAAGTAAAATGAAAAAATAAAATAAAAATGTTTGTCTCTAGCTAATGTTGAAGTACATTACATAGACAATATCTATAAGTATGTTTACAGATAGATAAGTAAATTTTCACAGTGTACCCTTGTAGCCTGTAAGGTTCTCTTTTGTTTGAGCCCAGAGCTCATCGGTCTTCAGTTTGAGCCAGCTTACTTTTAAAAAGTGGGGAGTTCCATCATTACTTATTTCATACTCCATTGTAGTATTCTTTTATGTGGAGCATCCATCCCTAGTGATTAATACAACATTTTAAGCCTTTAATCCCAGTTTCCTCCCAATTTTCTTATTTCAACGTGTTAAGTGTGTACAACATCCAACCCATCCAGAAGGTCGTCCCTGTCATGAAGAGCACCTAGCACAAAAATAAGGCGAATCCATTGATCAGGTGGGGCACACCATAGAGAACAACGGGCAACCACCCATTTGTTCCAAAGTACATGTGTCTGAATCCTCAGAACTACCCAACCCAAAATGTACAAATATCAAAATCTGCGGATACCATTCTCCCTCACCGATATCTATACAATTGTAGTAGGGACTGTTTCCTTTGTCCATACAGTTGTCTATACTATTTATTATTATTATTATTTTTTGAACGATGAAAATATTTATCAAGAAAAGAGGCCAAAGCCAGAGAAAACAACAGAAGAAAAGAATACAACTACCCGTAAGCCCTTACAGGACTGTCCGGCTTTCCAGGAAATGGACCACAGCCTTCGAGGCCACTGCCCAATCAATTACATTCCTTTTTGCTACCTGAAAGACTCCCTCTACTTGCCCTGAATGATTCCTGAAACATCTATTGTTCCTCTCCCTTCAAAGGAACCAAAGGCCAGCTAACGTTGCAAGTCGCCAAACTTTTTTACCTGCCTTCGTGTGCATTCCTCCATGCCACAAGAGAAAACTGGCCAATGGAGCTTGGCGAGACCCACAAAACACCAAAAAGGTTGAAGAACTTATGCCACAACTGTGTCGTCTGTACTATTTTATGAACTTTCATGTAGTTAAAAAGAAAAAGGTCTTTGTCGCCTCTTTAGCCTTTACCTCTTTTATTTGTCTTCATGGCTTCCTCCTCTATCAACAACAATTCGAGGCTACTTGATGCAAAATCGGATAAAGCCTCGTAATTTCAAGAAAGATTTAATTTCTGCCAATCATTATTTAAACAATCTCATGTCATACTTTGTTAAGCTTGCTAAAATCCAGTCTCAACGTCGAACGGTGATAAGGTGTTGTATGTTCTGGGTTCCCTGGGTAATGGGTACGGGATGTTAGTTGTAGTGGTTGCATGATCACCTACGCCACCTTCCAGGTGATACACCCTCTTGTCCTCAACACAAAACTTACCTTGCTACATCCCTAGGCCTAAAATAGTCTCCATCATTCAGCTTGAGGAGGCTCTCTTAATACTCATGGGCATGGATGAAATTTCTTTAATCCAATCTACCTTATGGATGAAATTTAGTCTCTAGAGCATCCGCATCTTCCTAAACAACAGTGGGCAACAGTTCCATGGCTAAGGACGATACAGTTGGCAAGGTACCGGTCAGCCTGTATTCTATTTCCTACACCACAAACTGCTTGTCTGATGTGGCTTTTGGAATCAGACTGCTGCGACATGTCACCATTGCTTCAATGAGAATTGTCAGATTGTCATTTTAACCCATTTGTTTGGGATGTGTCTCTTGCCTCTCCAGCTGCAGATAGTTGGTAGTAGACATCAGAGCATCTCACCATCTCAACGATGATGAGGATATGCCTAGCAGTATGGTTCCCTAAAATGGTACTTCATGTGTTTTAGTTGGTAATGGATCATCTCTTCGAATCTCTCGGCTAGGCTGTCAAATCCCATATTGTTTTGGTCATCTCACTCTTCCTGATGTTTATGTTGTTTCAAGCGTTTAAAAGAAGTTATATTTCTGTCTCGGTTTACTGAAAATTTTCATTGTTTCCTCCTTTTCTGTGAAGGTTCTTCGTAGAGGGAAGATCCTTGCTGAAGGGGCATGTTGTGTCCCACATGTTATGTTCGGCATACAGAAGTATCTGGTTGTAATAGATTTTTTGAATCGGGGATGAGATAGAAGGGTTTGAGTTGAGTAGGAAAGACAAGAGAGAGGGTTTCTAGGGATTTGTTTTGGACGAAGGCTTTCTAAGTTTTTTTTTTTTTTGAAAGATGGCTTCCTAAGTTAAAAAATAAATACAATAAAATTAAAAAAAAAATTCAGCGATTCACTGGAAACCGTTCAGTTTTTATGCAGGACATGAAAATTAAATATGATATGTGAGATTTCAAGCTTAAGATCACGTTAGTTTAGAAACAATTACACAAATTTCATATCCCACATGAAAGTCCAAACATTCAATTAAGGGGAATCTATGCGGGTCCAGGCCTAAACATGATAGGGCTGGATCAATAAAAATTATGAACCAAACGATACCCAAGGATAAGAAATAATCATCCACACATGCATAATAATCAGTCCTTAATCCAAGGGATTCAGAAATTCCAAATAGGGGAACCTTAGGGTAAGAAAATGGGCATAAAATTAGAGATTTGAGTAATTTAGGGTTAGGTTTAGGGATTTTGGCTGAAAGCGGAGTGAAAGAGAGGAGAGAGACGAACCAGAGAAGTACCGCTCGCGTGGACAACAACAATGGCCCAGACGCACGTGCGTATGATCCTGGCCGCACGTGTATGGGGTCCACTATTCAGAAAAAGGCTACCTTGGCCCTAGTCGGCTAGAGATGGACTCCAAAACTCCCAAATCTCAGCTCGATCCAATGTACGGTTTGTGCGTAGTGCTCCGCCGAAGTTTCAGCCCTCTTGTAGGGCCAAATTTTAAAATTCTGATGTAGGGAGGAGAATTGCTTCAATAGATGATTGATTCGAAGTGTAGATGATGGGGTGACGTGAGAAGAAGGGATGATAAAAGATGGGTAGTAGAGATGACAATGGATGGGGGCGAACCGGGATAGATGTGGCTTCGCACCACGGTAGTTAATCTTTCGATAAAGGGAGGGTTTCACACTCAATTAGGCTTCACAACTCAGAGAATAGGAAAACGCAGAATTTTTATTAATCTTTAATGAATGAAAAAAGTTACAAGGGGTGCCTATTTATAAGAAAACCCTATACTCTTAAACTCGCGCCATGTGCGCAACCTATTACTTGGTGATGAAGTAAACTTAAAATATGAAATCAATCCGACTAGTGGGCCACGATCATGAGATCCCATGATGGGTTTTTCTTGACTATCGGGCCCACTCTTTTGAACCAAACTTTGTCTTCTAGCTAGGAGACCCTTCCTGGACGTTGTCATTGAGCCAGATCGACGGTGGGGCCCTCCTACTCCGTACGTACTTGCGTAGGTGGGGCGGTGTGCGTGCACTTGTGCGCGAGATGTCCCCATCAAGTTTGCTCAATAGTTAAGCTGTTAAACTGCGGGTTGAGGTCTTGGTATCGATTCCCTAGTGGGGGTGGCTAACAGTGAAGTGTGAACTGACAATGGGGTTCACTAACAAGCTAACCAAAAAAAAAAAAAAGAACTGCAGGTTCTTTCAGAAAACTCGAGGTTCAAGTTCTTTCTGACCAGGCAGTTTGGTCCGATTTTTAAAACATTGATTTAGCGGTATAAACTTCCATATCAATAGTCAAAATCTTGTTCTGACTCGCCAACTAAGTGAAGGCAGCCACCTTAGGAGGAGCTCCATAGAACCACACAACACCAGTGTGGCTGCATGAGATCTAGGAGCCAGAACGGGCGATTAGGGAGTAAAAAGATTTAATCGAAAAGACTCCGGATTTATCCAAGCGCTAGAGTAGTGAATCCTTATTGTCCGAGCTAGGCTACAACCCCTGCAACCAGTGAGAGGAGGTGGGATCAAGTCCTCTGTCTTAGCATTCGAGAGGTTTCTCCTACGGGGAGGGACCCAACATACCCTATTCTAGATTATGAAAAATAAGCAGTGACTGAGACAATGGAGATCAAACAAAGACTAGCCAACCTGGGGAAATGTTAGCTGAGAGACGATTCATCACACCAAATATCATCCCAAAACTTGACTCTAATACCATCCCCCATAGAAAAATTCACCTCATTGAGAACCTTGGGAGCAAACCTAGCAATAATCTTCTAAGACATGGGAAGCACAAAAAAGGGATGCTTCCTTGATCCGCCAACCCATATGAGAGGAGCCGTATTTGCTTGCAATTATAAACCTCCAAAAACTATCTTCCTCCACCCCAAACCTTTCAGATAGGGCTGAAAGTAGGGCGGGCTGGTGCTCTACCCTAGCCCAACCCAACCCACGGTTCCTATACCTCAACCCTAAACCAACCCAACCCAACCCAACCTCGGGTTGGGAATCAGCCCAAGCCCAGCCCAATCGGGCTCAGTCGGGTTGGTCGGGTGGATACATGCTAATATTTTCTTTAGTACATTAGTCTATTATATTTTAATAAACGTCTTATGTTTTGTACCTATGATTTTATTAATTATATATGTAGTTATTTATCGTAAAGAACTTCATTTTTTCTAAACAAATAAGCTAAAATATAGGACAAGTCCTTTAAAAGTCATGTTGTGTAGCACACAATCTATTTGGGAGAGAGAAATCTGGCGTATGTTATCAGCTTGGGTCATTAAAAATGACATGGACCAATGAAACCCGGCGGCACTGGAATTTCATGTGCCTTCAACACAAACGATCCGTACTCAATTATGATTTATAAGTAACTTATATATCGATCGGGTTCGAGTTGGGTTAGGCAACCCAAGACCTCAACCCAAGCCCTACCCAAGTTTTATTGGGTTGGTGTTTGTATAGCCCAAGCTTGAGACAGAACCTGATGCATCCTGCCCAAGCCCAACCCAATGTTGGGTCGGTCATGGGTTGGTTGGGTTGAACCTGCCCAACTTTCAACCCTACTTTCAGATCCATTTACCTAATAAGACAGGATTCACCTCATCAAGTCTTTTAATCCCATCACTCCCATTGTTGAAGGGCCTACAAACATCCTTCTAAATCAACAAATGCAACTTAAAACAAGGATGCACCCCCTTGCCAAAGAAAGTCCTGCCTAAGCTTGTCGATCCTGGCAATGATTGACATAGGACAATGAAAAGGAGCATGAAGTAGAAGAGATTGGAAAGAGACACCTTAATAAGTGTAATTCTTCCTTCAAGAGATAGCAATTTACCTTTGTAGGGAGAGCTTCCTCTCTACCCTCTCAATGATCTTATCTCACAAGTGAATGGTTGGCTTCTCCTCACAAAGAGGGAGGTTGAGATAAGAGGTGGGAACAGAACCAGATCGACATCCGAAAATCCCAGCCAAGTAGGAGACTTCAAACGGGGACAAATGAATGCCAAACATGTCACTCTTACCCGCATTGACTTTAAGCCTCGAGACTACCTCAAAACATCTAACTATTCTTTCGAGATTGTCTACCATAGACCCATTAGCACCACAAAAAATGAGTGTCATCTGTGAATTGGAGATAGCTGACTCGACGAGGAAAATTAAGGGCATTGAAACCTTGAAACAAACCCACTGATTGACCTTTGACCAACATCCAACTTAACACTTTTGACATGATGAGAAATACGAACGGGGAAAGGGAGTCCCCTTGCCTAAGACCTCGATGCTTTTAAGAATTTGAAAGGTGATCCTTTATTATGAACAAAAAAAATTTTCCGAGGAGACACGGGCCTTAATCCAACTTTTTCATTTTCTTTTGTACCTTATTCTTTCCAATATATAGTCTAGAAAGGACCAATCAACGTGGTCATATGCTTTCTCCAAATCTAACTTACAAAGAACTCCTTGCTTACCAACCCTATGACCTGAGTCTAAGCATTCGCGAGCGATTAGAGTGCTAAGGATCTACTTGCCAGATATAAAAGTACTTTGAAAGGGAGATTTGACCTTAGAAGGGACAACCCTCAGCCTCTGACTCAGGAGCTTGGCTAAAATTTTGTAAGGGCTTCCAATAAGGCTGATAGGTTTGAAGTCCTTCAAACTAATAGTATCTTCGATCTTCAGGATAAGAGCTAAGAACATGCTTCCCATCTCAAATAGGATTCGGTTGTAGGCGAAGAAAGTCTTTAGTAAATCCTAGAAAATTTGGCTTAACCAACTCCTAAAATATCTGAAAGAAAGCCAAAGAGAATCCATCTGGGCCTGGGACCTTATCCCTAACCAGACTGGAGACAACATCCTTGACTTCCTCCTCCCGAGGGGGAGCTCGAGAGAGGCTGCCTGGGCTGCCTAAAATGCTGAGATAATTGCAACGGATTTTCTCAAAGAGCTTTGCTAAGTGCACATGTGTGTGCAATAAAGTTCATGTACATGCCATGCATGCCAGCATGGGACGATAGGTCGGGGAGCCAATTCATCCATTAGAATGGCACCACTATATTGATGCCCTAGTCCAAGAATAAGGTTGATCCACTCATCAGGTGGGCCATAGTTTGCAAAACAAATGTACGGCTCTGAAAAATTTGGCTGAAGTTTTCTTACCCATTCACCTGTTTCCAATATTGGGGCCTCGATGCTGAGTGGACAAGATTACTTATTGGGAAAATATGTACAAGGCCATATCAACTTGATAGATGGGTTTGACCTTGCACCTATGTGCCATTCTAGCAAATCTGTGGCGCGTACTTCATGTTCATTGCACATGCATGTGTGCTTAGAAAATCTCTTATCAAAATGTTTATAAAGATGGTCATTTGGTGAAAATAAATTTCCAAGTGATCAAGGAGATAATATGGGACTGCAGATATGAACCACATGCTCAATGTTTACTGTAACTAAAATTGCTTCGAATAGTATAGTCAATATACACAGTAATATGCAGATTCACTGATTCTTTTTTCATGAACCTGAGTTACAACACTATACTATTTTATTGACCTGAACTTTACATCATAGCTTGCAACGTGTGCCATCACCTACCATGGGCTCTTCAAGCTTGAAAATTTATACTCCTTATCCAATCATGCACCAGATTCATATGGGCAATTGGAAATTGAATATTCTCACCAATATTTAAATACAGTTTTAAACTTGGAATGTGTTTGTTTATTACCATGTTTGAATCAGTAGCATCATGAAAAACTCACGACTTCTCCGACTTTTATTAAAACTGCGTGTAAAAAGAGAAAGACATTAAAAATAATAAACTTCGGAAAAATAAAAGAAAATGCTAGTGACTATATTTATTGATTTTTTGCTTAGGTAGGTGATAATTCATAGCTGTGGGAGTGACTATCTTCACATGTATGAAAAGTGTGAAAATGCCTATGAATATTTTTGTTATTTAGTAGTGTAGACACCCACCCAAACATGAGCTTTCCAGATCATCTAATCAAGGTGAATTAAGCCAGGAGGTTCTTGATTCCTATCTACAATTTTATCGGGATTACTTTTAGCTAGAAAAGCCCCTCACCCCGAGTGTGTTTTTCACCAAAACAATTAAACAACAACTCTTAGTACGTTCGGAATTTATTTAAAAATGATTAGGGATGTGGGACCAGCCTTGCCATACTTGGGGGCCCACTGCATTTTTTATTTCTGACATTTTGTAGGGAACAGAAATCCAATTTCTGTGAAGTTGTGGTTTTTTAGGTCTTTGAACCAAGAAATCCAATTACTCTGTTTCTTTTTGTGATTCCCGTGTTTTAGACTTTCTTTTGCTCATTAAGCCCTCCTAGGTACTCCTAATAACTGCTCTAATCATGCCATGTACTGTCGCGCTTCTTAGAAATACCCCTTTAATTCACCAAATTTACCAAAAACCGAGTCCAAAGCTTATAAATAGGGATTCCCCCTTTGTCTTATCTTATACCTTTTGAAAACCAAACAATAACCATTGAAAAACCCTACAAAAATCAAAGAAAGATCTGGCCATGATGCGGGAATCAATGTTCTTGACAGGTATGGTTTTCAAATGAGATGAAGTTTCAGCAATCGAAAGTAAAACTTGCAGTGTCAGAGATACAAATCTGATGCCGGAGATCGGATCAGGCGATTGGAGTTGATGAGTTCTGGTGGGGAAGATGGTGATCCTGCAATCTGTGTTGACGACTGATATCAGAGATGATCAATGGCTCTGATACCATGATTATTTGAGGACTGCATTGTTGAAACATTTGTAGATGCTGTTGACAATAACTGAATATTTATACAATGAATACGTGTAGAATATGTGTCAGAGATAAGAGAGATACCTAAATCTCCAAACATACAAGACACATAGACTCTGTATAGATATTCCATAAGTACTTTCCCAACAGAAGGGATGAAAATGGTGTGTACCATCTTTTGCTTCATTGTTCATTTATATACAACATTTGGTGGTGGTGCTTTTGCCAGGTTGGATGTGCATGGACAACAATGAAACCAATGACCAGGCTATTGGGGGCGTGGAGCACATATCCCAGGGGATGCGGAGCCAAATTGCTCTGGATCTTGTCTGGCAAATATGCAGCTCATATGGTAGAAGAGAAACAATAGGATTTTCAGTAATAAATGTGAACTTGTTGATTAGGTGGTTAATAGAGTGAGAAGCTATGCTTCAATTTGGGCAGTATCCATAGAGGAGTTTATATAGATGATATAAGAGTTGACCTCCATGGAGTTTGGGAAGGTTTTTGTATGTAAAGTAGACAGCTTGGTTGTGGTGCCTCTTGAAAGCTATTCTCTGCATGTTCTCTTTTCCCTGTTCCATGTATCAGATCAGAAAAATAGGGGTATTTAGGATAGGTAGATGGTCACAGTGAGAATCATAAAGGTGAGATTGGTCATGGGACATATAGTCCATGGATGAGGGGTGAGGGGGATCAACAGAGCTTAATGAAGAGACTATGTGGTGTGCCTGGATCATGAGGACTTTGGAGAAGAGTTTAATAATGCTGTATCCTTAACGACTCTGCTACAAATGCACAAAGTTTCTAAGAAATTCTAGGAACAGTCTATTTGTCGAAAATGTTGGGTAGAAAGCTGCTTCTAGTAAAAACCTGTAATTAATTGTTAAACTAAAACCATGAGCCTAGATGAAAATAAGTAATTTTATTTTATTTTTACAAAATCCTTGATTTTCTTTATTTGATTGGGATGGGACCAATGGTGAAACGTTTCAAAATGTAGTTTGCTCTTTCATCGTTGCATGAATTTGGAAGTACTCCTAGGTCCCAGGGTTTATCATGAAGCGAGGGAATGTTTGATCTTTTGACATTAATTCTTACGTGCAACAACCTTTAGACTACACCTTGAGGGGCTCTTAATGAAACTTTTATTCCATTCATGCATAGATTGTTGGTGCTAGTCTTCCCTATTAAATTCTCTAAGTCACTGATTAGTCTAACTCATCTCCTCGTACCTCGAAGCATGCAAACCTTAATCAAAATCTTGAAGTAGTAACATGCTTAAATTGACAATTCTAAAGCTTACACTCTTCAAGGGGGGGAAAAAAACAGAAGATAATGCTTGCCTTGTTGTTGAGGACTTGTTATTAAGGGCTCCTTTGAGAATTGTGTTTAAATAAATAGGTCTTTTAAAACTTGATGCAACCATTAAAAAGGGAGAATCTAGAGTCGAATGCTTGCCTTTTTTCTTTTAAGATCAAACTACAAATTTCTCTGTAGAGCTTCTATTGCTGGAGATTACAACAGAGTCCTTTGCTGCTCAGGGATTGGGCACCTTGAGTTGTTGGGGGTTTTC
The DNA here is from genome assembly GCA_037074715.1 of Magnolia kwangsiensis. Lineage (NCBI taxonomy): Eukaryota > Viridiplantae > Streptophyta > Magnoliopsida > Magnoliales > Magnoliaceae > Magnolia > Magnolia kwangsiensis. Next base: position 971,128 of record CM073585.1, read on the forward strand.
TTGGGGTTGGCTAGTTGTGGGGCTGGCAGTTGTATAGTTTTGTTTGTTTGTTTGTTTGTTTGTTTGTTTTTGGTTGTTCTCCTTGCTTGTTTTGTTGTTGTTTGTTTGTTTTTATCGGTTTCGGCGGTTTAATAATATCTCATCTTTCAAAAAAAAAAAAAAACACTTTGCAGAGGCAACAGAAAATAAAGAAAAAAGGACTGTGGATTGGCATCCAACAGTTACTGGTGCTATGCTAGTAATCACAATATTTCCTTGCGCTGCTACAACCCAAGAACATGATCTCTCTCTCTCTCTCTCCAACAGTTACTGGTGCTATGCTAGTAATCACAATATTCCCTTGCGCTGCTACAACCCAAGAAGTCTCTCTCTCTCTCTCCTCTCTCTCTCTCCTCTCTCTCTCTCTCTCTCTCTCTCTCATTGTCCATATGGTTGGTTTATTACATATACTTGGTAGCATTTTAAAAACCATTTAGCAGGTAGAAGTCTTGGACTCGTTTGGAGCTTGTATATGGAGGTAAATGGAAAATGGAATTAGAGGTAAATGAATTGAGAGTAAATGACTTACTCAGTTGTGTTTGGATGGGAGTAAATGAAATGCATTTGAAATCCAAATATTTTGTTTGGATGGTAGTAAATGGGAGAAATTGGAATGCGTCGGAAAATTTCAACATATGCACAGGAACATATGTGATATCCCAAATCAGCTTTAATATCCCAATTAGTGCATGTGATATTTAACAGAATGATTGTAATAAGCCCATTGAAATATATACTTTAGCCAAAAATGAGGAAATTTCGAACCTCGGGTGGGCCACAAACGTAAGGACTACAAACAAGCAACTTGCCAACGTTTTTTAACCTTCCATTTAGATGGCCAACCTTTGGATGGTTTGGATCATTCTATTGGTGTGATTTTAGTGATGTAGCTGATACTTGGATTGTTTATCATCAATGTGCTACATGTATGGCAAACATGTGTGTCGAAACACATTTGTTTACTCGTGCAACTCTCCAAGGGAGCTCAAAAAGGCATTTCACCCCATTTACTTCCAAATCCTCCTCTCAAGTAGACGATTTCAGTTACAGGCCTATTTACTCCCATTGCATTTCATTTTTATGCATTTATTCCCATCCAAACACACATCAAATGCCATTTACTCCTAATTTCCCCCATTTATTCCCATCCATACGGCCCTATAGAAGAATTAGTTAATAAACCCTTTTTTCCACTACATTATTTTTTAGGCCACTTTTCAAGCATGCATGAGATTGGTCCCATTTAAAACTCATTAACTTTCAAACAAGCCCAGCGAGTGATGAGGACATCTAAGCACTAGTCAGAGTATACCAGAGGAGGAGAAGAGCTCCCGTTTCTTTATGGATAAGTGATGCATACATAGGCCCCATGGACCCATTTTGAGTGCCTAGCCCGTTGAAGACTCCCCATGCATGATTATGCATCTTTGAAGCCCCCACACTAGAAAGATGCATGTGGGCTACTTATTCCATTCTGACTGTTGAATCATTGCCATTGGACATTTTGGTCATGGGCCACTAAATAGTTTAGTTTATTTAGTTGTTTATATGTTTGTTATCTTTTTGTTTAACTTATATTTTTGCTGAGTTTAGGGAGTTAAGAGCAAATTTTATTTTGTTGAGCAGCTTTATGTGAAACTTTTTATCTAAGAGCGCCTTTTTGTAAAAAGTCTTTCCTGAGATTATATAAGGGTTGGGCGTCCACACCTTAGCCCATTATGCTCCCCATTATGGAGCATATATTCTTCTTTCTCTTTGCTTTGAGATGAAGCAAAACCTCCTGTGAATGAAGTGGTGTGAAGCCATGAGTTGATTCCACTTTTCTTCATTCTTATCCTCTTCAAGGTATTTTTTCTTCTCCGTCTCTACATTTCACTCTTCTTTCTTTTTCTTTGAAACTTTCATTCTTCTTCTTCTACAACCCCTTCATCCATCATAACCATCATCATCAAGCCTTAACCCAACCTAGTGTTGACCTCACCCCTATACGGATGCACCTGTTTGTCCGTACAACTATGCAGACAACCCTCCCTCCCTCTTTGTTTCTTCTTTTTTTCCCTCTCTCACCTAATTCCATTTATTCCAACCCCCACCCTAAAAACCCCACATCTAAACCCTCTGAACCCTAATCCTAATTTCTCCAAAACCCATAATTTCGCAAAAACCCCAATTTTTCCAAAATCTTAAAATCCGAAAACCCTAGTTCTTAAACCCTTTAACAAACCAAGAGATACCTTTTAGAATTAGATCAATTCTTATGCTAGATGGAAGTCCTACCTTCCATATGTCCTTTCTAATCATGTTTTATAAGATATAATTGATGGGTTGTGAATTAGTCTTGAATTTGAGCATAGTTAAATACTTAAATTCAACTTGTGATGGATTAGCATTATTTTGTGCTTTAAATTGTTCTAGTTAATCCGTTGATGATCTCATTGCATCATTCTACGCTAGGCCATCCATCCTGTATCGGTGAGTTATGTGTGAATTGCGAAAGGGATGTATGGTGATGTGATGTAGGGATGTTTTCATCATTATTGATGTTTTATTAAAATAATTAAAATAGATGGTTGGGATTAGATATAATGGATGGCTATTATTGTTTCTTTTGCTTTAGGAAAAGTATGTGCATGTAACAACTTTTTCCATCCTGCATCAATGAGTTATGTGTGATTTGTGAAAGGGATGTATGGGGACGTGATGTCGGGATGTTTTAGTCATTATTGATATTTTATTAAAATAGATGGTTGGGATTAGATATAATGGAGGGCTATTATTTTTTCTTTTGCTTTAGGAAAAATATGTGCACGTAATGACTCTTTTATTGTGAATGATGAATGAAAGAAAAAGATTTCTTTTTCTCACCATTCACGTTGGATTCGCCTATATTTTTCTAGGAGTCCCATTAAAATGAACTTTAACAGCCTGAGGGATGGCTCCACACTCCACCTTCCACTGCACAGTTCTTCCCACTCTTCACTCTAGTGGAGATAAAAAAATTGAAACCGAAAACCGACTTGTTAATCCTATTCCTACCTTTGGCTCTATGCACCCTCTCAAAAGTGCTTTGACCTTTGTTCCTGAATGCCCTACTATTCCGATCCTTCAAAAGAGACCAAATGACCGCCTAAAGCATGTGGCCTCTAGACGAACGGAATACAAACCTCCATGCCCCCTGAGTCTGATCCATTTAATTAACGGTTCAAGAAATATGGCCCTAACCCAACCCAACCCATATACTAATTGTAATATCGCCATATTAGGTTTTTTGGCTTGTCTTGGAGTTTTCATGTGTATTGAGCTCGCTATTACACAATCATAGCCCATCCACAACAGATCAAACAAACCAATGGTTTGGATTCCTAAACCATGTGCCTGCTTGAATTCTTAATCATTCATAAGTTCTCTAATTTTTTAATCAGAGAAAACAAATAAACACAGCCTACAACATTTGTGGTGCAAGTGTTAAGAAAATTGGTAAAGAGGTCTAGGAATCAAAACTATAGCAAAGATATTTTTGTTTCCAGTCACGGGTTGGATTGGGTCATTTGTCTTGCTCCATTAATTCCATAAATGGGCAGGTCAAGTTGGGTTGGCCTAAGCCCAAGCCCTACCTTTTAACCTAAATGTGGTACCTTTGTCACCCGAGCCCGACCCACAACCAGACCCGACTTGGCCCAGACTGAAACCGTGGGTTTGCCCAACCCATTGTCGCCCCTAAGCAAAGGTTCTATGACAAACTGCCTACACAACATCAACCCCTTCTTTACCCGGGCTGGGGACTGGCTGGTTGGTGATTGGTGTAATAAGGTAATTTGGATAATCTGCACAATCAAATTTCAAGGTCATGTGCAATGCGACCAACTCACATATTAGATGACTCTCACAAATGTTATTGTGGCTTCTTTACTCGATTGCAATCCACAATATGTATAACTTGAAAAGATCTTACAAATTGAGAAATTGCAAAACAAGATCTGTTTGTTGTGTGGGATTAAAGCAAGACGTCTGATGACCTTTGCTTCCATTTCAATGATTTCTGTATCAGTCTCAATTCCAGATGGAAACCCCTCTATCCCTTTTGGGTCTTTGAGAAGCATAGAAGTCTCTCAAGGAAAACACAAGCATCAAGTTGTCTGGACTTCAACATCTTGCAAATGATAGTAAACATAGAGATGAAGTTGGATGAGAGGATGGTGTTTGTTCCATTCAGAGAGAGGGAGGGGAGGGAGAATTTAGTCCATTATAATGGATGTTGAGAAAATGGTGAGGGAGGGCACATTGCCCTTTCTGGGAAACCCATGCCAAGCTTACCAACTGTCAAAATTGAAAAAGTTAAATTACCATTATTTTTCTCTAAACCCACAAACAGAATATGTTGGTTTTGGTTTTCAGTCATCATTATCATCATTCTTGTTTTCCCTTTACATTTTTTGACCTTGCTTCTCTGTACTATGGGTGGTTCCTGAACTCATTAAGATGTTTTCCTTATTCAAATCTATTTGTCATGCCACATTCATGTTGTAAAGCTGTACCTTTGTTCTCAATATCGTATATGATCATTATATTCATGCATCCATATTCTAAGCAATTCTTCTTCCCTTCTCCCTGATTTAGTAAGGTCCTTATACTGATATTGTGAGTGGCTGTGGAGAGAATCCATGAATGGCAGTTCATATGTTAACGACATGCAGGATACACATGGTCTCAGACAGACGCACAGGTAGACTTACTATGAAATGAGTGGCTTGTAAGAGGCCAGTGTTTTAAATGATAAGTTTTGGACTCTTTTGTCACCATGCACATTTTGCTTCTAAGTACCATAGTTGTGCATGATGCATTCGCTCTATGGAACCTTATGTGATGATTTGCAAAATTATCGCTTTCTATTTCCTGATAGATTATGTGATGATTTGCAAAATTATTGTTGTCTATTTCCTGGTAGATTATGTGATTATTTGCAAAATAATCGTTGTCTATTTCCTGGTAGATTTCCATATCTCTGGATGTATAAAGACCAATTAAAAATTGTACAAGTATTTCATGGGATGGGCTTGAGGTCTCTCATCGTCAGGCACACTTTAGAGACCTTTTCATTTCCTCCAAAATTGGATGAATTTGGAAAGGGGTTGCAATAGTGTCAGCTGTAGAATTATTGAGTGTTAGAAGTGTTGGAACTTGTGTCAGAATATGGCAATGCTATATTCATATCTTTTGGTGCATTTGGTCAAACTCTTTCATTTTTGTAGTGGACATATAATCTAATCCTTTTCTTTTGTTGCCAGAGTTCTGTAAGCCCCATTTCATCCAATGATGCCCTTGGATCCAATCTGGCGTACAATGCCAAGCATCCTGCTGACCCTGGTTCAAGCGGGCAGCTGCAGCTGCTGTCGGCATCTGTCCAACATTTGCCCGAGAGACCAGATCAGCCAGAATGCCAGTATTACATGAAAACTGGAAGCTGCAAATATGGGCCATCATGCAAGTACCATCATCCGAAAGAGAAGAATGCCCCATTGGCTGCGGGCACTCTTGGACCACTTGGGCTTCCTCTTAGACCGGTAAATAAATACTTGTCCAATCATGTGGGCAGTCCACTTCTCCTTCAATTCATATGCGTTATATGAGATCTACAATGGCTACTCAGACTAGGACTCTTCCCTCACCGAAATCCAGGTCAGCCCTACCATGTTTATTTTGGCACGAAAATAGGCTGTGCTTGTCACCAGGTGGGCCACAGCCCACATGTACAGTTAATGTGGAACAATTTTGAACTTTTTAACTGTCCATTTCTTATATGTGTGGCCCACCCACCTGTTGATGAGGTCATCCTAATTTCCAGGTCATGAAACCGACATGGTGGGTTCCCATCAGATGAAAATGCTTCGCATGTGCAGGAAGAGTAGGATTCAGAATCCTATCTCCATGTGTCTGACTTTTGTTTTGTTTTTGTTTTACCTGCTGCATGGCTGGGACTATAAAGGGCCAAGCTACTTGCACATTCTACAGCATGTTCGGAATTTGCAAGTATGGTTCGGCATGCAAGTTTGATCACCCCATGGCAGGATATTACAACTACAGCCTGCCCACACTATCCATTCCAGGCCCATCGGCCGTTCTCTACCAGAGAAACTCCCAAATTGCCCGTTCCACATCCGAAACTTCTCCATCTAAAGTATCAAAGCCATCTGATTGGCCCACTAAACCTGAGGCAACAACCACAAAACAACCGAACGCAGACGCAGAAGCACCGGACCAACCGAGTCAGCAAACCCTCTCTCCATCACACACTACACCAACTTCAGAGTCCCCACATGATCAATCTGATTAAACAGCATCTTGTCCTTGGCCCTTTTCTTTTTTTCTTTTTTTTTGCCTTTTTAATCGTCATGCCTGGTTCTTCCTTCATGGAAATTTTCCACATGTACACCTCCCTCCTGCCTCACTCTTTTCGCCTGCGGTTTCTGCAAGAGTGGGGATAGGCTGTTTGGTGGAGGTCCATGTGCTGGGTGAAGGGAGGAGAGAGAGAGAGGCATGGCTGGGCTTTCTTTTGTGGTTGAATAAAATGCAGGTGAAAGTGTAATTTTTTTTTCTTCATTTTTTTTTTTTTCCTTCTTTCACAGATGATTGACTGTTTGGGTTCCAGAACTTGTAACTGTTAAATGCAACATGCTGAAGGATTCTTGAATGTTTGGCATGTTGGCACCGCCAATCCTTTATATTCTTCTTGTGACAGTAGGAAAGTTCTCAAAATGCACACAAATTTCATTTTCAAAACAAGATGCTAGATGAAAAGCAGGTGGCAAGTATGTGCACAGAAACTATCCATCCGGTGGGGCGCTGCCATAGATGGCCATGACCCACCACCATAAAAATTTTGGCTGTTGAATGTAGACCATCTTGCCGTCTATTAGTAGGCAAGCAATAGGTCAGTTTGGATTCCCCGATAAACATTTTGGTTAGAGCATGTTGCAGGTAAAATTTTATACAAGTGCAATTATGGGTGTGGTGTGGTTTGGTTTGGTTTGGTTAGTGTAAAAGGGGAATGGATTAGCTACTGACAGGTTGAGTAGGAAGACTCGCTACCGAAGTGACGCCACCAAGTTATGTGGGCCCCACCATGATGTATGTTTTATATCCACACCGTCCATCCATTTGGAGAGATCATTTTAAGGCATGAGCCAAATAATGAGTTAGATACAAAGCTCTAGTGGAACCCACCACAGAAAACTGTCAGGAGAGCAATGCCCACCATTAAAAACTTGTAAGGGTTACAAAAGTTTTCGATCTGTGTTTTCCCTTCTTTCGTGTCTGCCTTAACTTATGAGCAGGTTGGATCTCAAATAAGCGTCATGGTGGACCTTAGGAAGGTTCCAACTGTGGGCGTCACTATTCCCACTGTTTTCTGTGGTGGGGTCCAGTCTAACTTTTGATCTGCCTTATTCTTTGGTTCGTGCCTTAAAATAATCTCTCCAAATGGATGGACGGTGTGGATGCAACACATACGTCATGGTGGGGCCCACAAAACTTGGAGACGTCACTTCAGTAGCTAGTCGAAAGAGTGAAAAAGTCATTCCCAACTTGTAACATGTCCACAAGCAATTATCATGAGAGACAGGGTTTCAGTAACATTCTTCATGTGTGTAAATAATAGCCATTATTTAAAATTTGTCATTTTAGACTTTTTCAAAAGATAGATTGGTGATAGTTATAGAGACATCAACCAACGTTATTTTTAATATACTCGTGAAACACCCACACACATGAAAGGGTCTTTGACGCTTAAAAATAATTGTAGGTAAACCGTTCAATCCTTGGTTTGTCAACTTGTTCGGATTTGATGAGCCTACTTAAAAAATCTGGTTGAGGCTGACCTGCCAGCTATGTGATGCCCCACTCATATTAGCCCACTCTAAAAGTCTCTTAGTCTTTAATACCATTTGGAGCAATTCAATCCCATGACACCAAGTTAATCACAACAATCAGCTGTGCCATACAGACCATGCATTCAGGCTGCCCATGGTTGGGAAATCCAGACCATTGATGTCATGTATATGGACCATGCTCAAATGATAATTTCCAGATTGGTGGCCTATACATAGATTTTTTAAAATTAAAAATAGTGGGTAACCCAAATGCAACGCTTGAAATTAGGGGTTCACATTGAACTAGTGGAACAGGACTGGAACTGACCAAACCCCAGTTCTAGAGTGCACCGATTCTGATTCCAATTTCAAAAATTAAAGAACCAATTAGTTCGGTTCGGTTCTCGGTTTGGGGGTATGTAGAACCGAACTGTAGATCCAAACCTGAAACTAAAATTATATTAAATAAAAAATAAAAAACGTAATACCCTTCGCCTCTTCACGCCGACCCTGTTGCAGCTACCTCCAATCCCCATCCATCCATTCCTCCATTCCTCTCTCTCTCTCTCTCTCTCTCTCTCTCTCCCTCTCTCTCTCTCTCACCCACCAGACAACCACCTTCTGCTTACCCTCTGCCCACCGCCCGACAATCCCCTCTCTCTCTCTCTCTCTCTCTCTCTCTCTCTCTCTCTCTCTCAAGCTTAGAACCGTGGAGCTGAACCAGTTTTAATGGTCTGGTTCTGATTCAGTTCTAGGGTGCTAATGGTCTGGTTCTGGTTCCAATTCTCCTATAACCGTTAGGAACAGTTCGGTTCTGGTTTCACCCCAGAATCAGACCGAATCAACCCATGTGCACCCCTACTTTAAATCAGTTGTTTATCACCATTGCCTCAATGTGAATATTAATTACTCCATATGTGAACCCACAGTCGGGTAAATGATTTGGAGCATTGATCTGAATGGCTTATGAATTAGACCATTCAAACCATTTATTTGTTGGAATTTGTTGATATTCTGCTTCTGTACTCGATCTTGCGACGGTAGCTTGTTTCTTACTTTTGTTGCTAATATACTTTTTTTTTTCCTGCTTGCTAACATTCTATTTCATCATCCGTTTCAGCTGACGGATTAGGCGAGTGAGATCATCTAATGGGCGAAAGTTTTGGGCTGTAGCTCAAACAAAGTGGACCTCACCAGATGAACGATCTCAATCTCACCATTTTCGTGCTCACGTCCAACGCTTCAGGGAGGTCATTGAAAATAATCCAAAAGGCAGGCACGTATAATCCACACACAACACTCATTTGGGTGGGCCCTACACTGGATTGACCAATGACATTAGTTGAAAAATTAGACAATCCTAACCATTCAATTGGTAGCCTCCAACTGGTCCAATTGATGGGCAAAGCCCTCCACTTGGGATGCTTGGAATCTCAGAGAAAAGGGCCATGTGCCCATGTGCAAACGTAGCAGGACTCCTACTGGAAATGACAAAATCATCATTTTATGCTTGCATCACACCTGGCATAAGAAACATTCTTCTTGTTTGAAAAAAAAAGGGAACCTAGCAAAAGAAGATCAAAGTAATTTCAGCAATTCAAAAATTAGATCATTGAACCATTTTCTTTCAACCCTTCGTTTAAAGTGTGTTTTTTCTTCTTTTTTTTTCTTCGCACATTCATACCCGATACACAACCATGCACTTACACCACAGTGGGATTTCTTCGCAACGGGTACTCAAACCCATGACCTCGCGTGTTTCGCTTGATAGAATCATGTCCAATGGAATGCTTGGGATTTGTCTAATCAGCAGGTCACCGATTCAACTTGGACAGCCTAGATTGACATGCATGAACTCCTAGTTTTCTCATACGAGCTGCAGGTATTTCAAATGTTACCTTAAACATCAGCCAATTTCCAATGCTTAGCAAGTCGCACATCAGAAGTACAGTGCACTGTTTGGCAACCTAAGTATAGGTTTCATGTTTGGCACCTTCTTTCAAAACAAGATAAAATTCCATTTTGAAATGTGTTGGGGAATCTCGCCCACCACCCTTCATTCTCTCAAGCTGGGACCCAATCTCAAGGGAGTGGCTGATATTCTATGCATGCTAGCACCTTGGTATCATTCTATTGTTAAAATAAATATGCTTCCATAGAATTTAAACAGAAAAACACATGAAATGACACGTATTGCATGGACTCATTGCAAAACATGGTTAGAAAAAAAGAAATATCACATTCGTGAATCCATTACAAATAAAAGAAGGAAAATACAAGAAGTAGTAACAACATTGTAATAATACTCTACCTAACAGTTACAAAAAGCTCAGGAGGGATAGAAGGGAGAGAATAACTTCCACGAGTCCGAAACCTTGACCTTGAAATAATATTTTTTTAAAGGTCATATACCTTAACTACGTTGAGAAGTGCGGGTTCCTTGGGCTTGCAAGGTCAAGAAAATTTCCCCAGACTTCATAAAAGAAAAAAATAATAAGCTCAGGAGAGATATCGCCGTGACACTCAACACCAAATGTATCTTTTTATTTTGATCTTTTCTTTAACAACACCTCCTTCAAAACACTTTCCAAACAATGAAACATGCACCCCATGTATCATGATGTTCATCTGACCTTTGAGAGCTTCATGGGCCATTGCCATTATCTTCTTGAGAGCTGATTGTTGCACCATGAAAGGAAATCCCTAGAGGATGATATTTATTTAAATAAGAGCATGTCAGGGATGGAGACAAGGGTACAATTGGTATTTAGGAAAAGGCGGGGTTGATCCGTCCCTTTCAACAATTGCAGTGGACAGAAGAGAGAATAAGAGAGTTTTTGTTGGATGGATATAACTGCACAGAAAAGATAAATTTTGAATAGTGTGACCATCATGCCCATGCACGAGGACACCATGCCACCATACTGTATGTCCACACGTCAATCCAGACCGTCCAAACGGTAGAATCCACTTTAGATTGGACATGAACTCAAAATTCAAGACTCATCGAAATATCCGAACCTCCTACCTTTGAAATTTTCTTTCTTAAATTTGAACCAACTATTTTATTCTCGATGGTACATTTTGATGGTCACAAATCAGTGCCGTTGGATCATCTCTTTAGTGATTTTTAATGGTTAGATCACATCTCACACTTTGAACTGTTTGGATCGAGGTACAGCTATGCACATGTCCAATAGCCGTGTGCATGTACGTGGATCATCGTACCATGCATGGTATCAAACTACAAACTCTTTCTTCTTCTTTTATTTTATTTTTTAAAATTTTTTATTTTTATTACTGTTTTGGTTTGTCAAAGAGCACTCAAATTCAGAGGAATAAAGGCATGAAAGTAGAATAAATGCAGGGTTGCATGAATTGAAAGAAGCAGAGAGAGATGAATAAGAGTAGGTTTGACTGCATTACTTTGTAGTTTGTACTATTTAAGCTCAAATACTAATGAAAATATTTATGTCGGTGCATTAAACAGTCCCAATCAGCTTTCACATGACATGCACGTGAGAAAGTGGGCCCGGAACTGGTGAAATCTTATATCCCATATGTGTAAAACAAGGCTGTAATTTGGATATTCTAAGGAAAAACAATATAAAACTACAGACATGCACACCTTGCATGCGTGCGTAACATCAGAACCGTTGTATCAGGTGGGTTCCACTGTGTAGATCATCTAGTCAAAGACCTAGATCAGTCAACTATTTGGTAGGCCATACAAATGATCAGTGACACCATTGGCTACCTTGGAAAAAAAATCATAATGATTAGATGATCCAAACCGTCCATTTAGTGACATGTAGAAATGGACAGACAATATCATTCATAGAAGATGGGTCCTATCACGGATGTCTATAAATATTGGATTGTTGTGATTTCTTCACCTGGACCTTATATATGGACGGTCCTCAAAGAAGATTTTGATACCAACAAGTCCAAATGCCACATGCACTTGGATCATCTCTCCAAGTCGAGTTCGGGTCGGGTCAAATGTTATCCGTACCGGGTTAATAAGGTTTGGATCTAGCCCGTTCCGGGTCTAGTTCTTGAAGACCCAACCTGAAATTCAATTGGGTTTGGATGTCCCACGGGTATCCATCGGGTCTTTGAATTTAGGTTTCAAGTTATATTTCTGGATAAATAGGATCATTTATGTGGTTGGGCCCTCCTGATGCAATTTTCGACTACACACATGTACCCCTTTGGCAGGTGCATGGTATGTAAATGGGCATTTTTACATGTGTGAAAATCTCTCTCTCTCTCTCTCTCTCTCTCTCTCTCTCTCTCTCTCTCTCTCTCTCTCTCTCTCTCTCTCTCTCTCTCTCTCTCTCCGTGTGTGTGTGTGTGTGTATATATATATATATAATATGTGGGAAATGGGAAAGGAATGTTGGAAAATTGGTTGAAGTAAATACACTATTAAAATCGAGAGCTAAAAAAGGAAAATAAAATTTTGAGATATAAAACTTATTGAATTAAGTTGAGGCGTGACTGAGTCACTCGGCTTGAAATCGAATTTGCTCCCCTTGGACAGCATCCCAAGTGCAACAGGTTTCCAAAGCAATCGACCTCCAAGATACAACGACTATGACCCGGTGCCAGCGGTGCACTCACTGTACATGGGCTCGAACCACTTGCAGTTTAATCCAAAAGTGTCGAGTTGACTCAGCAATGAACTCAGTAAAAATGCTTAAAACCGTATCAGAGAGAGTTTTATAAGAGAGAGTATTTTCGTATATTTGAAACTAGAATTGGAAGTCTTTATATAAACTCTGAAATAGTGTATAAGCACCCTTTACAAAAGGTTAGGTCCGTTAGGTTTAAACCCAACAGGGGGGACCAACCGAAAGGGATACATCTCTCTGATTTAAAACGAAAAGGCTTAAGTGTGAGTACACTCTCGCACATAAAGTCCTGTAAGTACCCATACACACACACCCAAGCGAGTGCACTTACATCGCACCCGCACCCGCGCCCGCGCCCTACCCAGCCCATCCTGTTGCGTCGCGTCGTGCACGCACACGCGCACACGGACTCGGCTCGGCTCGGTTCGGCATGGCACGGCACGGCACGGCATGGCTCGGCTCGACATGGGCGCGCGCGCGTGTGGTCAATGGCATAGATTAGAGCTTTGGCATAGCCCCCCACAGGACCAAATTCACATGCCCCTTGAAAGGGGCTTAAGCCCTAGTTAAAAATACTATCTTATATACAAGATAGTTTACTTTGTCAAATTCGATGTGGGATAAAATTCACAACTCAAAAGTACTTCAACTTTTCAAACTTGGAGGGAAAACACTGAAAATTTAAAAATTCAAATTTTATTATTATTTTAAAATAAAATATAACAATCTCTCATATGTTTTAAAATAAAACTCTTTTAGATTAAAGCATAATAGTTGCGCAATGGTGCCGGTGTCGCCATACACTTGAACCGACATTAGATTAAGCAAGACAGATCTACAGGAATCAGGTGACACCATAGTTTTGAACCTGAATCCTTTTAATGTATATCACAAGTACATGTCACTCACACAACTCTTTCTCTACAAGTGATTCTGCGGTTCGATTCATTTCAGTTATACATCATTACCTGAATTTCATGAGTGCTCTAAAGAATTCACATAGATTCTCATAGGAAGCGGCCTCCACCTCCACATCTATATATATGAATTCTATCAAGTGTATGCAGCAACTGTATACACCACCAAATATATGGCTATGAATCCATTAAGAGTTCTAAAAAACTCATCCTTTTGTGTTGCTACTCGCACTGTACACCATAGAAGGGGCTCATACAACTCAGTGCAATCGTCTACCTCGTGTCTTGTTGTTTACCCATTGAACCTATCTCATGGGATCTCTACTTGTATAGGTTGGGTTGCCGACACCGGTAGCTCATATATTAGGCTCAGCCTCATTCCCTTCGATGTATCATTGACTAACCTTTTAGAAAGTCCTTTGGTCAGAGGATCTACTAGATTCTTTTCTGACCTCACAAAGTCAATAGATATGACTCAATCACGTAACATGTGTTTCATAATGTTGTGTCTGAGTCTAATATGTCTGATTTTTTCATTATATATTTTACTCTTTGTTTTTGCTATAGCTGCTTGACAATCACAATGAATAGACACGGTCGATATAGGCTTTGGTCATAATGGTATATCAGATAAGAGATTTCTAAGTCATTCGACTTCTGATCCAGCCTTTTCTAAGGCAATAAACTCGGATTCCATAGTCGACCGAGCGATACATGTCTTCTTAGTAGACTTCCAAGAGACTGCTCCTCCACCCAAAGTGAAGACATATCTACTTGTGGATTTTGTCTCATCTGAATCACTGATCCAGTTAGCATCATTATATCCTTCTAATACAGCAGGATAACCATTATAATGTAAACCATAAACTATACTGCCTTTTAAGTATCTCAAAATCCTAGACAAGACATCACGTAACATGTGTTTCACAATGTTGTGTCTGAGTCTAATATATCTACTTTTTCCATTATATATTTTACTCTTTGTTTTTACTATAGCTGCTTGACAGTCACAATGAATAGACACAGCCGATACAGGCTTTGGTCATAATGGTATATCAGCTAAGAGATTTCTAAGTCATTCGGCTTCTGATCCAGCCCTTTCTAAGACAATAAACTCGGACCAAGCGATACATGTTTGCTTAGTAGACTTCCAAGAGACTGTTCTTCCACCCAAAGTGAAGACATATCTACTTGTGGATTTTGTCTCATCTGAATCACTGATCCAGTTAGCATCACTATATCCTTCTAATACAGCAGGATAACCATTATAATGTAAACCATAAACTATACTGCCTTTTAAGTATCTCAAAATTCTAAACAAGACATTTCAATGCACTTTTTCAGGGTTATGTGTATATCTACTTAGCCTTCCTACTGCAAAAGTTATATCTAGTCTAGTACAGTTTGTTAGATACATTAGGCTACCAATTATTATGAAATATTTTAATTGAGATACACTATTTTCTATATTCTTCATGAGAGTCACACTATAATCATAAGAAGTACTGACAGGTAAATAGTCAAAATGGTTAAACTTTCTCAATATTTTCTCAATGTAAAGAGATTGTGATAATATAATAACACTATTTTTCCTGGTTACTTGAATACTCAAGATTACACTAGCCTATCCTAAATCTTTCATGTCAAACTTAGATGACAAGAATTTTTTAATTGCATTAACTAATTTAATATTAGTTTCAAAAATAAGCATGTCATCAACATAAAGGCATATAATAATATAATCATTTTCATAAATTTTACTATATATATATATATATATATATATATATATATATATATATATATATATATATATATATATATATATATATATCTACATCATTTATATGATAACCATTTGATTTTAAAACACTATCAAATTTTTCATGCCATTGTTTAGGAGTCTGTTTTAAACTATATAGTGATTTAATTAGTTTACATACTTTATTTTTTTTACCTGATATCTTATAACCCTTAGGTTGCTCCATATATATTTCTTCTTTTAAGTCTTCATTTAGGAAAGCCGTCTTAATATCCATTTGGTGTACCATTAGTTTATTTAAGGAGGCTATCGCTATTAAGACTCTAATAGTTGTAATCCTAGTTACAGGGGAATATGTATCAAAGTAATTTATTCCTTCCTTTTGTTTAAAGCCTTTCGCTACCAACCTAACCTTAAACTTATCAATAGTTTCATCTGATTTTAGTTTCTTTCTAAACACTCATTTACAGCTTATTGGTTTGTTTCCAGGTGCTAGGTGTACAAGTTCTCAAGTGTTATTAGATATAATAGATTCTAACTCATTATTTATTGCTTCCTTTCAAAAGATTGCATCTGAAAAGTTAATTGCTTATATATAAGTTGTAGGATCATCTTCTACTAAGAAGGTGAAAAAATCATCTCCTAAATTAGTTTCTCTTCTAACCCTATTACTTTTTCTTGGTTGTATCTCTTTTACTACTTTCTCATAAACATTTTTACTAGTAGATGCAATATCTAATTCATTGACTTCCTCTATTCCTATAGATTTAGATTTCATAGGGAATACGTTCTCAAAGAACTCTGCATCCCTAGCTTCTATAATTGTATTAGGATATAGAATATTATCCTTAGTTTTTAAAACTAGAAACCTATATGCCGCACTGTTTTGTGCGTATCCTATAAATACACAGTCGGTCGTTTTAGGACCTAATTTTCTTTTCTTAGTTTTAGGCAATCCTACTTTAACAAGACACCCCCACACTTTAATGTATTTATAACTAGGAACATTATTCTTCCAAAGTTCATATGGTTTTTTTTCAGAAGATTTAGAAGGAATTCTATTTAGGATATAACAAGCAGACAGAATTGCTTCTCCCCACATATTTGAGGGTAAGCCTAAACTGTTTAACATGACATTCATCATCTCTTTTAGAGTTCGATTTTTACGTTCTGTTATTCCATTCTGCTCTGGTGTATAAGGAGCTGTAGTTTCGTGAACTAGACTTTGAAAATCGTGAATTTGATTTGTGACAGTTTATCGTCTGTCATTTCATAATGAAGAAAATTAGCAATTGCATGTTTTTTAGTGCATGCATCTTCCAATATGTATTTCTTTTTTAAAGCAGTCCATATGTCTTTCGCAGACGCGTAAGAAGTATACACATCATATAGTTCGTTGGATAAAGAGTTTATAATATAATTTTTACAATTATTTTCATCTGTTACTTCATTTTGATTTGTTGGATGTATAGTAAATGATTCAGATAAAATGTATGAAACTTTCAGGGTGGTAAGAGCGAACATCAATTTCTATTTCCACCGTTTAAAGGGTGGCTATGTAATTCAACAAATTTTGATTTCAAGATTGTTAAATTGCATAGAATTGTTATATTTGGTTTTTAAATAATAATAAAATTTGAATTTTCAAATTTTCGGTGTTTTCCCTCCAAATTTGAAAAGTTTGAGTACTTTTGAGTTGTGGGTTTTGTTCCACATCGAATTTGACAAAGTAAACTATCTCATATATAAGATAGTATTTTTACCTAGAGCTTGAGCCCATTTCAGGGGGCATGTGAATTTGATCCTGTGGGGAGGTTATGCAATTAGCTCTAATCTATGTCATTGACCACACACGCGCGCGTGCGCCGAGTCGAGCCGTGCCGTGCCGATCCGAGTCTGTGTGCGTGTGGGCGTGCGCATGCACGACGGGACGAGACGGGACGGGCTGGGTTGGGCTGGGCGTGGGCGCTGGTGCGAGTGCGCTGTAAGTGTACTCGCGTGAGTGTGTGTGTATGGGTACTCACAGGACTTTATGTGCGAAAGTGTACGCCTTTTCGTTTTAAACCAGAGAGATGCATCCATTCCGGTTAGTCGCCCCTGTTGGGTTTAAATCTAACGGACCTAACCTTTTGTAAAGGGTGCTTATGCACCATTTTGGAGTTTATATAAAGACTTCCGATTCCAGTTTCAAATATACGAAAATATTCTCTTATAAAACTCTCTCTGATACGGTTTTATGCATTTTTACTGAGTTCATTGCTGAGTCAACTCAGCACTTTTGGATTAAACTGCAAGTGGTTCGAGCCTATGTATAGTGAGTGCACCGCTGGGACCGAGTCATAGTCATTGTATCCTGGAGGTTGATTGCTCTGGAAACTTGTTGCACTTGGAACGCTGTCCAAGGGGAGCAAATTCAATTTTAAGTCGAGTGACTCAGTCACGCCTCGAATCAATTCAATAAGTTTTCTATTTCAAAATTTTATTTTCCTTTTTTGGTTCTCGATTTTAATAGTGTATTTACTTCAACCAATTTTCCAACAACAAAAAGGTTTTATGCGATCATCTCTCTCTATATATATAAATGGAAAAGGAAAAGTTCTATGCGGTCGAGCTGTGTGGGCCCCACCATAATGTGTGTCAAACATCAACACCGTGCATTTAATGGGTCCCCTTTAAATTATGGGATATCACAAAAATCAGTCGTATAAGGAACTCAGGTGGGCTATACCATCTAAAATCATCGGAAGACATACCTAAAACATATAAAAGCACTTGGTGGGGCGCACCTAAAATTTGGATGGGTCTGAAATTTGGTCTGACCCCTCATCCAAGTGGGACACACATAATGGATGGTCTGGATTTGTGAAACACATCTCATTGGGATCAAAAAATGATTATGAATTTTTTAATGGAGGGTAGCCCCTCTCAACTTTTGTACGTGGTGTGGCCTACACAAGTCATAGATTGACTTGATTTTTAAGCCATAGGCCCACCATGGAATGGTGCATCTGACTGATGGAGTAGATGTTTCACACACATCAATGTGGGGCCCACATACTTTTACTATTAAAACTAGTTGAACCCGACTAGACCTACAACACTTTTTACCGGGTCTATGTGAAGGACCCCACCACCCGAACCCGAATAGACCTGATTTAAAACGTATGCAAAAAGTGAGACCCGAAACCTGATCCTAATTTCTTAACGGGTCTAATAAAAGGGAACAGAAGTTACAGAACCGTTAAAATCGGGCAGGGTCCATCGGGCACCGGATGAGTCTGAGTACCCATTAAGAGGCCTGTCTTTTTTTAACAGTAGTCTCATGCTCGACTTTCTATATCTTGAAAACAATGAGAAAGGAAAGAGAAGGGAAGGAGAAAAAGGGTTACATCACCATACAATGATACTCACTTTGACCCTTGGAACTCACCCACTCTCCCTATTCCACTTGCATTCCCAAACAATAACTCTTTCTCTCTTTACAGAGAAATTAATATCTACACCCACCTTAATAATTTCATGCACCCATTATTTCCCAATTTCCAATTTGGGTGTTGTGTTAGTACATTTTTTTTACACTTACAATACCCAAAATGGACAAAGGGTGTATTCAATCAGGTTTAGGTGCAAACAAAAAGAATAATGTAAGAAGAAAGATAGAAAAGAGAAGGTTATGACTTACCCACAAAAAACTAGTTCTGTCCAACTGCACTTTTACCTTCTGCCCGTTTGTCGCACCGCCTGACATACCCACTCAAAACAAAAAACAAATAGCAAAACAAAATAAAACCCAAAGTCCCAAAATCCCCTCATACGGTCAATGATTCTGCAGTGTAAGGTCAATCTCAGATGGGCCTAGAAATTAATGTAGGTGGGCCCACCTTATTTCTCCTTTCTATTCCCACTATCTTATTTGGTGGTATGTTTATCCACCTTCCACGTGTCGTGTACATTAATCCATGCCGTCTGAAAGCTCGGCCCAAGTTAGGATGGAACACAGCTTTAAAATCTGGAACACCCATCAAATCTGGTTTGGACCATTGACCATTTTCTTCGGGACGTCCATTTGTTAGCAAAGATTTGACCGTTGAGAACGTTGGTCATTTGTGTCTTTTGAATTATGTATTATCCATAATGGTTCACACGATTTGAACGGTCTGGATAGGAGTAATTGCATGTGACGTGTACTACATGAGTCACCACTATTTGCAGATAGGTGAAAACGCACAGAGAGATGTGGGTGTTTGTATATATCTCTCTTTTCTATTTCTCCCGTGAATACAACCCTTTCATTTAAGAAGTCATCATTAGTTTCTAACGTCACACCACATCATCATCTCGTATGGTCCAACACACGATCACGGGCGGCCCACCCTCATTCAATCCCTACTCCTTCCATGCTACAGTGCGCGCAGTGAGTAGTACGCATGCGGACCTAGTCAGTGGTCCGCAGGCTTAGTTATCCAGATGCTCCTATTGTTCCCTTTGTTGAGAGATTATGGGGTCTTTTGAATTATTGATTCAGTGATCCAGACCGTTGATTTTAATGGATCTCATGATAGATAAGATTGGCCCAAAATTTTCCTTGAGTGGAAGATCCAAACCCTTCATTCATTGAGCTAGATTAAGAAAATAATGAAACAAGTGTCTTGTGGAGCTGTCTCTCATCCACAGTAGGGCCCATTCCATGACCCAGAACCCGGCAAATAAAGGTGGGGCCCACTTTTTTTTTTTTTTTTGGTTACAGCCATAGGAGGTAGGGGAGTACATGAATTGGTAGATGGGTGGGCATTCTGCACTATCAAAAGCTGCTTGTAGCAAAAGGAAGGCATCTTTGATTCCATACGTACATGCGCCAAGAGTAATCTTGTCAAAGGAATACAAAAAAGAGGAGAAGCTTTGTTACTCTGGCAGTGTATGATTGATAATACACATGCTTAAGAAATTACAAATGTGGTATGCAAGTAGTTGAAATTAAACCGTCCAAATTGTAATTCCCTATTCAGATGTGTCAAGAATAAAAAAGCATAATTCTTATTTGATTCTCTAACTATCGGATTCATGGACATTTATTTGACGGTCAAAATGAAAAATATTCATGGTCCTTTGTCAACGAAGAACTATCAATGAATCAATGGCTGGGATCGTTCACCCATTTTGATTTGGGGATTGTGGCTCAGAGTTAGTCCGTTTTGGGTATTGTATGCCACGTGTGCTATTTATGACTGCCTCAGTATGATACTCTGCCAGAGTATCAAATAACTCCCATGGTAAAGGAAACCTATACGACTTGAGGTTCGTTTTGACTCCGTCGCGACTAAGAACACAGCCTGCGTTGCCTGCCAAGGGAGCCGCACAAGCCACAAGTTCAGATGCCATGGTTATTTGAACCGTTCATATTCTCTTCATTGCCAGAAATAAGCAGTTATCCAGTGGTGATTCTCTGATTATAATCCTGACATTTAATTTTTATAATTGAATACAAGCCATCAAATTATTTTTTTCATTTGTTCTAAATTCATCTAGAACTAGGGATGAGAAACATCATGTTGCCTCGAAATTCTCTTCATATAGTTTCTATAGAAGATATTCCGAAATATTGACGGTTTTGATCAATGGAAATATCAGAAATTGGGCCCCAATGTGAGACGACATATGCTTGACCCTCAGTCGCGACAGAGGCAAAACGAACTCGTACAATATTTGGTTCTTTCATTTGAGAACTGTGCTCCGCCATACTCTGAAAGTGTACTCTCCTCACACGTGGAATCAGGGAGCACGTGTGCAAGATCCAATCCGCTCATCAGGGGATTCCCACAGGAAAGATGCCAGATTGTCATTTGAGGGTGAGTATACTTGTAGCATTTGTCATCGTCCATTGGTACGTGGATTGATTTGATGGTCCATTGCATATTTCTTTCTCACAAATATAGAAAATGCAAGGGCATGACTCATGAGAAACACGTAAGCTGCCAAGCTGACAAGAGGCAGCATTTTTACTTCAGTAGTCATGTGTGTACTGTACTGAGAACCCTCCTATTTATTTCTCACTGTTTGGCATTCAAGAAAAAGGAGTTTGATGGTTGGAGCTGCTATTTGCACACGCTTCATTGATGTCGTTACACCTTTTATAAGGAATCGATCTGGATCGTCCATTTATTCCAGTCAATGAATGGTTAGGAACTAGGAACATATAATCAGTGTGGTCCCAACACATGGATGGTTTGGTTTGGAGCTATTTTTCCAAAATGATCTGACCCTCTTTTTTAAAGTCAACTGAGTAGATGGTCAGAATCAGCTAATAGGTATGATTTTCAAATGGTGGGCTAGGAAGTGCTTGCTGGACCCAATGGACGGTCCGGATGGATTGGTTCTAACGTCTACCTGTCCATCTGACAGTTTATCTTAAAATCGTAGAAGTTTTAAACCATGTGTGGAATCTAAAACATTGGAATGGAGGGATGTCTGGAATCTAAAACATTGGAACGGAATGTATAAGTGATGTGATTTGATTTTATATATATAATTTGTGCAGTGAAGGGTGGACAATCCCTTGAGCTCAGGAATGAGTGAACATTTCACACCCCCAGAGAATTTCATAGGTGAAGTGCCAATGGTAGAAGTGTTTATATGTGATTTTATTTTTATTTATTTATTTATTTTTTTGAAGTGGGCATTCTAATAGAGTTTGGGGCAGTGAATTTCATCAAATTCTTCAAACTATAAGTTTTATAGCCTCACTATGATGTACATGTTATATCTACACTGTCTATCCATTTTACAATATTATTTTAGACAATAGTCTAAAAATGAGCAATCTAAAAGCTCAACTATAAGATAATGGGGACGATGACACTTACAATTAAAACCTTCTTGAGATATACAATTATGTTAATTTTTCATCCAACCTGGTCATGGGGTTACACGGACTTGGATGAAGGGAAAACACAAATATCAGCTTGATAGAAAACTTCCATAGTCCCCAGGAAATTTTCAATAGTAGGAATTCGCACCTATTATTTTCCACGATGTGTTCCACTTGAGGTTTAAATGATCCTCAGAAATTGATGAGCTGTGTGGATATAACACATAAATTATAGCGGGCACACAAAACTTTATCACATTAAAACATCACTTAGATATATATGCAAACCGTGTCTCTTTATCAACCATCACCTAGAAAAAGTAATTTTGCAGGCCTATGAAATTGAAGATAGAACCTGGATTCTCTATTTGTTACAAGTTGTAATGTTCTTGGGCCACATCATTACAGGCCACATTTAATGCGGCAGTGTTGACAACGTTAATTAGCTAACGACTACGTAGACTAATCACAATGCAGAAAAGCATAAAATCACGGCACGTGCAGGCAGAGGAACCAGATTCATCACAGTGAACTCCCAAAGGTTTTCCGATTATTTACGAATAGAGGTGGCAATGGGTCAGGATAGAACTGACCAAGGTTTACATGAGTCTAACCCTAGTTGCGTAAGCCACGTCCCTAACCCTAACCAGGCGAAGAAAAGTGTGACATAATCGAAAGTTTCAACATAATCTAAAATACCTCACCTAGTCACCCCTGTAAGAAAAGGAGTGACATAATCAAAGGCTTAAGACAGTCTAAAATTTTAAAATATTTAAAAATAAAACAAATAAACAAACAAACAAACACTTTTTTATATACCTTTTGTTAATCCACTATGAATTCCATCGCATAAATGATCTTGTTCATAAAAATATTTGCATTTAAACTACACATGAAAGTTAAATGAGACATAATAACAAAGTGTAGGGGTGTACTTCAAGTCGAATCGAGTTGAGCTGGCCTCAGCTCGACTCGGTTCGGCCACTAGCTAACCTTAGCTCGAACTCGGCTCGGTTCGGTCCTCGAGCTTGACTGACTAGCTCGGCTTAGTTTGGTCAGCAGCTCGGGCCAATTCGAGCCAAGTTCGAGCCAAAATCGAGCTAAGTTCGCCTGTGCAGCAATTTTACAAACATCTAAACTGCACCTTCAAAATTTCACTATATGTAAAACAACTACAATGGTTTTATAGATATTTTATCAATCACCTTCCAAGCAACATAAAAATCAAGAAAAAAAAGGTATTTATTTCGTACACATACCTTCCTTGTCACTGGCCAAACTTCGTTGAGTAATTTCATCGAACACTTGGTAAGCGACATCATATCAAAGTAACTGAGTCACCAAATTGATTTGATCCGAGTTCGATTCGAGTTGGGTTTGATCCGAGTCGAGTTGAACTTGGGCCAACTCAAACTCAGCTCGAACTCATTTTCAAGTTCAAAAAATCAGCTCGAAAGTAGCTTTGAACTGAGTTGAACCGAGCTTTTTTGAGTCGAGTTGAGCGAGATAACCGAGCTAGCTCGGTTCGTGTACACCCCTAACAAAGTGTCTCTAAATCATCTATCATTTTATATAACAATTACCTACTTGATTATGGGACCAAACCAGTTGGGCCATTCATCATTGGTCCTATCCCAGCCCTACTTGGAAACCTAGCCTAGATTTCAACACATGCCCAACCCTTGGGCCAAGTTTGGAGGTCCAACCCCTAGCCCTACATGGTTGGGCCGCCGGGGAGGCCGGGAGTCCCAGCCCATTGCCAGCCCTATTCACAAATCATACATACTCGTGATGGATACTCGTGATGGATATGGGTTCTCCAAATTCTCATAGCATGTGTTTGTTTTACATACTCATGTAAGATACCCATGATTTAAATTTGCACTCGTTGGGCCCACAGCTAGCGATCCAGACCTTTGGTTTGCAGGCCGCAAGATGGATGGACTATGGCTCAAAAATCTCCTTTACAGGATCATTCTAACCTCTAATAAGTAGGCCGCAAATAGACGGTGAAGAAAGGAAATACAACCATGGTCCACGTTCTACCCAAAAACAAAAACAAAATAATCGAAACTCATGTGTAAGGTGCTCAACATGAGTTTGTTTTGCATATCCATTATGGGATCCTCATATTGTCAATTTGTACTCTTTGGCCCACGGCTTGGTGAACCAGACACTTGGTCTGATGGTCCATTATATATGGATGGACCTATGCCTCAAAAATCTCCTTGGTCTCACCATTCTAACTTTCTATTGCCAAAAAATAGATAGACAGTTTAGACAACTATGGTCCACATTTTATTTTGGACAAGATCAAAATCCAAAATTGGACGGCCCAACCCAACACACTACTTAAACTTAAACTCAAATGTTCATTTCGGATCTTCCAGTCAACGATAGTATATTTCCCTCTAGAATCCAAGGTTGGATCATCTATAAGTTGATGTAGAGTGGGTGACATACACTTTCATGTAAAGATGGACCAAAGAAGGCCAGATGGGAGGTGGAAATGATTTGGACTGTTAGAACCTTAAATTAGTTGTATCTCACAAATTGAGATGAGTTTTTCAACTTATTATATATGATTTAATTTGGGCAGGAGAACCTACTTAAGTTAACCAACCCCGCTATGATAGGCTGCCCACGCTGGATTTGCTAGATTCCATCAAATTGATAGTAATATAAAGAAGTCCAATTTATTTTCATTTTTACTATAAATAGTAAGTTTTACTTGAAGTATAACTTTTGATCTTTTGGGTTGTAAAAGTTATGCCCTATATGAAAAGGGCTTAGAAAAATTAGGAGAATAATGTGGTTGGGCTAAATTGGACACTTACTATTTTTGGCCAAAGACTATGAAGTCTAGTAGGAGTACAGGTCGTTTGTAAATAGTAAGTTAACTTTTTATGGTAAGTCATGTTTTTAGGGTGTTTGCACTGGAGTCTAAGTCTAAAACTCCATCCTAGGTAGGTTTGAGTTCAATATTTAAAGGATAATAATTTCATTTTTATCATCAATCAAATCATTTCTCATTTATTAGGAATTATTCCAACTTTTATCCCTTGTGGATTCAAGGAAGCTCTACTAAGAGTTCGGAGAATTCCATGGATTCGAAGTAATTATTCCCTAAGAAAGACAGTGATCAACCTCATCACATCCCTCCCTGTGCCACAGGTCTTGTAGAATAAGCTTATTCTATATATAAGGGTTGCAGGTGAGCCCAACTAGGTGTGTGTGGCGTCCAACCTATCCAATAGGTTCATCAACCATGCAATTTGGATGCCACATAGATCAGGCCAAGCCCGCCATCATGTAGGCCACAATGTGATTTTCAAAGTCTTTTAGTTGATTGTTCCTATGGTTTAGCTCACATAATAATTAGATACGTCTAATTTTTTTGAGGCATACCAGGGCTCACTTAATGTATGGGATGTTGGGGGCCTTGCACAAAACCTTAGGATCTAGCCTCCCGAAGAATCCAGAATTATGGGATAATAATAATAATGAAATAAATCAAAGTATCAATCACACACACCACACAAGATATTTTTACGTGGAAAACCCTCAAAGAGGTAAAAACCACGGGACCTTGTCCAGATCAACAATCCACTATTAAGCAGAATGTTACAACCTTCTTCACTCACGCAGGAGTGGATAAACAATAAGAGAATAAAAGAAAACAGAGAGATCTGACCGATTACGAGGATGTAGAAGTGCTGAAATGTAGATTGCACAGTAGATCAACTCCACGAGCATAACCTCCCTTCTACAAGCTTCCTCCCTCTCTTTTTCTCTCTCTCTCACCCTTGATAGCCCTCTTATATTTTTCTCATACCCTAAAAAAACTCTATGGACCCCTATTTATAGTTTTAGGAAACTCCTTTTCGCATCCCAGTTGCGAAAGGACTCGGATTCGTAAAATCGCGTAAAATTGTGAAACGAATCTGTGTAACTACGACCGGTCGAACCGAGTCCACGACTGGTCGTGAGCCACCTACGACCGGTCAAACACACTGAAAAAAATCGTCCGAACTCGCTGGACTTTGAGTCATGTCACGACTCGAACCTACGACTGGTTGAACACCAGCCTACGATCGGTCGTACAGGGCTCACGACCAGTCGACGACGGGTCAAAAAACCCCATCAAATCTCTCCCTTTTTTACCCAGGAGGGATTCACCTTCTTCAAGCCAACCAAGTTTCTACAAACCTCAAACTTACCCTTGAGCAAAGCCTTAGTCATCATGTCTAACTCATTATTGTCCGTGTGCACTTTCTCAAGCTGTAACACTTTCTGTTCCAAAGTATCCCTGATCCAGTGATTCCGAATCTCTATGTGCTTAGACTTAAAATGCTGACTTGGATTCTTGCTCAAGTGTATAACACTCTGACTATCGCAATAGACCACGTGCTCTTCCTGCTTCAGGCTAGGTTCCTGTAGGAACCTCTTCATCCAAAGCATCTCTTTACATGCTTCTGTGACTGCAATGTACTCGGCCTCTGCCGTCGACAATGCTAAGACCTTCTGTAGCTTGCTCTGCCAAAAGACTGCTCCCCCTGCAAACGTAAACATGAACCCTGATGTAGACTTCTTAGAGTCTATGTCGCATGTCATATTGCATCTGTATAGCCCTCTATCATAGGTTTTTCATCACCATAACATAAGCTCAACCTGGATGAGCCTCTTAGATACCGCATTATCCATTTCACCACTTCCCAATGTTCTTTACTAGGATTAGCAAAATACCGACTGACAATACCAACCGTATATGCTATGTCTGGGCGTGTACACACCACAGCATACATCAAACTTCCTACAGGTAACACGTAGGGTATCTTCTGCATCTCTTCCACCTCTACCTTCATCTTGGGACACTGTCTGTCGCTCAATCTGAAGTGACCATCCAGTGGAGTACTGACCGGCTTCGCTGCATTCATATTGAACCGCTCTAGGACTTTCTCAATATACCGCTCTTGTGACAGCCAAAGCTTCTTTCTGCTTCTGTCACGAGTTATCTCCATTCTTAGATCTGTTTAGCCGGGCCCAAGTCTTTCATCGCAAACGACTTTCTCAACTCCTACTTTAGCATGTCGATCTTCTTGATGTCTTTTCCCATTATGAGCATGTCATCAACGTATAACAACAGAACTAAGAAATCACTATCTGAGAACTTGCGCGTGAACACACAGTGGTCCGACTCCGTTCTGTCATACCCATGCTATAATATAAACGAATCGAATTTCTTGAACCATTGCCGTGGAGCTTGTTTCAGCCCATACAAGCTCTTTCTCAGCCTACACACCATATGCTCTTTGCCCTTGACTTCGAACCCTTCTGGTTGGTGCATGTAGATCTCTTCTTCCAGGTCACAATGGAGAAAGGCAGTTTTAACGTCCAACTGATCTATCTCTAGATCCATGCTAGCTGTCACCCCAAGCAACACCCGTATGGATGTCATCTTCACCACTGGTGAGAATATCTCCTCGAAGTCTATGCCTTTTCTCTAACTGAACCCTTTTACCACAAGTCTGGCCTTAAACCTCGTCTGTGAATTCTTCTGCTCAACCTTCTTTCTGAACACTCACTTGTTGCTCAGAGCTTTCTTGCACTTAGGCAATTTCACCATATCATAGGTGTGGTTCTTATGTAAAGATTTCATTTTCTCTTGCATAGTTTTCAATCACTCCTCCTTATGCTCGTCGGCTAGGGCCTCAGAATAATCTTATGGCTCTCCCCCATCGGTTAGTATAATGTACTCATACGGAAGTACCTCTTGAACGGCTGTCTGTCCCTAGATGACCTCCTCACCTGTGGCTCAACAAGTAGATCAAGTGGGGCTGCTTCCCCGTCCATCTTCTATAGAAACTCCCTCGTCCTCTACACCTTTTTTTACTCCTCTGTCATCAGGCACCACGGAAGGAATAACCGAATTCATGTCCTCTAGCTCACCTGAACTAGGCTGGTTCTTCTCTGACTTACCAATGTCTTCTATACACAGATCTTCAAATAAAACCACATCTCTGCTCCTGACGAGCTTCCTCTCGGTCGGATCTCATAATCTGTAACCAAACTTTTCATCATCGTACCCTAAGAACACGCACTGCCTGATCTTCATATCGAGCTTAGACCTCTCGTCCTTCGGTATGTGAACGGATGCCCTGCATCCAAATACCCTGAGATGACTGTACGATGGATCCTATCCAATCTACACCGTCTCACGTACTTCTCCATTCAATGGGGCTGATGAAGACCTGTTTATCAGATACACCACCGTGTGCATTGCTTCTCCGTAGAACGTCTTGGGCAACTTCGCATGGGACAACATGCATCTGATTCTCTCAACAATCGTGCGATTCATTCGCTCAGCTACACCATTATACTGGGGGGTCTTGGGAACCGTCTGTTCATGCCATATACCTAGGGACTTGCAGTACTCATGAAAGTCGCCAATGTATTCACCACCATTATCAGTGCGGATGCACTTCAATGATCTACCTGTCTCTCTCTCGACTATAGCATGAAACAACTTAAACACACGAAAGACCTCGTCCTTAGATTTCAAAGCATAAACCCAAACCCTCCTAGATGCATCATCTATAAAAGTAACAAAGTACAATGTCCCACCCAAAGTTTTTATCCTCATAGGACCACAAACATCAAAATAAACCAAATCTAATGCATGCACTTTATTAATATGAGAAGCAGTTTTAACAAATGAAACTCTATGTTGTTTCCCTGATAAATAATCAAGACAGGTTTTGAGAGGCGTACCTATCACGTCTGGAAGGAGCCGCTTCCTTGCTAGTAGCTGAAACCCTTTTTCACTCATGTGACCTAGACGTCTGTGCCACATGTCTATAGCTGAATCTTCCGTTGCGTTCAACCCACCCTTGTATACACTAACACTTGCCTTGTACAGAGTGCAATACTTTTTTCCTCTGGCCGCGATTAACGAACCCTTAATGAGCTTCCAGCACCCACCAGCAAACCGGCTTTCATAGCCATCATTATCCAACCTTCCCGTCGACATCAAGTTGAGGTGAAGGTCTGGGATATGTCTCGCATCCCTAAGAACCAATGTGCAGCCCACATCGGTCTTCACACAAATATCAAAGACCTCTACAATCTTCGATACGCTAGAATTTTTCATCTTCACGGTCTCATAATAACCTGACTTGTAGCTTGTGAAGAAATCCATACGTGGAGTCGCGTGAAAAGAAGCCCACGAGTCTATCACTCAGTCGGTGTCCTGACTCGTAGCCATGAGACATACATCATGATCTGAAGAAAGAATAATTACAACGTCGCCATCTGAAGCGACCGCAGTGGAATCTGATTCATCTTCCTTCTCCTTTCCTTTTCCTTTCTTGTCGTTCTTAGCCTTACAACATTCATGCTTATAGTGGCCCTTCTTGCCACAATTTCAGCATTCAACATCTTTTCTTTTACTCGACTTACCTCTTGATTTATCTCAGGCCTTCCCGCCCTTCCTGTACTTTATTTTCCCTCGTTCATGTGTCATAAGTGCCCCTTGCTGAGTAGACCCCTGAGACTTCCTCCTTGTCTCTTCATTAAAGAGACAACTAGTAACCTGTTCCATGAATATCTTTCCATCTGGCGCGGAGTTACTTAGAGACACCATCAATGTCTCCCAACTGTCAGGCAACGAACTAAGCAATAGTAAAGCCTGCAATTCATTATCCAGGACTATCTTCATAAAAGAGAGTTGGTTCACTATATTGCTGACCTCATTTATGTGCTCGGCTACAGAACCATCATCCTTGAACTTGAGATTCACAAGTCGCCTTATCAGAAAAATCTTATTACCAGCTGTCTTCCTCTCATACAGCCTTTGTAATTTCAGCCATAGGCTAGCGGCTGAGGTTTCCGTAGACACATGGTGGAATACAGAATCATCCAACCATTGTCTAATAAACCCCACCGCATTCCGATCCAACTTCTTCCAATCTTCATCAGACATATCCTTGGATTTTGCTGATGTGCTTAAAATTGGAGAGTATAGGTCCTTGCAATAAAGCAAGTCTTCCATCTTAGCCTTCCATATGGTCCATTTAGAACTATTAAGGCTGATCATCCTTGATGAGCTACCTTCCATAATTCTAAACCGATCATAACCGTTCAATGAACTTAGTGCTCTGATACCACTTTGTTGGAGGCCTTGCACAAAACCTTAGGATCTAGCCTCCCGAACAAACCAGAATTATGGGATAATAATAGCAATGAAATAAATCAAAGCATCAATCACACACACCACAGAAGAGATTTTTACATGAAAAACCCTCAAAGAGGTAAAAACCACGGGACCTCATCCAGATCAACAATCCACTATTAAGCAGAACGTTACAACCTTATTCACTCACGCAGGAGTGGATAAACATTAAGAGAATAAAAGAAAACAGAGAGATCTGACCGATTACGAGGACGTAGAAGCGTTGAGATGTAGATTGCACAGTAGATCACCTCCACGAGCATAACCTCCCTTGTACAAACTTCCTCCCTCTCTTTCTCTCTCTCTCTCATCCTTGATAGCCCTCTTGTGTTTTTCTCATACCCTAGAAAAATCCTACGAACCCCTATTTATAGTTTTAGGAAACTCATCTCCGCATCCCAGTTGCGAAAGGACTCGGATTCGCAAAATCGCATAAAATCACGAAACATATCTGCATAACTACGATCGGTCATGAGCCACATATGACCGGTTGTGAACCACATATGACCGGTTGTGAACCACATACGACCTATGACTGGTTAGACTTTGAGTCGTGTCATGACTCGAACCTATGACTGGTCGAGCACCAACCTACGACCGGTCGTACAGGGCTCACGACTGGTCGACGACGGGTCAAAAAACTCCATCATAGGATGCTATGGCCCAAGCAATATTATACAAGCAAGTAAATAGGCATTTGAATAAGCATGTGATTGACTAGTATAGAAGGGGTCTTTACTCTTAATCAGGTGGTAGACTCTCAGGAGTTTCAACACCAGGTCAAGGGTTCGAGTACCCAGAGGTGGTGAAATTCCACTATGGCGTGCGTGTGGGGTGTGTGTGTGTGTAAAAAAATAAAAAATAAAATAAAAAGGTTGAAAAACTGGTATAGCAAGCTTATTCCACAAACATTTACCAAGGAAGCAGCCATCCTCCCTTGGTCCATTTTGCCAAGGTGTTATATATATGAAGTTTTTGGATTTTTCAATTTATCCCAAATTGGGCCAATACAAGAAAAGTCTCCTTATTGGAATATCCTAGCCATCAAATCTTTGTCTATCTTCTTATTGAGTGCAGAAAATTTTATTTTCTTTTTCAACACAATGGCCAGAAATTGAGGGTGAAGATCTTCTAATTAAGGAAATCCATCATATTATAACAGTTTGGATGATTGAACAATGGGATTGTACCTATCTAAACTAAAAACCCAAGCAAGCTGTACATATTATGAAATCAAGCATTGCACAATACATCCTTTAGTTAATTGCCTTCATCATAAACATAGCTGGATTTCAAGAAAGATTATTGTTTTGAAAGGAGGAAAAAAATAAAAAGAGCCTTATGCCCACCTTAGAGAATGGCCCACATCCAATCCATCCATAAGATGGGTCCTTTCAACTTTAACCCATATGCCAAAAAATCACCCTATTCCTAAACAGAAGTTAGTCACAAACTCATGGGGCATTTGAGATTGGGATGAAGGCCACAATTAAAACCTTCCAGATTTTGTGGGGCACACTGTATTTGTGTATGCAAATTTGGAGGGCATTGTCAGGATGAATGGACAATCAAAAATTAGGCCATTGCAAAATTCAGGTTGGCCAAATGACATGATTTTCACCTTTAGTGTTAAAGGAGAAAATGTGGTGGCACAACTGATGGACACCAACAGATTGGATGTCATGCCAACATCACAGTGGCCCCACAACCTACATTATAGAATAAGTTTATTCTACCAATGTTGTAGAGGAACCAGCCTAGAGAGTAGAAGTGGAAAAGATCAAAAGGAACTTCCCGTGTGTGTGTGTCTATATATATATATATATATATATATATATATATATATATATATATATATATATATATATATATATATATATATATGAGCCATTCGTGTGGCGGTTGTCCATTTTTTTCTAATGGTGTGTCCCATTTAATGATGGTATAAATCTGCTTTCTAAAGCACCCATCACAATGGTGGGGCTCGATGCGTGAGTTGGTATATATACAACATTATAGGCTTTTCATAGGCAATGTTACATTAGGGGTCGTTTGGCACCGTGGATTGGAAGGGATTTTAGGGGGTTTCAAACTCTCCAGTTGTTTGGCAGTAACTGGGAGTTTCAAATCCAGGGGGTTTTCAATCCCATCTTTGAGGGATTTGTAATCAACAACAAAAGCTTGGATTACACCTAAAATCATTTCAATAGCTACAGGTGTAACATGTGTGTTACTATACACTATCATTCTATTGGGCACATGGCCCACTAATGATGATTCAACACCGTTTAAACATTGTCCATGTAAATCAATGATTAAAAATCGTTGGTTAGTCACTCAGACATGTTCTTGTGCTTGTTGCCCATATGAGACTTGAAATTTCATCATTTTTGGG
Organism: Magnolia kwangsiensis; assembly: GCA_037074715.1. NCBI lineage: Eukaryota > Viridiplantae > Streptophyta > Magnoliopsida > Magnoliales > Magnoliaceae > Magnolia > Magnolia kwangsiensis. The sequence goes on from CM073585.1 coordinate 1,003,838, forward strand.
CAAAGCATATATTTCAGGGAGCTTATCATAACCATTGTGTCAAAAATTACATATCTCACTGATTAGATATATTAAAATTGATTTAGTAATTAAATTCAAACCCCTGTAAATATACCATGGATAGGTACTTTTGGATTAAAGTTAATTCATACTCTAGGGTGTCAAACACACTGGGAGGATTGCAAATCCAGGGGGCTCATCCAGGGGGTTCCAAATCCACGCTCCCAAATAGGTCCTTAGCAAGCCCACAGAAGTGGATGCATGTCACAATTTAATGAAGAACTTGTAAAAATAAACCTTTTCTAGAAAGGACTTGTAAAAGAACATACCTCTTTGATGGAAGTTCTCATTTGTCACCATGTTTTGTTAGATCTTTACAACTCATTCATGTCACCAGAGTTATGGTATAGTATTGCATTTTATAAGAGTTGTAGTCTAGTATTGCATCTTGCCCAAATGGTCCACCATCTGTCACATCTTACTGTTGGATAAATGGCTCTTCAGCGCATGAAGAAAAAAATATAATTTATTTGTTTTTAAATTATAAAAATATACATATTTTATAATTAATCTTGACATACTAATTTATTGTTAAGAAATTGTAGTAGTAAATTTTAAATTTGAATCAAACAAGAAAGATATAAATGCATACAAGTGTCACAAAGAACACATGAATTCACATGAAAAAACTCTTTTATATATATATATATATATATATATATATATATATATATATAGGGAAAAGGTACTATGCCTCAACCTCACGAGTCCGTCGCATGAGGTCAAGCTGTGTGGGCCCCACCATGATGCTTTTTGAACATCTACCCCATCAGTCTGATGCAACATTCCATCTTGGGCCTAGATCTCAAAAATCAAGTCAATCCGTGACTTGTGTGGGCCACACCACATACAGAAGTGGAGAAGGGCCGTGCACCATTAAAACATTCATAATCATTTTTTGGGCCCACCGAGATGTGGTTTGCAAATCCAGCCCATCCATTATGTGTGTCCCACTTGGATGAGGGTTCATACCAAGTTCCAGACGCATGCAAATTTCAAGTGGCCCCCACCAAGTGCTTTTATATATTTTAACGGTGTCTTCACATGATTTTAGATGTTATGGCCCACCTGAGTTCCGTATATGGCTGATTTTTAGGATATCCCATAATTTAAAGGGGACCCATCAAATGAACGGTGTTGATGGTCGACACGCATCACGGTGGGGCCCACACAACTCAACTTCACGGGAGCTTATCGTGAGGTGGAGCGCATAGTACCTTTTCCCACATATATATATATATATATATATATATATATATATATATATATATATATATATATATATACACACACACACACACACACATGCGCACAAGACCACAAATTCACTATAAAATATGAATCATAAGAGATTACCCATCCGAAAAACCTTTAAAATTTATTTGCAAAACTTTAACATTATTATAAAACACCTTAGGCGTGTCTTCAAATACGATAATCCTGATTACACTTTTATATAGTGTTACAATTAAATTAGAAAACAAAATACACACTTTTGCAAAATGACATAATTTTGTTGACAAGACTTTTGATAGAATTGGCAACCTTCGGGGCGTCTCAATGTAATCAAAGCCACCTTTAATGAGATCGAAGAATGTCTCAAAAACTATCTAGCAAATATAAAGAATAAATTGAAATTTTCTTGATAGAATTGAGTGGCCAATCAATGGCATTAACATACTCATATCTCAGGCAAATCAAAAACATTTGACAACATTTCTCTTATCTAAGCATGAGCTATCCGCTTCAATGTATAGTACCAAACACTAAGAATTCATTGTCATCATAAAATAATAAAATAACCATATGAAAATAACTTTGTATCAGTCCACTAGTCAAGTGGGCCATAATTGACCGAAAAAAATGTATAGTTGTGAAAAAATCAACCAAAGTTTACTAACCCTTCCATGGTTGGGACACATGGTCCACTTGGTGATTGGATTAGGCCAAGCCCTCGGGCCCAAGTTCAAGGACCAAAAACATTGGCCATGCTGGGTGGGCTAGTCTACCTGGCCCATTGCTACCAGGACCCATCATATTGATATATGACAAACTAAAATTGCCCTTCAAAACCCTAAAAATGAGCCTCTCTGGGGGTGGGCAGACTAGGCTCTGCCCAAGCCTTGATCAATAAATGGCTTGATATTATGCCGGGCCAAGAAGTACAGCCCAAGCAGGGCCCATTGACAGCACTTCGAGCAGGAGCGGATGGAGTATGATAGACCCATCTTTACACATACACGGGATGGGGCGATGCATCAATCTGGACCGTCCATTCAGTATTTCAAAAGCTAAGTCGATTAGACAATTCTAAAATTGAGTTTTTCTTCTCTTTCCATTGTTGAATGTGAACCATTGATCGATCATAACCACTTTCAAGGGCCCTGATCAGACGCCTACGATCATCTCATGTGCGCCTACTGTTAACATTTTTCTATTCATAGTAGGGAAAACAAGATGGACGGTTCCTGACAACACATTCCCTGCCACGTGTACAATATCATCTTCCCCACCTTTCATATTTGACATTTGATGCTCTGCGAGAGCGTGACGGTTGATATACAGGCACATAAATTAAACCGTGCAAATTGGCACCCGGACGTATATTGTTGGTAATCCCAACACCAGATCTGTTGGACGGACGATCCTAAGCTCTGATAAATGGACATTTCTTGCTGGACTCGGCTACTAACTATTTCTCATCTCATCCGTCCATTGAGCATCCACGAATCGGCCAGTCAGGACATCAAATCGGTTAGGTTATAATTTTCAATATATAAAACATCTAAATTAGGGCCCACAATTTCGACGGTTTAATTTTAGTTATTTACAAGAAAGACTGTACAAATTCTTATTGCAAGAGTAACAATATTCTTTCTCACACATGAAGGGTCAGGATCATCACATGATGGGGCACATAGCTCCAGACTGCTGGTGGAAAAGCTCTGTGAGCCCCATCATGATCTATGTATTTTATCTACACCGTCCATCCATTTTTACAGCTCATTTTATATTATAACCGAGAAAAACGAGAAAGATCAAAGGTTCAAGTGTACCACACCAAAGGAAACAATGGGGGATTTAACCCTTACCGTTGAAAACTTCACGGCCCACTGCAATGTTTATTAGCCATCCAACCTGTTCATAAAGTCAGGTAACCCTGAATGAAGGGAAAACACAAATTTCTGTGGCCCACAAGAACTTTTCAACGCTAGTTTTCAATCCCCATTGTTTCCTGTGATGTGGTCCACTTAAGATTTGTATCTGTCTCGTTTTATGGCTAGTGCCCTGGAATTATCTGGGAAAATGGAAGGACGGCGTGGATAAAACGCATACATCATGGTGGGGCCCACAGGGCTTTTCCATCAGCTAGCTGTGTGATGTCGGGTCATCACCCATTCCGAATTCCCGATTGCTTGCCTATAAAATGGTATTAGGGTTTTTCCTTAATTTCGGTGGCTGCATCTCTCTCTCTAGACGGTGAAAGCATCTGATGGCGTCCTCTCTCTCTCTCTCTCTCTCTCTCTCTCTCTCTCTCTCTCACTCTCTCTGTAAATGGAGAAACGTCTAATGGCGTTTTCTCTGATAGCAAAGAAAACAGAGAAAAAGGAAAAGGTCGAGATATCGTTTCAGTCGTCCTATCTTCGTTTGGCGATTAGATTGTTGACTCGACTACATTCTCTCCCTTTCTCTTACTTCATTTTCACGTTTTCTATTATTTGGGTTTTTCATTTTATTTTTTTTTCATTTTTAAAATCTTTTCATCTTTTTTCATTTTTGTTGTTGGGTTTTTTCAGTGTTCTCGATTTTCTCAAATGAAGAAATGAGGAGTTGCATATGATGTATTGTTTATTTATATTTCTTCACTTTGAACTGACTCATCTATCTTTTGTGGAGATAAAAAACGCTAACTGATGCACTCTCTTTATATCTTTATATTTCCATTCCATTTTTATCCTACTCAAAAAAAAAAAAAAAAAAAAAAAAAAATTTCAATGATCCAGATGGTTCATTTGATGGGCTTCACTGTTTATGACCCACCCACCAAATAATCCCCAAGAATTGATGGTTGATTTGTATTTTTTTTTAATTATTTTATTTTATTGATTTGTATGCATTAGATGAGCAAAATACTCCTCTTTTTTCCCATAAAATGTGTTTAATTTTTTTTATTATTAAAGGTAATTTAAAAATTAGTATTTGGACAATTTCATCATCAATGGTGGTTAAAGATGTGTTAAAGATGAAGATATGTGGGAGAGGGTATGTGACATTTATTATTATAGACCAAGGCACAATTGATTAAACATCTCTTGAAAATCAAGAGGTATAAAAGAGATTATGTGACATTTATTAATATGAACCAAGGCATTCAATTTAATATTCCATTTCATTCCAAGATCATGGATGGCTTGTCTATCAAACTAATTTCATTCCAAGATCATGGATGGCTTGTCTATCAAACTAATTTCATTCCAAGATCATGGATGGCTTGTCTATCAAACTAATTAACCAGACTCTGCTATTACAAAAGCAAAGGGTCATGATCTTTTGTTGGTGCTCCACCAACACAAGAAATTATGTGGCCATCTACAATGTAAAGTGAATTGAACTATACGCATACGCCACAACTTGCAACATATTTGAGGGAAATAGCTGCTTGGTGACTGCGTTTCAACATCATAGACTCTTCTAATAAATTGTACTTGTGTCATTCAACCCTTCAAATATTCACAACTTTTGATTAATGCATTATAGATAACCCTATCTTAACACATACTTCAATTATTTTCAACTTGAATGGATGACTTGTGAGGTTACTAAAGTCATGCCTTTATGAAGAGATATGTGTTTGTTCAAAATATAGAGAGATCTCTCTGTTTGTTAAATCTGAAGTCCGGATCTGAAGTTTGAATATGAAATAAGAAAACTAATAATGAGTCTAAAATAACTAATTTGTTAAGTAACGTATGAAATATTTGAAATATGTTAATTTGATACATTTACCCATATAAAATAATCATAATTGAATCCCTGACTCAATGAAATAACTACATAAATATCATTTTAATCCATGACCACAAGAATTTTTTAATGTATGTGTTTTATTTATGTTGTTTGTTTATTTTTCTAAATCATTTTAAGGAATGATTCAAAAAATGAGGTTGATCCAAATCTCATGTAGCCCGTAACTTTCATGGCTCATTAATGGTCAATCACTACTGTTTCCTATGGTATGGTCCACTTAATAATTGGATTTGTTTCATTTTTTGAGTCATGTCCTAAAATGATCTTTCAATATAAGATGGACGGTGTGGATGTAGTCACATAGATCATAGTGGCCCCACAGTCAGGGGTCTCACCCACCTCCATGGTCCCGGGGTTTTACTTTCACCTAATCTACTCGGATAGGGAATTGCATGCTTTCCCCCACCAACAGGAAGCAGATTGGCTGGTGTACCACACGCTACCTATTTGGCTAATGTCTTAGACGTAAGCAAGTTCTGTGGGTCCAATCATGAGGTATGTGTTATAATCTCAACAGTACTTTCATTTGGAGAGATTGTCCCGATGCTTAAACCGAAAAATAAGACAGATCGGAAGATCAAGTGGACCGCACCTTAAAAAGTTGTGGGGGATTGAACTTATACCATTGAAACCCTTTTGGGGTTACAAAAGTTTTGGATCAATATGATATTTGTTTTTCCATCCGTGTGGTCTTATTGACAGATTGAATGGCAAATAAACCCTATGGTGGGCCCTGTGAATGTTTTCGGCATCCCTCATCTTCTCACGCCAGGCACAATAGCCAATCCATTTTAATGAATGGAGCTAAAGTTGGATAGTCCTGGCTTTGTGGGGCCTATCGTAATGTGTATGTTTTATCCACACTATCCATTCATTTTTTTTTCATATCATTTTAAAAAACAAGTTAGATCTAAGGCTCAAGTGGGCCACACTACAAGCAACAGTGGGAATTGGTTGTCTATCATTGAAAACTTCTTGCGGCCACAGAAGGCTATGGTCAAGCTAGTTTTTGTATTTTTCATTCTCAGGTTTGTGTGACCTTATGAAGAGGTTAGATGACAAATAAGCTTTTACGGTGGAATTCAAGAAGGTTTTAACGGTAGTCATTCCATTCACGCTACATTCTTGAGTGTGGTCAACTTTGAACTTTGGATGTGATTATTTTTTGAGATAATGCTCTAAAATGATATAGAAAAGTAAATGGACGGTGTAAATCTAATGCATAAATCATGGTTGGCCTAGAGAAGTGTGACAAGTTAAAAATTGGGTTGTGTATTATGTAAAAGAGAATCTTTCCATCGGAAGGCAATTTTTTATTTTTTAAAACATTTGGAGCGCATTCTTGATTCACCATTAAGCTAGACCTCGATGACATAAAAAATTCGGCACAAAATTATGGAGCACTTTCCACATTCAACATTAACAAACACCACTAAACACCAAGCGCTTTTTAAATTCTGCATTAAGTAAAAAATTTAAGTATTAACAAATAGGCCCTAAGAGTGGACTTATCCATCTAAACATTTCAACCTAGTTTATATTAACATTCAAGCCATCTTTATGATTAAAGGTCGATAAAGCTGTCTATTTTATTTTTCTATCTTTACATTTTGCATATTCTTCTTCTCATACACTTCTCTATTTATAATTTGAGCAACTCTTAATTGTATACTCTATACTTTACCGAACTTTCTAATCCCAGTGTATCAAAAATAAATCTTGCTTGAATAATTTTATCTTTTTGGATCATTGGCACATTACATTAGTTCTTCTTTTCTTCCTTGTCATCTATATGGTTTAAGGTTGACTTAGTAAAGTCAAGATTTGACCATCCATTTTATTTTCTTGTCTTTTCATTTAGCATATCCTCTCTCATATATCCCCTGCTTATAATTTGAGCAACTCTTCATAGTATGATTTGCACTTTATTGAACTTTTGGATCCTGATATATCAGAAATCAAGTCTTGCTTGGAGATTTTTATCTTTTTAAATCATTAGCATATTACATTAGTTCTTTTATTCCTTACAACTACTATCTTAAGACATTGTAATCTCCTTTGTGGTGATTTAAGTGAGTGGTGACTTACTAGTTGATAACATTTTTGTATATTTTTATTATTAGCATATTGCATTTGAACATCTTTTCTTCATTTTCTTGTGGTTACTATCTATTTAAAACCCATCCTAAGTTGAAATATTGTAATTTTCTAGTGATGAATTATGTGACTAGTGGCTTATTAATTAATTTTTTACATTGTTAGCAACTAGCTAGTCAATTGGTATAAGGCCTTCCAAAACACCAAAAATCCCCAAAAATATCTTACATCTCTCAAGTGTTTGCAAAAGAGGGTGTCTAACCCCATCCTTATCCATTATCGATTTCTTTGCCTAGAATCTTCAATTGGAGACCCGGGAGTCATCTTATATTAGGGAGTCTCCAATTTTTCAACCCAATGCAATTTATGAATCTAGCCAACTGTAAATCTAGACCTATATTGGCTAGTGGCAATCAAACGCACTATTTTTAATCCACACCCTACCTATCTGATCAATCCGATAACAAAAACGAGATCATTCATATATTTTTTTTGTACACACACACCCAAGTGTACATTTAATTATTAATTTCTGAGCATTTAATACATTTCATCATAACCACCCATTAAATCTCCTACAATCTTTTAACCTTCACCCTCATCTTTATATATGAGGATGGCAGCTTTGGATTACTTTACCCGCACAATTAGTTTTTAAGATGGGCTAAACCTAAAAATTTAAAAAGATATAAGTAGGATATTCACACGAATATTTAGGGCATTTTTAAAATGTGAAATACCTATCCCGGCTACTCCAATAGCAACTACTTTGTCTCTACATGATCTCTCTTCCTTCCTCTCTACATTGAGAGAGCATGTACTACAGCCCTACCTACTACAACTCTTCACTTATAGTCAAATCTAAGGAGTCATTTGACAACTCTTTACCTACTCTAATAAAAACTAGAGAATTAGTACTTTTTAAGTTAACTCTTATTTTACAATAAACATGCTAAAAGTTTTCATTTAAAATAAGCATGTTTGGTAAAATATTCAAATAAGAGGTTCTTTAAAGGTAGTTGCTATCATTTTTAAATATTATAAATCCATCTCGAATAAGTACACTCATTCATGAGGGCCATTCATATTAGGGACCAACCTTTTATGTGGAGCTTCATTTCATAGGTCTCATCCTTAATGTGGGTCATCCATCACGTAGAGCCCGCCTTCAATATCCAATGTCCATCATGTGGAGCCCACTTTGATGTGAACTATCCATCATGTGGGCAACACCTTCAAAGTGGGCCATCCATCATTAGGGGCCAACTGTTTATGTGGAGCATCTATTTTTAGTGCCCACCTTGATGTGGGTTATCCATCATGCGGACCCACCTTCAATCAACACTACCCATCATGTGAAGCCCACTTCGATTTAGATTGTCCATCATGGGGGGCCACATTTAAAGTGGGTCATCCATTATGCTGAGCCCACCTTGGAGGGACAACCTTTGATGGGGACTGTCCATTTTCTGGGGGCCCACCTTGATGTGGACTGTCCCTTTTTTGGGACTCTCCTTATGTAGACCATCCATCATGCGAGGCCCACCTTCAATGTCTATCATTCATCATGTAGAGCTTACCTTTAATGTAGGTTATGCATCATGTGGGCCTCAACTTCAAAGTGGGCCATCCATCATGTGGGGCCCACCTTGGATGGGGGTCATTCATCATTAAAAGTCGACCTTTGATGCGGACTATCTATTATATGTGCCCACCACTATCAATGTTAATTAAGCTTTAAAAACTGAACTATGGCATAACAAGGAATCACTAAGATAGCTTAGGAACAAACTTAATTATAATAAAATATGAACTTTCCTTCCTGACAAATTTAAAGGGCAAACATATTATTATGTAAAATAGTAAATGTTAAAATAAACTGAGGCTTATTTTAAAAATAAACAAATTAGCTCTTAAAATCAACTGAGACTTATTTTAAAAATAAGCAAATGAGCTCTTAAAATAAACCAAGGCTTATTTAATCCACTCCTATGGTATTGTAGCGAGGGTTTTGTCTATCCGAGCTTTTCTTTTTGTTCTCCCTTTATAGCTTGTTGAGGGGATAAAACACTTGATAGGTTTCCTTGCTAATCCTAAATCATCCATGTTTACCATGTGCTTTCTAGATAAGAAAGTCTCATGAGCATATCCAGTTCCACCGGCTTCTAAAATTCTTCTTATAGTTGGTCCGTTAATGGAAATCTTCGTGGCTCACTAATTGAATTCGGGATCAGAAAACCATAAGGGTTGATCTCGAACCTGAAATCGATCATGGCCACTCAACGTCTCTTGAGACTTTGTCTCTTCCACTCCGAAGTGTTGGACGGTCGAGATCAAACTACCACAATGTGATGGTTTGAAGTATTAGAGATGATTGATAGACAAGATCCTCATGATACCGATCTTTTATCAAAGAGGTGTCAAACCAGATCTTAAATCTAGTTTTTCCATTATCTTAATTTAATTGAACTGCGGCCACAGGATCAAGTCCTCAAGCTCTCACATCCTTTTAACATTGATCAATTTATGTTGGGCACTAATACCCCGTAATGTGTTGTAACACATGAGTCAAAACAACGCTTGATCCTAGGGCGTCCACCAGCGGAGCCAGCTCAGGACCATGTCAGGCAGACTACAAAGGGCAAGCGTGCAAAGCCCCAAAAACTAAGGGTGAATAGGGTCAAATGGCTACTTTCACAAATCCTGAAGGGATGGCATTGCAAATATAGCTAAATCTGAGTAAGATCGGAACCCGAAGCAAACCTCGAAGGTTGACTCTCCCAAAAACCACCCAGACATACCAAAATAGATCTAAATCGCTCATCATGGTTTCATTAAGCCTGAAACTATAGAGAATCATCCACCTCACTGGGCTTGAGGCATATCGTGAGTGGCAAACCAAGAAAGTTCCTAGAACCGCTCAACTTGAGCAGGAAGTTAAAGCATTTGAAACATGCGAATTCTTTAAGCTGAAATCTAAAACTTGAGTTAAATACCCCCCCAGACATACCAAAATAGATCTAAATCGCTCATCATGGTTTCATTAAGCCTGAAACTATAGAGAATCATTCACCTCACTTGGCTTGAGGCCTATCGTGGGTGGTAAACCAAGAAAGTTCCTAAAACCGCTCAACTTGGGCAGGAAGTTAAAGCATTTGAAACATGCGAATTCTTTAAGCTAAAATCTAAAACTTGAGTTAAATACCCCCCCCCCCCCCCCTCTCTACACACACTCTTTCGCAGAGTTACGACTGTGCGACCGTCGAATTGCAAACAAACTTGAGGAACGAGTTAAGGATATTTCCCCGCTAGCATCCATATAGTCGTGTCCCCGATCGATCACTGATGATCGTCCATCGCAAGTGTAGTCCTCGCAGTTGATCAAAGCATCTGATCTCCGTCCGATTGTGACCAATCATAGATCCTATGATGGGGCACCTCCCCCTTAGTGCGGATGGGCCGGCGGGCCCCTGAATGGACCCTGTAAGCCAAAAACAGCCCAATGAGGGCAAGTTCAATAGAAAAGAGGCCCCCAAGGCCATTTGTACACATATCTAGGATTATAAGTAGCCTAGATTTTCATTCATATATGAAAATTTAATTGCAACAAGGAGAGGGAGTGAGGAGAGGAGGAGAAAAGGATATTAGAGGAGCTGATTTGGGAGATTTTTCTTAGGAGCAGGACTGAAAAATTGATGAACCGCTTCAAGGTGCGGACCATTACCCTTAGATTGCCGATTATCAAACCTATGTTGTAATTAATAGTTTATGTAGTGAATAGATGATCACATGGATTAGCGAATCATGGATTAGCACTATTAAAATATACCCTCAAGCGTCAGTGATTGTAAGCATTCAATATCCATGAGATAATGAATCAAATAATATAACAGGTTAAGAATATCTCTCATCTAAAAAATCTTATTGATCTAAGTTAAGCCTAAGCATCCAGATGCCATATGGATCTCACATAATGGATCAAAAACCTAAACTTAAATAATTGGTAACATGCATGAACCATTTATCTCATCATTTAAAACAGTCAATCATCACATCTAAAGGATCATTAAGCTCATGTGCTTCCCTTCTACCTTGGGCTAGAGGAAACTAGAAAAACATAATCAAATTGAAAATACAAAGCAAGTAGAAAGCATTCAAAATAATTAGAACTTGAATTGAAACAAATTAAAATACTTAAAAAATTTTGAAGAAAATCTGAATTTTTCATCATTCTTTTTCCAAAAGTGTGTGTGTGTGTGTGTGTGTGTGTGTGTGTGTGTGTGTAACTACTAAGGATCTAAAAAACTTGTAAAAAAAATTTATAAAACTATGAAACTTGAGAGCCCCCATTCAATGGTCGTGCCCTATTCTCTTTATAGGCTATTGGAGGATCTCTTAAAGAATAGGATTGATTTCCGTTTACGTAACAATTGGCCTTCACATGCTTTGGTTGTACAAGAGCAAGTGTGGGTCACGCCTTAATGTATATGTAATATCCATGCTATCTATCCAATACCCCGGATCATTTTAGCCATTGGACCCAAAAATGAGGATAATCCAATACCCAGTGGGCCAACCACAGTGGAAAAATATCCACCGTTAAAACTTTTCCCACCGAACCGCTTTGTATGCGGTTGCATATTTCACACACCAACCACCTAGCTAGTTACGTCATCAAGAATCCTACCTTTGGAAAGTCGCACAACATATGTGTGGGCCCCACATGATATAGTTCTCAAGATCTAATCTTGTTATTAGATTCTTAGCATTGTCTTTACCTAGATGGACCATTGGCTTATCCAAACAATGTCCACCGATCCCAAACTTAGATCAAAACAATATGTAATTTTCTTGATCTTGCAGCTTGTCAGAAACTCTAAATTTCTTCAAACTTCATATTATAACTCTTATCAACATTCCTTTCAATATGGGCATTTCTGATCAACCAAACTGGCCCCCACATGCTTAATATGAAATGGCCAAATTGACTTGAAATCCAATCCTTTTTTTTCTTCATGAACTTATGATAGATTTGGAAATTTGTCAAATCTCGCCTGTACACATCCCCACAGCTTTGGTTCTTCATACCTTTCACCAATCCAGACCCTCCATCATCTTCAATACACTATTTGAGTCGTACAAAGTTCGTCTCATCACCTGGTTTCGCACGTAGCACGTCGTATGACTCCCTGATCTCTGATACTTACAATCTGACCATTCGACTCATTTCCTTATGTCTCGACTTTCTAATCGGATGATCTGAACCATCAACTCTTCTTACAGCTATTCTTCCATCATCCATTGCTTAATCCGCAACATAAAATCACTTAATTAGCACACAAAACATGAAAAACATACAATGGATGGATGTATTGATTATGATCTTATTCCGATAATTTTCTAACACTTATTCTGCTAATATGATGCTAATTAGGAGCTTAATATTTGATATTTATGACTCAATAGCTGGCAAACTATAAAACTTGTGGGGGCAGCTCTATTTGGGTCGGCTACTCCGGGGCAGTCCGACCAACCCAAGCCGAACGCGGATAACCAACAGTAGTCGAACTATACGGGGTGCTTGCACCCAATGCCGGTTACGCTGAAGTTCGCCCGAGTCAACCGAACTAGTCTACTAGTTGACCAAACATATATGTCCACCATATATGATCACGCCCGCTTGAATCTGAAACGCCTCGCACCCTAGAGAGGCCCACTCATAACTGTTGGTGATACAATCCTTAAGCCTTGGGAGTCGGGCATGGTGGTATGAGACACTGTTTCCACGTTGTCCGCCTACGTTGGGGTGACGAGCCTTCCCTCAGTGACCACGAGCAATCTTGTTCCCAATCCTACTTATCGTATGAGTTCAACTGTGAGTGATGAACCCAGACAGATCAAGGATCGCAGGTACAGGGCTACTACGTCCGCCCTGGGCCTAGTGATTGCTTAGGGCCATTGATTAAGCGGAGGCATTTAGGTTCCGAAATTTTGCTAAATAAACAGCCTTAATTGAATAATTGGCTAACATAATCACTTATCGCATTGCATTAGTATATATCGTAGCAACTTAGGCGTTGTGGTCGCTTGATGAAGGAGTGTTGGCATTTGCGAATTAGGCATCGAAGTCGCAATGAGAAAGTATTGGATTGTGGACATGCATTATCCAATAATAGCATGTGCATGCATTAATAAGAATATATAGGAACTGAATGTTTAAGTTACTTTATCATTAACTGTGCTTGTGAAATTGTTAACATGTGTAATTTGATGTTAATGGAACCACTGAGTTGATCACTCACTCTCACTCTGGGACGATGTTTTAAAATACCAACTAGACCTTATCATAGATGCAGGTACCATGGAGTCCGATGCGCTAGAGGAAGCATCCATGGACTCAGATGAGGAGCTCTCATACTTCCAGCTGCTGGGTGGGTCACTATAGGTTGCTTTCGGGTCAGCGATGAGATTTTGGGCTGAGACATTCAACGTTTTGAAACCATGTGTTTTTGCTTGGATACGGTCTCGTACATTGGACTTATACATCTTCTTGTTAGTCATACTCTAATTTAGAATTTGCATTCATTCCAATGCACATCGCATGATCCATTTTAATTATTCAAATACTCACATGCTAAGTAAAAACGAACCATAAAACCCGCTTCCGCAAAGCATAAGTGACACCCGGAATATCGGGAGTCACTTGGCTCCCAAGATTCAGGGCATTACATGGGTGCAGAAGCAATCTCAGAAAAAATCAAACATACAATAGAGAATGAAAAATAAAAAAATCAAACATTAAAAACATAAATTTTTACATAGAAAACCATCGCAGGAAAAAATCATAGCACAAAGCAATGATCAATCCACTATATCAAAAGAATTACAAGATATGGAACAACTTATGTATGGAAAAAAAAAAAAAAACCTAGATCCCCTTCAAAACCCTTCTTTGTTGCTAAGCTTTCATATGTTCTTAACTCTAATCGCATATTACAAACCATATTTATATACTTCGTACATAATTAGAAACAAAACCAGCATTTACACGGAACTTGTGCACACTGTTGATCTGACTATCGATTGAATCAACATGACTCAAAAAAATCATCAATCGAATCAACAACGTCCAAAAGTGTCCAATGTGCAAACATGAATTTTTGAGAACATTTTGATCAAATCGACACCCTGTTAATCAAAATCGAAAACTCTACCTTTTGGCACTAGATTGAAGGCACTCAATCAATAATCTCCACCATGGCTTCAATCTTCCATCTTCATTGCTCCAAGTTGCTATCATTATCTCTAATATTTAATAGTAACACCATCATCGTCGCTTCTTGTGCACACTTCGTCTTCATTTCTTCTGTGTCAAGCTAGGATAAGTCGAGTAAAACTTAAACTATATAGGAACAACCTTTGTAAGCATGTTTGTCGGATTCTTACTTATATGAATCTTCTCAAGAGTAACATCACATTCCTCTAGCATTTGTCGAATAGAATGATGACGCGCATCAATGTGTTTAGCCAGGAATGATACACCAAGTTCTCCGCTAAATTGATGGTGCTCTCGCTATCACAATACACAGGTACAACTTCCTGCTGAAGCCCCAACTCATTCATCATCCCTTTCAACCAAACAGCTTCCTTGAATACTTCTGTCACTGTCATATATTCAGCTTCTATTATGGAAAGAGCAACCACGGGTTGGAGCTTCGACATCCAACTGATAGCTCCAACCGCTAGCACGAATGAGTAACTGGAAGTTGACCTTATATTATTCGCATTTGTTGTATAATTCGCATTCACATAACTAACAAGTTTCTCCTCTGAATTTTCAAAAATCAAGACGTAATTTTCCGTGCCTCGTATGTAATGAAGTAGTCATTTTACTAGTTCTCAATGTTGCTTGTCGGGGTTTGGCATGTATCTGTATATGAAATATTCAGTCTAGTACAGACCGTGGTGTACATAAGACTGATAACCACGCTCAAGTAGGGCACACGAGACATATACAGCTTTTCTTCATCTGACATACGATATTGCTCGAAAGAAAGCCCAAAGTGAGTAGCGCGGGGTGTGCTAACCGGTTTAACTTTTTCAAGTCCAAACTTAACCAAAACATTCCCAAGATACTCATTCTAAGACAATTATAGCATGCTCTTTTCCCTATCTCGGTGTATATCGATGCCAAGAATCTTTTTTACAGCCTCCAGATCTTTCATCTCAAATGTCCTAGATAACTAAGCCTTCAATATATTAATTTCAAACATGGTACAACTGGCGATAAACATATCATCAATATACAATACCAAAATAATGAATTTCACATCACTCAATGATCTAAAATAAACACAATGATCGAATTCACTTCTAAGAAACCACTTACTTAACATGAAAGAATCAAACTTCTTGTATCACTGCCTAAGCGACTGTTTCAAGTTGTACAATAACGCATTTAACTTGCAAAGTTTATTATCATCTACCTGCACCTCTAACCCTTCAGCTTACTTCATGTAAATATGATATTCTAATTCCCCATGTAGAAACACAGTCTTCACATCTAACTGTTCCGGTTTCAGATTGTATTAGGTAACCAACGTCAATACAAATCTAATAGATACTTGTTTTATAACTGGCACAAATATTTCACTGAAGTCGACACTTTCCTTCTGAGCATAACCCTTTCACTACTAATCTAGCCTTTTACCTATACAGTTTCTTCCATAAATCCACTTGTAACTGATCTCTTTACGGACAATGGACAGCTCCAATTCCCACGTTTCATTTTTATACAGAGAGTTAATATCATCATATATCGTTGTCATCCATTTCTCCACATCTCTATCTTCAAGTACTTCCTGAAAACTAAATGAATCTCCTTCATTTATAATGAGAGCAAATACAACATTTGAGTCATCCTTGCATCTTAACGATACCCTACACTCCCTCGGTGAATTTCTCCTAACAAGTGGTGAACCATCTCTTCTTGTACGCTTCTTCAAGTGTTTCACATTTGTTTGTTTCAACATCATTCGTTGATTTTTTCATTTCCTTGTACCCATCCTTTCGAAACAAGGAATCTTCATCAAACTTAACATCCCGACTAAACATAATTTTTCTTTTAACCCGGTCATCCAATTTGTATTCTTTCACCCCATCACAATAGTCAACAAAAGCACACTTTTAGCCCTTTGGTCGAGCTTATCATTCTCAACTGACAGTATATGAGATTAAGCATCACAACCAAATATTCACAGCCCTAAATAATCAACTTCTTGACTATTTAATACTTCTTCTGAAATTTTACAACCAATATGTGTAGACAAGGATTGAGTCACTAAATAGCAAGCCGTAGATATGGCCTTAGACCATATCTCCTTGCTTAACCCAATGTTATTCAACATACACCAGAAGCTTTCTAAAAGAGCCTGATTCATACGTTTAGTCACACCATTGTACTCTGGTGTATGTCTTGTTGTATTGTGCCTCATTATCCCTTCATTCTTACTATTTGCTTTTCAATCATTGTCTTCCACATCTTCAAAGTGATGAAAACATTGAATTTATGTTTCATAAAATAAACCAAAACCTTTCTAAATAAGTCGGCAATGAATGTGTCAAACAATGATGACCCTTCTCTGAATGCACATAGTCAAGCTGACATTTACTAACACGTTTTTCGATTTTAAATTATAACATCGATTGTTTTCTATATATGCGACGCTCATATATATTTAAATCAAAACTTTTAAAACGAAGAATTAAATAACGACCAAGTAGTACTTTCATACCACGCTCGCTCATGTGACCTAAGCACACATGTCACAAACGTGTCGTCGTAAACTTTATTACAAACATTGCACCCCCACCCAATATAGTATTTTCGATCAACGTATAAAGATTTATACTCATTTGTGCCTTCATAATAGTGAATGCCTATTTTTAAACTTTCATAATACCTTTGTGACCAATGAACTTGTACCCGAGTGCAGAGCTTCAAGAGACATCAAATTCGGAAATTGCTTCACATAGGTCAGAGTACACTCCACCCCCATATCCGTTTTGGAAACTCCTGGTCGCCGGAAATTAAGAGTTTTTGGCACGAGATTATGAGGAAGTTCAGCAGTATACACTAGTTAGAGCTAACTGTAACAAAAAAACACTAGTGTAAATCTATTTCCTTTGTGGGACCCTTAGACAAGCATGACTGCTTTTACGAGGGTTGAACGCATTCCTACAACAGCACTAGCCACGAGTAGAGGAGAACCATACTTGGTTTCTTTTTGCCAGGGGACCCTCTCACCGGAAAGGAATAATGGTGCATTCTATTTTTCCTGTGGGTAGATACCCCTCTTCTGATTAGAGAGAGATGGGTCTCTTCCTTGACATAGATTAACAGGAAGATCCCGTCTTCTTGAAGAAGAGGATATGGCGTGGGGGAGCAGTTACAGTTTGTGAAGCACCAGAGAAGAGAAGGGAAGAGGGGGTACGTATGAGCCCTCATATAAATGTAGAGAGTGTGTGACCTTATAGAGGGTAGTAAGCGATTATCTCAATCGGCCCCAGTGGGGGCATTTAAACAACTCTAGCAAGCTTCCAATGGAGAATTGATGGGATGACAATAGTTGAAGAAGCTAGGCTTGGTGGGAAAACTGTTTCAGTTACCGTGCAAGGCATGGTTGCATAGCCTTATGGCTTTGATCGTGTGGATCAAATGAGAATAGGGTATGTGGGGGATGTCCCAAATCCCACTGCAAAGCAGGTGGTCTGTCTTCATAGACCTCGGAGTGGTCTCACCCAACGAGGGTGGGGAAAGCCCGCATTGGAGTGGATTCGGTTTCCCTAGGACACATGGCAGTAGTTGCAAACTTGCAATTTCCTTTTTCGCGGGTTTCCGAGTTTAGTGGTTATGGTATTGCTAGCCTTGCTCGGAGGGAAGTGCGTGCAAAGAGGCGAGTGGATTAGGTGTCTCTGACTGTAGGGCCCACCTTGATGAGTGCTTTATATATCTACACCGATCCAAATCTCTGGTGGACCACACCACAGGAAACAGTGGTGATCGACCATTAAAAACTTAATGTAGGCCATAAAAGGTTTGGATCAAGCTGATCTTTGTATTTTTCCTTGGGCCTTTTTTACCTTATCATGAGATTGAATGGCAAATAAACATGACGTGGATCACCACTGTTTCCTGTGGTGTGGTCCACCTGAGATTTGGATCTGTTAAGTTTTGGGACAAAGTCCTAAAATGAGAAGGACACCACACACTAGCCATGTGGTACGGGAACGGATTCGGTCAGGTTGGGATAACACCGACTTCAGTCAGGCCACAACAGCGGGGCGCACCTTGGTGTGTGTGTTTTGTAGACCCACACCATCCATCCCTTTCTCCAGCTCATTCTAGGGCATGAGCCCAAAAATGGAGATGGTCCGAATGTCAGGTCAACCACACCACAGGAAACAGTGATAATTAAATATTAAAAACTTCTCACAGGCCATGTTTTGGATCAAGCTGATATTTTTGTTTTCCATTCATCAGGTCCGTGTGACCTTATCAACAGGCTGGATTGCAAATAAACATTATGATGGGCCATATGAAATTTTTAATAGTGAGCATTCAATCACCACTTTCCTGTGTGGTCCACCTGTCTGCTTCATTTTTTTAGTTCATGACCTAAAATGAGGTGACAAAATGGATGGAGGGCATAGATATACAACACATACACCACGGTTGGCCCCACAATCACAAACTGGCCGAACTCCCATGTTCCCCAACCTGATTGAATGGGCTCCCGCATGGTACAAATCGTAGCCAAGAAATTCACTGGCTGAGTTTGTTAAGAACCTATCTAATACACCAAAAGCACCGCAACTGGTGGAACATGTAAAGTTAGGCTATTAAACCCTTGGGATCATAACATTCCACCACACTCCGCAGCCAAACATCCACTGTGGCATCACTCACTCTGACCTCTATTCTAGGTTACCCTTTTCAGGGCATGGCGGCTGAACTCTGATTATCCAGTTAGCCCTTCCTACTTGGTAACTGCAATTTGATTGCTCTGCTAGCCATTTCCACACCATAGTAGCTTGCCCTCTGGTTTAGGTCACACCTTCCATGACTCTTAACACAGGACGCAGTGTTGGCTTTGATACCAATTATTAAGAACCTAACCAATACACCAAAGGCCCCAATATTGGTGGAATGTGTAAAGTTAAGCTATTAAACCCTTGGGATTGTAATAGAGTTCATAATTGGCCCATCACTGACAGCATAAGCCCTCACCAATCAAATTACGCCACATCATTTCACCTCTGAGGTGAATAGTGGAGCTACTCACCACCCAATCATGTCCAACATTCAAAAAACATCGAACAACCTACATTTCAACCGCAAAGAAATCAAACATCTTTCCACATGACAAGCCATCATATGAAAGAACGAACTCTGAACTCTCCTCTGGCGTTCCGCATGACAAGCCATTGTATGAAACAACCAACTCTCCCCCGTGGTGTAAGAAACGTATAGACACCAACAACCAGCTACATGTATGTTTCAAAGATCAACATATCACTTTACACAAGAACAAACGCTCCATGGCCCAACATGGACCAACAAGACCCCATTTACAGGATTAGAAAAACCAACTCAAAAAAACTAACAAAAACTCAGGTTTCCTAAGACCCCCCTGTGTGTGTGTGTGTGTAATCTTTACACTGTAAAATATTCCATCAAAATCACTGCTGAAACAAAAAAGGAGACTATTCTATTGCCATTACCTCAGCAGAAAAACATTGAACTGCAGACATTCTGATGCAGCCTCGGGAGCTCTGGAACAGGTACAGTCCCCGCTGTGGTTACCCCTCCATGGCCCGATGATGCATCTGAAAAGTCCTCAAACTTGATAAACTGCAGCATCTGTTGTGCAGCCAGGTGTGCATAACTGACCGGTGCAACTGGAGTGAAAAAGGAAACGACAAGTCAATACATCAGAACAAGTGTTTTAGGAAACAAAATCAAACATTAGAGGAAAATAATTTACCAATCGAAATTGCAGTAGTGCTCCTCTGGTACCTACACCCAAGCACAAAAGGACACAGCAACTGTCATTTCTATAATGATAGAATCTTCATAGTCCAAATACAGAGGGTCTGAAATTGTGCACTTACACATACGAAAGGGAAAGGACAAGCTTCTGCAGGTCGTCAGGTGAGAAGCCAATCTCATCAAGCAAAACATGGTAATGTGTCGGCCTCGATGTGCCCTTTTGTAGGAAAGGAAGAATGTAGTCAGGAAACAGCAGGCAAATCTTTTGTAAGAGAAATATCATCTGAGAAAAGATTTGAGTGGTAGATGCAATATGCCAGCCATCCGAGGACAGCATTTGGGAATCACAAAGTACACTTTGTAGTGGAATTTTAAACATCTGTTTTGAATCTCATGCTGTGATTCACCACCCAATCGCAATACATGTACAACTAAGGGCAATACTCACAATCATTCCAGCATGTGCACACATGTAGAAATCGTAGTTTCTAGGATGGACCACCTTTGAGTCTACCACGGTTCCTGTATCCAAAAAAAAAAAAGGGATTTAGGCTACTGAAACAAAAAAAAATGCCATTTAGACTTTAAGCTTAATGAAGAGCCAAACCAGGTGGAACGTTATCAGGGGCACCAGCCTGGAAGAGCTTAGTGTGGTGGTTCTTCTGGGCGACAATCACAGTGAATTTTGGAAGCCAGTTCTCCCCCAAATGTTCGAATGCCTACATAAACAAAAAATCGAGCAACTCAACACAGTAAGCCATCCAAAAACACCAAAGAATAATTTGTTAGGCATTTTAGAAAAGAAAGAAAAGAAAAAGGAAGAGCAAAGCCACTGCAGGAAATAGTACCTTGATGATCTGGTCAAGTTCAATGTTCAGGACTTGATTGAACTGGGACTCGCTTACTCCATCCCTAAACCAAACATGTTTCAATCAACAACCAAAAATATTGAATAGAAACAGACGGTAAGTTCTAGGATGCATTTTGAAGTACAATTGAATTGACTTGCCAGCAGAGAAATGATGGCATTTCATGCAAGGAAAGATTTAATTGATTCACAGAACAGATGTTGACACAGCACAAGTTTGCCGGGTCCAGGCCACTCACTAGGTGGGGGGCACCACGAACTTGTCCTAACTCAAAATTAAGGTCCACTAGTCAGTGGGCCACACATATATGCTGAAATTATCCTGTCCAATTTTCACCCACCTGATAAGCACAACAGCCTGATTTTCGAGCAAGGCATCTTCATGATGGCCCCCACCTGATGAATTCCCTGGATCTTCCAGGCATGAGCTGCATTGGCACATATGCTGGGAATTATCTTATCAATCTCTCATACAAATTGACCTACAACTTCTCACTAGATACGTTCATTTCAATCAAGGAGATTATGTTTCCTAGTATGCCATTGTGTGTAGACATTGAATTCCAGTCAGGCTCCTTTCAAGTCCTTGATACAAAGGTAATTGCAATTTGTATTCCTAATCCCTTCACAAGAAAACACCAGCCACCAAGGAATGCCACAACAGTAACAGTGGGCGTAACAGTCGCCACTGTTACCGACACACCTAAGAGCCATTGGGGTCAATTTTTTAAAAAGAAAAAAAAATGTTGGAAAAATCTGGAATATTAAATCTGTATTCTTTTATAGTTTTGAACATGTTTATAATGGTATAATGATTTTATTAACCTAACAAGCTTAAATTGACCCCAATTAACCCGAAATCCATGCAAGCTATGGCACTCATCCCACTCATACACATCCTTGAGCATTTGATATCATTCTCCCCAAATAATTTTAGGAATAAAAAATAAAAAATAAAATAAATTCAAATGAATAGTGTCGCCTATTTGGGGGACCACTCAAATGCTCCCAAATCGACCCCAAATTCATGCGATCTACATAGCATTCAGCCCACTAATGTATAGCCCTAAACATTTGACATCATTCTCCCTAAACAAATTTAAGAAAAAAAAATAGAGTTAAATTCAGATGAATACTGTTGCCAATTTGGGAGAACACGCAAATGACCTCAAATTGGCCAAAATTCATGCACTCCATGACACATATCCCATTAATGCATATCCTAAGCAACTGACATCATTCTCCCCAAAAATAATAATAATAAAATAAATAAATAATTTGAAGGAAAGAAAAATAAAATTAGATTTGGATGAATAGTATCACCAATTTGAGAGACCACGCGAATTCTCTCAAATCAGCTGAAAAATCGTGCAATCTGTGGCACTCATCCCACTAATGTAATGGTGTCTCCAAATTTTCCGGTACTACATCCAACTATCAGAGCAGTGGACATTGAAGAATTAAAAATATCCATCACTCCCATTTCAATAAACAAGTGTCCACAAATCAACAATAGTATCATTAAAACAATTTGATTTTGGGATTGTGACTTAGCAACAGTGAGCCCCACATTAAAACAATCTGAGGAATGATAAACAAGATTTGCAGACATGTGTACCGAACTATGTAGATGAAGGAGAAGCAAATGAACATTTCAATTAGGAAAATTGACAAGGAAGGCGTTTCAATTCCATAATGGATAAATTGTCCGAGGCATATGAAGATTGCCCAATATGGATGGCTGATGTGGAGGAAGAGATGGCACCCTAAGAATAAGCAGGGGCAACTACAAGGCCATTGGAGAAAGAAGGTTGTCAAAGATGGTTGAACTTTACCGGTCTACCATGGTCCATGGACATCGCAACAAGTTTCCATTGTATGGTAGGTTTTTCCGCAATGATCATATCTCAACTTGTCCTTCACATCAATCACTCTAGTCTTCCAATTGAATCATTTTCCACCTTTGGAGGAACCATAAAGACTGCAAAAGCTGAATGATCATTGTTGAAAGAAACTGGCTAAATGGCGTTCTTCCAATTTTCCTCACTCTGAATTAGTGAATAAACTTGGTCCAATGTCGGAAGCCCATCTCTCCCCAAAATCTGCATGCAGGTCAACTCATACTCAAAGTTCAAACCAGCTAAGAAATCGAACATTATTCTGTTCAACCTATTTTTGATCTCTCCTTATTGCATCAGTATCCCACTATAATTACTGACAATGATTCAACTCTCCGCATAGACCCTCAAGAGTGGAATAATACGTAGCTAAACTCTTCTCCCCATGAAGAAGAGTAAAAATCTCCTGGCATGGTTGATAGACACAAGCAATATCCCGCCACCAGGAAAAGTTTTGGTAACTTTATTCTAGATTTTCTTAGTTGTTTACAAGAACAAGATTCACAAGCCAAGTATAGGCATCTATCCTCATAAGATTCAACTTGGCTTGGTCCATGTCTTCTGATGTAGGAGATCTCTTTATAGCTTGGCAGGAGGTGGCTCTTCATAAAAAAGTTCAAGTTGTTTGGATGCTGTCTTCTAACTGGGTTATGGTCAATATGGGGAGAAAGGAATCAAAGATGCTTCCGCAATGAAAGCAAAAGTGTCGACTGGGTTGCTAGTATTATTTTGCTTCTTGTTGACAAGTGGGCTGGGGTAAAGGGATGTTTGGAAAAGATGTCATTGTTCTTTCTTGTTCTTTGTAGACTGTGTTTGTTGTTCTGTTTTTGGCACCACCTCAGCACCTTTTTAATGAAAGTTCTTGTTATCTTTCAAAAAAAAAAAAAAAAACAACAACAATAATCTTCTATTGATGATGTTGCATAGAGTTAAGTAGCCAAGACATCGCCATCAAGTTCTCTTAATCCCACTTATCATACAAAAAATCATCAGTAACTGGTTCCTTCATCCAGCCATTCACATACCCTAATTTTCCTCACCCGCCGATATACATCTTGATGGATTGAAACCATTTCAGGAGATTAGTGCCACTTAACTTAACAGTTGTGATTTGCACACTAGGATTGTCACCATAAACACCTATGGTTGGTATGGAACTTGAGGCCCCGAAAACATTGAAAGTAGCCTCTAAACCACTATAGACAACATCTTCCCATAGAAAGAGTTCCTTTTTCTCTAAAGAACAACAAAAAATACTGTCTTGAATTTCAAAGAAGCTCAACCAAAAAATTACACAAAAAAAAAAAAAAACAAAAGGGCTCGAATAGGGTTATGCAAACACCACCCTTCACAAATCTCATTATAAAACTCTCAAATCTCAATTCTCAACTAAACAAGATGATTTTTTTTATTCTAGGGGCGTCAAATGGCCAGCCATATCAAATCAATGTAGAAAAGTTTCATAAAAAAGCTTTAAAAAATGGTACGCACGAAAACTGAATATTAACCCTTTTTCAAGACTTCTTTATCTCAAACAAAAAATCACCAAAAATCATGAAAAATCACTGCAATTTTTCTAAAACCGTTCTCTTCTAGATCCCATACTTTTCTTCCTCAAGGGAAAATCTAACGGTACACTGTTGACGTCACCCGTACAGCATGATGACATCAGCAATGGGCCCCTCCTACGAAACCTCCAATCAATGCAGGAACAAATGCTTTGATACCAAGTAGAAATAAGGAATAAATCTTAGAGAGAGGTAGAAAGAAAAGGAGGAGAACGGAGAATGCTTGAAGGAAAAACTCCCTGCATTCCAGCCCCCTTTTCTATTTATATAAAAGGAACTTCGGAAAAATACAAATGTGCCCTTATTCTATCCCATTTATAAAAATGAAAATAAAAATAAAATAAAATAAAAACCTTTCTTAACACACATCTCAGTCTTCAATCCATGGCTATTGTAGCTGTCAACACTTGTTTGGAAACTCAACATATGGTACAAATTTCTCCAACTACAATTCACCTGAACGAATATGGTTGATTTTAGGGTCTGCTTGCTTCATTCATTACACAGGACATCTGATGGACAATTCAAATCCTGCATATGTGTGACGCATTAGCATGTGTGCTATGCCAGTCAAATCTGGCCTCTCAAACTCATTACCAACGAAAATAGGAGCATCCTATTTCCAAAGAGAATGGAATAGCAGTATTCCATTTTGAATGATCAATCATTGTCACCCAAACGCACCTTGAGGTAATCTTTGCTTTCTTTTGCGTTCTTTTTTTTTCTTTCTTTTTTTTGGAAAGGTGGAGGATAATTTCATTAGCCATAAGGTAATCACTCATTTTCACCCAAACAGTCCTATCCAATTTCACCCACCCGATGACTTGTAGTTTAACTGAGGACGTGGCCCTTGATAGAGTGGAATGGCAATACAGGATTTATGTAGCCACCACAATTAACTGTAATAAAGGTTTAGATGATGATAATGAATTGATGCTGCTGTGATGAATTAAATAATATGACTACAATCATATATTAACCAGCTTATAACAATACGACTACATTCATAAGTACGAGCTTATAACAATATGACTAGATTAATATTTACCAGCTTATAACATGCCAATAATAAAGGTCCCCCGCACACACAAGAACAAGACAGGAACAAGCAATAAAAGAGTTTCTCTGGGGTCCCAATAGCATCAGTGCAACAGTTCCATGGATATCTCAGTTCAACCAAAATATGATTATTACCTAGACAAGCTGACTAGGTTACAAACATGAGTCGTGAATTCTTTTACGAGATGAAATAATGCGGGGCATTTTCACACCGGGCTTAAGTGGGGTGGCCTGTGGGAAGCAAGGGCACACTCGGGGTGGGTGGCCCGCATAACCCATTGATTTGGGGCCCGTGGAGGCAGGTGGCTCATGTGAGGCAGAGCCCATGGATTTGGGGCCCACGAGGAGGGTTCGGCCGAGGACATAGCCCATGGATTTGGGGCTTGGGCTATGAGATAAAGGGATTAATTCGTCATGCTCTAACAGTTCGAGCTTTTATAACAAATGGTTAATTGTCCTGCATTAAATTGGTATCAGAGCAGGAGGTCTCGTGTTCGAGACTCCTCACCGAGGGTGATTAATGCGGGGCATTTTCACACCGGGCTTGAGTGGGGTGGCTTGTGGGATGCAGGGCACACTCGGGGTACGTGGCCCGCATAACCCATGGATTTGGGGCCCGTGGAGGCAGGTGGCTCGTGTGAGGCAGAGCCCATGGATTTAGGGCCCACGAGGAGGGTTTGGCCGAGGACCTAACCCATGGATTTGGGGCCTAGGCTATGAGATAAAGGGATTAACTCGTCATGCTCTAACAGTTTGAGCTTTTAGAGCAAGTGGTTAATTGTCCTGCATCATGAAAACAGATAATAAAGTAAAGAAATGAGTGGAGAATATAGGAAAAATAGAATTCCAAAAATAAATTCTTCAAGGCAAATAATTAACAAAGTTTGAAATCTTCAATACGAATTATTAACAGAAAGTTCGCACAAAGAAATATAAAAAGAAGAAGACACCTATTTCAAGACTACACGGCATATTTCTTTTTTTTCTTTTTTTTTTTTTTAAAAGCATCAAGTTTAACAAGCATGCCACAGGATAGAATTTAGCATATGTAATGATGCATGGCATAGACAAGTGGGGACTCTTCACAAATGCACTAGTATAGAGAAAAACATGATTAGTAAAGGTGGCCTCAAGTAGCCTGGACAAGGTTATGATCATGATTTCTCTTCTTTTTCTTTCTTTCGTTCTTTCATTTTTTTTCTTCTTCTTTTCTGATCTTTGCTAAGCCACGAGTTGCTTGATACTTTTGTAGTGTATGACACTTGATACATAGACGCTTAGAAATTGTACACATGGTATACATTAACTCAAATTAAACCAACTAAATGTGAAACCATTGTCACTAAGTCCCCAAATCAGATTGGTTGAAAGATCCTAAGTTCTAGCCTCTGATTCATGGACACTTGCTTGTTGAAATATGACTATTTGATATTTTCATGCTCAACTGTCAAATAAATATCCGCTTAATCTGATAGTTGGATAATCAAATACGCACAAGTATGGTTCATGACACATCTAAACTGGGACCCATAATATGGACACTGTAATTTGAATTACTTGCATGCCACGTATGCAACTTCTAAGTGCCTGCATGTCATCCATTGCAAAGTATCAAGGCTTTTCACTATGCATAAGGCAGCCGTGTGCATTCCACCACATGTTCCACAGCACACGGGTATGAGAACGAAGCCAGCCATCAGGTTGGCCCCACGATGTAAACGCAGTGGCCCAAAAATTAGGTCACTCCACTTATAAGATGAGCTACAGTAAACAAATTTGTTTGGATAGAAAGAACTTGACCAAAGGTTTCTAAGACAAACACCTGTTTCTAATATTCTGGCCCACTAGATAGCGAACGGCCTAATTTTTGCCCAGATCCTTTACACAGTTGGATTAACCTATGGACAGCTTGGATCTTGCACCCATGTGCCACACTGGCATGTGGTGCATGTAGATGGGATGTGGGCTTAGCAAACATAAGTATGTTTTAATTGCCAATAATATATAACCAACGAGGTGGGTGGGTGCGGGTGTCGGTGTGTGTGTCCCATGTTGATGACATTATAAATTGCCTAGGGATAAAATTAATTCATCATAATACAAAGAGACTCGGTGTGTCTGTTTGTACATTCTACCATTAGCTGTGATGAAAAGACATTTGCCAGGTGAACAATTTTCTCAGGAGTGAGAAGCATGTTTATGTGCTCCAAAATGCATGCCTGCAGTACTTGGGTAATTCCTGTTAGTCCATGAAACTGGTATAACAAGTTGGAAAGGAAAAAAAGAATTGTTTCCATCCAATCCTGATAGACACAAGGGCAAATTATACAAAAGCATGTTCCCATGCAAACAAATACATAAAAATTATTTTCTCAAATACATTAAATTGATATTGACATCCAATTGTTACACGAGGAAACTTCACCATTCAGTTTCAAGCATTTGATTTGAAAAAGTAAAACAACTAAAAATGGTTATATTATGGAAGCCCTTTGCATGGGCATTCGAACATGGAAATTTAATTGTTAAAGATAGATCTCAGATGATCAAATGACCAGATATCATTGCAAATTAACCATGCAATACCTAAAAATAACGATCTGCGAAGGCTTTCTATGATTACTGGTCTGATAGAAGTCCAGCAAGAGCTCCCTGAAAACTCAAGAATAATACCAGACAGCTTCAGCAATACGGTGAAATCTGGAGCTTGAATAGCTACAGAAAACTTACAACAAGAATGAAAGTGAACTAAGAAACCATCTTGTATAACTAGTCAATGCAGAAAAAATTTTATTAACCAAAAAAGCTTTATCACAGATAATGAATGGAAAAGGACCACCTAATAATGCCATCATCCTGTCCATTTGCCAGTGGCTTGAAGAGAGAATCTATCATTTCCACTTTAGGCGATTGTGTTCTTACAGATGCTCTATATCGTGAAATCAATGGCCAAGCTCTGGAGCCAACTACCTAAGAATTTCAGCAAATCGAAGCAAGAATAATGTAATAAGCACCAACAGTCAGCACTTGTAAATGGATGGGATTAAACCCGATTATCATTCTCATAGTTTGAATGAAATATTTACGTCAAAAAGCGGCAATAGCCAGTAACAAGCATATAAATAGGGTTACCGCAGCTATGGATGGGATATCAGATTGGCCCGGCGAACCATGAGACACATCCATGCCTAAAATCATGGTAGGAGTTTGGTTTATTAGGGGGATACACGGAGAATGCTCTATAGCCAATAAGGAGTTTGTACCACCAAGCTGTAAAAGCAAACCCAAAAACATGGATAAAGACGCATCCCAGTCAAATAAGCAACTTTTGAGCAAGGAACAGTTGCAAGAAGTAAAACCAAGTTCAGCAGATGTCGGTGACCTTAGAATTGATTTTCAAAAGAAGATTTGTCAGATATTGGTCGTTGATCTTTGTAGGGGCAAGACATTGTGTCACTATTCCCATTTCATGAAGGTTTTTCTTTTTCCATGGCCCTTCAAGATGGAAACACACAAATTCCTCAAACAGAACTGGCATATAGACACATCAATTGTCAACAATAAGCTATCAACATACCATAAATATCTGAATTCTTTCTTTCCGGCAAGACGCATAGAAGAAATTGAGGAGGGCCTGGAAGCCTTGCCCTTATCTGTTCAAACATCCTTTCAACTCTTGCTATTGGACTAGCTCTCCTTGACTGGGGATCTTCATCAATCAACGTAAATGGGCGCTCGATATGCTGCATAGAAACATATGCATAATCAGGACCAGATTAGGCACTTGAAAAAAAAAAAAATGCAACAATCATTCCATATAATACCAATATAAACCTACAATTCCTTTACTTCTTCCACAGCTAATAAGATCACGGGAAAGATGGCTTATATCGCAACGGGCAGAAAAATTCACAACAGCCCACTTATCAATCCGTGTAGGTGCCAATAGTCTCTGCAAAAGAGATAGAGTCAGCATGTGAATCAACAATAACAATTTCATTATGTAGCAAATGCTTCAAAACTGCACTACCTTATTGTTGAAATTCCACCGCCCATTGCGAGGGATGCAGTCTTCACTGTTACCAACCTTCAACTGTGACAAAGGGCAAGTAGTGAGACCACATGATTCCAACTTGAAGTTAAGGATAAAATTGAAACCTCCAGAAAGAAGTAAATCACTTGGATATAAACATAGAACTCACTGTTGGTGCATTAAGAACACGGCCATCCACTGGAGTAAGTTGTTTGTCAATAGAAATACCGCAAGCAGAAAGCAGCACATCCTCATCATATCTGTTGTTCCTCAAAGCCTGTGCAAAACCAAGAGATTATGAAAGAAACATCTTATGCCAATTGAACAAAACATGATGGTGGCCTACGAGGAACCTACGTCAGTCACAACCCTTATTCGTTCCTGAGGCTTCTGCCTTGACTTTTCCACTAAAGAAGATCTTTGCATGGTGGATAAAGCCTTCGTATAGCGTTGCAGAGAAACAAGCGTACATAGCTGGTGCATAAAAGAAAGAAGGAAAAAGAAAAAACAGATCAAAAGAGTCAATGCAAGTGAAATATCAGCATTACAAGGTAAAGAACAACATAATGCTGACCTCTAGAGGAAGATAATTCGGGCGCTTTGGTTTGCCAACATCAAGGCATGGCATATAAGCAGAACTACTCAATTCTATACCCTTCTTAAGAAAATAATCATAGACAGTAATCTCTGTAGTCTGGCCATCACCATCAGCACCATCTCCATTTCTCATTTTCAAGGAAAATCTGCAACGAAGGCATGCAATAAAAGTATAACTTTTAGTAGGTAGAAAGCAACAAGAGAAGCATAGAACAACAAAGCAAGTAATGCATTGAGAAAAAAAAATCAAGCAAGTATCATGTGATAGTAACTTGCTTGACAAAGGAATAGAGCAATAAAATCCAGTGAGAAAGAATGGAGCACATACAGCTGCTGATTGCACGGCATCTCACTTAATCCTCTGATCTTGAACTCCATACTATTATGTCTAGCCTTAACCCTCATATTCTTCAGCATCTTCTGGGCCTATATACATTAATAGGATTGACACTAAGTCACGTTAAAAAGAATTGATCCTGAACTTTGAAAACCTAAATGCAGCTCAATAGCCAACTAACCTTGGCCCAGTCAATCTGGCGGTAATCCCTGAGATTCTGGTTGGTAGTTAAAAAGTCTATAACTGGACCAGGGGTCAAGATCATCGTAGTCGAGACATCTGCAGAAAGCACCGCTGGAATTGTCATCTAGAATTCACGAGCATGATGAAAATTATAGATTGTAATAAATGAATGACAAATAAAGACTATAAAACTGCTACAAAGAAAAGTCATACCCATATTCAATGACAAACCACCTTGGGTGGTGCGGAAACTAGAGTGAAACCCTCGACAACCAGTGACACCACCTCCCAATTCGGTGAAGTTCCTCACGTCATCATGAAAAAATGATTGCCTTACGAGAAGGCATCCACTGCATTTCAGTGACAGAGTTTTAACTAAGACTGGGAGACAAGTGGTGTCCAAAGTACCAGCAAGCATATGGATGGTTAAACAGAAAATGAGCACATGCTAGCATACCGCTTAGCTGCAATCTGCCTCAATATAATATCCAGCACCCTTAATGCATCTTGAGTGTTCTCCGCAACATTTCCCTTCAAAGCTAAGGCAATCGACTTCATGGGAATTTTAGCTGCAAAACTTATCTCCACTTTGAATGTCCTAGTATGCTGGACACGCTTTGATCTTTTCCTGTCACCCTCACTAGGGCTCCCATTCAGACCAGGGCTCCCATTACCACCACCCCTGCAAACCAGGGAGAAGGTAATAAGAGGCCTAGAATTAGATAGAGGAAAGAAAACCAGGATGCACTCCATCCACTAAACAACACAAAATTCAGGATGAAAGAAAAACTGGAACAAAGAGAATACCGTCTTGCAGATGCTTCCTCCAGCACCACCATGAACTCAAAGTTGTTTTGGGGCAGAGGACCTACTGTAAACAAGCTTTTCTCTCCATCATAGGCAAATTGTTTGCCTTCGAGCTCAGAACTGTAAGTCTGGTAAACCTTATCCATGACTCTTCTGCCGATACCCTTGCCTTCAACAACTTTGTTGTCATCGGAGGTAATAGAAACCTACAAAAGGAAAAAAAAAAAAAAAAAAAATGGAATTTCATGTTCAAATCAACCACTGAAAACCCATTTGAAACCAGTGAAAGCAAAGCAAAGTTGTCCAAAAACATACACTGTAATGGAAGAAAATCCCATCTGGAGAACTAAAACGAACATCGAAGTGGTTAGTAAGCAAAGAGATGGGTCGCCCATCTCTTCCAAAACCAGCCCTAGCCATCACCCTGCGGTTTGGAGGATCTGCATGCTTGGGGACTGTGTTCGGAGGGATGGTTGGAGGGGGCGGTGGTAAACATTCCTCTGCTTCTTCCTTCGACGAAGCCATGCCCAGAAAATCTTCAACAGAAAAAATGACAGAAATCAAAAACTCAAAACAATCATTAAAAAATAGAATGGTGACTCATAATTCCTAGTTGGAAACATTCAAGCTGCATTTGGAAGTACGTTCGAACCAAGTTTCTATTGGACACTTCTTGACATGATTCCACATCAAGAAGATATTGCATTCCGAAAGACATTGAAAATGCATTCAGTAAAGGCCATATAACCAGCCATCTCAAGAAACCAAAATGAGCAAACTATCAGTTTTTTGCATAAACCAATTTCATTAAACCGCTATTTCAAGACATCCAAATGCAGACTTCAAAACCCAAATCAGAAACTTATAGGATACAATGGACATTCTGTGATAAAACTAAGATCAAAACAGAGAAAGTTTAGAAACTCGGTGAAATGAAAGAGTCCTAAAATTATCAGATGAAACATTAAAAAATTCAGCATGCAAGAAGAAAGAAACAAATCATCAAGAGAGTGAATGGCCCCCCAACAAATCACCATCATCAGCTAAGACTCATCCCAACTAATTGTGGTCGGCTACATGAATCATGTTCCGGAATTCCACTCTATCAAGGGCCATAACTTCAGTTAGACAAAGGAGGTCATTTTTACTACCTCCATCCACATCCTTTTGGGCCTATCCCTTGCCCGTTTATAGCCTTCAACTTGTATCAACTCACTCCTAATCGGCACAGTTCTTGGTCTCAGTTGCACATGACCAAACCATCTAAGTCTACTTTCCCTCATCTTATTACCTATGGGTGCACAAGGCTCCCCAACAACTAAAACTGGTAATTCATCAAGAGATAGAAACCGAAAGACCTTAAACCCAGCATCCATATGATTCCCCCTTCAACACTTTCAACAATTTCCTTACCTACCCAGAAAAAAAAAAAAAAAAGGATAAAAAATCAATAGCTAAAATAAAAAACTAATCCCAACACCACAATGACCACCCCAACCAACAGGAACCAAATCATGCAGATAGTAGACATGCAGCAAAAGCCAATAAAAGATTATAATTGATGGAGAAACTAAGATGTATCTACTCTCTCAAGCAAAAAATAAAAAATATTTAAAAGGACCGAAAAAACTATTGGAGCAGTATAGCACAAACTAATGCCAACAAAAGTAATTGCGTTAATTAAGGAACAACAACCCATTTAGTGAAAATACCTTGTAAACAAAGCCTCTTGAAAAAAATGAAGAAAAAGGGACAAAAGACAAGAAATCCATGACAAAATAAATCTTCAAAACTAACAGCATCCGTTAGATTTCCCCCTCTACAATTTCAGCAATTTTCATTACTTTCCAGAAAAAGAGGTTGAAAACCAATAACAAACTAAACAAAAATTAATCCCGACATATCAATAAAGACCAACCCAAGCAAAAGGAACAAAATCATGCTGTAGCACATGCAGCAAAAGCATATGAAAGGCAACAATAGATGGAAAAAAAATCAAGATTTATGCACTCTCAAGCAAAACATTGAATGTAGTTACAAGGACCAACCCAAAAAGAGCGAGAGAGAGAGAGAGAGAGAGAGAGAGAGAGAGCGAGAGAGAGAGAGAGAGAGAGAGAGAGAGAGAGAGAGAGAGAGCATTATAGCACAGACTAATGCAAAGAAGAGAATTTACATAAATGAACTATGAGTCTACAAAACAAACCATTTACTGAACATACCTTGTAAACAAAGCTTCTTGAAGAATAAGATAAAAGGGAGCAAAAGACAAGAAATACATCACAAAATAACCCTTCACAGCAAGCAAGATCATTAGATTTCCACGACACTGACCAATTTCATTACTAACCAGAGAAAGGGATTGAAAATCCATAATAAGTAAAAGAAAACATAATCCCAAAACTACTTCATCAAACCCATATCATTAACAACCACCCCAAGCAACATGAACAAAATCATGCAGTAGAAGACATGCAGCAAAAGCAGATAAAACACAATGATAGGATGGAAAAAATCAAGATGCATGCACTCTCTCAGGCAAAACATCGAAAACATTTTAAAAGAACAACCAAAAAACTAGTGGAGGATCCTAGCAAAGACTAATGCAAAAGCAGATAAAAGACATGATAGGCAAATTGTGTGGGGATTACAACACCCAAAAAAGAGAAGAAAAGCTAATCCTAAATCCACATCAATACATCATGAAAACCATGCCATTAAATACGAGCCCAAGCAATACAACCCTGAGCGGGGGGGGGGGGGGGGGGGGGGGGGCGAGTTGTTGTGTTGTGTGGGGATTACAACCCCAAGCAACAAGAATAAAATCATGCGGTAGAAAACATGCAGCAAAAGCAAATAAAAGACATGATAGATGGAAAAATTGAGATGTATGAACTCTCTCAGGCAAAAGAGCAAAAAATGATTAAGAACAACAATAAAAATTATTGGAGGATTATGAACAAAATTTCTTGAAGAAATAAAATGAAAGGGAGCAGCAGACATGAAATCTATAACAAAATAAATCTTCAAGACGAGCAACATACATTAAATTTTCCCCTCAGCGGTTTCATTACTGGTGAAGTGTGTCAGAAAAATACTAGTTTTTGCCTCATTAGAAGTCTTTGAGAAGAGCCACTTTTCACTTTTTAAGTGTAAAAGTTTGTCCTACATTGGACAAGGAGAGAGTCGAGTGGACTTAAAAAGCACTCCACACCTAGTGGTTTGCTCACATTATACTCTAAGCCCATACATGCACACAAGGCCGACCAAGGGGAACTAGGCACATGCGCACAATACTTACACGCAAGGGTGTGCAGGTCCTTTTCTTTGAGTTGTGATTAGCTTGAGCAGGTGTGGTGTTCCATTTAATCACTAATTTATGATTTTTTTTTTTATTCGTGTTTTTTTCCCATAGAATTCTTTCAGCAACAACAATTACTAGTTGACTACCCAGAAAAAGAGATTGAAAATCAATACCAAGCTAAAGAAAAACTAATCCCAAACCACATCATCATCAAATCCCAACCCAAACAACAGGAACAAAATCAAGCAGTAGAAGACATGCAGCAAAAGCAGATAAAAGACAATAATAGATGGAAAATTCAAGACGCATGTA
The DNA here is from genome assembly GCA_037074715.1 of Magnolia kwangsiensis. Taxonomy (NCBI): domain Eukaryota; kingdom Viridiplantae; phylum Streptophyta; class Magnoliopsida; order Magnoliales; family Magnoliaceae; genus Magnolia; species Magnolia kwangsiensis. The sequence goes on from CM073585.1 coordinate 1,039,037, forward strand.
CTCTTTCAGTCAAAACGTATATAATATTTAAAAATACCAACAAAAACAACAACAAAATAAAAACTGCTGGAGCATTATAGTGCAACTAACGCACGCACGTGCACACACACACACACACACACACACACACACACACACACACACACACACACACACACACACACACACACACACACACACACACACAGAACAAGAAAAGAACTACAGCCTATTTACTGAAAATGCTTCATAAACAAAGCTACAGCCTATTTACTGAAAATGCTTCATAAACAAAGCTTCTTGATGAAATAAACTAAAGGAGCAAAAGACAAGAGAACTCGTCTGGAAATAAATCTTCAAAATGAGCCTAGGGATGAAGAGTCATGATCTCCAGACCTTCAGATATTTCGATCTTCTTCTCCTAGAACCAGAAACAGAATCCTGCACAACAAAGAAAAATACAAGCCATTGTTCAGCTCACGGAAAATAATGGAAACGAGGGAAATCTACTCAATTGCAGCTTGAAACTCGAGATGTAGAGATTCTAAGCCCAAGAACTACTACCGGCACACGAATTGAGAAACCTTCAACAGTCAGTTACATAAAACGAAATATATACAAAATCTCAACAATATCAGCCTCAAATCACAACAGGAAAGTGCAAAACGGAAAGAACACAAGAACGGCACTGCAATTTCACCTAAAATCGCAACAGGAAAGTGCAAAACGTAGAAAAATCAAAAACGGCAGTGCGATTTCACCTCAAATCGCAACAGAAAAGTGTGAAACGGAAACAAAACGAGAGCAGCATGGCGATTTCACCTAAAATCACACGAGGAAAGTGCAAAACAGAGACGAAAGGAGAACGCCATTGCGATTTCGCCTCCAATCACAACAGGAAAGTCCAAAACGGAGACAAAAGGATAACAGCGTTGTGATTTCACTTTAAATTACAACAGGAAAGAGTAAACAGGAGACAAAAGGAAAACTGCATTGCGATTTCACCGACTCAGCTCGAAGAAAACCACCTCGAGAAATCACGCAGAAAAGCGGCATCCCAAAACGCCGATCCTTTTACAGAAACGTACAGAAATTCCTCCCCAGAGCTTTTTTCTCATAGTTGATGAAAAACACAAGAATGTGAGAGAAACGCTACTGCAAATGCGATTCAACAGCTACGAGCTGCGATCCGTGTGGAAGAACATGCAGAAATTCGCTCCAGTGAGGGAAAAAATCAGGAAAAAAGAGAGAGAAAGAGAGAGAGAAGATATCTCTACTCTCCACAAGAAAAAAGCTACTGAAAATTGCAGAGATTGAGAAATCAAAGAGAAAACAGCAAGATCGAGCAGCATTCACCTACAACTCTACTCTTAAGAGGAGATCTTCTTTCTTCTCCGTTCGCCTTCTCTGTTTTGGAGGGAAAATAGAGAAAAGACCTGTTGCCCTTTTATATTTGACGAGGCCGGGTACCATGGGACACCGTAAACGGGGTTTCCGTTTCTGAGAAGTGGGCCCCTTGATTAGTTAATCCAGACCATTGATATGTTTGCTCCCACAGTCGTTGAACCACCGGACTTATTCGACATTACCATTTCCCTTACGTTGAATATGGACTACGCATTTCTTTTAAGCCGTCCATCCATATGATGGAGCGGTTAGGTGCGGCCCTGGCCTCAAACCACACGATGCAGCCCTGACCGTCGGGCCCACTTTTATCTTTGTATTGTATATCCACGCCGTCCATCTGTTTTTTCAGACCATTTTAGAGATTGATCCTAGAAATGAACACCATGTCATGACTAACCATTAAAAACTTCTCATGGGCCACGGAAGTTTTGGATCAAACTGATATTTGGTTTTCCCCTTCAACCGGGTGCGCCCTAGTAATTTTTTCATGGTGGGCATTCAATCACCGCTGTTTTCTATAGTGTGATCTAGCTGAGATTTGTACCTGCTTCACTTTTGTACTCACGCCCTAAAATGATATGTAAAAACGGGTGGACGGCATGGATATACTATAAATACATGAATCCGGGCCCTACGGTCAGGGCCGCACCGTGTTGTGTAAAGCCCGGGCTGCACCTAATCCGCTCCCTCCATTTGCCAGACATCGAACGCTCCCGGCTCTTCAATACATGAGATTTTCGAAGCATGCTCTACACAATAAGAGGCACATCTCACGACGGTCTGGATTACCGAACCGTGTTGTGCTGTGCTGAGATGAGGGGTACGCATCAAAATTCCACTCTTTCCATACCATACACTGCCAGTGTATCGCATATCATACACATGCAAACGTCTTCAGTGGACATGGCATACAATAACCTCAATCCAAACGTTCCAATTTGTGGGGCTCACGGAATGGGATCTACTCTTAAAAAGAGTATGTCTCAGATATTTGAATCGATCTGTTTGGTGGCCATTGAATGAACGGTCGGGAGATAAGTAATTAACCAGCGAAATCTCCTTTCCTTTGGATTTGTAGAAACATTGGGTTTCTTAGTGTCCGTAAGAATCACATCCGTCGGATCTGATACGGATCCTTTTTCATTGATCGAACCATCGAATGAACAAATTCACATCTGACGGTGCTGCTTGAAATATTTAAGATCCAGGGAAAAAGAGTTTCATGTTCAAAAGGACGGAATATTCCACTTTCTATCATTGTTCGTTATGGAAGTGGTTTGATACATGACGCAAGACCATCCAGGCAGGTGGAGTGGCAATTTAGGGTCGATCCTGATATATATGTTTTATTGATGCCCTTCATCCGATTTTTTGTGGACCAGACACACTGGATACCAGTGGTGATCGAATGTTGACAATTAAAAATTTATTGGGCCACAAAAGTTATTAGATTAAGTTATACTTTGGGCCTGTTTGGGAGCATGGATTTAGAACCCCTAGTTTTGAAATCCTACTGTTGTGTTTGGCACCTTGGAAATAAACTTTAAATCCAAAGTAGATATGCATAGCATATATACGAGAGTTTTAATTTAATTAATAAATCAACTTTAGTATCTCTAATTAGTAACATACGCAATGTAAACCCGTTGAAATAGATGTTTTGCCCAAAAATATAATGGCGCACATGTTACACATGTAATATTTTAAAGAATTTTATATGTAATGTGCAGTGAGAGATTTGAAACTCCATTTACTTGCTGCGAAACAATTAGAATCCCCTCCAATCCATGGTGTCAAATAATGGATTAGGTAGTATGAAATTGCATTTGGTCTCAAAGGAAATTTGCACCCCCACTAGGAAATCAATACCAAGACCTTAATGTTGAAATGAGATATCTTTCACTTAGCTTACCACTTGAGTTATGGATTAAGGTGGTGCAAGAATTTTATCTCAAACATATGATTTGATGACTAAAATAGTATGGTATTTCTATGCATGCAATCATTGTGCAACAACCACATTAATCTCATCTAATAAAATTCAATATCATTTTATTTCATTCACCAAACACGCCCTTATGCTTTCCCTTATCAAGTATGTTCTCAATTTTGTTTTATTGGTGTCCTAAAATTAGCTAGCAAAACGAACAAACAGTGTAGATATAAAACACACATCAGGGTGAGATCCACATGTGATGTTTGGGGCCATCACCTACTCCGCTTCGTCGCTGACAAACTCCACCCATCATGGAAACGGTTTAGGTCATCAAGAAATGACAGCACATCCAACGGCTGTGGTCTCAACCTATGTATAACAATACGTCACCCCCTTCTTAATTGAGACGCGCCAATCAGTCTTCCTTAAATATTTTTTTAAAAAATTAAAAAAAAAGGTAAAAACCGCTAAATTGTCGACGTAAAGCGAAAAAAAGCGGGTACCGTTGTTTTCGCGAAGAGGATAGAAGCAGTTCGTTTTGCCTGTACGGTAACTCGTGAGTCAGGATCAGTAACAAGTGCCACTCCACTGGGCCCACATGCAGGGATGGACGGATAATCGTAAATGTCCATGTTTGGATGCTGGATAGAACATGATAAGATGATAGCCATACGTAAAATGGATAATTCTGACCATTGATATGTGTAGCTAAATGTGGGACAGTTGATGATAAAACTTCAATGGCTCAGATTGAAAACCAATATAAATCAACGAAGAGTACAAGTTTTTGTCCGAGATATTATTCTATTACATGGTATGAAAAATAGTTCCCGGCGAGATGGACGCTTCTGATTACCTGTACATATTTGCAAGTGGGCCCCATGAGGCAACAAATGCAAGTGGGTGAGTCTTGAGCCGCAGCAGAAGCAAAACGATGCCGACTAAAATATGTCTGGTTTGAAATTTGAAAAGTTTACAGATATTTACACCCTGATTTTTTTATGAGCCATCCGTCTGTTTGCTTTTGGTGTGTGTTGGACCATGGAGTTTGGTAATCGTTGAACTGACGTGTCACACCATTGATGTAATTTATTTCAAATATTTCATTGTGGGACGATCTCAACCATGGGATTGTAGCCCTGTAGATACAGGGGTTGGACTACAATTTGCATAATTGAAATGAGTGTAATGAAGATGGGGAATATTGTTAGTCTTAATGTTGTTAGTGGAGATTATTTATGACCGTGCAAGGAAAAAAATATAGTATGCTAAAAATTTTCTACAACATTTTGAGAGCTTTTTTTTATATATATATAATCACTATAACTAATAGGATGATAAGATAATGAACATATGATAAGATAATAAGATAATGAGCAGCTGAAAGAAGTTCAAGAGTAAATCAAGTAGTAGACAATCACCAAGAAGTCAACCAAGCGACCGAGTGAAATATAATCAAGTCAGCAAAAAAGCATGTAGCAGTTACTATGACAGGTGGAAAGTTTATAAACAAGTTTCTATAAAGCCATGTAGTGCTTAGATGATTATAGCAACTGTAAGATCGTAAGAATCATCTATAAAGTCATTAATATTGAAGCAATTATAATAACTGTCAGAATGTGAGAAATATTCAAATGACTAAGTTATGACTATAAATAACAAAAAAAAAAAAAAAAAAGTAGCAGAAGGAATTATCTCATACCAACAAAATTAAATATATCTTTTTAATTATCAGTTGTCAGTCATTTATATTCCCTAATGTAATCCTTATTTTGCCTGCTATTTACATTATTTAATATAATTTATAACAGTAATTAAAGTAATTGTTAACTTTAGTTGTGATCCGAGTTTAAGCTCATACATTGGATTCAGTTAAAAGTATCAAGCAAAGTTCTCCATCGAGAGAAGCGTTCTGCAGTTGTTCTCCGAACTTCCTTTTTATTTTATCTGTATTGAAGAGAGTCTTTTTGTACAGAATGCAGAGTTGTGACCCATTTACATATGACGAACCTCACCCATTGACAGTCACTTGATCATCTCAAGTAACACTGTGCAAGTGACTAATAGGCAACTAATCTTACTACAACTTGGTCGTATACAGTCGATTCCCAACATATCTACTTATATTCCCGCTTGGGGTTGTAGTTGTTCGGTTTGAATTGAGCCACGCATTCGATTATGGCACGCCCACATTAATCATGCGATTAAATTTGAAATCAAACCACGACAAAAGTTTGGTATGCCCAATGGAACCCTAAACTACTTAGTTGTTATAAATATCTATTGTGCATCGGGCGTGCAAGAACAAATAACATCTCTTGCCACACACGGTTGGATCCTAAACTACTTGGTTACCATAAATATTCATTGTGCACCACCAATGCACGTTTAGCACAGCCAGTGTAAACTTAAACTACTTGGCTGCCATAAATATCCATTGTGCATCGGTCGTGCAAGAACAACAACATCTCTTGGCACACCTAATAGGACCCTAAACTACTTGATTGCCATAAATATCCATTATGTACCAGTTGTGCAAGAACAGCGACATCTTTTGGCATGCTTGATGAGACCCTAAACTACTTGGTTGTCATAAATATACATTGTGCACTAGCCGTGCAAGAATAACTTCATAAGTTTGGCATCCAAAATAATTGAATTTGTCATTTTCCAATCAAGATAGCCAAGTTCGACTTAATCGGCCGACCTTGATATTTTCCGATCAAGATAGTCGAGTTCGATTAAGATAACTAAATTTATTGTCTCCCGATTAGGATGGTTGAGTCCAACCAAGATAGTCGAATATGTCATTTTTCGATTATGATAACATAATTTGACCAAAACAATTGAATGTCATTTTTTTTTACCAAGATGGCCGAATTCATTGTTTTTTGACAAAGATGACAAAGTTCGGCCAAGTCAGCTAACTTTTCCAATCAAGATAATTAAGTTCGACCAAGATGATCGAAATTGATGTTTTTATAACGTCGAACAATCATACTTATTGCGTCAAATAATGAATTAACATCGCATTCATATTTTACTAAAGACAAAACAATGTGGGGGACAATTTTGTACCTTATTTCTGACTATTCTTAGGAATCTCAGTTGGAAAAGACACGTGTTATAATAATGAAAAGATATATCACGTTTAAGATCTTAAAGGATACTTTGAGTGCATATTACGGTATCATAGCTGACAGGATAATAAGACAAGAAGCAATTGAAATGAATTCAAAAGCAAACCAAGTTTCAAGAGTCATCTAAAAGATTAACCAAGCGGCCGAGTGAAATGTGGTCGAGTTAGCAAAGAGGCCTGGAGTGATTACTATGACATGTGACAAGTTTAAAGAGAAGTCTCTAAAATGTCATGTAATGCTGAAACAGTTACAACAACTATCAGAGCGTGAAAAGTATACAGAAGGTCAGTAGTGTTGAAGCAATTATAACAACCGTTAGAACGTGAAAAGTATATAGATGGATAGGTTAAGACTATAAATAATAAGAGAATTTAGTAAAAGAAATTGTCTTATACTAACCAAATCAAAACAAATCTATCTTTTCAGTTATCAATTATTAATCATTTACATTCATTAGTATAGTCATTTTATGTCATTTACATTCCCTGGTGTAATCCTTATTTTATCGGTTATTTACATTCTCTAGTGTAACCCATAATAGTAATTAAAGTAGTTGTTAACTTTAGTTATAATCTGAGTCTACGCTCATACACTACATTCATTTTGAGTATTAAGAAAAGTTTTTCATCGAAAGAGGTGTTTTGTAGTTGTTCTCCATGACCGATTGTAAGAATTTCAATTTTGTTTTATCTGTATTGAATAGAGAAGGTCATTTCGTACATAAGGCAGATGTGTGATCCATTTTAAGAGAACGAATCCTACCCATTGACTATCACTTGATAATTTTAAGCAACATTGTGCAAGTGGTTAAATAGGAGAGCGATCTTATTAGATTTCAATCCTATGCAGTTGATGCCCAATATATCTGCCTATCTTAGCAAGAAATAGCTAAAGGAGTTCACAAGCTTTGAGTTCTCCAACATTCTTACTCGGAGGTTATAAAGATTATAGAGAGAAGGCTAGCTTGCGTGTCCCAATGCGGGGCACTGAAATGCACATGCAAGGTGTGGACAGTGAGGCTATAAATGCACTAGTAGCACACTTTGCATTGCAAAATTGACCATTTTAATGATCGGCCAGCATAATCAACCTACAGAAAATGATTGTCGCGACGTTTCAGCCAACAAATTTGACTATTGCAAAGTTTTGACCAGCAAATTATGAGCAATATGTCATTCACCCATGAGAAATAGTTGGATCAGTCAATTTGAGTTGAGTCACGTATCTTCATTAATGAAGATGACTGTTTTAGACAATTATAGAAATGATTGTTAAAAAAAGTCTCTTATTAAAAATGCACAACCTTTCATTTACTATAAAACCCAATAAAAATTGAGGATAAATCTAATAAAAAATTGCTTTTTTAAGAGACCAAACTCCTCTGTTTAGAATCTCTATGTTCTACATCTCTATCTGCGAGTACTCAAAAGTGGGGCAAAAGTAAAACTGTGTACCGAGTTGCTATCATGGTTTCTTCGTGATAATCGCACACAGAGCTTTGATATGAGAGCTTTGATATGAGAGCTTTGATATGAAAGTATTTTTCTAGCAACCCATCAACAATCTCATACCAACGAGAATGGGCGACTAACATTTCAAGAAAAGTGTATTTGATACATGCTTCAAGCAAATTTTGATATTTATTTTTTCATTTATTTCGCTTTCTCGGCCATATTTTCAAAACCAAAACCATCAATGGTAACATGAATTCCTAGATGGGCCGCTAGGTGCCTCACGCGCCAAGAGCCACGGGAATTTTCATGACATCCACCCCGTCCATAGAGTACGCTGCCTCGTGTTCACCTTGGAACCCAAAAATCATGACACTTAGAACTCAAGTAGGCCACACCCAATAGGGTCCACCATGATATTTACATGCCATCCAATCCATTCATCCAGTGTGACTCATTAGGATGAAAGGATAACTGAAAAATAACAGTATTCCAAAACTCAGGTGGACCATTCCACGTGAATTTAGAGGTTTTTATACATAATATTTTATAGGATGGCACACCGTATTGAATCTGACAGATTTTTTTGTGTCAAGGCTAAATAAGTGGCAATGCACTTGATGGATGGGGTGGATTTCATGCAAGTTGTTTCGGTCACGTTTTCCATTTCTACAGGAGAGGTTGATCAACTCATATCAGCCTAGAGAAAGCATAGCTAAACAGAGGCGTTTTCTTCTGAAATGCTTCAAATGAGAGCTGTGATTCAAACAAAATTACAACATCTGTTACTAGCAAGGACGAGCCGGTGATGCAAAATACAGGCAAAGAAAAAACTACATGCATGAAGGCAGTCTCACCCAAATCAAACGGCTGCTGCCTCAGCTTCTTTCACCTCTTCAGGTACCTTCTTCCAGTTCTCCTTGTTGTCGATTATTTCGCCGGTTTTCAGGAGGTAACGAACCTTGGTCCCATCCTCGAGGAATTTGTGGCCCACCCGGCTTGCTACTTCCTGTTCTTTTGAGTACAGCATCACATTTGAGCTGTGAATGGGTGCTTCGATCTGTTACAACCAGATTCGAAGTGCTTGGTCACAACTGATTAAAAGAAGGAAAACTATAAGAACAAGCGTGGTCGCCTGCTATATTCACAAGAATGAAAAAGATCAAACGTTCAATCGAGCAACTAGTTCAGCCACGTTTTGGCAAACAAAACATCTCGCATGGCAGTCCATCATGGTTTTGAGGTACCCCACAAATCTCCCCCATTAGATGATCCAATCAGTACAATTGGGCCCTCTAAATCCGGACCATTGCCTTCAATTGTCCACCATTTGCAATCCAAGAGTTGACGCATAGGATCAATAGAGAGGAGATACAAGGGCATGGCCCATCCCATGATGGAGCCCCCCAGATGAATAGATAGCAAAAGGTGGGCCCCATTGAATAAAAAATGATAGTTTTTTTATCGGGCATCACATTATTCATTTAAACTTAAATGCTAGTTAATTACTATTAGCAGGTATGACTGAGAGAAGCTGGCGATGTTTGTTTGCCACAGACAGAGTAGCTGAGTCGGTTCACATAAATAGGATGATGATGATGATGATGATTGATTGATTGAGAACCAACATGGTAACCATTAACCAAAACACACAAACTTGGAGAAATAGCATCTATATGCAAAAAAGCCCTCTTGGAGTGCAATCAAACCAAGCAATTAGGGAGCACTGAATAAAGATTTTAAAAAAACAAAAACAAAAACAAAAGAAAGAAAATTTAGATAATTTTACAAAATGAACAAAGGTCGTGTTTGGATGCACATCTGCACAAGTGAATTTGAACTGTGAACATGCAATTTAATCAAGAGGAAACATCTTACACATGTTTCCTAGTATTCACATTGTGGAAGTAGCTGTCAAATTGTAGGTTGCATTTATGTTTGAATGTAACAAAATTGTAATTTGCAGCCAAGTCTCCCAAATGACTGCACAGCAAGGAAATTAAAATTTGATCATTCTGCTTTATTTGATAACTGCAATTCAATTAGATAGTGCTTCCGAGCATAGTTCAAAAACCCGAAAATTCGACTTCACTCGATGTGCGTCTGGTTTGGATCGAGTCCAAGAACCAACCCAACTGAATTCGATATTTAATAATTATAAATCGTAAAGAATATTGAAAGTAGTTATATCTGCTAACTATACCGAAATAAGAAAACAGGCAAGAAAAGGACTGTGTAGCTAGCTGGTTGAGGCTGTCTACTCATCTTGCAGAGGTTATATGTTCGATTCCTAGTCTGCTCCTTTCTTACTATTTTATCATATTAAACACCTTTGATAGGATGAGTCAGAGTGAATGACTCAGCTAGAGTCAAGTTGAGTCAAGTGACTTAGCAAGTCAACTCAACAAGTCTTGCCGAGTCAGGGCGGAGTCACACTCAAAACCAAGTTTCCCAATGAATCAGCTCAAAATCTCGCCAAGTTGAGTCAACTCATCCAAGTTTTGAGTCAATTCAGAGTTTCAGAAGTATGCATCCAAGAACACCCTAAATAAAGATGATCAAATGGATCAAGCATCCTACCAACCTTGATAATTTGACCGGGCTGATCCTCTCCTCGGCTCTTCATGTGTTTTGTCTTCAAGTTCATGTCTTTTATAATCACAGTGCTGTTATGCTTGAAAACCTGAGTAATCTCTCCAATTTTACCTTTCTCACGGCCTGAGATGATTTTCACTGTGTCTCCTACCTTAACATGCATCTTATGGATTACAGGAAGGCCATTTGGTTTACACTCTTTACGTTCCCATCTCTTGAGCTGCATAGAAAATCGAAACAAATGTTAGACATTTAGGGGCTGTTTGGATGGACCCCAGAATAAAGACAGCTGCATTTGAACATCCACATATTTAGAAAGTGGGACGTACAGTGCATCCATCAAAATGTGAAAGGCAGGATGCACTAAAATGAGAATCAAATAATAGAGGCTGTGAATCATTGACTCTCCCATCTACATTTCGGGGTACACCCAAACAGTCCCTCGGCTTTCATTATGAACTATCCAGCTTTCAGATTGGACAAACTACCATCATGCCAGAAACTTATAAAAGACACCCATAATGCATAAGAGACAAGGAGATAAATCTGTCAATTCTGTCTACTAAAGTAGATAACGGGTGTAACTATTTCTGAACATGTACAATACAAGACACGGCTGATCTGTGGACTTGGCTGAGGGAAGGATTTGATGCACCCACCTTCATTACAATCAGACATGGCTGATCTGTGAACTTGACCTGCATGTGAAACATGCCACATGTTAAAGGTGTATTGGCATGACAAAGACGGATGGAGAAAAGAAATGTAAAACATTCATGATATCATGCATCAAGATGCATGGTACAAAAAGATCACTGAATTGTGAGAATATTGCAATAATAAAAGTAGTCCATGATTCATGATTTTTTTTATTTTTTTATTTTTGCCTCAGCTTCATATCCCTCTAGACACTGTACTACACAGAAAATGATACACATGTACATACATACATATATATATACACACACGCGCCCACATACATACATAGGGAGATTAATATGTTGGTAGAATTTCCAAAAAACAAGAAAGCTCATGCAGATACAATACGGCTCTTTCCTTACCATACAACACAAAAGAGCCACACTTCACAGCTTTTAAAATCCCACTGAAGGTAGAATTCCAAAATTTGCAGATTATTTTTCTCCATGCCGAAATGGCCATGTGCCACAACTGCAACCTTGGCCATTACATGGACCCTTCTTAGAGACATCTTCCATTTCACCTCTCATAGATTTTTCACAAACTTAGGGCAGCCCCACATGTGCTTCCAACTCTGTATGGTCCATTCAACAGTCCCTAAAGCAACAAATCGCTCTTCATTACAACTCCCGATTTTGTTCCTCCATCCAAATTTTTGGCCATCTGCTCTGCATCTATGTATCGATAATCATGGAAGAGTAATTAAAAAGACGTGATGCATGAATCATTTGCCTGGTGGTCCCCAACATGGATGGGAGATGCCCTAAAAACCTCCCAAACTGGAAGCTCATCACCTTTCAATAAGTAGCCTAAAAGTAGATGGAAAAGAGAGGGTTCCATCTTTCACCCAACAGCCACCGAAATCCATTTGTGCCTGAATAACAAAGCACCTGCTCAAATGGAATTGACATTTGCTGCTAGCTACACTTCACAAAACCCTAAACTCAGGCTTGTTTCTTGATGATCATACCATTTTATGTAACTTAGTACAACAATGTCCAAGCAAAGAGAGAATCGGTCTAATTACTACCAATGGACATAGGGTATGTGTACATAGATCGATTTAATCATGCAAATGCCACTATACAGACATAACAGACTCTATAGTCTACACTATCATCTTAACTGACTAGAGGAAGGCATACATGAATCGATTTATTTACTCTGGTTCCATTACACATGAAATGCTCTATGTTAATCATCTAAAATTGAATGGAGAAACATGTACATGAACTAGTTTAATAACTCTAATGCCAATATGATGTGGAAAGATGGAAAACTGATGCTAAACCAAGATTATTGGACGAAATGGGAAAGAATTGAAGATAGTTTCCATTCATATGTCCCACTTGCATGCACTATATCATCTTCCCCTGGTTGAATGGTACTTGCCCTCGAGCTTCATTCCATGAGAATCCTTAAATCAAGGCATAAACATACAGTCTTAATGATGGATGGTTGCAATCACGTATATCATCAGTTGTGTGATTTGATATTTCTCATTGTGGATTGATTCTTCACTCATTTTCGCTGTTGATGGGTAATGCCTATAATTGTGGAAATTTCTCATGCAACCATGTTGTGTTGTTCGTTGATCAGCTTGCAAGGACATTTCTTCACAGCTATCTCTAGGTATACTGACAGTTACATCGCACGATGTGACATTGTGGTCATTGTCATCGATGGTTGTGTAGCCTTCTTCTAGTAATGGATCAAAGATCAGGGCCTTTGTTGAGATTAAAATTCTCAACATGCCTGACAAGCGTGTTTTTTCCTTGGCATCCCATTCATCATATATTGGATCTCCTTCACATTTTCTTCCTCAATTCATGCTTCCTTTCAACTTCACTCAATCTCATCCAACGCAATAGACATGTGTGGACTGCAATGTATGTGTCACGTCCAAGCCGTCCATCAGGTGTGGGCCATCATGGTTTCATTGGTGCCCAAAAATCAGGCCAATCCAAAATTTGGATGTGTCACACCATAGGGAACAGCCAGGATGGGGACACCCACCATGAAAAGCCTTCCAGATAGTGTGTGGGAACACTGTGTTTTGTATATGCCATCCAATCTATTCGGAAGATGTGCCCCACCAGGATGAATGGACACCCCAAAAATCAGGCCATTCGAAAACTAAGGTGGGCCACACCATGTGATTTTTTGGGTTTTAGACATGATTTTACAGTTTTGGATTGACGACATCTCCGTAAGTTCTACCAATTGGGTTTTCTTCCTTGAATTACAAAAACAAACATTTCTTCGGTTTTATGCCACCATCGACTCAAAGACCCAAAACCCATTTGAATTGTTTCAAGAAGATTTTTTTTTTTTTTTTTTTTTTTTAAAAGAACAAAAAAGAAAGACCCAGTTGAAATTTTCATGAGGAATTCAAAGCTTTATAAGTTTGAGCAAAAACCCCAAGTCGGAAACCAACCAAAAAACTAAGAGATTTTGCACGAATTTGCTTGTAATGGATACAGTTACGAAAAGACAGGCGCATTACAGAGTAGAAAAATGGAGAGAAAGAGCGTGGGTAGAGCGCTTACAGGCGCAGGATAGAGAGAGGGGGAGAGACGTTGGCCCAAGAACGAACTGGAGGAAAGAGAAAGCGCAGCCATGGAGCTTTGAAGTGCAGCCATCGCTGCCGTGTTCGGCTTTTGTCTGGTATTTCTCTCCCACTGCTCTCTGGAAAGATAGAGCTTTGCGAAGGAGAAGATCACGTTTCGGAAGACAGGAAGATATTGCACGTGCAATGCACGCAGAGAGAGTTGTAGCCGAGAGAGCCCGAGAGAAATACCGTACTTTGCGAACCCTGTGGGCCAACGATGACGCGTTATCTTATTCGCGCTTCATTTTTTTCTAGCTCATTTTAGAGCGTGAACCCAGAGTTACATATCCAGCTCAAGCTGACCCGCACCACAGAAAACAGTCGAGATACTAACCTTTATCATTGAAACTTTTTTAGACTGAAAGTGATGTTTATTTGTCATCCAACATGTTATGTCACTAAGGTCACGTGGGATCCTTGCTCTTGCTTGGGTGGTAGACTCTAGGGAGTTTCAACACTAGGTCAAGGGTTTGAGTATCCATAGGTGAGGAAAGCCCATTACAGCATGAGTGTGTGAGGGTGTGTGTGCGTGTGTAACCAAAAAAAAAAAAAAAGGATCGTGTAGACGTATATAAAAATAAAATAGAAATGTTAGCTTCATCGGAAACTTATGCCTTCGGGGAGTTTTAAATTGTTGGCATTCAGTTCTCAATGTTTTATGTGTGGTCTACTTGGGCGTCTGACATGCTTAGTGAGTGCCGTATGGGAGGTTGATGTATCAAAACAACCCATCCATCAGGTGTACCATCACACATTTACCATGGATCCTTGAGCCCTTTTCAAAGAGCAAATTAAGAGACAAGTGTAATTTGAAAAGACTATCATTACAATTTCAGTAAAAAATATTCCAATTGAACCCTCGAGGTGGGACAAACGATGTGGAACATATTAAAATCACACTTAAAATCTCTAAATCAATTAATGGCTCCCATGGGTCGATTCCTCCTTCATAGTAGAGAATATAAGATGAATAGCTTAAGAGGTGTACATACTCCACACAAATTTATGATGATTTTAATAGAGGTACTTCCTCCCTCAACTAAGAAATGAATGGACTTGGTTTTTGAGTGTCAATCCATATACTAGTAGAAATTGTTAGTGTACTGATTTGCTTATCTTATTTGTCAATCATGTGAATCCATGCGTTATATAGTCTGTTGAATCTTTAGAATATAAAGACCGAATATACAAGTGAATACTAGCTTTAGATCCTTTGTGTGAGCTTTTCAGATACGTAATTTCATTCTTAGCAAATCAAGACTTGCCTTGAAAATAAGGGGCTGTGAACTCACTCGTTTCTTAAATCTTTTTCTGTAGCTAATCCTCCATGAAGATGTTCATGGCCTATTCAAGATTATTCATGAGAACTTCAAAAGCTAGCCTTGGATCAATCATGGCCCGTCAACATCTTTGGTGATGGCCCACTTAATCAACCTCGAGATGTCCCACTTAATCAACCTTGAGATGTTGGATAGTGCAAATCAAGTCACTTTTATTGCTAACTGTCCCTAAAGTGATGGTATGGAGTGAGATGGGATTTGGCACCCTGACACCGATATGATAATGGACCGGGTTGGATCTAGTTCTTCCATTATATTGATTCCGATTATTGTATGGAACATGATGGGAGATAAGTTCAACCATTCATTCACAATCATGATCTGGGACCATATATGGGTTGACGTTGGCTCGAATGTCGATTTAATCCATTAGTCTTCGAAATCTTCTAGATCGCTGTTGGTTTTCCAAATGTCTATAGGAAAAATCCCACATTTCGAAAAGATTGTGAAAGATAATCTTTTACATACAAGATCATATTTAGTTATTAAATAAGATACACTTGCTTGATCAGTCTTTTATTGGTGTATCGGGCATGTTGACTCCCTTAATGGGCATGTTGACTCCATTAATGGGCATGCTGATCATAACCATGAGGCATGCGATTATTTATCCCCTCAAAGAGCATAATAAGAGTCAATACAATTATATTAACGACAAAATACGTAACACCAAAAAAAATTTAGACCTAAATCTCTTTCTACTCAGGTACTAGTATGAATGGGTGTAAACAATTCCAATCATTGATAATTTAATAAATACACTATGGATATACAAATATAGACATCTCTTAAGCACAACCCAACATTATTACCATCACACAAGATAATTACAGCTATTCAGGGCGGCAAAAGTAAAACACAAATACGAGCCTTCTCATGTGACCTGAGAAGGTTTCAACGGTAGACATTCACTACCAACTGTTTCTCAGGCGTGGCCAACTTAACAAATGAAATAATTTTCCTGGTAGACTAAGTGAAAGATACCTCATTTCAACATTGAGGTATTGGTATTGGTCCCAAGTGGTGGTGGCCAACATGGAGTGTGTGTATTGACATGGGTGCATACTAACAAGCTAATCCATATATATATATATATATATATATATATATATAAAATAAATTTCCTAGCATCAATGATCGCTGGTAAGATGGAATGGAAGAATTCCATTGAACTCCTTTATCTATCTAAAAATAAAAAATAAACAAATTCTATTACACACCTATCGCATGGAATTTATGATTTCCATTAGTACAAATCCAACCACTTGCATGACACCAAAAGGCAAAAAGCAAATCTTCATAGGTAGCAAATGGGGAAAACACTGTTTAAGAAGCGAGAGGATCATGCTCCTAGTCTCGCAGCCAGCCTTCTTCTGGAATAAATGTGGTCACTGGATGGTCGTCTCGCTGCCTTATTTTTTTAGATCACATCCCAATGCGAACGAGCGCAATCGATGGACACATCACGGTGGGCCCCACATAGTTCAGTTTAGAGGGGATTCCTGTGAGAAATCGATGGCCCCAAATTGATTTGTGACGGAACGGTGCACGTTATTCCATGGCCTAAATGAGAAAAACAAACGGACATCAACCAGAGGTTGGGATCCTTCAACCAAACTAAAGTTTGGAACATGACCCATCCACAGTCGGCCCCGCAATTTGAACAGTTCAAATTTTAAATGGAGTCACTGCATCCCAAGTGCACAATTCCCCAGTGCCTGCGTATCAACCATCACACTCTTCCAGAGTATCAAAAAACTCCCCTTCAAAGAAAACAAAACCCCTGAAAACCCCTGAAAACCCATCTCTCACTTTCCGATCATTTGAGAGAGAGAGAGAGAGAGAGAGAGAGAGATGGGGAAGGCTTGGAAGATCATTCCCAGGCCATTGCTAGAAACCATCCTCACCAACCACGCCCAACACCATACGGTCCACCAGCCCCTCATCGTCCATGGCCCTCGCGGCGTTGGAAAGACTACCCTCTTCCGTTGTAGTAAGAAACCTCCCCTTTTCATCATTCCATTTCCAAAACTTCAAATCAATGGCCCTATCTATCAATAAATCAGATTCACTTCCATTTTTAATTTTAATTATTATTATTTTTTTAAAAATAAATTTTCTATAGGATTGCTTGATGACTGGAACAAGCCGCCCCATCTTACTGGCTACGTGGACTTCGGTCTACCATCCCAAGACCAGCAGCCGCAGGACCACCATATTCCGTGGTCCTCATGGTGCACCATTCCTTCTGGTGGTCCCGCACCCTCCCTCCTCTCCCTCTGCGCCCAGCTTGAACGCTGCCTCGAGTCGATGGTCCACGCTGGTGTCCGCCTCGGAAGCATTGGGAGCCACCAGGTCTTCTCCACGCTCAACAAATGGCACGGCATTGACACCGCCCTCCGTCGCATCATCCGCTCCAGGGGCGGGAAGGACGGGAGCGCCCCCACGTCGGTCCTGTGGTCACGGGCCATTTTCGCCCTCGGAGCGGATTCTCACACCCGAGACACCAGCAATGTGTTGGTTGGGCTCGAGGGGAAGGTTGCTGCTGCCACCCGCGAGGAGGAGGCGTACTACAGGGAGGCTGCGCTGTCACTGCGGCTTGCGAAGGAGGTGATTGGGATTCACCAGGCGTGGCGGGCGAATGCGGTGGCCCACTTGACCCGCACTGGTGGTTTCTCACGGTCCCTTGCGAATTCAGCGACTGACTGGCCATGTCTCTTAGTGGAGCTGTTGTCTGATGCTGCCGAACTTGACTTTTTCCAGGTTGGTGGATCTCATCTGATGTGTAACTGGGTAGTTGATGCCTTGATTTTGTCCATCTGTTCAATCAGTTTCCTGTTAAATTGAAAATTTTACAGCATTTTTATGCTTTTTGTTGTTGGGCGGACGGCCAAGATTGTAGGCACCTGCTCATTTGATCTCATGATGATAAAATGCGATGGTCAGACATTTGATTGTGAACATGATGGTCAGTAGCGAGAATAAAGTGTTCATCAGGTGGGCCCCACCATTACCGTGATGTGGCCTGAAATCGGGTGCATCCAGTTTTCATTCACACCTGATTGAAAAAGTGGATGGTTAGAGTAAACAATCAATGGACCACATCAATTGCACACATGTCACCCACCTGATGAGCAGGTTGGCCTGATTCTTGGGCCACACCATGTTGGGCCCACCTGATGAATGGCCTGAATAGTGCACACACCTGATTAATTGGCACACGTGGGGAAAGCAGTATCAAAGATCCTACCATTTTGAGTTGCCATAGCATGCCCCTCATACAATTGTAGCTTCTTGAGTGCATAGATCTTTTCTTTTGAGATTTTTTTGGTGTAAATCTTTAATTTTTTACCAACACCTGAAATTTGAAAATTCATTGCGAATGCTTTCTCAAAACATCAGTTGGAAGATTGGTGGCTGGTGTTATAAGCTATGAATAAAATGCTATGCTGATATTGGATGAAAAACATAGATGGTTAATCAGTAAAAGCAATGACTTGTGAGAGATGCTTTTTTTTTTTTTAAAACTGCATTACGCTCTATATGACTGTATGTCTCTGTTTATTATGGGCCTCTTTGGTTTTCCAATTACAATGGTAAATGGCTGTAGATGGCTAATGATTATTTACCCTTGTGATTGTGCGGTGACGTCAATTACATTTGATTACAATTCTGATTTTGCTACGTTGTTTGTTTCACCCTGAAATCATTGTAAAAATGGTAGTTTTATAATGTGAAAATATAATGATTGCAATTTACTTTACCTACTTCCTTTATAAGTGTATTGGACTCTTGATCTATGGGCCATAATTCCTGTTTAAACAAATACCTGGAAATGATAATAATGACTTGTTTACTTTGCATTTCATTGGAAACAGGCCCTAAACAAGAAATGGAACATGGCAACATGAAGTCATATAGCTCAAGAAGATATACAGTCCCACATGTTGTTAGACTTAATCACATATGTTTCTCATATGTCCCACGTGCGGGTCCCTTAGGAGCACATACAGGGGACCACATTGTCAAACACCTAATAGTTCAAGTGTTATGTTTATTTGTGTTTAAGCCTTGCGATGACCAAGATAAACCCTACCTAAAGCTATAGCAAAAAGCAAGGAGGTTATTCAAATCTTTACATTAACATTAGGGATTTCTTTCTTTTGTTTTAGTGTATAGATGGGCCTTGTTGGACGTGTAGTCTCATCATGCCATTTGAGAATCAAAGTCTTCCTTTTCTTCTTGAGAAAATATTCATTCCCTTGCTTGTTGCATGGATGTGGCCATTGACCTTAGCTTTGTAGCTAGGTCTTTTACGACGTGATAGCATTGTTGTGCTCTTGGCTACATCAAATTGGTACTAGAGCAAGTTAGGTTTTTTAATTGAGGCTTCCTGTCTTCTTTCTTCTCTTCTTTCTTTTCATCCTTTTTTTTCCCCCTTTCCACTTTTCTCTTCTTGTTCATCCCAAACCAAGCTGTCCCATCCATCAAATCCAAAAAATCTAGCTGCGACCCTATCTTTTACACAAAAATATCGACCAATAACCCAGTCACACAAACCTTACAACCCAAAATCTAAGTTTAGATGCACTCCTAGCCCACAAATTTCCATTATACACCTTCCCAAGCCCTAGAACTACCCATTTACATATCTGTACAACCTTTAGGTTCTATGTCTCAAGGTTGAAACACAACCTGACCTTTAGATCTTCGCCACTCAAATCTTCCAACCTTTATATGTACCTCGCATACCCAAACCTGTCCCTAAATTTAAACTGTTCACTCCATCCATTACTATGTTTACGTATTTTAGCTATTGACGGTGCTCGTAAATGGATTTGTGTATAGATCTATTGATTGGGCATGACTGTGTTGGATCTGTTGTGTAAGTGATCCATCTTATATATCAGCATTCATGATTCATCATGATCTATCCTCGGATTTGTCAACTGCTATAATCCATGGCTAGATTTACAACCAGATCTTCCCAATTTTACAGGTCTGCATCCATTTGTGAGGTAACAATTTGGATATTTTGATCATAAAGGTATGTGACCATATCCGTGGTAGGGCATGTCTTATGCCCTGAAACTTTGACTCGTGTGACAGATCATCTGCCTCAAACCTGTATGCCCAAGCAGCGGGATGCAGGAGAAAGCCAAATGATGCTTTACAGAAAATTCCTGACCAGTTGAGTCAAATTAATGCCCAGCTAGTATCTACTGAGGATGAACAATGCTATACAAGCACTCGAGTAATATCTGTGGTAGGGCATGTCTTATGTCCTGAAACTTTTGACTCGTGTGACAGATCATCTGCCTCAAACCTGTTTGCCCAAGCAATGGGATGCAGGAGAAAGCCAAATGATGCTTTACAGAAAATTCCTGACCAGTCGAGTCAAATTAATGCCCAGCTAGTATCTACTGAGGATGAACAATGCTATACAAGCACTCAAGTAATATCTGTGGAGGTTAATGGAAAGAGAGATACTATAGATCATTTCAGTCAGCTCATTGGTAACCTATACCGGCAGTTTAGATTTGCTTGGCTTGAGGCTCCCTGGATTGTGGGTCATTTTGGTATGTGGTATGGGAATGGGTATGTGGTATGCTACCTCCTCCAATACGTGGTACGCTACGGGTAGGTTAATGTGTGTCACTCCAATACATACACTATGTATGCAATATAGTATGGTAGATGAACTCATCTTGTAGTTTATGTATGAAATGAATTTTTGAAGCGTTGTGAATAATCTTTATTAAAATCAGCTTGGCAAGAAGCCAAGACAAAAAAAAGAAGATGAATGTTACTATTATAAACCTTGGATGCTTAGTGTTGTATTATAGCCAATAACTAAATATATTTAAGTATAAATCTCTATATTGTAAACATAAATTTGCATTAACTTAATTAATAGTAAGGATGAAGAGCCACAACTTCGGGTTGCTGGGTGATTCCAGCAACTATCCTAGATTTATTTCTTTCTTGACACTCTAATCAAGGAGGAGGTCTAGGCAAGAAGAAATGGAGATTGGTGTTCTGGCTTTGCTTTGGGCCATTTGGTTGGATCATTAATGCATGGTCATTTTCACACTGGGCTCGAGTGGGGTTGCCTGTGGGATGCAGGGGCACACTCAGGGTGGGCGGCCCGTGTGAGGCGGTACGCCAGTACCCATGTGATTTGGGGCCCACGAGGGGGGTTTGGCTGAGGTCCTAACCTATGCGATGTGGGCCTTGAGCTATGAGATAAATGGATTAATTTGCCATGCTTTATCAGTTCGAGCTTTTAAAGAAAGTGGTTAATTGTCCTGCATCAAGCATATAATTGCTGTTTCTGTAACACAAAAAAAGAGTTTTGGTGGGGGGGTAGACAAGGTAGCTGGTTTTTTTAGGGATTAAGTTGCCTAATGTTCAGGGCCTGTCCCGTTTATATTAAGGAATGTTTAGTTCTTAGTCCTGTATAGTTGTAGGGCCCTGGTTTGCTTTTTTTTTTTTTTTCTTTTGGTTATTTCTTTTGTTCTCTTTTCCCTTTTGCTGTTTGCCCAACAAAATATCATCTTAAAAAAAAAAAAAAAACACTTCGGTTTGCTACTTGCTAAAAGTAGCGACCCGGATTGTAAATGATCCATAATCCAAAACTCTCGATGTAGAATGTAAAACATGGTGGGTTTCAAGTTTTAGGTAACATTGCGCCTAATAGGCCAGGTTAGGACAATAATGCAGGAGCATTTTCACATCGGGCTCGGGTGGGGTTGCCTGTGGGATGCAGGGGCACACTCGGGGTGGGCGGAGCCCATAGGGGAGGTCTCGTGTTCGAGACTCCTCCCTGGGGGTGATTAATGCGCATTTCACACCGGGCTCGAGTGGGGTAGCCTGTGGGATGCGGGGATACACTCGGGGTGGGCGACCTGTGTGAGGCGGTACCTATGTGATTTGGGGCCCACGAGGGGGGTTTAGCCGAGGTCTTAACCCATGAGATGTGAGGCCTAGGCTATGAGATAAAGAGATTATTTCACCATGCTCTAACAGTTCGAGCTTTTAGAGCAAGTGGTTAATTGTCTTGCCTCAGACTATTGACTCATAGGCCAACCCGACCCATTGTTGCCCCAAAAAACCCCAATACCTAGGCAAGGATCTCAACACCTATAAGTCCTCATCCTAATTATCTTGACTATGTCTAGTTACATCGTAGATCCAACAAACCATGCGAAGGTGGAGATTTAAGAATTTAATGGTGGGTAGATTTATTAGAAAATTATTTTGAATTGTTTCAGATGGTAGAGGAAGTCAAGATTCATTTTGATGCATTAAAATTGTGGATCACGGCAGTGAGAGAACTTCGGAGCTATGATCTTCTACCTATTTCAAACTGAGAAGAAATGAAGGCGAAGATGAAGCAAAGGGTCCTTCCCTTAGGGAATCAAGGAATCTTTGGATTTGCAATAGGATAACTGACTATTGAGAATTACAGCCAAAAGTTTACGATTTGACATTGTGATTTAATGAGACTAGAAGCAAGAACGGTATTGCAAGAGGGCCTAAGAGGAACATTTAAGATGGGGTGGACCGAAGAGCATGGTTGAAGCAAATTGGATTGCATTTTGGGCATTGGATAAAAAACAGATGGATGCAATAGCTACTGGTCTAGGGGGTATTATGTCTTGAATTGGCTGTTGTTCATGATCTCCCATGATCACTATAGGAGATGACCGGAGGACCCACAAAACAATGGTCTTAAGCTGGTAAAGGAAATGTGAGAGACATCAAAGGTTTGTCATAATAATGCCACTTGGTACTAGTGTAGAGGCAAGGGCCACCTTGCAGCTATATGCCCAACAAAGAATCTCAACCTTTGCGAGGAGACTATCAATGAGGAGCAATAAGACTTGTGTAAGCAATGTTGAGTTAATGCTTAATGACATTGCAGGAAAATTCTATATCTTGTTTTGTTAAGCGCATCCAAACATTGCTTAAGGAAGAAGAGAATGCATACGGGTTACATACCATTAGGGGCGGCAATGGGTTGAGCTGCCTAACTCAACCTGGATGACCAGACCTTGAAGGGCTAGGGCTTGGGCTATTAAACTTGGCTCGAGGGTTGGGCTCGGGCTTGAACTCTAGGCATAATGTTTGGGTTGGCCTAGGCTAGGGACCAACAATGAATAATTTGGCCCAACTCATTGCCGCGGTGTATACTACATTGTACATACGTATTAGTAATCTAGACTGTAGAGTGTTTGTACCGGTGTATATGGTAATATGAAGAACTTTGATATTCTGGTCGAGTGTGGTGGATGATACGTAGTCACTTATAAACTATCCAAGTTGTGGTCATCGGTTTATATGGTGAACGGTACATTGATGCACTCATTTAAGTCCATGCATATTATGGATAATTGAGTGGGCAAGCATTGTCTTGGTTGATGGATGATTTTATTTGAAATAAGTGCCATAAAAACTTTGATAATCTAGAAGAGCACGATGATTCATAAACATATACTCGCCAATTGGAAACCAATTATACATAAAGCATATATGTAACTTATCTTTAACTTATAGGGTCAGCCTTGGCCTAACCCTAGCTTGGCCTGACCCTCTAGGGACAGGGCCACCACCGGGGCCTCTTTAGCCTATGACGGCTTGGGCCGGGCAAGGTCAGAGCTTGGGGCTCTAGGGACCAGCCAAGGCCAACCTCATGTTGGCCCTAGCACGACCCATTGCCACCCCTCTATACCATTCTCTTCCATGCATGGGGTGCATGTGAAAAAATCCCATCAAGGTCATCATCAATAATGATGGTAGCATAAATGCAAGTTGCGAGCAAAAAATTACTCACAACTAGGGGTGGCAATGGGTTGGGACGACCCTTGCCCAATCTTAGAGCCTTAATCCCTGACTTTGCCCAGACCAGGCCCTAACAAGCTAAATAGGCCCCGTCCTTTTCCCAGTCCTTGGCCCTTGCCCGAGAGGACTCGGGCGAGGGCTAGGATAGGGCTAAGCAAGATCAAGTTCAAACCAAGCCCGACCCCATAAGTGAAAGATAAGTTACATATATCCTACGTGTATAATTAGTGTACAATTAGTGACCGTGTTTATGAATTAGAATGCTCATCTAGAGCATAAAATTTTTTTTTATTTTTCGACACAACCGTGTCAAATAAGATTATTCATCAACCAAGAGTATGCCCTACCAATCATCCACCGTATGCATGGACTTGAATGAGTGCATCGATGTACTTTTCATCATCTAAATTGGAGTTCACAATTTGGATAGTTTTTAAGTGCTTGTTTTCATCCGTCATTTGCTACTAGAATATCAAATTTCTTTATGTTACTATAAACACTAATATACCGATTCTATAGTGTTTATTACCAATACCTATATACTATATGGTATACACCAAGGTGATGGGCTGGGCTATTCATCATTGGCCCTAGCCCTAGGGTATCATTGTGCCTGGCCAGGTGATGCGGACACCAGGCCATTCCAAGTATATCAACGCAGGAGGCGTGCATTACCCATGTCACTATGGTTAGATGACGGATACGGGTCGGGTCTCTAGAGGTCGAAGACCTTACACATGTGTTCGTGACATGTGTGAGTTGCTTAGAGGAGATATTTGGACCATTGGATCGCGAGGAGGGTGTGATCGGACCATTGGATTGTCACGGCCTACCTTCATTGCACCACCTTCACGGCACTATCATCGGGGCCCATTGGGCATCTTAAATTTACAATTAGTTTATGAACATTTGAATTAATTATGTTTTGAGATAGTTTGTGCACAATTTTGTGCGAATTTCTTTTTTTGAAACTTTTTTTTAGTAGGGGTATTTTGGTAATTTCATATAATTACGAATTTTATAAGGGTTGCCCTAAACCCATAGCATATTATGTCATGTTGATGAAAAAAAAACAAGATGAGAGCTTTTTGCTTCTGACGATCTCGTCTTCGACTTCCAGTGATTGGAAGAGGGCGTGAGGACCAGGTAAACGATTTCTCATCCCCTACTTCTTTCTCCTTCTCTCTTTTCTAAAGGTATTCTTTTCTTCACCCCATTTTCTTCTTTTCTCTTAATTTCAAAAGATTGTTATTCCCTTTTAATCCCCACATAAAACCCATCACCTAAATCTACATTTGAAGAACCACCATATTTTTTTCTGAATTTTTCAGATTTTCAATCTAGGAAATTCCTATTTTTCTGGATTAGAAAATTCACTTGGATCGTTAGACGGACCTATTGCAAGACGAAAGTTCTATCTTTTGTCAGATCCAATTAAATTCAGATTTTAAGATTCTACACTTCGTGTTTGTGATGGATGGCCCTAATCAATGCTATATCAACTTTATTTCTTTCTTGTGTTTATGATGTATGAATCAGGCTAATATTTATTTGTTTTTAAGATTGCATGAATCCGCCCCTTTTCAAACACCATAATCATTTAAGGTTAGATTAGGCCATCCTACATTAATTTTGGTATCAGCGCAGCGGAAGCGTGGTGGGCCCATAACCCACAGGTCCCAGGTTCTTTCATTGGGTCGTCTTAGATCGAGTTATTGAGTCTAGTTTTTATTTTATTTTATTTTATTTTCTAGGGTTTCATGCATCGCATATAGAGTCTAGATCTGAAATTTTCAGATTTGCAAAAAAAGAAGAAGAAAGAGTCTAGATCTGAATTTTTCCACATTTGCATCATTCTAAAGGTTAGGATCAGCGGTGTCTATAGTCTTGTGTCAAAACAATCTCCCAGAGTCGTGTTTTAGGAAACCTAAGTTGAGTCTTATTATGTATGCCCACTCGGACTGGTAGAGGATTTGGTCTACACCCGTTTTTCAATATGGAACAGTTGACTGAGATGATGAACACGATCAACCAACGTTTGGCCGCCATCGAGACGCAATCTAGGAACATGAACAGTCTCACGATAGAAGCGTCCCTAAGAGAAATCTCCGACATTGGAGGGGATGAATAGTCTCACGTAGGGGGAGTAGTTGAGGAATGGGTAGAAAATCGTGGTAGAGGTCGGGGAGCACGTGGTGGAGGGGTAGGACGTGGAGGGGCGCGAAATCCGCAGCCCGCTGTTGAGTATCAAGACCGTTATGATGCCGATGAGAGGGTATTAAAGAGTATTAAAGTAGATGCTCCTAGTTTTAATGGGCGTCTTGACCCAAAACCGTTCCTTGATTGGTTAGCATATATGGACCATTATTTCGAATGGTATGAGATGTCTGAGAACCGACAGGTGCGGTTTGCGAAAATGAAACTTGTGGGTCAAGCTAAATTGTTTTGGACAAATACGAAGCGTAGGATCGAGAGATCAGGAGGTGTCCCAGTCGCACATTGGGTAGAGATGGAGTTATTAAAGGAAAAATATCTTCCTCTCTCTTACTGTTAAAAGCTCCTAGATCAGTGGCAAGCATTACGCCAAGGATCTATGTCGGTTGCAGATTACATCGCAAAATTTGAGGAGTAAATGATGCGGTGTGATATTGAAGAGGATCCCTTAGTGACGCTGGCGCGTTTCAAGGTGGGTCTTCGCATGGATCTACAACGTGAGCTTATGACCCGTGCAGTGAGTGACTTGGATCAGGCTTACCAAGTTGTACAGGAGTTAGAACTTTACCTAAAGTCTCCTGTCACGAGGCGCTTTGAGTCCTGAGACTCTACTGCTAGATCTGGTTTTTAGGGAACTAAACCTAGCATTGGAAGTCAGCCTAAGGCGTAGGCTAGTGCACCGCCTAAGCCTAAGGATGATAAGGGCAAAGGTGTCCTTGGTGCCAATCCTGGCAGTGGTAGTCACTTGAGATGTTATGAGTGCGGAGGTACAAGTCATTTCGCATACTAGTGCATGGCAAAGACTCGCGGGAAAGCCTTAGTCATAGACGAGTCAAATGAAAATGCAGATGACATGAGTGATTATGAAGTTGAGGAATATCATCCAGAGATAGGTGCTAGTGATTATGAAGAAGAAGAACCTGAGACTGCACCACTAGCTATAGTTAGATGTGCTTTAGCGCAAGCCAAAGAGATGATTGGCGCAGAAGCACAATTTTCTACACGTTTATCAAGAGCGGTGACAAAAATTGCAAAGTCATCGTGGATAGTGGTGCTTGTACCGACGTGGTCTCAGCTAGCACAGTCACTCGTTTGGGTTTGAAACCCATCCCTCACCCTCAACCTTACAAGGTTTCTTGGGTTGACACGTCTTCTATGCCTGTATCCCAGCAGTGTTTAGTCCCCATCCAAATCGGTTCATATAAAGACATGTTGTGGTGTGATGTTTTACCTATGAATGTAGGTCACATCATTCTAGGGAGGTCGTGGTTATACGATAGAGATGTCACGATTTTTGGTCGTTCGAACGTGTGTACACTCACGCATGAGGGCAAGAAAATCAAGATTAATCCATTGCCACCCAAGAGCCACACAGACAAGGCTAGGGATATGAAAACAAGTGAGTCAATGAAGGGTGTGAGGAAATCTATTCCGAAGTCTTTACATATCATAAATGCAAAAGAGTTTGAGAAAGAGATAGGATGATTCGACGGTGTACGCCCTAATGGCTAGGGAAGTTACACCCGAGGTTCATGTAGAGTTACCCCCTGAGGTGACTTCGGTTCTTGAGGAGTACAGTGATGTATTCCCTGAGGATTTACCGGATGCGCTTCCACCTATGCGGGACATCCAGCATGCCATTGATTTCGTCCCGGGGTCTACTTTACCGAACCTTCCTCATTACAGGATGAATCTTGCAGAGCATGCTGAGTTGCATAGACAGGTAAATGAGCTCCTGGAAAAAGGTTTCATCCGTGAGAGCATGAGTCCATGTGCCGTACCAGCGCTATTGACGCTTAAGAAAGATGGTACGTGGCGGATGTGTGTGGATAGTAGGGCCATTAATAAGATCACGATCAAGTTTCGGTTTTCGATACCGAGGCTTGATGATATGTTATACATGATGGCCAGATCTACAATTTTTTCCAAGATAGACCTCAAGAGTGGGTATCACCAGATACGCATACGCTCTGGAGATGAGTGGAAGACTGCCTTCAAGACGAATGATGGGTTGTACGAGTGGTTGGTCATGCCCTTTGGCTTGACTAATGCACCCAGTACTTTTATGCGTGTGATGACCCAGGTTTTAAGACCCTTTATGGGAAAATTCTTAGTGGTTTATTTTGATTACATACTCATATATAGTACCACTAAAGAGTTGCATCTCAACCACTTGAGGCAGGTCTGTAGTGTCCTAAGGGTGGAGAGGTTATGTGCGAACCTTAAGAAATGTTTGTTCCTGTCTGATAGGGTCGTCTTCTTAGGGTTCATAGTGTCGTCTGTAGGGATGCGAGCAGATTCAGAAAAAGTCAAGGCCATAGTTGACTGGCCTGAACCGCAGAACATACATGAAGTGAGAAGCTTTCATGGCTTAGCCACATTTTATCGTCGGTTCATTCGAGGGTTTAGCACTATTATGGCTCCCATTACTGATTGCATTAAAAAGGGAGAGTTCATATGGTCTAAGGCCGCAGCTAAGGCATTCAAAGGGCAAGATGATAGAGGCTCTCGTCATGCGTCTTCCAGATTTTTCTAAAGTCTTTGAAGTAGCGTGTGATGCTTCAGACGTAGGTATAGGAGGAGTACTAAGCCAAGAGGGTCATCCAGTTGCCTATTTTAGTGAGAAACTGAATGAGGCAAAACAAAAGTATTCTACATATAACAAAGAATTTTATGCGGTTGTGCAGTCGCTACGTCATTGGCGTCATTATCTTCTACTGCAAGCATTTGTCTTGTTTTCTGATCACGGGGCTTTGAGGAATTTGAATTCCCAAAATAAGCTTAACACAAGGCATGCCAAGTGGGCAGCGTTTCTTCAGGAATATTCATTTGTCTTGAAACATAAAGCCGAGACCAAGAACAAACCAGCCGATGCCTTTAGTAGGAGAGTGACATTGCTCAACTCCTTGAGTGTAGAAGTTGTCGGGTTTGAGCAATTGATAGACGGGTATCCTATGTATCCGGATTTTGGGGGAACATACATGTTACTCGTAGGTGCCCAGCATAGTTCGGGTGAGTTCGTGCTGAAAGATGGTTTCCTTTTCAAAGGAGACCGACTTTGTATTCCCTGTACTTCCTTCCGGGATTTCCTTTTTTGGGAGCTTCATGCTGGAGGTATTGCTGGCCATTTTGGTCGAGATAAGACCATCGCCTTAGTGGAGGATCGATTTTATTGCCACACGCACCGTGGCAAGACATCAATATGGATTTCGCGCTTGGATTTCCCAAAACAATTAAAAAGCATGATTCCATTTTTGTGGTCGTACACTGTTTCTAAAAAATGGCCCACTTTCTCCCTTGTTCTAAAACGTCCGATGCGTCTAACATACTTAAGATTTTCTTTGAGGGGTGGTTCGATTACATGGTTTGTCTAAGACCATAGTGTCTGACAGGGATGTCCGGTTTACCAGTTATTTTTGGAAGACATTATGGCATATGATGGGTACGAGACTCCAGTTCTCGTCTGCCTACCATCCTCAGACTGATGGCCAAACTGAGTTTGTGAATCGAAGTCTCGGAAATCTGCTACGATGTTTGGTGGGTGAACACATTAAAACTTGGGACTTAGTCTTGCCAGTCGCCGAGTTTGCATATAACAGTTCAGTTAATAGGTCTACGGGTATGAGTCCATTCGAGATTGTTAGTGGTTACAAACCTAGACACTACCCATAGACTTGTTACCTATGTCCGTCACCCAAAGGACCTCAGAGTCAGCCGATGCATTTTCGTATCACATTCATGAGTTGCATGCAGAGATTAGGAGGCGGATAAATGCTAGTAATGAACGATATAAAATTTCAGCTGACTTACATTGTAGAATTCAAGAATTTAATGAGGGTGATTATGTAATGGTTAGGATGAGGCCAGAACGGTTCCCACAAGGTACCGTTAAGAAGTTACAAGCACGCAGTGTTGGACCATTTAAAATTCTGAAAAAAATCGGGTCCAATGCGTATATGATAGATCTTCCACCTCGCATGGGGATTAGTTTAACATTCAATGTGGAGGATCTAATGCCTTGTTCAAGCCATCCCATAGACCCTAATTTTGTTCCAAACCATTGGCTAATTTCTGAATTTTCTTCCCAACCTACACCATCTATGCCTACTATACCTGAGATAAGAGAAGAAATTGAAGGAATTGTGGATGAGCAAATTGTTTCCACTCGAGACGGTGGATTTCAGAGGTACTTAGTGAAGTGGAAGAACAGACCATCATCCGACTGTACATAGTTGACGGAAGCAGAGTTGCAGCGACTAGATCCAGATTTATTAGAAAAGCACAAGAGTTTTATCTCGCCGGAGTCGAGATCTTCTTAGCTGAGGGGAGTTGATGCGGACACCAGGCCATTCAAAGTATATCAACACAGGAGGCGTGCATTACCCGTGTCAATGTGGTTAGATGACGGATACGGGTCGGGTCTCTAGAGGTCGAAGACCTTACACATGTGTTCGTGACATGTGTGAGTTGCTTAGAGGAGACATTTGGACCATTGGATCGCGAGGAGGGTGTGATCGGACCGTTGGATCATCATGACCCACCTTCATTGCACCACCTTCACGGCACTATCATCGGGGCCCATTGGGCATCTTAAATTTACATTTAGTTTATGAACATTTGAATTAATTATGTTTTGAGATAGTTTGTGCACAATTTTGTGCGAATTTCTTTTTTTTTGGAACTTTTTTTTAGTAGGGGTATTTTTGTAATTTCATGTAATTACGAATTTTATAAGGGTTGCCCTAAACCCATAGCATATTATATCATGTTGATGAACAAAAAAAAAAGAAAGAGGAGAGCTTTTTGCTTATGACGATCTCGTCTTCGACTTCCAATGATTGGAAAAGGGCGTGAGGCCCAGGTAAACGATTTCTCATCCCCTATTTTTTTCTCCTTTTTTCTTTTCTAAAGGTACTCTTTTCTTCACCCCATTTTCTTCTTTTCTCCTAATCTCAAAGGATTGTCATTCCTTTTTCATCCCCACATAAAACTCATCACCCAAATTTATATTTGAAGAACCACCATATTTTTTTTTTTCTGAATTTTTCAGATTTCCAATCCAAGAAATTCATATTTTTCTGGATTAGAAAATCCACTTGGATCGTTAGACGGACCTATCGCAAGACGAAAGTTCTATCTTTCACCGGATTCAATTAAATTCAGATTTTAAGATCTACACTTCGTGTTTGTGATGAATGACCCTAATCAATGCTATATCGACCTTATTTCTTTCTTGTGTTTATGATGTATGAATCAGGCTAATATTTATTTGTTTTTAAGATTGCATGAATCTGCCCATTTTCAAATACCATGATCATTTAAGGTTAGATTAGGCCATCCTACATCACCAGGCCTAATCTCCACCCAAAATCCTTTAGGCTTGCCCAAGCCCGGCCGATGTCTAAAGGAAAAAAACCAAAGTGTAGTCCACACAGTTCATTTGATAGTTTATGTACCCATGACCATTGCGTATGCGAAATGTATGAAAATAAAATGGAGACATTAAACTCGAATGAGAATCTCAAGTTATTTTAGTCCAAGTTAAATGAAAGAAATTGCAACTCCAATTGAGGTCAATCACTTATATATCACTCATGTACATCAGTCTGTGGATAACCCAAAAGTCTTAAATCTCATTTCGAGAAACTTGAGAGAGCGCTTCAAGTGGGTTTGATGCCTTATCTCGCATGCTCATATTAATCGAATGGTTGCTAGTAGGCCACATATAAGCACCATCGTTAACATATATCATATATATAATATGTAATATATACATTAGTTATAATGTGTAATATATATATATATATATATATATATATATATATATATATATATATATATATATATATATATATATATATATATATATATAATGTACATTAAGATATATGGGCTCATGCTGGGTTAGGTGGGCTAGGGTAACCTAAGCTCAACCCAAAATTGTTCAAGCTTTTATATCTGAGCCCAAGCCCATCCCATGGGCTTAAGTGTGATCCCAAACCTGGCCTAAAAGCCCACGGCCGGGCTCACCCAATTGATAGCCCTACCAGACCTAGCCTGGCCTGGACTCTGGGCCTAGCTTTCAAGCTTGGGCCTTGGGGCCAAGTTTAGTGGCCCAAGCTTTGGCCCTTTAGGGTCAAGTCAGTGGGGTGGGCTGGGCTGCAAGACCATTGCCATCCTTACCCACAACTCCATTGGGCTCCTGGAACAAGTAGTGAGATCATGCTAGTGATTGATGGATGCCCAGTGACTTAATAGGACAAGATTATGTTGAGCTGGTAATGGTATATTGTGACATTACCCTTAAAAAAAGAGTATATTGTGACATTGCCCCAATAAGAGTTTCTGTCAGGTCCTACTTGGCTGGTCATTTGATGTATGATTGGCTTGTGCAATATTATGGTTTCACTAATACCTACACTCGTGCATGACGGGAAGGAGATCTCCCTCAAGCCAATGAGAAATGATTCTCCTTGAAAGGACGATGAGTTGACGATTGTTTCTCTGACAACCTAGGGCATTTTCAGACAATCTCAAGGTGACATGGACCAAGTTGGCAAAGTGTTGACTGACTAGATGGCAACAACCGTGCATTTGAACCCAAAAAAACCTAGAAGAATGGAAGACATGCAACGGAGAAGGCAGGAAAGAATGAAACAGATGGTGGCCTCAATCGAGGAAGCAAAATCATTGAAGGGGCCCCTCATAAGGAGTTCTCCCCTAGTTTTGCAACTTGTAGTCAAGCATTCATTTATTTATTATTATTATTATTATTTTTGAAGATGGAATTGATGGAAGAAGATACACAAGGCCCATGTGTAGATTGACTTGACCACATGTGTTTCCCATGTCCCACTTGTGGGCCCCGGCTTCACATGAGTACATGTATGGGACCCCAGGGTCACATGGATAATAGTTTTGCTGTTATTTGCCTTTAAGCCTTCTAATGACCAAGATAACTCTACTTAAGACCATAGTAAATAAGGAGGTATTTTAGTATTTTCATTAGTGCTAGTCCCTTCTTTCTCTATTGTAGCCTGTAAATAGGCCTTGTTGGACTTGTAGTCTCATTATGTCATTTGAGAAAATATTCATTCCCTTGCATGTGTTGCATTGAAGGGCATGTGTTGTCATTGTTCTTGGCTTAGTAGCTATATCTCTTAACATCTAGTTTCATTCCAATGCTTCCGGCTGCATCACCCAGTCAATTATTGGATGCATGCTGAAACGATGTAATTGAAATATGGGCTAATGAAAGCTAATTCTTACAATTGTTGCTTTAAGGTTATGAGCTACAAGATGTGATGTAGGATGGATGGCCTAAATTCGGATGATGCACATAAATTAATTAATGGATTACCAATTTACCATAGTAAATCAAAGCATAAAATAAAGACAATCTTCCAGCTCACCAAAAGATCTAGAGCTGATGGGGAAGGACCGGTTTATCCCTATATGTAGGCCCTCCTTGGCAAACCCAGGCGAGACCTCCCCGTAGGCCACCCCTTCTTCGCATAGGTCCTCGAATTGCATGGTCCCATAGTGGGCCTCACCTCGTGGCCATTTTGCATCTCACATACCCCACCTCATGGGCCACCCCATCCCTATGTGGAGATACGGTGCATCCTTGGAATCACACCAAAATGCCCTTGCATCATCCACCCACGTTAGTGAGGAGACTTGAACATTGGGCTCCCGCTCTGATACCATTTTGATAGCGGACAACCGACCAACACACCAAAACTTACAGAATTGATGATGAATGACTCATTTATCCCTATATGCAGGCCCTCCTAGGCAAACCCAGACGAGACCTCCTCGTGGGCAACCCCCGCTTCGCACTGTCCTCGAATCGCAGTCCTACGGTGGGCCCCCACCTTGTGGCCATTTTGTATCTCACAGACCCCACCTCGTGGGTCACCCTACCCTAGAATGGAGATACGGTGCATCCTTGGATTCACACCAAGATGCCCCCGCATCATAATGGTTCATTGTCGAAGTCATGGAAAGAAAGCAAAATGTTGGAAAGCCCAGCTTGTTGTTTTTCTATTGTTTTTATTCTTCTCTCCAATTACCCTCTGTTGTTCAAAAGGCTGGAGAGATTGGTGAGGTTGTATGCTATCTGTAATGAGGGACTAGGCCCGCCCCCCCCCCCCCCCCCCCACGAATTCCAATTACTATAATTTATAGGCCAAAATGAAATTGTAGTTATGGTTTGGTTATGATTATGAAATATAAAATGGTGAAACCTTGTTCATCATTTTCTATATAATGCAGTAGTGCACCCTTATGCCTTACTTTTGGTTGTTAATGGACTTTGCTTCTGCACCTATCATATATGTTGTGCATTTCGGATGGGCAAACTGTTGTCAATTTGCATTTTGCTTGCCATTCTTTTTGTCCAACAATACTTCCACCCCTACCCACTTGGATTTGCAAGATTTTTCCCATGCTTCTGTTTGTATGGTTCCTATTCAAGAAAAACGTGCCATTTTCAGATGCTCATGTGCTTCTGTTCTTATCTGCATGCCTTTCTGTGTGTGGATGTGTGCATGTATTTGGAAGTAATATGAAAGTGTACTCATCTTCAAACTATATCTTGTGGGCAGCCGAAGCTAGTCATAAACAACATTGATGTTCTGCGGAGGGCAATCCAGTCAGATGATTCCACAGTCTCTGCAGCCATGTATCATGACAGTTTGTTGTGGAGGTTGATAGCCTTGGGGGTGAATGAGAAGTGTCTACCTGTCATTCTCGTGACATCGGATAGGTAAAATTCATACTTTGTTTGGTTTTGTTTTTTAACCTTCCTGTTGAAGTTGGAGGGAAAAAAATCTTCAACTTCAATGTCAAATGAAAAAAAGAAGATAAGAGGTAGCGACAAAGAAGTCTCAAGCTCAACCAGTTGGACCACAAATTACGGCCCACCTGGTGGATAACTTCTGAACTATTTAGTGCATGCGACATCCAACCCTTCCAATAGGCTGGGGATCGCCTAGTGCAAAAAGTCAGCCCCATCCACTCATTGGGTGGGCCATACCATAGAAAGCAATGTCTAGCCATTAATAAATAGCATAATACAAGTGTGGTCCACTCAATCAGTGGATGCAACTAGTTTCTCTCTCTCTCTCTCTCTCTCTCTCTCTCTCTCTCTCTCTCTCTCTCTCTCTCTCTCCTCACAAGGTGATCATCGTGATGGGGACGACCCGCCTGGGGTTTAGGCGAACAGCTAGCGTCATGGGTTTGCTCCCCACAAACGTGGTTTCGATTCCCCTCCCCATGCTTTACTCGATGCACGTGGTTTGCGTGTGATTGTGTTTGCCTTCAAAAGGGGCAGGGACACCCTGCTGTCATTAAAAAAATTGTGATGGGGACGACCTATTAGAAAGGTTGGATGTTGCGTGCACATGAAAAGTTGGAAGTTATCTGCCGGGTGGACCATAACCTATAGTCCAACTAGGTGGATTTGAGACCTTTTGAATAACATAATGTCCTCGACTAAAGAAATAGGTAAGAGGTAATAACAACACTGTGCTGTTATTATCATCTAGCTTGATACTGCTACATGAGACAGAGTTGGACTTGCAGCCTGATTGGCACA
Organism: Magnolia kwangsiensis; assembly: GCA_037074715.1. Lineage (NCBI taxonomy): Eukaryota > Viridiplantae > Streptophyta > Magnoliopsida > Magnoliales > Magnoliaceae > Magnolia > Magnolia kwangsiensis. The sequence continues at coordinate 1,074,854 of CM073585.1, forward strand.
GTTTACTCTCAGTTCTACATTACATGTGTGTCTAGAGTTTAGAACCGTTAGTTATAGATTTCCAAACTCAAGGAAGGGGAATCCATTAATCTTCATCCAAGTATCCAAGTCGGGCAGTCCGGTTGCTTCGTTTTAAGGATCTCAGTATCACAACTTATACCTCATTTAGCCCTGTAGAAATAGGCAAGGGAGGAAGAAAAATAGAAGAAAACAAGGAAAGAGGACGAGCAAAGAAGCGGATCTAATCCCACTCTGATACCATGGAGAATTTGTGAGATTTACATGGTAAAAGAGAAGAAATGACAAGGAGAGAGTAAGAAGGAGACATGGAAAAAGTGAGAGAGAGAAATAGATTTAGGGTTGGATGTTCACCCCTCTCTCATGTTTTATTAAGATTGGTGCTCCCCAAAACTACTGAGCTATGCACACACTCACATACATAAAACAAAAACTGCGTATTTCTCTACAATGTACAAACTCTATTGCCTAGCCTAGCAAATGAGAAGAGATTTTCTTTTGATCAATTTATTTGAGAATGATTATGGAGTTATTGGTCCAACTATGCTTCCTATAGGCTTTTCTGCCTACCAACTTCGGACCCAAAGTTCTCCATATGTAAATATGTAATCTTTAAATATGTAATCTTTTGACTGTCTGTTGTGAATTTGCAATGACATTTGCCGCATGTACGAGGAAATAATAACATGGCAAGTGCATTTCGTGTCACATCGTTTGTTCGTCACTGTAAGTTGGAATTTAACAAAAAAAGATAATCAAGTTAAAACTTTTGGTCTCACCAGTGCTAAGTTGTAGTTAATCTAAAGCATATTTGGATCTGAATATATCTAAATGAAACATAATAATTCAGATTTTGAATTATTAGCAAATTATCAGATGTTTGAAATGTTAAAACAACAAATTCTACAGGAGTACGAAACTTGATATCCGTGAGGGAACTAGAAAATTGTCTTCAAAACCTATCTTAGACGTCTAGTTTTCTTAATTGGCAATGATTTGCTATGATGTGTTAATGTCTTGATCTTTACAACTATCTATAATCATGCTTACCATGTATTCCGATTATTGTTATTTTTTAATTTCATTTCTTGAGCCACTGCTTTTACTTTGGCTTTATTGAAAGTAGATTAGTGAGTTTAATACCTTTTGTAATGTGCTAGCTACTATTCCTATCGCGCCTTCATGGATTTTGGATTTCCAGACATATTCATCTCCCGTGAGGTACCCTTGGAAAACTGTTTCTGGATTTTATTCTTGTTTGAGCCAAGACAATCAGAGGTTTATATGACATAGTAGGATCTGATGCTTTGTCTGAAAATCTTCTCCTCTTATAAGATTTGAATATCCTTCTAACTTACATTACAACTTTGAATTGGTTTGAAGACCTTTGGATGGAGTCCTCCAGAAGCTAAAATGCATATGGTTACTGAATTCTTCAGTGAACCTGAGGTGAGCAGTCCATTTAGGTACCTCTGCAAAATTCTCCTTTTTCTTTATAAGTAATTATGTCAAAAACTACTTCTGTTGGCGGTCTTTTCATGTCTAGAAAATTTTGTAAACTCTGCTAGAAAATTTTAAGTTCGGTTTCTACTTCATTTTGGTTTATCTTTTCGGGTAAAATTCTAAATATTATGTTTGGTGAAGTTGTAGTGGAAGGTGATTGCTGATGTGCTTGGTTCAAGCCCACGGCATCTTTCTGAGCTATACGGACTTAAGCACAGCCCTTACTATCAGAAGTAAGCTCCTATTTTCCGCTTTATCTCTATAAAATTGCTGTCCTTGTATTTCCAGATGATTCCTCATCATCTGTGTTTTTTTTAAGCCAATCAGATCGTCTTATTTTCTTTTGCTTTTAGTAAAACTATCATTGCCTTAAAAAAAAAAAAAGAAACAAAAAGAAAAAGAAAGTTTGCCTCTTCAGCCAACATTACTAGATTTTCTAAGTTCTAGAGAGGCAGTTATTAGACCATTTCTGTCAGTCAAAGATAAGTCTTGATGTTGTTTGTTTTACTCTTATTTTCAATAAAATTTTCAGTGCCCATAAAAAGACGATTCTTGATTTAAGTGGGTGTGCATGGAGCATTGCTCTGCTGGCATACTGAAATGGTACATGTATTTCAAGTGCCCAATATTTTCTATCTTATTGATCTTCCTTCCTATCACTAGAATTGAAAATTTATGTAAAGTGTAAAATTTCATGGATGGTACTGGAGGATCAAATAACTATACAATTAGAAATCAATGTATAGTTCCAACTATCCATTTATTCAACAGTCAACATTATGATTTACTAATGCATCCATATTAGAGTTTCATCATTGTCGTCATTGCCTTATCCCAACTAATTGGGTTCGGCTACATGAATCCTTTTCCACCATTCCACTCTATCAAGGGCCATAACTTCAGTTAGACAAGAGGTCATCAAGTCTTTTCTTATTGCTTCCACACGTCCTTTTGTGTTTTGCCCTCTCTCTTTTAGAGCCTTCAACTTGCAACATCTCACTCCAGTTCTTTGTCTCTTTTGCACTTGACCAGTGTTCGAAGTGTCGGTATCGCTACAAGTTTTGCTAGCTGGGGATATGGAAACAATATCGATATTGCTGATAATATCGTCAATAACCAGAAATGTGGGGAAACATGGGGAAAATGGTGGATTTTTTCAGCAAAACTTTAGGAGATGCTAAAATACACATGATTATATATTTAGGAATACAAAATTGCAAAAAGAATGCATACATGGTGAGTTTCCATTTAATGGGTGCATAAAAGCATGTGCTGTTGTAAGAAATTAGGTCAACAATCCCCTTAATCCCATCTATCCTACCATCCAACCATCCAACCTTCCATCCAATTATCCATCAATATTTCAGAATATTGACAAGACAAAACACGATATTTCACTGAAAAATCACCGAAAACTGGAAAGGAAGTGAAAAAATGTGGTCTCGATATTGCCCATGTTGTGATAACGATAATATCGCGATATTATCATCGACAATTTGAACGCTACGTACAACCATGCGCCCATAAAAAAAATTGAAATGGATTTTTATTTATTTAAATAAATAGATTTTTAGCGATATTGATACATAGGTGATATTATTGAAATATCATCGATACATCGGCGATAACAGCGATACATGGAATTTACACCGTCAAAAATGTTGGCAAATGCATTGGCAATATCGATACATGGTGATACAAGCAATGGCAGTAATTTACACAGTGGAAAATATAGGCGATACATTGGCGATATCGATACATTGGCAATACATCGCTGATACTTGGAATTTCTGGTACTACCACTGTTATCGATATCGCCACCAGTGTTATCGGTGTCATTGAGTTGGAGATACAGATAATATTAGGGATATTTCGATAATATTGGGGATACTCTAAAAAATGCACTTGACCAAGCCATATTAGAGTGTTAATGCGTGTGAATGTTTCAAATGTGAAGGTTGACTTGATCCAATCAATCTCCTGAAGTTTAGGCACTAACATTGGTATTACATTTCAAATAGTGGGGAGACAAGGATTTGGAAATTAACTCCTATGCGAAATTTCACCTAAGTCTTCATCCTTGGCCCCTTTTTTTTTTTCTGGGGTAGAAGAGGAGTTATCTTATGCCAATGTGCGGGAGATTTAGATTCCCCCGCAGGCCAAGTGGAAGTAATTTGTTGGATGACGATGGCAAACAAACACAATTCTCACACTTTCATTTGCAAGTTGCAACACAGGTAGCATTAATTAGCTTTCTTAGATTACTTTTGTGTTGAAAGGTAGAGGCTTTGGTGAATCACCTTTTCACCATTGTCAAGTGATGCGGTTGATTTGAGGGTCTTTCTTCAAGGTGGTTGTGTTGTTATTGGAGTGGGCTCATTGATGTCATGTTGAGTTTGGGTTTGGGGCTTCGTATTTTTCCTTCTTTTGGTTGTTTGTTTCTTTGGTATTTTCCTTTTTGCCTTGCATAGTTTTCTTTTCTTTTCCAGCCTTCAGCCCTAATAAATTGCATCATCTTTAAAAAAATAATAATAATTAAGTCTTGGGTGTTTCAAATTGTATGAGAGCGTCAAAAGTTGGGGAGGGCCCTTCAAAATGAGGCAAATGCTGCCATTCGCAAGTGCTTGGTGCATTGGGAGGATAAAAACAACCGGATTTTCAACAATGTGGTTTCATTGTTAGAGAAGGGTACTCTTCAAAACAACTGTTAGAAAAGGGTGTGCAGATAATCAAGAGTAGCACATGTGGGCATTACAATGAAGGAATTCCAAGGGATGTTGGTTTTGGACCTTTTCTTTTGAGCGATAATGCCAAATTCATTAAAGAATATCAAAGTGGGAAAGAATTCCAAAAAACAAGGCCTCATGGCTCACACCTTATTTAGCTAGAAAATCTACTACCCTGTCCTTTTTTCTCCTAGCATGGGAAAATGAAATGTTTAACCTAGAGGGGATGGGGTGAATCTCATTAAACACAAAATTCAGCTTCGAAGGTTGGAGTTTGACTTCAAGAGGACAATGAAAAAGATAGCAAAATAGGATGCAGTCGTTGTGGGATTTGGTAAGTTGGAAAATTTTGATGTTCTTCAAAGGGCAATGGGGCCCTTCTAGTATGGAGGTTGTCCTTAAAGATGGCTTATGCTAAATTATGTATGTTTCTTGGGCCTATCTTGAGCTAAGCATAGTTCAAAAACCTGACAACTTGACTCGAAAGTCCACTGGGTTAACTGTAGGACTTGTCTGAAAGTTTGAAAGGAAAAACTCGAAAATTAATAATAAATTTGAAATGTATTATGAAATGCATAAATGAATAAAAACATGAAAGCCTAGGAACTCAACTCAAAAAATATGTTTTTTTTTTTTTTTTTTAAAAGGTTTAAAAATATGATTGGGATGAGTTTCTATTGAGTCAACACGAATTCCAATCTAGACAACACGGTTGATTTTCAAGTCAACTCTATGAGTATCAGAGTATGTGAACTAGGAGCTAAGGTGTGCTTGGAGACGGAATAAGGTTCTCTGTTCTTTTCTTTTTTCAATTCTTTCTCAAGGATATTAACTACAGAAGGTGATTCAAGCAATGTTGTTTCTTGGGTGGCGAATCTTTCTAGTGCTCTTGCCTCTTGGCAACTTGTGTTTATTTGGTATATTAGAGTTTTAGTTATAGGATAAACATTTTGTTTTCCCTGTTTGGTAGAGAAGATGGTGATATTTCTAACTCCCTGGCTAAAGGGGGTTGTGGCAAGGTCTAATCTTCCTGTTGGGTATGTATTCCCGCTTGATGCATTCTTTCTTCTTTTTAGAAAAAAAGTCAGGTTAGTTATTAAAATGTTTAGGCACTAACAGTTAGGTTGGCCAAAGTGTGCTTCAGCTAACAGAGTGAGCTTCTACAATCCTATGTCATAGGCGCAATGTCTACTATAATCTGATGCTAGATAATTCAGCATCTTGGATTAAGTTGCATTAGCAATACCAACTGGTTCTCCTTGAGCACAGATGAAATTAACTTCATGAATAGTGAAGTCACACATATAACCAGCTTTTCATCAGTTTCCATCTCTTTCTCCATCAAAACCAAGTTTCACACACCCTGGGTCATCATCTTCTTCATCAAAGCTTTATCCCAACTAATTGGGGTCGGCGACATAGAATCTTGTTCTGCCATTCCACTCTATCGAGGGCCCTAACTTCAGTTAGACCAGAGGTCATCAAGCCTTTTCTAACCACCTCAACCCACTTCCTTTTGAGCCTTCACACACCCTGAGTGCACTCCATATACATCCAATTCTTCTGATGTTGATCAAGGAACATCTTGCTAAAGAACATGCATCTATATTCATAAGAGTAGACAACTTTGAATGTATTCTTTGACATAAACACAGAATAATCTCTTATTAGTACCCCGGCTTCCTTGAAGACTCTTGTACTTGAACCTCTCATAAAAAAGGGAAGACTCTTGTACTTCTATTTTGCTAGACGCCCATAAGATTAGAGTGAGCAGAAACTGCCATGGCACCTAGCTCTTTACATCGACAGTTGGGCGACATCAAATATTCCAGAGATCTGGGAAAGAGTTAACCACTTGGATATTAAAAAGCACATCTAAATAAGGGAAGGGAGAAATTTGATATATGTGGTGTTCCCAATGACGCTAAGCAAAATTGTGGAGCGATCTCCTTGGGACATTGACAAAAGGCATAAAAGGTCACTTCTGAGATATTACTTCTAACAAGTTCACCACTGGTATATCTTTGATGTTAACTATGTAAAAGGAGCCCTCAATGAATGTTTTTATTTATTTACTTACGACGACAGGGTGTCCCAACCCCTTTTGATGTTGAGACTATTCCCCGCGGATGCACACAATCTCCAGCAAACCATGTGCATTGGGTAAAGCACGGGGTGGGGAATCGAAACCGTGTATGTGGGGAGCAAAACCACGACGCTTGCCGTTCACCCAAACCCCGAGCCCTCAATGAATGTTTTGGACCCCATATTTTAGAAAATTGGTTTCATTGGGATGTCATGGCATAAGAAAGAGAGTTTCACTGAGAAAATCTTGATAAGTAATCACACTCAACGTCCTCTTAAGGACCGGAGGGCCAAAATCCTCTAGGGCATGTGTATTGGGGCTCAACCAGGGCAATCGCCAATCCCCATAATTTTCTAGACATGCAACTTGGCATTAGGGTGTAATGCTTTCTTATGGTTATGGGTGAAAACAATGTTGTCATGTGTGATCACATATGCGCATATCCATATGCAAATCGCATATGCAATCATGACATATGCGACCATGGCACATATGCGATTGCATATGTGGCATATGTGAAAATATGCGATCGCATTGCATATGCGATGATGATGTATGCGATCGCATATTGGCCATGGCACATTGAATTTTATTTTTATTTTTTTGCAAAAAAACAACATTTTTCTTATAAAAAGGCTTCCAAATCTCCTCCATTTTCAATATTCTCAATCCAAAATTCTCTTACTCTATTTTTCTCTTACGTTTCTTAATTACAAGTGGTTTTAATCTCTCTCTCTCCCTCTCTCTCTCTCTCTCTCTCTCTCGTATTTCCTACTTCCAAGTGATCTTAATCTCTCTCTCTCCTACATTCCCTCATTCTTGGAAGTTGGAAGATCAAGCTTTAAGCACTTTCAAGTTTCAAGGAAGATAGCTTGTTGATTTTCTACAATAATAAATAAATAGCTCGTTGATTTTGTTGTTACTTCTTGTTAACTATATTGTTAAATGTCGATGACTTGATGTTTAATTTATTGTTTTATTGATTTTATCTCTCTCAAATGTATTTTGAATATGTAAAATTAGTTATCTATTAACTTAGAAAAGTTCTCCTTAGTTTCTTATATATTTTTACTTTTTTTTTTTGAATTTTTCCCTATTATATACATATATAAATATATAAAATTTTCAAAAAAAATAAAATGCGGTTGGTGCGATCGCATACGCGCATAGGCATATGTGATTGCACATGATCGCATATGCGATTCGACATCATTGGGTGAAAGGGAATCAAGTTGCAAAAGAGATTCCACAACCTTGAAACAAAACTTTCTTTGACCATGAAGGTAGAATTGAGTTGTCTATTAAATAACTTGCAAATTGTCGTACTAGAGTTCTACACTTTTAGCAACCCTTTATATCCCTTTGTAAAATCTCGATCCATGTCCTTTTAGGGCACATCAATCAGTGCAGTGAATAACATTCCAAACCAAATTAATCTGGCTGCATAAAGTGATAGTAGCCTTTCCAAGTTGGCATACACGATTTGATTTCTTGATCTTTGAATCCTACTTTGCTCCTTCAATTCTCTCTACCTTAATGCAAGCCTCGGGCATTTTGAGGATAAATCAACATCATTATCTAAGCCTTATCCCAATTATCTGTCATTCCACTCTATCAAGGACCAAACCTTCAGTTAGACCATATGTCATCAAGTTTTTTTTACTAACTCTGCTTCCCTTTGGGCTTGCCCTTTTAGAGCCTTCAACTTGTGCCAACTCACTCCAAACCGGTGTGGTTCTTGGACTTTGTTGCACAAACCATCTAAGTCTACTTTCCCTCATCTTATTACCTATTGGTACTGCTCCATTGTTCTCTCCAATGCGTATATTTCTAGTTCTATACTTCTTTGTCTTGCCACTCATCCATCTCAACATCCACATGCTTGATTGTAGTCAACCTATGTACTAGTCTATCCCAGTGCGCTTGTGGGAATTTTGTGCTTTCATTGACAGTCCCAAGCCCAGATAAAGGAGGGTTGCGTCAGGTTGGCAGCCAGCGTTAAACTTATGCCATAACTTCCATCACTTTGAGGATAAATAATCCCAGTAATTGTGATCTCCAATGGGTCAGGTGGCCTCCTTGTTTATGATAATCCTCCTTATCAAACTTTTCAGTATGTGAAATGCGGGGTTGCATCTTCTTAACAAGTGCAAGACCGTAAAAGACATGCAGATGCAGTAATCCTTCTTACTAGAGCATCAACACAAGGAGGGGAGTCAAAAGACTAAGAAATTTAGATCCTTTTGCTTTTCTTTTCTTTTCTTTCTATATATATATTTAAATTCTTTTCTTTTCTTTTTTAAAGATCAAAATTAAAGTTCGAAGCTTTAAAAGTTTATCGAAGAATGTAGCTATTTTATGTGGAGAAATCACATGCTTTTATCTTATTTTCGTGCACAATGAATAAGAAAACTTTTTAATTCTTCAAATTCTCCCTCATAATAAAAGAGTGCATCATGTACTCCTAGTTCCAAAAACTAAGCTATATTTACTTGTTAAAAAATGAACAATATAAGTACATCGCTTTATTACTAACAACATAAGAATTTAGAAATCAGTTCCTGATCAAAGAGATTCTGTATCAACACCTTCAACTATCGTAGCTAAGGTGTCTGTACAATCCATAATTTCTCCTTCCATTAAAAAAGGACAGTTGAAGGTTGCTGCGCTTGTGTGGCTTCCAAAACCCTAATCTCTCCCTCCCTCCTCTCTCTCCTGCTCTATCTCTGGCTTTGAATTTAGGAGGGGAATATGGAGCCCCAATGAAGGTTGCTGCGCTTATGTGGCTTCTCAGGAGGATGAGGAAACCGTGGACCACCTTTTTATTCATCGCTAGTTTGCGAAGGGTGTCTGACGATGGCGATCTGACGAAGACGATGGCGACGAAATGCGGCCGTCTCCGGCGTTGGGGTGATTCCTCCACAAACGATTCGAGCCGAAGCAAGGACAGTGGAAATCTTAACGGGGATAGAATCTCGACGAATGATCAGCCTGAAGGATCTAGGCCGGTTGAGGAGGAGTTGGTTGATAAGGGTGAGAAGGGCTGGCAAGTGGCCAGTCGTCGGAAAACATCTCACAACGCTTCTTCATTAAGGAATTGTACTCCTTACCCTACTTTATTTGTTAAAGGCTACCCTAAGGGGTGGTTCCCCCTCAATATTGAACGTATTTTTGGGCGAGCTGGTGTGGTCATGGACGTTGTGATGCCATGGGATCTTTATTCTAGGGAGTACAGAGGCTTTGCTCTGGTGCGGATGTCATTCGAGGAGGAGTTAGCTCGAGCTGTAGATATGCTTCATGGCGTCAAGTTCGCTGGCTACCCGATGCTGGTGCAACAAGCGAGGTTTGGTCCTGCATTCGCCAACTTTCAGAATCCTCGCCCTGAACCCTCGAAAGTATATCGCCCTAAACCTCCCATTCCTCCACCTCCCCCGCCACCCATTACCTCACCCCTATCCTCCCCTACGCTACCCCAGCTGCCGAAAGCTCCCTCGTTTAAGGATGCCCTCCATCAAAAGCCTAACCGGCCTTCATCGAGCCACTCTCCTCGGAATTCAGCTAGCCGTCCTTCATCGTCCACCCCCCCTCCTCACCCCACACCCCAACCGACCATCCCCGACCCTCCCTTTTCTAAAATCGACATTCCCATTGCTATCGATAAGGAACATTTTCGTAGGGCCTGTGATAACCTCAAGGACTCCATTGTCATCCTCTGCAAGGAAGGCGCCTCCATTTCTCAGGTGAGAGATTGGATATTAGAGACAACGGGCTTTCGACTGGGCAACTATCAAGTTAAACCAGTGGGTTTCAACGAGTTGTGGGTGAAAGTCTGCCCAGGTATCAACCAGGAAATGCTACTGATGGCTGGACACCTCCATTCTGGTGGTCCGTTGGCCCGTGTCATTAAGTGGGAGGACTTCTCCATTTTCGGGATGGAGAACGTCTGGTTTCAGATCTGGGGGATCCCATTGGAACTTTGGTTTGACGAGTGTTTCATTTTTGTGGCGGCTTATCTCGGGAATTACCTCGAGCTAGATCCGAAGACGAAGTTGGGCGAGGAGATAGGTGTCATCCGAATCAGAGTCAGACGGAAAAAAGGTACGGTGCCACCGTCATTGCTGAAGGTGATCGTTGACGACCGGGCCCTTGAATTTCCGGTGATTAGGGAGTCGCCGGACGATTTGATTCCTAGGTGGGGCGATCTGTGGCACTCGAGAGAAGGCCCTCCGCTACCAACGGGGTCGGAGTCTCGTCCATCCTCCATTGACGAGCGAGCACAAGCGCAGTGCTCCCACGGAGCTCCTTTGTGCGATCCCGTCAGCGTTGTAGTCGAAGCCCATAATCACGCTAGTAGTTCTGTGCCACGTGGCGTGCCTCAGTTAACGCAACCGTCTTCTCCTGCTGATGCGGTGCATCGAGCGACACGCGCGCATCTCTACTGTACTCGAGGAGATGTGTGGCGAGTGGGCTCGGAACTCGGGGTCGAAAAACAGGGAGGGGTTGCTTTACCCGGGGATCAATATGGCGAACCCATTAGTTTAAGCGTCTCTCAGCTGTACCCTGTCAGAGGGTCTTAATTCTCATCAGATGTCTCCCTCCCCCACATGCTACGCTGGACGCGTGTCTTCCCATCATGGCCGTCTGTCGTCTCCCTCACACTACACGACGCATCTCCTCATTCGGTCCGTCTGACGTTGCTCTCTGCTACTTCTCAGATGGGACACGTTGCTGACCTGTTGCCTTCCCTTTCTCCCTCTAATCCTGCTTCGAACATGGTCTTGCCTCCTACGCAAATAACCTCATGCTTCCTCGCTCCCTCACCCTTCCCTCCTTGTTCTGCCCTATCATCTCACCTAGACTCCCCCGCCCTCAACTGGAAAACCTTGAACCTCGCACTATCTCCCCTTTTGCCCTCTCATTTCTCGGATCCCGAAGACGAGTTGGGAGGGAGAGATTCATCCAACTGCAGCCTCTCAAACTGTCTGTCTCACTCGCCTTCCTTTATCTCGCCTCCCACCTCTCGCCCTCCCTCCATCGACACTATGGATCTTGGACCGCTTACCATTTTCGATGAAAACTTATCCGGAGAAGTCTTAATGGCGAAACCTCTTCAGTGATCGCTGATCCCCCAATTATCGGCCTCGCCCTCGAGTCGGGTAAGTGAGGATTTAATTACCAAGCTTCAGAATAAAAGATGGATTAAGAAGGCCATTGGGAAGGTTGGCAGGTCCCTGGGCCTGTCCTTTGGTGATCGGCTGGAAGACTACGTAGCCTTATTTCAGTGTATTGAAAACAGAGGTAGACCGATTGAAAGGTGTAAATCGCCAGTTAAACAATTATCAAGACAGTCCAGCAACTGTGAGCTCCAGCACCTTGAAGCTAGTTCGGGGTACATTACAGCTTCTAAAGAGTCCTCTAGGAGGTAGGGTTTCTGGGGAAGCATGGTTATCCAATAAAGATAGTCTCTTGGAATGTCGGGGGGCTCGGCTCCAAGCATAAAATGAGTCTGATCAAAGCCATCATTTCGACAAGAAGTGCTGACGTAGTGTGCTTTCAAGAGACCAAGGTCGCTTCTTTCAAGAACAACTTGCTGGCTTCCTTATGGGGTGCGGCTGACGTGAAGTGGCTTGCCTTGGACGTGGATGGGTTTTTGGGAGGGATTCTGATTGCTTGGAAGTCCTCTTCCCGAGACCTCCTTGACTCGTCTCGAGGGAACTATAGGTGTCTGTTAATCTCAAAGATGAGTGCTCTCCCTTCCAATGTCTTATTTCAGTGGTTTATAGTCCCAATTCTGACTCTGATAGGCCTTTCTTCTGAGAAGAGTTAACCCTGGCTAGACTATCCTTTGCATGGCTTTTTTGTGTGGTAGGGGATTTCAACGCCACTTGCTCCGCGGACGATCATTCCAGAAGAAGACGCCCGCCCCTACAATGTCGCAGTTCTTGGATTGGATCCAGCTCCACCAACTCATTGACCTTCCTCTTTCGGGAGCTAGGTACACCTGGACCAATGGCCGTGCAAACCCAGTCCTATCCCGCTTGGACAGATTTCTTGTCTCCACGGACTGGTTCGACGCTTTCCCGAATGTTCAGCAAATTTCCTTGCCGAGAACAACCTCAGACCACTGCCCGAGGAGAACTGGGGCCCGAAACCTTTTAGGTTTAATTCCTCCTGGCTCTAGTCTGAGGTGCTACAACAGAACATTAAAGAATGGTGGGCCGAATTTAGGGTAGAGGGGTTTGTTGGCCATAAGCTTATGTGTAAGCTCAGATTTCTCAAATCCAAATCAAAGAAGTGGCATCAGCAGGAGGTGAAGAAGAAAGAAGCCGAGGTGGTAGCTCTTCAAGAGGAACTCCAGCTCATCGATTCTGAGGCGAAAACCACTCTTTTGTCGCTTGATTCTCTTTTAAGGCGAGTTGCTATTATTCAGCTGCTGTCGAACAGGGCCCTGGAAGATGAAGCCTTGTGGAGGATTAAGTCCAGAGCTAAATGGATTGCTGAGGGCGATAAGAACACTAAGTTCTTCCACAACTTAGCTAATATGCATGCTCGCTCGAAGGCAATTCTCAGCATCTTCGATAAAGGAAGCAGAGTTGATGATAGAAAGGAAATTGAAAATCTCGCAATAGCCCATTTCAAGGATCTTCTGACGGCTGAGAAGTGGGTTAGACCGCGTCTGGAAAACACACCTCCCCTCCCTGAATGCCATCGATGCTGACCTGTTGGAAGCCCAATTCTCTGAGGAGGAGCTGAAAGCAGCGGTTGATGCTTTAGGCGGGGATAAGTCGCCAAGCCCTGACGGCTTCCCGCTCAGCTTTTTTCAAACCTTCTGGGACTCGGTCCGCCTTGACCTTCTACAGTTCGTCCAAGAGTTTCATGACCGGGGCAAGCTATCTAAAGGGCTTGGAGCGTCATTCATCTCGCTCATCCCCAAGGTGGCTGGAGTCAATTCTTTTTCAGATTTCCATCCTATCAATCTGATCGGGAGCCCCTATAAGATTCTTGCCAAAATTCTATCTATTAGGCTATCAAAAGTTATTGGCCAGTTGATATCTCCTAACCAGCCTTCATTAAAGGAAGACAGATTACTGATGGAGCGTTGATTGCTAATGAAGTCCTCCATTCGTGTCACAGGTCTAAATCAATGGGGATTTTCTGTAAATTGGATGTGGCTAAGGCTTATGATCATGTCGACTGTAGTTTCCCGCAATATATGATGCTCCGGATGGGCTTTGGGGCGAAGTGGAGACAGTGGATTGCTGCTTGCATTGGATCTGCTCGCTTCTCAGTCCTACTTAATGGATCCCCTAAAGGATTCTTTAAGAGCTCCAGAGGCCCACGTCAGGGTGACCCCCTTTCTCCCCTTCTCTTTCTGATAATTGCTGAGGCTCTCTTGGTTTTACTATCTTGGGGTCAGGAACACGATCTTCTGTGTGGAATTGCAGTTCCTGGTCTGCCAGATCCCCTTACACATCCAGTTTGCGGATGACACTCTTATTTTCTCGAAAGCTTCTGCGAAGTGCATCGACAATCTCCTCATTACCCTACGTTGCTTTGAAGCTGTCTCTGGTCTGCACATCAACATGTCCAAATAAAGATTATTAGGTATCAATGTTCCAGCCCCTTCGCTTCAGACCTTCACTGACTCTCTCGGGTGTCAGCTTGGGTCCTTTCCCACCCTCTTTGTGGGCCTTCCTCTATCGGTGGGACGTCCGCCCCTCTCAATGTGGGATAAGATCATAGCCAAATTCTACAAGTTCCTCGCTTCTTAAAAAAGTCGATACTTGTCCCTGGGTGGTCATCTAACGCTTGTTAAAGCCGCTCTATCTAGCCTCCCTCTCTATTTTATGTCGCTATTCAGGTGTCCTGGGAAGGTGCTCAGCGTGATCGACAAAATTAGAAGAGACTTCCTTTGATTCGGTTCTGATAGCCAAAAGAAATTCCACCTACTTGACAAAATTAGAAGAGACTTCCTTTGATTCGGTTCGGATAGCCAAAAGAAATTCCACCTACTTGACTGGAATGAAGTCTGCTAGGATTTTCGGGGAGGAGGAGCGAATGTGAGGAACTTGAAAGTGATGAATAATGCCTTGTTAGGGAAATGGACGTGGAGACTAGGTATTGAAAAGGACACGCTGTGGGCTAGGATCATCAAAGGAAAGTATGGGTCTTCTACTAGGGACTGGTGGCCTGAAACCTCCTCCTATTACAAGGCCTCCCACATTTGGAAAGGGATCCTCAAAGCTAAAGACCCGGTTATTCAGAACAGTTCTTTCGAGCTGGGAAATGGTGCTTCAATCTGATTTTGGGAAGACACGTGGATTGGAAATAGGCCTCTGAGGTCTCAATTCCCGCACATTTACCGCTTTTCCCCCAAGAAAGACATCTTCATCAGCGACTGCTATTCCATTTCTTCGGCCCAAATCTTTTGGGACATCAGAACCCTTAGAAATCTCTTGGACAATGAAACTGAGGGGTTTCAAGCTCTCATGGGGTGCATCCTAAGATCCGCCCCCAACAGCAATCACCCTGATTGTCTCGTCTGGCAGCTCGAGAAGTCGTGCCTCACTAAATCCCTCTACTGTGCTACGCGTTTTAGACAACAGTAGTTGCAACAGGCTTCACCTTTTATATGGAAGTTCCCGACACCTCCAAAGTTTATTTGCTTTGCCTGGCTAGCAGGGCGGAACCGAATTTTGACGATTGATAATCTCATCAAGCGTGGCATGCATCTTGTGAACATCTGCTTGTGCTGTATGAGTGACGCTGAATTGGCAAATCACCTGTTGATCCATTGCTCCTTCACGTCAAAAATTACGGCCGATTTCTGTCAAATTTTTTCAGTGCCCTAGTGTAATCCTGAGTCGACTTCTAGTTTGCTGCAGGCTTGGAATGGGCTCAACTTGGGAAAGATTAAGTCTGCTATTTGGCGTCTGGCAATTATCGCAATCTGGTGGGCCATCTGGGAGGAAAGGAACGATTGATGCTTTAATGACGTCTCTTCGTCTGTCTCAGTGGTGAGGTCCAGGGCTAAAAGATTAGTGATCAAATGGGCTTCTATTGTAAACGATCTTAGGTCCTTTGATTTTAGTTCCCTAGGCTTTTAGGGCCTGTCTGCTACCTCAAGCAGCCGTGTCCCCTTTTCCCTTTGCCTTGTTGTTTTCTTTTGTAGCTCTTTTTTCGTTTCAATGAATTCCCTAGTTGCTTCTTAAAAAAAATAAAAAATGAACAATATAAAGGTGCTGTAGTTGTATCATTCAAGCTTTTTCTCTTTCTTTATTTGTAGGATCATGGAAGATGGCAGGGGGAACACTTTTGAGGATATCGTAAATGCATACATAGCATATTTGCAAGTGAGTTCTATATCCCACTTTTTTAATTGTAGCTAACAATTTTGTAGTTCCTCTCTCTATGTATTTCAAATTTCAAATTTCAATTGTTTATTTCTGCTAGAAAACTAGTTCCTAACAGAGAAATAGTTCATCCTTTTTTTTTTTTTTTCCTTTTAACAATTGGACGCTGGCTGTATCCTTATGTACTTACTTTCTCTTCTTTTTACTGTTTTTGTATCATTGATTTCTTGCTTATGCAATAAGTATTTTAATATTGGCAAAAAATGCTTTCGTTTTTCTCAACCAAATTATTGTAGTAAAAGTAGTATCTTAAAATTTGTAGTTACTCATAAATATCCCTTTCTTAAAATAAGTTGGCTCAGCCAAAGATGACTTGGAAACTGCTCAGTTGAGTTAAGCTTTTAGGAAAGCAAGTAATTTTAAAAAAATATGGAAGTATCTAAGACTGATACATAACTTTTTTTTTAAAAAAAATCTAATGCATAGAGAATGTAACTATAGATGTAGTATTTGATATTAAAAAGAAACCATGTTCAATCTTATACTCCTATAAAAAAGGATGGAAGTGGGTCGAAGACCTTACCTCAATGGAAGGTGTTTCCTGCTTCAACATTAAGGTCTTGGGTTCATGCCAGCTTTCCTACCAAAAAAAAAAAAGCCTCTTCACCTTCCCATCTTTTATTTCTGATCTCTCTCAGGGATAATTTCCAATCTCTCTCTCTCTCTCTCTCTCTCTCTCTCTCTCTCTCTCTCTCTTTCTAGGTTGTAGGTTGTGCTTATATTTTCGGTTAAGAGTGTTGTTGTTAAATTCCGCTTTTAATGTTGGCACATATGAACTTTGATTTTAATATAGTTATATAGGTACCGGTTTTGCAGAATTTATATTAATATTAATCTCTCTTTATACCTGTCTTTTTAGGAAAAAAGATATTCATTGAGCTGCCTGAAAGAATTGGGCAAGTCTAGAGTTGACTCAAACTTGACTCTTGGTTGACACTGGGTCAAGTCTTGTGTTTTTCAAACTTGTTCTAGAATCTATCCCTTTTGAGCCCTTCATTCATATTATGCGCAATCATAAGGTTAAAATAGTGCCTTTCTTCAGAGTTGTCTTTCTAGGCACACTTGGTTCACATATAATTGAAGTGTGATATGAGGACTCTGTAACATAGAAGAGAAGGCAAGTAGAACTGCATCATGTTTTTCTTATTGCACTTTCTTCCACCATTCATAAGCATATTTGCATATGGGCTTGTCTTTGAATTTTCAGTTGCATCTGCATTCTAAAATTATTTTTTTCTCATAAAATTATGTATTACCAGTTCTTATGATTCTTTTTCTTATAAGGTGACTGTAGTGAATCCTGCCATGGAATCAGCTTTGGATATTCTGCAAAAGTTTGCTTTTGATGCACTCAATGGAAGAATCTCAAAAGACCGACTACGTTTTGGTGCACCTTGGAGACATCCACCCCGTACAGACAATCCTAACCAACGTTTGAAGTGGGCAAAGCTTCAGTTAATGGATTTTATTCAATCCCTAGTCAATGCTGAATTTGGGGTACCTGTTTTTATACATTCTCTGTTGTTAGTTCTTAGATCAATGAATCTGTTTGCTGATAACTTTCTCACTATGGTATTGAAAGAACTATCTGAATGTGTATGAAAAGTAAGTGTACATGCATTTGATGTTCATTATCTTAACATGTTTGAAACTGTATATGCATTTGATGAAAACCGTTACTCAGGATTAGAGCCTGTGGCTCAATGGTAGACAGCTTGCGTTTCAACATTAAGGTCTTGGGTTCGAGCTAGCTTAACTATCAAAAGAAGAAGAAAGTATATAGGCACCTGATATTCAATATCTAACATCTGAAGAAGAAAGTGTAGTAGATAGATTTTTTTTTTTTTTTCTCTTTTCCTTGGTCTGCTTTGTAATTCTTTAGGCTTTGGCCTTTTCTCAATAAAATTATTGCCTTTCAAAAAAAATAAAAATAATAAATCTTAACGGTAATTCTATTTTTATTTTAGTGTGTATGTCCATATATGCACACATGCTACTTGTTTAGTTTGCGCCTCGGATGCATTTCAATTTATCACAAATTACCATTGGTTCAGTGTCCATTTGGAATGGATGCTTTCTTCAGGAATCACAGAAGTTTTCCAGATGGTGAACCAAGCAGTGCATCCCAGAAAGTGAAGTCATCTGGATGGTGAACTAAGCGGAGTGCATCCGATTCTCCCTGATTAGTGGAAACACCCAAAATGTACCCTTTAATAACGACATGTGGTGGTGTTAGATATGCACAAGGTGTGGGTCAAGGAAATCCTTGCAGACTCAACGTGTTGCACGCCTATGATTATTTTACAACATATTTTTCAAGTATACCACATGAAAACACTTCCAGATAATATCATCCAAGTCTCATGTAACTAACACTAGAAACAAGTAAAAATGACGTGCATGTGTATCAGATGTAGTAATTCTTTTGTAAATGCTTATTCTGCTTACATGGACTCTTTCAAAGCATTGCACTGGCATCTTGCTGTTGGAATGCACGACATTGATACCACTGGTGTTTGTGGAAGTGATGATAGTTAATGAAGGGAAACCTTGAACTTCTAATATGATGGAAAACAGTTTAATTTGGCCAGAATACCAATACGCCTTTGAGAACCCAAAGATGCTATTTTAACAGATTTTCTTCTAAAGTTTAGAGGAGAGGGTTTTGGTTGAGGATTTTTTACTTTGCAATTTCTTTAATTGATTTTTCAGTAAAAAAGACTGGGAAAGTGGGCTTTACCGAGCTTTCGAAGAGGTCTATTGAACATCAATTGACTTCCAAGTTTTAACAAACAGCCAAAGTTGAAAGAGAGATAGGGATACATTAAAAAAAAGAGAGAAATGATCGGGTTGTTGCGTGTGGGAAACAGCGACGGCAGCGGAAGCACCTGAACACCGAGCGACGGCAGCGAAAGCAACAACGACAGCGAAAGCACCTGAGCACCGAGCGACGAGCGGCGAGTGAGCGACGAGCGAAGACGATGACAGAGAAAGAAAGCTGGGATGTCAGCAGAGTCGATGGAAACCTGTGAGGGCTCCAAAAACTCTGACGCAGGCGGTAGGAGCTCAGAAGGAGGTCCTTTAGAACCCGTGGGGGTGATCGTGAAAGGAGAATGGAACCAGGTAGTTAGGCAGAAGAGGAATAGGGCCTCTTACGACAACAAACCAAACAGAGTCACGACCTACCTGACCTTGTTCGTGAGAGGGTACCTGAAAGGATGGCTCCCCATAAATCTCTCTCGCGTCTTCGATAGAACAGGGGCGGTGATGGATGTGGTTATGCCAAGGGACAAGGTCAGTAGAGAATATAGGGGCTTTGTAGAGCTCAGAGGCTGAGCTATCCAGAGCAATCCTCATGCTTCATGGAGAGAGCTTTGGTGGGAATCCTCTGCTGGTACAAAGGGTGTGATTTGGACCGGATCGGCAACCTTCGATGCCAGATCCCCCACCCCATGTGCCTTCAAAGAGGGCACCTAGGCTCCATCGCCCAGTAGGTTCTTCTAACAGAAACACCCGCTCCTTCAAGGAAATACTCCTTGATCGTGCAGGGTCGCAAAACTCGATGCAGCCTCTCCATCCCGACCCAGCCCTCCTCATCGGTGTCCCCAAAGCCGATACAGTCTACAGGCAATAGCCCGGAGAAGGTAGACATTGTGCATGAATTACATATCTCAGTCGAGAGACTGGAAAAATCGAAAAAGGACCTTAAAGACTCGGTAGTTATCACAACTAGAGAGGAGGCGTCCATTCCTCAAGTCCAAGCATGGATTGATGGATGCACGAGAATCCGGCCGGATTCTTACTACATCAGACCAATCGGGCATAACAAGCTTTGGTGCACAATCACTCCGGGGCCGGGCTTGGATAATCTGCTCATGGCAGGGGTGATTCACACAGACGGTCTAGTCCTTCGAGTTCAAAATTGGGAGGATTTCTCTATGTTTGGAAAGGAGGATGTGTGGATCCTCATATGGTGGATCCCCTTGGAACTGTGTTTTGAAGACTTCTTCGTCTCCGTTGCATCGTCTCTTGGGACCTTTATAGAACTCGATCCCCCGACGAAGAACGGTGAAGAAATGGGTGTCGCTAAGGTGCAAATTCGACGGAACAAAGGTGAATCGCTTCCAAGCCACATCCAAGTCTCTGCAGATGGAAGGATACTCAACCTCCCCATCTAGAGGGAGGAGCCTAATAGGCCAGTACCAAGGTGGGGTGATCGGTGGAGAGCGAAGATTGCTGTGACGCTCCTAGGAAACACTGGTGCTCGAAATCTATGTACCCGCGGTGCACCAAACCATTTCTCGACTGCTACAGCTACAGGTTCTGACACCTCGAGCAGTCCCCCAATCCGTTCAGAGACGCGTGTCGCCCCCGAATTGATGCGTGGCCGGCAGTGCAATCCTCTCCACACACGTCTCCCCAGTGCCAGTCTCAGGTGCTAATCTCAATGTCGCTACGCCACGTCGTCCCGCTTCGAGGGAAAGGCGGGTCGAGAATGCGACACGTCAGTGGCGCCTGATCGATGATTTAGCCTGTAGCACAAGTGGGTTCTCTCCTAACTCAGGAGTCTCGCGTGTGAGATCCTAACCTGACAAGGGTCAAGTATACGAACCTCCTCTCGGGCCTCAAGTGTCGGGTCTAGACCCAACGCACTTGGATAGCCTCTTAAACTTAAATCATCCAACCTTATCGGAACCGAAACCACATAGCGTCCTGATTCCATTCCATCCGAGAGATGAGGGGTCCGTCCAAATACCCCAAATCCAACTGTTGTCGCCCCTCAAAATAGCCCGCGACGCAAGTCCAGAGAACGTCTCCACCAGCTCAAACAGATTTCAGCCCTTTGAAAGACGGTGTAGAGTTCAACTGCTTCTCTATGCTATTGGAGAACCCCTATACGCCGATATCCTCTATTCACTCCAGCCCATCTGTAATCTCTGATCAGATGAACTAGGGCCTCCTGACGTTGTTCCAGGAGGACTGTGGAGTCGAGGTCATCGAAGCGGAGCCTCTTTAGTGCTGCGTAGGATTAGTTATGGCTCCCACCAAAGGAGATGGCCTCATATTCATCGATGCTGCCCACAAAGCAAGAATACTCAACACAATCCACAAGAAAAAGTGGGTTAGGGATGCGATCGGTCACGTGGGGAGATCCCTGGGTCTGTCTTTCCGGGACTGCCCTGAGGACTTCATGACTTTATTCTAGTGCGTCGAGTCGCGCGGTAGGCCCTTCTCAGCCTCACCTTCCCCCCATCATTGTCCTCCCAGATAAGGACATAGCAGATATCGGCAGCACCCAAAATCGAAATCCAGTGAGCCAAGCTCACTCAGCCTATCGATGGCTCTTTAGTGTAATCGGGGCAGTAAGGTTATCAAATGAAGGTTATCTCGTGGAATGTAAGGGGAGTGGGGTCCAAACAAAAGCGATGCCTCATCAAAGATCTATGTAGAGACAAAATCTAGACATCATTTGTATGCAAGAGACCAAAGTCCTAGCATTCGACGATAGACTAATGGGTACGTTATGGAGTGCAACAGATGTAAAATGGTTAGTGTTGGATTCAATTGGCAGTGCAGGCGGCATCTTCCTAGCATGGAGGTCGTCCCGATGGATTCTGCAGAGAAGCAGGATAGGAGTGTTCTCCGTATCCGCTATTCTGCAAGAGGTAGTGTCAGGAGTTCAGGTTTTGGTTGCAGCAGTATATGGGCCAACATTGGACGCTAGCAGGTCTGCTTTCTGGGAAGAACTAAGCAGCATCTGTCAAAGCTTCAAGGGCCCTCTCTGTATCTCTGGGGATTTCAATGTTATCAGATCTGTAGTTGAGAAATCTCACGGGTAGCGTAGCACTCCCACAATGGTAGCCTTCTCGCAATGGATTGAGGATAAGGAACTGATAGGCCTGCCTCTGCTAGGTACCAGATTCACCTGGTCTAATGGTAGAGCCTCTCCAATTCTATCCCGATTGGATAGATTCCTTTTATTAAACGATTGGCTCGATCTCTACCCTACGGTCTCCTAGTCAGCCCTTCCTAGAGTCACGTCTAATCACTCTCTAATTCTTCTATCGAATGCGGAACACAATTGGGGGCCAAGGCTCTTCAGGTTTGATTCATCTTGGTTTAAAATAAATGGTTTCTATCCATTGCTAGCTGAATGGTGGGTTAGCTTTCAGGTCGATGGTTTCGCAGGGTATGCTTTGTTTTCTAAACTGAAGCAGCTGAAGGATCGCCTGAAGCAATGGAAGCAGGCAGTATTACGTGCTAGAGAGCAGGAAACAGAGCAGCTTCTAGCCGAGCTACACAAGATAGACCAGAAAACCGAGTCCTCCCCCGTCCCCTACGTCGATGAGGAGCAGAATCCAACTGATTCAAACACTATCCTCGAGGGCTATAGAAAAGGAAATAGCATGGAAACAGAAGTCAAGAGCAAAGTGGATCAAGGAGGGCGACAAGAACACCAGTTACTTCCACAGAAGTGCCAACATCCATGCCAACTGCAACAGGATTTCCAGCATTATAGTGGAAGGGGTCAGAATCGAAGACGAGGAATCCATCGCTGCAAAGGCAGTTTCACACTTCAGCTCCTTGCTAAAAAACGAAGGATGGTAGCGTTCAGGCCTGGATCATCTTCAGATAGATAGCATTTCGTTGGATGAAGCCTCTCAAATGGAAGCACCATTCTCAGTCGAAGAGGTGAAGTCAGCAATTGATTCCCTTGGCAGTGATAAGGCCCCTGGGCCGGATGGTTTTCTAGTTTTGTTTTTCCAATGGTTTTAGGAGGTCATATGTGTAGACGTGATGGCTTTCCTCAAGGAGTTTTCTGAGAGAGGTAGATTGTCCAAAGGTTTAGCTTCCTTCATCGCCCTTGTCCCCAAAATGCCAGGGGCTGCCTCCTTCAAAGACTTTAGGCCGATCAGTTTGGTTGGAGGGCCATACAAAATTCTGGCGAAAGTTCTTTCCTCTCGGCTCAAGCAGGTGATCGGCAGGGTAATTTCAGGCCACCAAAGCGCATTCATAGCCGGGAGACAGACAATTGACAGCGCGTTAATAGCAAATGAGTGCCTTGACTCTAGTCACAAGGCTAGGGTGAAGAGCTCGGTGTATAAATTGGACACTGAGAAAGCTTACGATCACGTAGATTGGAACTTCCTCGACTACATGATGAAGAGGATGGGCTTTGGGGACATACGACGCAGGTGGATAAGAGAATGCATAGGCTCGGCATATTTTTCAGTGCTCCTAAACGGATCTCCCAAGGGATTCCAAGGGATTCTTTAAGAGTTCTAGAGGCTTAAGGCAAGGTGACCCCCTGTCCCCTCTCCTTTTTCTGATAGTGGTCGAGGCCTTGTCAAAGCTCTTGCTAAAAGGTACATCAGTAGGCCTCCTAGTAGGCATTCAGATAAAAGACATGAACAGGATAACGCACATCCAGTTTGCGGATGATACGCTAATTTTCTGTGAAGCTAACTCTGAAAAGCTGCAAAATCTGAGGACAACTATCTGCTGTTTTGAAGCTGTGTCGGGATTGAGAGTTAATCTTGCCAAGTCGAAGTTATTCGGGGTTAAACTAGAACCCGAGGAGCTCGAGCACTTCGCTGGCATACTCCATTGTTTGGCCGCGACGCTCCCGGCCACCTTCGTGGGGCTGCCCTTATATGTATCGGCAGCCCTCCAAAGTCTCATTGGGAGAAGATTGTATCCAGAATTCAAAAATACTTGGCAAGATGGAAATGTCGATACTTATCACTGGGAGGTCGTCTCACCCTCATCAAGGCGGCCCTGTCGCATATGCCGATCTACTACATGTCCTTGTTCAGATGCCCAAGGAAGATTATATCATCTATCGATAGACTAAGATGGGACTTCCTCTGGCATGGCAGGGAGGAGAGGAAGTTCCATCTCTTGCGATGGGAAGAGGTGTGTAAGCATTACAAGGCAGGAGGGGTGGGCGGGCGTAAAGGACTTAAAGGTGATGAATTGGGCTCTTCTTGGCAAGTGGATTTGCAGGCTAGGCACAGAAAATGGGGCCCTGTGGAACCTGCTCATCGATGGTAAATATGGAACGTCTGCGGGAGGTTGGTGGACCAAGGAATCCTCACTCTACAAGGCTTCGGCAATTTGGAAAGAAATCCTCAAGCAGCACCCAGTTGTGTCGAGAGGTGTGGCCTTCGAGTTGGGTAAAGGGACTAGAATACGATTTTGGACAGACCCCTGGATCAGCCCCACCCCGCTGAAAGAAAGGTTCCCAAATATTTATCTCCTAGCTCCCACAAAGGACTGCACTGTAGCTGACTGCTATGTTTTCCAAGGCAAAAACATCGTGTGGAACCTGCCAAGTAGGCGCGACTTGCGGGATTGGGAGGTTGCGGAATACGTCGAATTGCTGAGTTGCGTCGCTGCAGCATCCCCAGATCAGTCCGCTGAAGATTCCTTAATCTGGAGATTGGCTAAAGATGGCTCGTTCTTGGTTAAATCATTGTACACCTCTCTCCTCATCAGTCCGGTGCCTCATGAAGATCAAAAGGTACATTGGATCCGGAAGTACCTGGCCCCACCAAAAATCCAGGCCTTCGGTTGGCTCGTTTGCAAGCAGAAAATTCTAATTGTCGACAATCTATGCAAGAGAGGTATGGTCTTTGTTAATATTTGTCTTTGCTATATGTGTAACGAAGAATCTGTGGACCACTTGCTGCTTCACTGCCCTTTCTCTTCTCAAATCTGGGCGGACTTCTGTTTTCGGTTTAGCGTTAGTTGGTGCGCTCCATGTTCAACAACACTTTTTCTTCAAGCCTGGCAAGGGGTTAGCTTTGGCAACCTCAGAACCTTACTATGGAGGATGGGCATCCTTGCGGTCTGGTGGGCAGTTTGGGAGGAAAGAAATCAGAGATGTTTCTTGGACGTATCTACTCCGGCTCACGCAGTTAGTTCTAGAGCCAAGCATTTGCTGGCGGAATTGGCGTCCCAATCAGATAGGTTAAAGGGTCAGGATTTGGCTTTTATTGGCTTGTAATGGTGGTTATCTACGAGTCTCTGCCCTCTCAGCAGATTCTTCTTTTTGTATTAACTCTTTCTTTTAATATATATCTCGTTACCTTTCAAAAAAAATAAAATAAAAAATACATTACTGAGCAGATGAAGGGAAGTGTGAAGTCTATATAGAAGAACTGAAGAATTTCTATTGCATGCAACCCCTGGAGGGTACATTATTATATCTAACAACCTGAGCCAGCACATTAATATAAGAACGTGGTTGGAGCAAGTCCAATATTCAGAGATTACTTGATTTGGTAGAGGCGTTCCTTAACAATTGTTACACCCTGGTCTCCCCAACATTTGCCTGACCTTTATGAAAGATGCGGAATTCATTAACCATCTCTTCATTCATTGCTCTTTTGCTTAAAATGTGTGGGAGAAGTTCCTAGTTCTTTTAAAAGTGTTGTGCGTTATGCCAATGACAATTGAAGACCTTCTCATGACTAGGCATGCTTTGTGTGTGTGTTGGGGGGTGGGGGTTAGTAGGGTAAAGCTAAAGTTGTGTGGGTGGGCCTCTTGTTTAAGGTTCCTGATGACTGTAATGTGCCTCTTTTGTGTGGGGTAAAGCTAGAAGTTGTGGGGTGGGTCTCTTGTTTAAAGGTTCTTGATGATTGTAATGTACCTCTTTTGTTTGGGTTGTAGCTTTTCACGCTTATTCCTTGGTGCTTTTCTCTAATGAAGGTTTCACTGCCTTTACAAAGAAAAAGACAAATCCATTACCTAACCAATAAAAGGAGAGAGAAAAACTAGTACCCATCTTTGTATCTGGCAATGGCAACTACTGGTTGGAGAAGCTTTTTGGGGTTCTATCTTGATCTTTAGCTTTCGATTTATTTTGTCACTGCTGCTAAGGATACTCACAAATAGGACTGAAGTCCTCCCCACAGCACATGTGATGGCATTGAACCCATGCTAATTCAGAATGTTTATCAAGCAATCTGCAGCTGAGCATGCCCTTGCCTGTTAAACATGCCAGCCCACTCATCAAGTGGGCACTTATATGATAGAAATGGATGTCTAAAATAAGTTGACCAAATCGACTCCCCTCCCCGGCATTACCTGATGCATGTGGTTGCAGGTGATTGTGTGCATCCACAGGGAATAGTCTCCCCTCATAATGGGGCAGGGACACCTTGTGTTGTCAAAAAAAAAAAAAAAAAGTTGACCAAAAGGTCTGCATGTACCATACACGTGTGGTCCATTGGATGAGTGTACCTCGTTGGGGTATGTTTTAGGTGGGCATCGCCTGATCAACAGCTTGAATCTCAGGGTCCTTTGAATTTATCTTTCTTTGCATGAGTAGTGCAATCAGATTATCTACTAGTTTCCATCAGTTACTGGAATTGCATGTGTCACAACAGAGTGTATTTTTGCTATACAAATCAACATGCTTGACGAATAGTCTAGCTTCTGCTCTATGTTGAAGCTGGCATTAATACAGTCCTTTTGAATGGATCCCTTTTTTTTATATAAAAAAAAAACTTTGTGCAGGTAAATTATCTAGCAGATAGTAGCCTTGAGATACTGGATGATCCTTCTACCGCTGCAATGCTAGAGGTAATTAAAAGAGTTACAATCAGAGCATTATATGTTTGTTTGTTTGTCATGCAGTTTCCCGGTATGTTGTAATTCTGATATTTTACATGATTTCTTCATCCTATCCTTTCTTTTCAGGTTGGTTTACTGTATGCACAACGAGATCCATCTTTCATTCGTCCCATCACTCGAGGTATTGAGAGGTGTCTTGTCAGATGGTGAGCTATTCTAACTCGATCACCGCTATTTGTTCAGGATGGTTAGTTCTGGTATGGTGTATATTCAATTCTTCTGTTCTGGGGCTGCAGGCTTGTCCAGCAACGGATGCAGCTGAGCTTTCAGGAGTCACTTCAGTTCCTGTTGCAACGAATTATACGTGGCCGGAGCTATCGGCATTTGATGAAAGAAGCAGGCTATAAATAGACCCAGGAAGTATGATACCATACTTGCATTACGATTCATTTACCTGCAATTACGTCGGAATTGTGGGTCTTTGATTTCAATTCAAAGAAGAAGAGGCGTGTTTTCTTCAGACTGAGGATATGGATAGTTTCATCAAGCCTTCTGAATTTGTAAATGTGGGCCTGTGGTTAGGTGATCCAGAGCGTTCTTCATACACCCTTACTCTGACTAGACCATGCCATTAAAGTTGTCCCGATGAGCAATTGTAATCCTTCAATCAAGAGCCTGTAAATAGAATGTCGCCATCATCATAGCCTTGTCCCTGATGGGGTTGGCTTCTCATGGTAGCTTGGAAAAAGTTCAACGATCATCTACCCACACGAAGTCAACCCTCCACTGCCCAGTCTGGGGAACAGCTGGTGCAATTGCCACCAGGTGCAGTTCATCAACAAACACCCAACGCTGTTTTCGGTAAGTTAAAGTTTCAGGGAAATAGACAAGCTATCCTTGTCCTGGAAAACATAAATGTCAAAGCTTAAGTTAAATGACTAAGTTGAACAAAACCACAGGGAAAAGGCTGTGATCTGGGTAGTATACATTTCCTGCCATCCAAATGCCCAAGATTTATATGAACAGGTGCATTGCCTCTGGAAGTAATGAGCCTGTAAATGACCAAGTTGAACAAAGCCACTTGGGTAGAAAGTGGTGAACTGCCCGGCATACATGACTTATGATCCACATGCCCAAGATTTATATGGACAGACGCATGACTTTTGGAAGTAATGAGCCTCTAACTAGATAGTTAAACAAAAGAAAGTACTGCAACAGTTCAAATTGAATGCAAAAATCTGGGGGAGATTTTATTTATTGATAGTGGAGCACATTTGATTGACAGTTTGGATCATGCAACATGTGCTGTCTTTTACAAATTCAAGGTCAGGAATACTACAATGGTATTACAAAAACAGTTGCCTTACGTCCATAAAGGCCATTATGTGAAGGAAACGGTCACATCCCTTAGGCGACATGGGCATGTATCGGTCCATTGCAGGAAAATGGGCCATGTTGGCCTGTTTTGGTTGACACAGGCTGATACGTTCAGTATTGGCACCATTATGGGGGCAATATGGCTGTTAAAGGCTTATACAACCATAAAGGGTCAATACAACCATAAAGGGTCCAACGTTGTCAAATGCGATCGCATATGCGATCGCGATTGCATATGCGCATGTATGTGAAGAGATTGCATATGCCATGATGGCATATGCGAATATGCAATCTTGGCAAGTATGCCATGGCATACTTCATTATGCGATTGCATACTGCATACGTGATCGCATATTGCCCAATGGAACTTTATTTTTATATTTTATATTTTTTGTTGCAATTTCAGTCACTTTTGCCTATAAATAGGCACTCAAATCCCCTCCATTTTCACTTTTCTCTACTCTAAAGCTTAAAATCTCTAACTCTCTTTTATTCCTCTCTCTCTCTCTCTCTCTTTACGTATCTTTCTCCTTTTGTTTTAAGTTTTTAATAATTAATGCTCAGGTGGTAGACTCTCAGGAGTTTCAACACCTGGTCAAGGGTTCGAGTATCCATAGGTGGTGAAATTCCACTAGCGTGAGTGTGTGTAAAATAAAAAAAATAAAATTAAATTAATTCTCTCTTAATGTAGCTTGTAAATTGTTTTATTGAAATTTATGTAAATATAATAGAAATAATTAACTACATAACTTAATGAAACACTCAAATTACAATGAAATAAGTAAAATAAGCTATCCAATCGCTTTTACTAATTAGGCAAAAATTCTCTAATTTTCTAGATTTTTTTTTTTCAAAATTTCCCCTTTTCAATTTTTTTTTTTTTTTAATTTTTCAAAAAAGAAAAGAAAAGAAAAGGGATCGCATATGTGATTATGCGATTGCATATGCGATTTGACAACATTGAAAGGGTCCAATATGAAAGTTTTTATTTACAAATTTCCTCTTGCGTTTCCACTTCTTTATTAATTTCAACCTTGAAGGAAGCTTCGGAACTAATTTGAAATTAATTTCAAGCTTATTTAGATGATTAAAACACACAATTTGAGTGGGATTTGATGAACTGAAGTGGAGCGGACCATTTTGGGAAACATTAGAAGGGGTAAATCATCAAGTTTTTTCAATTTTCCATCTTTTTGGGTTGCATTTATATGTAGTGGGTCCTCATCCACTAAATCATGCTTGATTTGCGTTCAATTAGGGCTAATTTGTTTGACTTTCAGCTGTTCAAGCCAACACTGCTTGACAGACACTGCTCTTACCAAAGAATGGCCCATTACACCACCAAATTCATGTCCAAAACCAAAAAAGAACACATTTGGGATCCTCACATTTTCAATAATTTTACCAATAATTTTTGAGATTTTTCCCCAAGAAGAATTTCCACGTATTGACTGATACGGTCCGTAATGTATCAGCTAGCAAGCTGGCTGATATGCAGGGTGATACCGTTATGTAATAATGCTATGCATATCCTTGGGTTTTGGATTACATTATTCCTCGTTGGAGAATCTGTCTAGTTTTGATACCTGCTGAGTTTTCAACTTGAGCTCAGAATGGCATTTAGTTAACAATTGTGTGTGTAACATTTCAGACCGGTGCTATTCAAGCAAATTCAATTTTTTGTGAACGCGGTGCCTTTGCTGGGTTCACATGTAAGTACTGTTAGTTATTGTAGCTCTCAAATGTTCCTGTTCATTGCTTTTCAAAGCTCATTTGGTGTTCATGAGGAAAACCTTGAGGTCATGTCAAGTCCATTGTCTTTCCCTTTCCAACAAAAGGCAACTCCATATCACTCTCCACTACATGGTATATGTGACTATATTTATTTATTTATTTATCTTCTTCTTTCTTTCTTTCTTTTTTTTTTTTAATTTTTTTTTTTAAATAATATATTTCTTGCTTAAATTCTCGATTTGAAACACGATCTCGTATATTTACTTGCAAGTTTTAACCACCCTGTGTACACTGGGATCTACTGGATTACTTTACAGCTTTCTTATGATTGGTTCATTCAAGTAATCTGGTAGCTTTCTGAGGTCTTCTAAAATAAACCATGGCTGCAGGGTTGTATGGTGTATGGTTCTTTTGTTTGACTGATAGATCTTATTCTGTTCAGAAAAAAAAAGGAGAGATCTTACAATCCATGCTTCACACTCAAGCGACATGATTTGTTTACTGCCCTTTCTTTTTCTTTAAATGCTGTCAATCAGAAGTTCTAACCATTGCAACATGATTACATGGATGCTCATCTTTGTGGTTTTACTTCTCTAGTGAGCTACTTGTGATTTGATTTAACTAGCATTGTGTCAGACTCCATCATTTTCTCTTTGTGAATCCATGTTTCGACATAGTATCAGGGCCCATTTGGGCAACAACGAAAAACCATTCCAACTTATTTCTGTCCAACAGGCTTGGCACATGTGTCAGTGCCTGTTTCGAGAGTTGACCAATGGTTCAGATTTATCCCACTTATGCGGGTCATCTGAAGGATGCATGAGCTTGATTTTCAGTGAGGGTATGGTCATGTGATGGATGGTTTGGATCCTGCACACTTGGGATGCATTGGCACATGTGCATGTTGGAGTAAAACATCCCCTCCCCAACTCTTTTTTTTTTTTTTTTTACACAAAAGAGCCGAGATATATTTTTCAGAATTGAGACATTGTTGCTGGTAGAAATGATTAAAAACATGATATAAGGGTGTCATGCAAACATGGCCCCTTTTATGTTCCAAGGGATTTCCTATATGAGTATTAGATTTAAGATACTGGTGGTTTCTGGCTCACACTAATTTGTTTTGTTATACATGAACAGTTGCCGGGAGAAGCTGCAGAAAGGGTTTCTCTAGAGATTGATACAATGTAAGATCATTTCTTTTCCCCCTGAGATGCTGATCATTCTCATATTGCATTAATGTACGATGGTGGTTGATAAAATGTCTTCTGGATTCCACTTAAGATTGTAAGCAATCTAGGTGTTACTAGTTACAACAGTTGCATGCTCTTTTTGTTTTTGTTATTTATGAATTTTCTTCCTATATTCATGTTTGAGAATTCATTTAGCCGCTGTTACATGTGATATCTTCAGCACTTGTTAGACATATCTGGTACACAAAATTGATCTAAAACATGGAATGCAGTCTTTGAAAGGTAAGATGTTGGAGCCCTCCAAACATAATAACAAAATTCCTCATCAGTGTTACCAGGACATGTGGCATGGGTGCCAACTGCCCACTGTCAGTGTCCGGCATAGTGGCTGCAAATTCCAAAAATCTAGGCATGGAATACTTTTGTATTCAAATAATTAACATTTGTTTGGGGTGTGTTTTGCTGCACCAAATATCATGAAATTTTATGATCTTCGGTGCAACCAAAGACACCGTATATAAATAAAATGAAAAAAAGAAGACTTAAACATTAAAAAGAAAGGAAATTAGAAAAGAATATTCATATAGGTTGACTAAAATTCAGTTACCAGTATTCTAAACCAATAACTTATTGATTAAAAAACTTTGCTCTCTTAAAATATTAGAGAATCCTTGCAAAAGAACCAAAAAGCAAAAAGATCAACAAAGCTTGTGCGCACTTATTCTCACATGTCCCATGATTAACAGATTGGAAGTGACACACCGGTTGGACTCCACCCAGCTGATAACTTCCCACCTGTTAAGTCCATGCGACTTCCAACCCATTCAATATCTTGCCCAAACCACAAGGATCACCTATAACCACTCATTGAGTAGGCCACACTTATATTTTTCTTTTTATCAATGGCTAGACATTGTTTTCTATGGCGTGGCCCACTCGATGAGTGGATAGAGCTGATTTTTTCATAAGGTGATCCTGATTGTGTGGCCAAGCTATTGGATGGGTTGGATGTCACATGCACTTAATAGGTGGGAAGCTATCAGCTGCGTGGACCGTAACTTGTAGTCCCACCAGTTGGATTTGAGACCTGCTCTCTCTCTCTCTCTCTCTCTCTCTCTCTCTCTATATATATATATATATATATATATATATATATATATATATAATGAAAAAAATCATGAAAAGGAGAAGTCCTTGCAAGTAATTTTCAACAACAAGAGAATGGAGGCAAGTTGATGGTGAGAGTTAGATAAAATTCACCTAAGCCGTTCAAAACAAAAAAAAAAAAAGCACAAAAAAAGTTATGAATAGAACAATTAAAAAAAGAAAGAAAAAAAGGAAAAAAAAAAGAGAGAGAGAGAGAAGAAAAAGAAAGAAAGAAAAGAAATCATGAAAGATGAAATGAAAGATTTGTGGAGAATTTCTGGACACTGAAGCGTCCAACCCAGCACTTTTGATGTCGTCACTAGGATACTTAGTCCGAATAGATTTCAAAGTGTCATATCATTTATTGAAGTGTCCCCAAGTGTCGGCACATAAAAACCCAGAAAGTAGAAGTTTCCAGGTAACACTGTTCCCCGTTCTTTTTTCCTTTTTTTTTTTTTTCCCGTGAAAGAAATCTCCGATTTTTTTACCAAATTTTTAAAAGGAAAAAAATTCTGGATAATTCTTGAATTAATCCATGTATATGTTGGGTCGATTCTCTTTTACGAGTAAAAACTAAAGGAAAATTTTCTTGATTTGCAGGTTGTGGAAAGTCATGACAGTGATGCCTCTTGGTGTGGAATGCCTGAATTTTGACTGTGCTATTGCTTGGCATCAGTCTGGCGATTTCAAGATGGGCAGTGTCAACCGGTGAATCTAGCTTCTAGCACACCATTCATTGATCTTTATTGTTGTTCTTTTAACTTGTATTTGATGATTTTGTATGATTACAATGGTTAATAAACATCTGGGAAGGAAAAAAAAATATATGAAAGGAGTTGGAATAAACACTGGTTACCACACGACTTTTTTACACTTGGAGTTCCTATGGGAACGTATGGCGGCAAGATCTGTACCACTCATTTAGCTGGTCACATCATATACAGGCCACTGCCCATAATTCAGGCCGGATTATCCTGGCAATTGAAATATTTTATTTTTATATTTGTTTTACATGGCCTTATTCCTGTGTCATCGCCCATATGTGATTTTACATGTCCTTATCATTGGCAACATCGCAATTACTGTTAGTTGGCTGATACATATTTGTAATGCTAGTGTGCAAATAAGCAGTATCATGTAGGACAGCCTGGTGATTTTGTGTGATGTTTGTGGAATACCATAACCTTGATCAGCTTCACGTTGAATGATGTTGAGACAATTTGGGCAAGCTTCTGACATCTTCGTAAGGTATCATCATCAGATATTGAGTTCTAATTTTCAGCCTCGACTGATCATCATTGGACATTTGAGTTCTAATTTCAACTTTTAACATCTTATATAGATTGTTCCTGATCTACCTCTTTTGTTATTCCAAACCAAGGTTACTTGGATCGAAGGATGCTCCAGTATTGAGGTGGTACGTGAACAAGTATTGTAGCATGCTACTTCATCCAATGCATGGGTACACTAGTGTTGGGATCATGTGGACTGCTTTGGTACATCCGTGATCACATTTAATATAGTTTCTTATAAGAATAGATATTATAATTTACTAGGGTCTGGCACATTCAATGCATTTTGAGAGGGGAGAGGGGAGAGAAGGGAGAGAGGAGAGGCTGAGGAAGAAGGTGGGGCTACACGTAGGTGCGTGTTACATAGAGAAAAGGAAATTGTGGGCAATCTAGACTCAGTCTACCTTGTTGTGGACCATTTGATCCTCCGATGTGCTCGATATAACTCCCTAACAAGAGATCATCGCCTCTCGAATTTATGTCATTGCTTCTCTGGCAAAATCTCAACCATCTTCATTTTTGCGATGAATATACCTTCTCATGACGAGTGTTTCCATGTGTAATTGCATCATCACCGTCATCATTATCATCTAAGCCTTGTCCTAACTAATTGGTATCCGCATTATAAATCCTTTTGGGGGTGTTTGGACAATAAGTTACTTAGGGCCCATTTGGCCAGTTGGATTGGAAGGGATTGGAAGTTAAATCCCAGGAATGGCCGGGCCTGCCAAACAGAGTCGGTGATCTGATCCCAATCCCATGGATCTTTAGACAATCCACTGACAACACCATCATTACCTTTAAATCCCATCCAATCCACCCTAATCCGTTCAAATTTGCCTGGGACGTGTTTGGTTGGTGGGATTGGAAGGGATGGGAAGGTTTAATCCCCGGATTGGCCAGGCATGCCAAACAGACTGGATATAGCAATACAGGGATATAGCAATCCCATGGATCTCAAGACAATCCACTGACTACACCATCATTACCTAGAAATCCATGCCATCTACCCTGATACCATTCAATTCCTTCCAATGCACCCGGCCAAATGGGCCCTTAAGATAAGCTACTTATTAAACTGAAGTCATTAAGTAACTTCAAATTAAAAAACTATTTATAATTTATCATAAGCCAAACTTACGTATCTTAAATAAGATACTTATCCACTGTTGTAAGTATGCCCTTTCTGCCATTCCACTTTGTCAAGGGCTATGACTTCAATTAGACGATAGGTCGTTTGGCATTTCCCTAGTGCATTAAAAATGTGCTTTTAGGCCCGACTTCTCTTCTTTCAGAGCCTTCAACTTACACAAACTCCTAATTGTGAGGGTAAAAATGTTAGAGCCAGTGATGTTATATAAAGTTGTAGAAATTATGAACTGTAAATGTTATAATTATCCATCTCACATGGATAGTATTATGGTATATGCATCGTATGGCATCATCCAAGTATAAATCTCTATGTTTTTCATCGCAACTTGATCAAAACTAAAAGAGCGCAGAACCATAATTTCAGGTCATTGAAAATAGCAATCTATACTGCAAAGGACCCAAGATCTTGACCATCTGATTCTGGACATAAAAAATAGGGGGGTTGGCCATTTAGGTAACATTGTTCCAAAGAATAGCATCAAACAATATAAATTTATTATTTTATCTATCTTGAGATGCTTGCATTAGACAATATATTATCTGATTCTCAACCATCCTGAATTGTAGGCATATGTGTTGTGTTAATGTATACGAACTACTAAAACCACACCACACCACACCACACCACATTGTCTTCCAGAACACATCAGATTTCCAAATTCAGTGTCCAAGCATTATTTCAGAGCGCCTATCTGTCCTTGATGAGAGTAGATTATGGAGGTAAGAAAAAAGAGTTTTTAGGGCGATAGGAGTGAGCAGCCTTCCTTGATGAGAACGAAGACACTGCCGCCGTCTCCTCTCGAGATACGTAGCTCTTCGTCAAGGTAAGTGGTCAGCAACCATGATTGTGCATTAGTGCTGGTGATTGGAATTTTCAGCGGAGGTTGGCTGGAGATGCTCTTGACGACAGATGACGCTGTGTCCTGGACTGAAGATATTATGCCTTTGAAAGGAGAGAGGTCGATCTTTTGGCCCAGGAACTCCACGTTTTCTGGGACAACGATGGAGTCTGTCAGCTGGGGTGTGCCTATAATTCCTTCTTCGAACTTGATCTGGAAAAACCCAACAGCCAAGAGTCTATTAGTTTTGCTTACATTGCATTCAATCTTCTTCTTTTTTTTTTTTACTGGTCCATTACTCGGGCCAATTTGCACTGCAGGTGGGGCCATAGAAGACAAGACAGAAGAGTGATTTATTTTAACTGTCAGTTTACCAAGCAGACTCTGGCCCACATGTGTAAGCATTGTTTCCAACCGGATGGAATGGAAAGCTCAGCTCTTCCACACTTGTTCCATATGGTCACATCCCACTTCCCATCAGATTTTGATAAAATGGTGAGGACTTTTGTTACAACCAACGTTTCAAATCATTCTATTAAAGTATCGGTTACAACTAATACTCTTACATATTGCTGGGCTGTTTCGGGCTGATACGGGCATGGATTTTTTATTTTTATTTTTTAAAGGCTCGTCTTGTTTTTGTTGGTATCCAGGATCCACACAGCAAGTGGCACGTGTAATACGAGAGGAGGCGGCTCACGTGCAATGCACATGAAATCAAGTCATGTTTGGTAGGATATGTGGCTCATGAGTCATTTCAAGACAACAAACGCACGGACTTTCGGCCTTGTCTCTTGCTGGAGACACAAAGCCGTGGCTTCATTTCCACCTTAAGACTTCTGTGATGTGTAGGATGATTAGGACTGCTAGACCACAGCTCGAAAAAAACAAATAAATAAAAAGGAAAAATATAAATCTCAGACTCTAGATGTCTTGTATGCGTACATGTTGGCATGTGTGGCATGTGTGCTACTAGTGCAACGTGTGGAGCGTGTGCTTGAGTTTAGCAAAGCTCCCTCAGGGTAGGTTTGTGTGAAAAAAAAAAAAAACACAAGAAAGAAAGAAAGAAAGGGGAAGTGCCATGATTATCTTTTACATGACCATTCACAGGTGGACTGGAAAAAAGCAGGGCATCCTGATGGTATCAACGTCGTGGAATGCATCCAACCTGTATGATGATTGGTCAAGTGCTCACATGGGGCTATTCGTGTAGGTGGCTGCTTGACCAATCACGGCAAGAGGTCACAACCCACATTTGGTCACTTCTCCATATTCTGTAAGTGGCCTTGTGGGTGACTGCTTGACCAATCATGGCACAAGGACCAGCATGGGGTTCTCCTCAGTGGGAAGCCCTTTCATTTCTTTCAAAGTTCTAACACTAGGTCGCTCACTCACTCCATTTTACGTAGAGCTGGGCATCGAGTTGAGTTGTATCGAGTTAGGGTTGGCCTGACTCGATTTGGTTTTGAAATAGGCCTGACCTGAACTCGACTCAACTCGGTACTGAGTCCAGTATGCCCGAACCGATCCTAATCTGGGTCTAGCTTGGGCTAATCCGGACCGAATCTGACCCGATAGAAAGTACTGAGTTGGTTCAAGTTGGGACCGATTCGGATCAAGGGAGGGAGGAGGGTGGTGATGGTGGTGGGTGGTTGCCGGGCTTGGAAGAGGAAGATGAGGGAGGAAGAGAGTTTGGAATCGGGTCGGATGCAGCGTATAGGGTTAGAAATACTTAAAAATTATAAGTTTTTATTATATATATACTTGAATCCAAGTCGAGTCGGTTTCAGATTGAGTCGAATTTGACTAGATCGAGTTACTGGGTAACTCGAACTCAACTTGGTTTAAGTTCGGATTGGATGAAGCTTACTCAGTTTGGACTGACTCATCCATTCAGTTTGGATTGAGTCAGGTCCAATCGAGTCAGACGAGTCGAGTTAGCCGAGTCGTCCCATGCCCAGCTCTAATTGTATCCTCACCACCTTTGTTTTTTGCCACGGGAATAAGTGACTATTCCACAATTTACTTACCAATTATCTCATGAATGAAGGCCATTTTCTAATACTAATTACCAATCTCGAGAGTGATCACTTGAATTGATCACTCTTAGACAGACAAAATCTTTTTGTTTGATCTACAATCTATGATTAACCAATGCAGACATCCAAATAGGCTCTAGATGAAGAAATAAATAAATAAATAAAGCTGGATAAGAGGGTACAGATTGTTTTTGATTGATGTCTTAAATCTGTAAATCAACATGTCTCGATGCCAACGGTAAAATCCAAAATTTATCAAGTCGGTTGTTGGACACTTTAGGTGTCCCGTTCAATGCCGGGAAATCTCCAGGATTTCTTTCCAATTCTGTTTGGGAATCTTCTTAAGGCTATATATAAGGGTGTAAACGGGAGTAGGGCATATCTTAAGGATTTCTAATTCGTTCATAGGGTTTTTAAGGGCTTATAAGGGGATATTCGAGGCTTGTTCGAATTGGGTATTCTCTCTATCTCTTGTAATTTTTTGCTTTAATGATATTTGTCGCTTTGTACCGTAATTTTTTTCCGAAAGGAATTTTCCACATTAAATTCGGAGTCTTTGTGATTGGGCTTGATTGTGCGATTGGAATACTTTGCTTAGTTCATCCGTGTGTGCTTCCTCCTTATTGCCAGAGTGAACTCACTGATTACATCATGACTAAGGCCATGAGAGTGATCACTTGGGTCAGGGACCCTTGGTTGGTTTGATTGACAGCATGGAGTGTAGACAATCTAGGACTAATTAGATTTCGATCCAGTACCCCAAATGAAAAAAGAAAAAAGAAAAAAGAAAAAAAATGAAAAACAAGCTACCTGTACGCGTTTGGGACTCCGGACTTCGAATTTAGCGTTGGTGCTCAAGGAAGTAGTGGCCAAAGGGCCCTCGAATTGGACTGAATTCTGCACCGTCAATCCCTCAGAGTCGATGGTCTGTGAAATCTCTCCCACTTTCACCAGTGGAAGGCTCCTCCCCAACAGTGGAAAAAGATCCGAGAAAGAGGTGTACCTGAAATCAAACACGCCCCCCATTAAAAATAAAAGAAAGAAGCTTCTTCCACAATCAGTGAAAAATCCTTTCTCGGCTCTACTTACGCAAGAATCCATTTCCCATTGAGAAGTGTCAACGCCTCTGTAGGAGCAGGTGTCGGATTCTTAGCTTCCAATTGAGTAATAAACTCCAATATCTCAGCCCTCGTCTCGCTGCTGGCCTTAAGTCCTCTGTCAGTCCCGTACAGTGAATCAACTAGTCCCCGTTTCAGCTTATCCACCTCGCTCGGCTCTTCTTCTACCAGTGCTGTTGTCGTCGCGCCGCCCAGCTCCTCCTTTGGTTCTGGGCCCCACTCATCGTCCGTTGCTCTAGCGGGCTGAGCCCAATTACGAGTCGAGGCTGAGAATTTTAATCCATCGGTCGAGTTCTTGGACGAAATTATGATTGAATTGGATGGGGAAAACGGGTTGTTGAAACCCAATCGGCGGCACGGCCGATTGACAGAGAAGGTCTTGCATAGGAAAGGGTTGATGGATGAAACTCCGGCCATGATTATAATAGAGAGAGAGAGAGAGAGAGAGAGAGAGAGAGAGATGTGAATGTAGTTTTGAGAAGATGCTGAATTGAAACTGGTGGAGCTTGGAATTCAATAATTTTTATGTGACTTATATCAGCACGGAATCTCCTCTGGCGATTCTTATTAAGACACATGGACCAATGAGAAAGATGGGTTGTTGTCGTTTATTATTATTATTTTTTTTGTTGTAAGTTATAGTGCTGCTACTCCTTGATCTAGGTTGTTCATTAGGTCCAACCCACATTTCATGGACTACGGCAATGATTCGACAAATACTATATTAACCATTTGATGAATAGTCTTTAATATGGATGGTCAAGATCATTTATGCAAAAAATGGGCTAAATCGACAATTTAATTCCATTTATTTGTTAGGCCATCATCGATTCCTTATGATTGTAAAGGATCATTTTTATTATGCAATTGATGGCTATAAAAAAACAAAGACAAATCATCTATGGATTGGATCGCATAATTAGCCTGATTTTTGCACGGCAGTTCATGGAACTTTTAAAAAAATTTTTTTTTTTTGGATTTAGTAGACAGCTCAGATTGATTGATTGGACAGTTCAAATGGACCAGTCCAGCTAGGACCACCATCACATATAGTACTCCCCAGAGAGAGAGAGAGAGAGAGAGAGGGGTTGGATGAGATTTCTCCAAGCGCACTTTGGTCAAATGACCGTACCCATCCCATGAAGGAATGCATTTTTAACTTTTAGCTGCTAGTCAATTAACCGCCATAAAAATCAATACTTGAGTCGAATTGAGTCCCGTCACATGAGAAAAAGTCTCCTCATAATGAAGGCCTTGGATCTGAGTTTATGCCTCCGCAACCAACCAAAGGTGCTTTTAATTGCCTAACTGATCCATATGGGTGATACTTGATGGAGAAAACCCATGACACCTTACAACCCTTTTTCTAGTGGGCAAATCATCCAACTGTCATCTATATGTTTGACACATGGCAGCCATCTCATCTTCCATATCCTTGCAATAATCCAATGCATCATGCTAATTTGAGGGCACATGCATTTGACAGAGATATAGTAGAGGCATAAAAGGAAGAACTCAAACGATAATATGAAATGAAATGGACCCACAGGTGAAGGTGAAGATTTAAAGGTGCCTAAATCCTCTAGAAGAGAATCTTTATAGTGGTAGAGTTGATAAGTCTAAAAAGATCAACCATCGTGCAAGGCATCACAGATGAAACATCCATGGAGGATAACTACCCCTTATTATCAATAAGGGTAAAGTAGGGAGAGCCCTCAAAGAATGTGTCATCGATACTCATATATAGACATTGAACAATGTGGTCAAAATACCTATACCCTTTTTGTGTACAAAAATATCTAAGAAACAATCACTTGACTACTTTGGCATCAAGTTTGCTTTTGTTAGGTTCAAATTGATGAATAAAAGAGATGCCACCAAAAACACGAGTAGGCAATGGAAAATGTTCTAAGGCATGAAACATGGTAGAAAATGGAGTTGTTCCATTCAAAACTGTAGAAGGCAAACAATTAATGAGATGACAAGCAGTCAAAACAACATACCCTAAGAAACATTTGGAAACATGCATATGAGTGAGTAAAGATCTGGCCACCTCTAACAAGTGTCGA
Source organism: Magnolia kwangsiensis (assembly GCA_037074715.1). NCBI lineage: Eukaryota > Viridiplantae > Streptophyta > Magnoliopsida > Magnoliales > Magnoliaceae > Magnolia > Magnolia kwangsiensis. The sequence goes on from CM073585.1 coordinate 1,115,140, forward strand.
TTCTTCCTTTTAGCTACCCCATTCTATTGCCCACGAAGTCTGGTGTTAAATGTCAAGTGATGACAATGTCAAGTGATGACAAATATCATTGGAAGGAGGTGGACAAATATTTCAATGCATTATCAGACTGAAAAATCTATATATTAGTGTGAAATTGATTTTGAATCTCATGATGAAAAAAAATAAAAAATAACAAATGCAAGTAATCATCAATAAAAGCAATAGAATATTAAAAATCATTAAAACTTAGGATCCAAATAGGACCCCACTCATCTGAGCGTACTAAATAAAATGGAACGGAACATCTAATATCATGGCTTTTAAGAAAAGTAAAATGGTGGTGTTTTGCCAATTGCCATGGCTCACAATTGATTGAACTAAAGATAATGAAGGGACTAAGAGTTTTAAAGACTCCAAAGAATGGTGACCTAACCAACTATGCCATTATAGAGGTGATGTGCTAACATGGAGTACACTGCCAAAAATTCATGAAGGAAGTCTACATGGAGCAACCACAAGAAAAGAGTAAGAAAACGCTTACCGTTAAAACCTTCTTAGAATCATGGAAATTTTGAATCAAACTAATATTTTTGATCTCTTCGTTTTAGAGAAAAACACCTTATGAATGAGTTGATGGCAAAGAAATGTCATGAAGAGCCCCAGGAAGGTTTAAATGGTGAGAATTTTCATCCTTGTCATTTTCTATGGTGAGACCTGCTTGAGTTTTAGATCTAACTCATTTTTGGGCTCCTGTCCTGACATACACGACAGAAATGATGGACGAAGCAGATGTCATAAGGAGTTGTAGTTGGGTGGTGGGCCTATAGAGATTTTGATTACTTGAGCTCTTGGTAACAGGGATTGCAGGAAATCTCCTATCCTGCGGAACTCAATGGGCCCACTTCAATTTTTAGAATACTGAATTTAACAAGAAAAACTTTGATACTGTGATGGATGATACAAAGACACCGGATAATTACTTACGAATTGGAAATGTAACATACGAGTAATTCAAACTAAACCGATAAATTATGGCACCATTTTCGAAGGACCATGAACTGAAAATTAAGCTTGTCTAGATATTTGATCATCAAATTGGGAGCATCTATTTTATGGTTTAAAAAAATGAAATATGTTTATTTCAATAAAAAAATTGTCCTTGAACCATAGGTAAGGATTGTTCAACCAATTTGATATTGGGACTGTGACTCGTTTTACAATTTACTTTGTTTAATTTGAACTTTTTTATGCCACATCGTGAATGCTAGAAATTAGCACCCACAAGTTTTTGTCTTTTTTATATATATATATATATATATATATTAAATATATATATATTTTAAAAAAGTGGACTCTTGCCATGAGAAATTCATTCAAATATGAAGATGAAACTACACATTCGGGCAGGTCCCAACAAAACAATAAGGACCACACTTATCATATACACCTATAGTATACACCCCCAAGACCACCAATCTATCAGAGCTACTCGTGTTGCTCTTAACGGAATTTCTGAGCGCCCCTAAGTCCATCTTATCTAACCTGTAAAGGCCTTTGATGTAGTTTGGGAGAGCATACACGTTGTCATACACCATATCAATCTAGCTTGTAGCTCCTGCCTTTGCTAATCCATCAGCTGGGTCGTTTCCTTCTCTCGAGATTAGGAAAAATGCAAAGGTACACCTGCTCTTCAACGAGGAGATCCGAGTCCACCAATATCTCCACCGCCAGGTCGGTGAGGACCTCCCATTGAAGATATCAGCTGCACATTTCGAATATAATTCAAGCAGAATCTGGTCATATCCAAATTTTGCACATAGTACCATCGCATCATACAAAGTGCAGAGTTCCGCTCTGTTATTTGTACCTGTCCCGTACCCAAGAGAGAACACAAAAAGGAAAGACCCATCGGGGTCCCTGCAAATGCCGCCTCCCCCTGAATGCCTAGGATTACCAAGGGCTGACCCGTCCACATTTACCTTCACCCAACCCGCGGTTAGTCTGGACTATTTAACAATCTGCGGCATCATAGTATCAGTAGGTCTAACCAGAATGCCTAGACTGTAGAGGAGGTGTTCACCCCCCAAGTGTAGGGTTGTGATGTAGTAATAACTCGGTAAGATCGAGGTCGAATCCCAAGGGACTGAAACTTGTGCGTTATCTAAAATTAACTAGAACTAGAACTAGAATAAGATAAAATTAAAACTAACTGGAATTGAGAAAATAATTGTGAACTAATTATCTAAAACTTAAGAACTTCAGAGGAAAGGAAACTAGGGATTCAGAGGATCCACTTGTAGAGATCAGGGAGATCTTATGCTTGTTTCATGAATCATGGAATTTACTAAACTGTCATTGATCTAGTTTTCAAGAGATGAAAGGTATATGAATTAGAATGGATTTCATAACCAAACCATGCCCAAGAGACTATGGCAAACAACATAATTAAACTAACTATCAACCAATCATATGTATGAAGGTTAGGAAGGGTATCGACATCCGACCATGCCCAGGAGACTATAGTGAATAACAGGGCTTCCTGATGTCATAAACATAAAAGAAAAATAACATGCTCAAAGCCATTACAGACCCATTGTAATTTCAGTCACAACAGACCATTAAAGACTTAAAACATTCTATTAACAAAACTAATAATCAACATCAATTCAGTTTTTAAACAAAAAGTACAAGCAAGGTCTCTCCCATCACGCTACAGGCTTCACCTCTTATCCCTAGCTAAGGGGTTTAGCCAGCCATGAATGGGCTGAACTAAATTTCAAAAGAAAAGAAAGAAAAGAAAAAAATAATAATAAAAAAAAACTCTATCTCTCTTCTCTCTGATCCACGTCCAAGCCCAAGCTAAGCTGCCCTCTGTTGATAGCCCCCAATCTCTACTTCTCCCTCTCCTTTTATAGCTGTCACTGATAGTGTCGAAGTCAGTTTTGAGAACCGACCCAAATTGCCGCACAACGCGCGTAACATTTACGCACTCAGAAAATTCCTAACAGTTGCGTCAGACCTGTTTTGGCGCTCATATCCAACCTGTTTTGGCCATCTGACTTGCTCAAACTCCATGGTAGCTATAATTTTTGGCCAGGGATCAACTTGGATGGTTCGTATTTCCCATCCGATCAAAGGTAGTGGACCACCACATCTCCAGAACTTCTGTTTTTTTTCACGGACGCAGGCTCTGTACGCAAGCCAATGCTGAACTCTCGATGGGGCCCACTTAGGATGATTTTTAGAGAAATTCATGCCATCCACCGGATTGTTTTGTGAAATTTCGATCAGACATGGATTGTTTTGGAGTTCTGTTAGTGCGGCCCACTCACTCCATGCTTCAGCCGTTCGACCTGCGTTTGATACTTCATGTACGTTCAATGTTCAAGAAAACAAGGCCGTAGACCAGGTTATGGTCGATTTAACCTCCTGAATTCAATGAACAGTATGGATCATCGATCTGTACGATGATGGTGGCCCACCAGCACCCGACCGCAACTCCCTGTGCGAAACAGAGTCGCCGCAAGTCGACTCTCTGAAATGCGCTGGCCCACTTATTGACGCCAAGTAGAAAATCTACTCCGTCCATTGGTTTCAGGACGAAAACTCATCCCTGAAGGAGTGTTTCTCGAGTTGGTTCAGTGTGGTCCACACAATCTTTTATGCCACCGTTCATCTTGTGTTTGGTTGAGATCTTCACTCATCTGCTTTGCATGGTGGAGAAAGGACAGCTTGGAGAGGGTTGTGGCTGCCCCACGGGGCGAATGGATGGCTCCGATTGGTGATTTGAATGCATTGTGGGCCCCACTAAGAGAGACCAGCGGACGTTGGTGCGTCCACTGTTGCTGGTGCGGAAAGAGTCGGGTAAGCCGACTTTGGATGAAACTCCTGGTCCGGTGCGCGTCTAGAGCGGTTGTATATGGTGTATACGCACCTTAAGTGCGTAGTCCAATGTGATGATTATAAGACATCCGCTCCATCCATCCATTTTTACATCTCATTTTAACTTTCGAAGACCAAATTTGAAGCGTATCTAGATAGCAGGTGGGCCCCAAATCAGGGTATTATAGGCTGATGTGTCCGTTGGGCTACTTATATAATGATCTAATGGCTGAAATTTGACGTGTACGGTTAATTTATGGCCCTCAGACCATGTATGAAGTTTCGTGTCAATCTGATGGCAAGAACCTTGTGATATTGCATTCTGAACGTCTTTCAGGCCACTTGAGTTTCAGTTCCTCCATTTTTGCGGATCCCTAGCATTGATCTTGGTCCCCAGGAGTCCATCCCTTGCCCTTTGGTGTCATCAGAGCGTTAAATCCATGCTTTAGGCACTTATTTCAGTCCAAGCTTGTAATTACACCTTGTATCACAAACACGGATAAAACGGGCTATTAAACAGTATCATGCTCGTAAATTCAGGAAATAAATAGGGTCTGATATGCAATATTTGACCCTCAACACAACCCCCAACCAGCATTTTGCTAGTCCCGAGCAAAATATGCGAAAAATAAGTTGAGAATTACAGGATGATTTTCATAAACTCGAGTGATTTTTTTTTTTTTTTTTGAGAAACAATCCAGATATGAAAATTGTAAGATTCATGAATGTTGGTTATTACTTTCTTCTGGACTCAGGCACATGGTAAACTCATAATTAAGTGCAAAGTATTAATCCATCAATCAGAAAAAATTCTAAGCATTGAATTCCATGGGTGTATAGTGTAATCTCAGCGTATTAATATTAAGATTCAATTCGTTATTCCATGATATCATTGGTAACCAACAAGAGAATTCATGATAACCAAAATTTGCCTCACAGATCATCTTTTCATTCTTTCAGCTTTTGATTTTTTTTTTTTTTAATTTTTTTTTATTAAAAGTAACACCAAGGAGGGGAATCAAATCTTCGCCTGTAGGGAGCAAACCTATGGTCAAGACTGTACACCCAACCTTTTTCAACCATCATTCTTGGAGAATTATCTTTCACCTATAAGGAGCAAACCTATGGTGAAAATTATTTGCCCAACTCTTTCCAAAGGTATACCTTGATGGCAAGATATTTCAGGATGGTTTCTTTCATGCTCAGTGATTACCAAATTAATCCTTCGATATGGAACTGAAATCTTAATGTGTAAGCGAGACGTGCCTGAAATCATGATTCCATCAATGTTTAAAACTTCTAATCATGGATTGATAATTCGAACTCAACCGTGGAATCTATTATGCAGCTAAATCCAAGAGTTATAAATTACCAACATCACATTTCTTGAAAATCTAAATTAGGGATATCTGTCAAAATCACATCGAATTCACAAGAATTTCCAGAAAAATGTTAAAAATTTTCATAATTTTTGCTCAAGACTCAGAAAATATTGATTGGGTTACCTAATCTCCTACCCCCAACCTAAAATCTACATTGTCCTCAATGTAAAAGATATAAACATGCAATGCACATGGGACAACGAAAGTAAATGAGAAGTTATGGGAGGATAGTACCTGGATAACGAATCGAGAGAGATTTTTCAAAAGATCACTGGAAGAGAGCAGGTTAGTATGAGAGAGAAAGTAAAACAACAATAATAAAAATAAAAACCTACCTATACCACTTTCGCAGGTGCTCTCGATTGCATTAAGCATATGCAACAAGCCTTTAAACCCCTAGGTTACCCCTAGTGGACGAGTTGTAGTCTCATGAGGGTTTGCAGAAATGTTACCCACAAACATTGAATTGATCATGCCGCAAGGTTCCCTTGCCGGCCAATATCTTGATAAGTTTCTCAGTAAGTTCCTCAACAGGATCATCCAAAAGCCTTTTTTGCAATAGGCTTGGGCACCCTAGAGCATGACTTTCCAGAGAGACTTATGTACCTCATAAGAAATCTTTCATTGAATTGCTTGAGGTATCCGTAATATATACGATTCACATATGACAAAAGAAATTTCAACGTTAGTATCGCATGCTGAATCAGAGACTACAAGTAAATAAAGTTTAGAAAACTTCTTAAAATGTGATGTAGTCTCAATATATTCCGAAGCTCCAAACTTCGGTTCAATTTTCAGCTCCTCTTCCTTTACTGGTAGACGTTTAAGATCAGGGGAAAAAAATGTTTCAGAATAAGGGTTCTCTCGGTCAGTGACGACTACCGAGATGTTGTCTCGCAAGGCATCCGCTTTGTCTCTTAACATGGGATCGTTTGAAACTACAAAGTGTGCCAAACAATCCCAAGAGTTAGGAAGTTTAGCTGAGTGTGACTTATTGTGGCTTGTGATGATCTGCGCAAAGAATCTATCGTCCTTGAAAGTGGATGGAGGTACGCTCTCTTGCTCCAGTCCTGCACAGACAGATTGAAAATCAATAAGTGAAGCATTGATGTGATCACTCTGTTCATTGAAATTACTCAATTGAGGCGTTAAATTCTCAATTGTTTGCAGCTCAGATGGTGGCCTCAACTGAGTGGTTTCAAATTCCAGAGTCGTAGCGGGCAACTCCTCCCGAATCATATCATCATTCAATTCAAGGGAGTGGTCTAAACATGTCTCACAAGAGTTAGAAGAGTCGGTTGTAAGAGGTTCATTCTCCACATTTAAATCAGGCATGTCAGATGAGTGGAGTAGATCTTCTTGACCGATCACTTCGTGTACGTCTTGATCGTTGACCTGGACCAGATTTGAGATTGATTCAGGGAGAATTTGGGCTGCACATTCATGATCATCATCCCAATACGCATCATTGTCTAGTCCAGTGTAGTGCACATTTGGGATGGGATCACTTTCCTCACATTCTATACCTAGCATGGGTTGAGGTTCGCATAAACTAACCTCTTCCTCATCATTGAAATCTTATGTGTCATGTAAGGAAGTTGTGTCATCATCAATGTATTTAAAATACACCCATGTATCTTTACCATTCTTTCGAACAGTCATCGAGATCGACTCCTCGGGAAATTGAACTATATGCTCATTAACGGAATCCAACTCCTCATTCCAAATTTCAGATTCTTTCAAAAGTGAGTGCGGATCACTTTCCTCGCATTGTATTTCTGGATTGGGTTGTGGTTGGGATAAGAAAGCCTCCTCTATCTTTTCAAGGCGCGACATGAGTGTTTCCACTGTGTTTCGAATTTTCTCAAGACAGGCCATGTCACCCTGATATGAATTCTCTTGGATCATTTTTGGTTGGATCTCAAAGGTAGGAGATCCAAGAGAATAATCATTATAACATGTTGTTGATTTATTTTTTCAATTTTGATGTTTTCACTGATTGTAGTCATACGGATCATAGGTGAGAGAATCTGATGGTTGGTAATACTTATTATTACTCATGATATAATCACGCATTGTTTTCTTTTTATCGGATGAGTGATAATAATTCTCACAACCATAATTATGATGACCCCAACACTCACGTACTGTTTTGTTAATCCGTGGGGTGTAATTGTTTTCTGCATATAATCACGTAAAGACTTCTTAGCCGGTGGATCTTTATATTCTGATCGGTTCTCAATGATAGTTTCAAAAAAGTTTTGAGACATAAGTTGATTTATCTCATCATCATCCCAAAATAAGTTATTCTTCTCAGCATACTGACGTTGCCACTCATGCATATACATAATGAAACCCTTAATCTGAATTTAATCCTAAGAAAAATAGAAAAAAAAAATAAAAATCCTACAACAATGTGAAAAGTAAGAGGAGGATAAGTTAGAAAGAAGTTACCTGATTAGAGATTTCTAAGTTAAAACCTGAAAAATAAAATAAAATAATTAGTATCTAAGAGATACGACCTAATCTAAAGAATAGAAAAAGTAGAGAAATTCAGACAAAGTTACCAATTTAGACGATTTATCAACGACCCTACAAAACAGGAAAGTTAGTTCTAAGAAAAAAAAATCTAAAACTAAAAATCCTAATCTTAAACTAATCCTAAAACTAGTTAATCTCAAAAAAATGTAGCCGTCAGTCCCCAGCAACGGCGCCAAAAACTTGTTCACCCCCTAAGTGTAGGGTTGTGATGTAGTAATAACTCGGTAAGACCGAGGTCGAATCCCAAGGGACTGAAACTTGTACGTTATCTAAAATTAACTAGAACTAGAACTAGAATAAGATGAAATTAAAACTGACTGGAATTGAGGAAATAATTGTGAACTAATTATCTAAAACTTAAGAACTTCAGAGGAAAGGAAATTAGGGATTCAGAGGATCCACTTGTAGAGATCAGGGAGATCTTATGCCTGTTTCATGAATCATGGAATTTACTGAACTATCATTGATCTAGTTTTCAAGAGATGAAAGGTATATGAATTAGAATGGATTTCATCACCAAACCATGCCCAAGAGACTATGGCAAACAACAGAATTAAACTAACTATCAACCAATCATATGTATGAAGGTTAGGAAGGGTACCAACATCCGACCATGCCCAGGAGACTATGGTGAACAACAAGGCTTCCTGACGTCATAAACATAAAAGGAAAATAACATACTCAAAGCCATTGTAGACCCATTGTAATTTCAGTCACAACAGACCATTAAAGACTTAAAACATTCTATTAACAAAACTAATAATCAACATCAATTCAGTTTTTAAACAAAAAGCACAAGCAAGGTCTCTCCCATCACGCTACAGGCTTCACCTCTTAGCCCTAGCTAAGGGGTTTAGCCAGCTATGAATGGGATGAACTAAATTTCAAAAGAAAAGAAAGAAAAGAAAAAAATAAAATAAAAAAAACTCTATCTCTCTCTCTTCTCTCTGATCCACGTCCAAGCCCAAGTTAAGCTGCCCTCTGTTGATAACCCCCAATCTCTACTTCTCCCTCTCCTTTTATAGCTGTCACTGATAGTGTCGAAGTCGGTTTTGAGAACCGACCCAAATTGCCGCACAACGCGCGTAACATTTACGCACTCAAAAAATTCCTAACAGTTGCGTCAGACCTGTTTTGGCCATCTGACTTGCTCAAACTCCATGGTAGCTATAATTTTTGGCCAGGGATCAACCTGGATGGTTCGGATTTTCCATCCGATCAAAGGTAGTGGACCACCACATCTCCAGAACTTATGTTTTTTTTCACGGACGCAGGCTCTGTACGCGAGCCAATGCTGAACTCTCGATGGGGCCCACTTAGGATGATTTTTAGAGAAATCCATGCCGTCCACCGGATTGTTTTGTGAAATTTCGATCAGACATGGATTGTTTTGGAGTTCTGTTAGTGCGGCCCACTCACTCCATGCTTCAGCCGTTCGACCTGCATTTGATACTTCATGTACGTTCAATGTTCAAGAAAATAAGGCCGTAGACCAGGTTATGGTCGATTTAACCTCCTGAATTCAATGAACGGTATGGATCATCGACCTGTACGATGATGGTGGCCCACCAGCACCCGACCGCAACTCCCTGTGCGAAACAGAGTCGCCGCAAGTCGACTCTCTGAAATGCGCTGGCCCACTTATTGACGCCAAGTAGAAAATCTACTCCGTCCATTGGTTTCAGGATGAAAACCCATCCCTGAAGGAGTGTTTCTCGAGTTGGTTCAGTGTGGTCCACACAATCTTTTATGCCACCGTTCATCTTGTGTGTGGTTGAGATCTTCACTCATCTGCTTTGCATGGTGGAGAAAGGACAGCTTGGAGAGGGTTGTGGCTGCCCCACGGGGCGAATGGACGGCTCCGATCGGTGATTTGAATGCATCGTGGGCCCCACTAAGAGAGACCAGCGGACGCTGGTGCGTCCACTGTTGCTGGTGCGGAAAGAGTCAGGTAAGCCGACTTTGGATGAAACTCCTGGTCCGGTGCGCGTCTAGAGCGGTTGTATATGGTGTATACACACCTTAAGTGCGTAGTCCAATGTGATGGTTATAAGACATCCGCTCCATCCGTCCATTTTTACATCTCATTTTAACCTTCGAGGACCAAATTTGAAGTGTATCTAGATAGCAGGTGGGCCCCAAATTAGGGTAATAGAGTCTGATGTGTCCATTGGGCCACTTATATAATGATCTAATGGCTGAAATTTGACGTGTACGGTTAATTTATGGCCCTCAGACCATGTATGAAGTTTCGTGTCAATCTGATGGCGAGAACCTTGTGATCTTGCATTCTGAACGTCTTTCAGGCCACTTGAGTTTCAGTTCCTCTATTTTTACGGATCCCTAGCGTTGATCTTGGTCCCCAAGAGTCCATCCCTTGGCTTTGGTGTCATCAGAGCGTTAAATCCATGCTTTAGGCACTTATTTCAGTCCAAGCTTGTAATTACACCTTATATCACAAACACGGATAAAACAGGCTATTAAACAGTATCATGCTCGTAAATCCAGAAAATAAATGGGGTCTGATATGCAATATTTGACCCTCAATAGGAGGGAGTTTAAAGAAATGAAAGTATGCCTAGTGGTGGGGAGGTTGATCTTTCAATTTGCCAAACACTATTTAACTCGGGCCACAACTTTGTCCACCGTGGGGCTAATCCCATCGAATCTGGTTGCATTCCTGGCTTTCCACAGTTCCCAAAAAACCAAACAGGGCATGATGCAACGTAATCTGGAAGAAGAAACGTGTGGGAGCTGAACATTCCACCATGAGTTGAGCCTGTCGCTGATTGAAGCTTGGGTGGGGATATGTAGATTAAAAAGAGTGTTGAACATTGCCCAAGCCTTTACCGCTAGCGCTCCCGATAAGAAGAGATGAGAGATTGTTTCTGGTTGCGGGGTGAACTCAACATGACCTTCGCAGCATATGCATTTTGACGCCAAAGAACACCTTTTTTTTGGACTTTAACATCGACGGGGCAGGCTCCCAGGATCAGCCGCTAGATGAAAACAGAGATTTTTGGCGGGATGTCGACACTCCAAATCTTCTTACCCCAAGATTTTTCCTGCCCCATGGATCTGCATATACTCCAACCAGATTTAACTGAAAAACATCCTGTGTGGTCAAGTGGCCAGAACAATCGATTAGGCTCTTCGGAGGTGCAGAAACCCCCTGTGTTGATATGCTCAGCTACCTCAACCGGAAGGAGGTTGACCGCGGGGGAGCACGTGTCAAGCCCTTTAAGATGAAGCACCTCCCAAATTTTGAGCTGATTGAGCTGCTCGAGAATAACGTGGGGGACGCAGTCAGCGAGTGGTCCAAGACTCGTCCAGTTATAGTACCAGAAACTGAGATCGCCCCACCCCACATGCCATTGAGCGGAGGAGGCGATCAAAGGAGAAAATCTTGTAATCTGTCTCCAAAGTGGCGAAGCGAACGCAGGTAGGTTGAAATCAGATGTGCCAGATCCATATTTGGAGCGAACAAAATCTGCCAATAGACTTGAGCCATTCCTGTTAGCCATCGCTCAAGCCATCTTTAGCCGGAAAGCTTTCAAGACCTCCTTTAATCTCCTGATCCCCAACCCACCTTCCATCTTTAGTTGGGCCACCTTATTCCATCTCAACCAATGTAACTTCCTCTTACCTTCATGCCATCCCTTGAAAAAGTTTGCGATTTTTACTTCTATCATTGCTAGCACTTGGGAGTGGATCGTAGTGGCCCCCATTGTGTGGATCGGGATGCTGCAGAGTACGTGATTAATGAGAGTATAACGACCTGCCTGTGAAAGGAACCTGGCGGACCAACCCTGAATTTTTGCCTCAATTTTTTTCACAAGCGGCTGGTACAAGGAGCACCTGATCCTGCCAGCTACCAGTGGAACTCCGAGGTATGTAAACGAATCCGCAAAAGTAAGAATGCCCAGAATTCTCTCAATGGTCCTAGATCTGCTCGGCGGGAGGGACGAGGAATGGTAAACGCAAGTCTTCATATAATTGATTTTCTGACCCGAAAGGGACTTGTAGGAGGCCAGAAAATCAGCCATCGCTTTAACCGTTGCACTACCACCATTGAGAAAAAGAACTGTGTCATCCGCATAGAGCTGATGAGTCACAAGCTTACAGCCTTGCTTGATCTTGAAAGGAGAGCATCACTCGGTAGACACGAGGTTGGAGAAGCCTCTGCTAAGCACTTTAGAGGCGAGGATGAATAGACTGGGGGATAACCGGTCACCTTGACGCAGTCCTCTGGAAGACCTGAAGAAGTCAACCCCTTCGCCATTAATGAGGAACAAGAACCAATTGTTGCTCCAGCATTTCTCAATTATATTAATCCAGCAGGCACTGAAGCCGAATCGGTGGAGGACCTGCTTAAGAAAGTCTCATTTAATCCCATCATAAGCCTTTTCTATATATAATTTCAGAATGATATTCCTTCCACGGACCTTTCGATTGATATCTCTGAAAATTTCTTGGCCCAGTGCAATACTTTCTGCAATTGATCGACCTTTCATGAAAGCCCCTTGTTCTACGAAATTACCTTCGGGAGGAGTTTGGTAAGCCTAGAGGCAATGACTTTGGCAAAAACCTTGTAAATGCAGTTGCAGAGACTGATGGGTCTGAAATCAGAAAATCTTCTTGGGACTGACACTTTTGGGATTAGACAAATTAGCGTGGTGGTGAATGCTCTTGGCAAACCTCCCCCTTGGAACAGGTAAATGACCGCCTTCAGAATGTTTGTTCCAACCACCTCCCAGCTCCCTGCGAAGAACGCCGTAGAAAATTCGTCCGGACCGGGAGCCCCGTCCTTTGGAATAGACAACACCACCTCCCTGACTTCATCCAAAGTAGGGAGCTTCAGCAGCTCCTGGTTGTCACCATCTGTGAGAAGGATTGGAATAGCAGCCAACAGGTGATCCCCCTGACCCTATATTTCCGAATGAAAAAGATTGGAGAAAAAAATCAGCAGCAGTAGCCTTGATACAAGCTAGGTCTGATGTGATCGTATTATCGTCGATCTGCATTGCTCCAATAGTAGTACGCCTTGACCTTTCAGTAGCTGAAAGGTGGAAAAATTTGGTATTACGGTCTCTTTCCATCAGCCAGTTATTGCGCGCTTTTTGCTTCCAAAATATTTCCTCAAAAAGTTCCAATTGCGCTAGGTGTCTCCGTGCATAGACAAGCGTAGATTGGCTGATCTCCAAAGCGCTAGTCTGGGCCTAATTTTCCAGCTGGAAAAGAATGATTTCACCCGCTCTGAGATGTAGGAACACATTCCCAAATGTATTCCTATTCCAATCCTTCAAATGACCTTTCACTTTTCTCATTTTAAGCATCAGGTGACTTGTATTGGTGACAGTTGACTTGGAGTTATCACTAGCTAATTTAATCAAAATCTCGCAGTTGGCTAGACCAAGCTAGAGAATCCGAGGACTCTCTTGCTTAAAAGTGACTCCTTATCTGCGACTTGAGATTTCGAGTAAGGGACCCCAGTTACATAAAGAAAAGGTGCTAGGCATCCTCTCTATCCCTACGAATGTATGGTCTCTACTTCGTGTGGTTAATTGGTTTCAGAGAATAAGATGATTAAGATGTAAAGAGTTAAAATAAGACTATGTAAACTCAGATTTTTGATGTGGTAGGATCTGAAATTTCAACAAGCCACAGAACATACTTCTAAATAATGTCTAGAAAACAAGTGGGTTAAGAGGAGATGTGATGATGTTAGAATGATATGCATAGGACTAGACATTTATGAGTTTTTGATGTGACAGGATTTGAAATTCCGACAAGTCATAGAGCATACGCTTGATGGGAGCCTAGAGAAGTAAGGAAGTTTAAAAGGGAAGTAATGACGTGATTAATGAGATATGAATGCCAGTGACGATAGCTCGATCTTTGGCTTGCAAGTCAAATCAGCTTGGATAAAGTGGGTGCCCTATGGTTTAAGACTTGTAGCCCAGGAAGGGCTAGGCTCAAGAAAGTGACTCCTAGAGGGTAGGATGCTTAGAGAGGGCTGGAGGAGGTTGAAGAGGGGGTTGGAAGGGATGGCGGCTTGAAAGCTCAAGCTCACCTCTAATTTTCACTCACTTAGCCTCTTACTCTCACTCTCCTCATCTTGGTGAGTGTTGGTTATTTTTTGTTAGTGTGGAATGAGGAGAGCAGGGGGTATTTATAGTCCCAGGGGTGATTTTTTTTGTGATTCTTGAGATTATAGAGGGTAAAGGATGGGTAGAAGCTTGTGATTGGTGGAGGAAAAAGATGTGTCACATGACACTCTCTCATAGATTGATAGGGTTGGAAAAATGATGAATAATAAGAGTTCCAGGGCTAACATGGGTCCTGCTAAAGTTATCTCTATAGGAGAGCAACAATTGTTGCTTTAGGCATAACTCTCAAGAGGAGGCGGTAATTGAAATACTGTTGAAGGTAATCCTATTATCGCCCCTTCCTATTCCTCTTTGCATTTTAGTTAGATGGCTCAATGACGTAGGGATGAATGTGATGAGGTCGATCACCGTCTTCCTCAAGGATAACTACTCCGAATCCACGGAGCTTCTCTGGACTCCTCACAGAGACTTCTCGAATCCACGAGGAAAGAAAGCAGGAAGATAGAAATAAATTCTAATAAATTCGAAATTAATTGATAAATTCTCAAAATCAAGTTCACAACCCTTTAAATAAGGGAACCAAGCAATAAGAAAGAAATCAGACTCAAACTACAACCAAAACTCCTAGAATTCGCAACTTACTATAAATAGTAAACTTACTATTTATAGACGGTCATGATGTCTACTAGTGTGCAAGGTTTTCGGCCAAAAATAGTAAGTGTCCTATTTGGCTTCACAAAACCGTTCTCCTAATTATCCTAAGCACTTTTCATGTTGGACACAACTCCTAAAGCCCAACGGATGAAAAGTTATACTCAAACTAAAACTTACTACTTATAGTAAAAATAAAATTAAAACGGGGAAACGACCGTCCATCAGGGGGTTTCTCACAAATTCGGGCTGCGCAACCCGGCATAGCGGGGTTGGTTGGCTAAAGTAGCTCGTTCTACCCCAAAATCATATATTTTACGTCGGATAACTCATCCGGATTGTGAGATACGCCCGATCTAAGGTCAGATGGTCCAGATCACTTCTGTCGCCGACCGTGCCTTTTCTGATCCATCTTGGCCATGAAATTGTTCGCGACCCGCTCTACATCAGTCCCCTCCACTTGAAAAGAACTCGTCCTCGAGTTCTCCTCCTGCGCTGGTTCATGATACTCGGTCAGGTCCCCAACGTTGAAAGTCCGTGAGATCGCTATGTCATCTGGAAGATCAACAGCATAAGTATTGTCGTTGATCTTTCGGATGATCGGTACCGGTCCAATCTTCTTATTCTTCAGCTTGTTATACGTCTCGGTCGAAAATCTTTCTTTTCGCAAATGGACCATTACCTGGTCGCCCACCTCGAACACCTTTTGTCGACGATGATTGTCCGCTTGTTCCTTGTACTTTTCGTTCGAGGCATGTAGCTAAGTCTGTACCTCCGCATGAATACCCATGATCCTGTCTGCCATATGTTCTGCTGTAATACTCATGCCTGGGAACTTAGGCAGAGGGACCAAGTCTAGTGTGTGGCGAGGTACTCATCCGTAAATAACTTGGAACGAGGATTTTCCTGTCGAGCGGTTCACCATGTTGTTGAATGCAAACTCCGCTTGAGACAAGGCCAAATCCCACTGCTTCGGTTTCTCTCCTGAAATACATCGAAGGAGGTTTCCCAAAGTGCGATTCACAACTTCGGTCTGCCCATCAGTCTGTGGGTGGTAAGCACTGCTGAATTGAAGTCGTGTGTTGAATCGAGTCCACAAAGTTCACCAAAAGTGGCTAATGAACTTTGTGTCACGATCAGAAGTAATGGTCTTAGGGACCCCGTGTAGCTGTACGACTTCCCTGAAGAATAAATTCACCACATGTGTTGCATCAAGAGTCTTCTTGTATGGGATAAAGTGTGCCATCTTGGAGAAACGATCGACCACTACGAACACCAAATCCATGCCGCGTTGTGTTCGTGGAAGACCAAGCACGAAGTCCATTGATAAATCCTCCCAAGGACCGTCAGGCACAGGTAACGGGGTGTAGAGGCCCGTATTCTGAGATTGTCCCTTGGAGGTCTGACAAATATGACAACGTTGTACGGCTCTTCCCACATCACGTACTAATTGCGGCCAGTAATACCGCTCTTCCACAAGAGCTCGCATCTTGTCTCGCCCAAGGTGTCCACCGAGGCCACTTCCATGTAGTTCCTAAATAATCTGCTCCCTTAGAGAACTTTGGGGGATGCACAATCGATTCCCTTTGAAGAGAAAACCATCCTGTATATGAAAGTCACTGGGGTGACCTTCTTGGCACTTCAACTAATAATCTTTGAAGTCTTCATCCTCGGCATATAGCTCCTTGAGACAGTCAAAGCCGACCACCTCATTGCTCACCGTAACAAGTAGTGACGCACGACGGCTAAGTGCATCAGCCACCTTATTCTGCTGACCTGACTTATGCTTCAGAACAAACGTAAATTCCTATAAAAATGCAACCCATCTAGCATGCACACGATTCACGTTAGTCTGACTATTAATAAACTTTAATGCCTGATGGTCGATGTACAGAACAAACTCCCTTTGAATCAGATAATGCCGCCAATGTCGCAGCGCCTGAACAACTGCGTACAACTCAAGCTCGTAAGTCGACCACTTCTTTCGGGCTTCACTGAGCTTCTCGCTATAGAAGGCTACCGGTCTGCCTTTCTGTGATAATACTCCTCTTATTCCGACATATGAAGCGTCACACTCCACCTCAAATAATTTATCGAAATTAGGAAGCGTCAAGACCGGTGTTGTAGACAAACGATGCTTGATCTCATAAAAGCTCTTATCAGTTTTATCGGTCCACTGGAACGGCCCTTTTTTCATGCAGTCTGTTATTGGCGCGACTATGGTGCTAAAATCTCGCACAAATCGACGATAGAAAGTTGTCAATCCGTGAAAACTCCTCACCTCATGAATGTTTGTCGGGATCGGCTATTCCTTAATAGCTCGCACCTTTTCATCGTCCACCCGAATGCATGTGGACGTTACAACAAATCATAAAAACAACAGGCTGTCAGTTAAAAAGCTATACTTTTTCAAGTTGAGGTACAACTTGTTATCTTGTAGGACCTGCAGCACCTGCCTGAGATTTTTCTTGTGCTCCACCTCATCCTGGCTATATATCAATATGTCATCAAAATATACTACCACAAATCGGCCAGTGAACGATTTTAGAACTTAATTCATCAAACGCATAAAAGTACTTGGTGCGTT
The DNA here is from genome assembly GCA_037074715.1 of Magnolia kwangsiensis. Taxonomy (NCBI): domain Eukaryota; kingdom Viridiplantae; phylum Streptophyta; class Magnoliopsida; order Magnoliales; family Magnoliaceae; genus Magnolia; species Magnolia kwangsiensis. The sequence goes on from CM073585.1 coordinate 1,132,293, forward strand.
CGATAGGCCGAAAGGCATGACCAGCCACTCATACAACCCTTCCTTTGTCTTGAATGTCGTTTTCCATTCATCACCGGGTCGAATACGAATCTGATGGTACCCGCTCTTTAGATCGAGTTTAGAGAACACTTTAGCCCCTCCTAACATATCGAGCATGTCGTCCAACCGTGGTATTGGAAACCGATATTTAATAGTAATTTTGTTAATTGCTCGGTTGTCGACACACATGCGCCAGCTTCCATATTTTTTTGGCGTTAATAATGCTGGTACAACACATGGGCTCATGCTCTCTCTCAATAGACCCTTACGGATTAATTCCTCCACTTGCTCCTGAAATATCTCACACTCCTTCAGACTCATCTGATAATGAGGGCAAATGGGCAGGCTAGCCCCAGGGACGAGGTCTATGTGATGTTGGATGTCTCTCATGGGAAAAAATTCATCAGGTAAATCTTCAGGCCAGACTTCTTTGAATTCGTTTAGTAACAGTCTTAAGCTTGGAGGGATGTTTGAGGGTTCCTTTTTCTCTCTCTTCACCACTACGGCATATACCTCGCCGGTTTTCTTGGACTCCTCCATGAAATCCCGAATGGTCAAGAGAGAACTCCCCTCCACTTTAGAGGCTTTAGGGTGGTTCTCTGGTGCCATAGGGGCAAGGATTATTTTTCGACTATCCTTGACGAATATGTATACATTGTCTCGCCCCCAATGGGTCGCATCACGGTCCGACTTACAGGGTCGACCGAGTAGCATATGGCAGGCTTCCATGTCAACCACGTCACAAAGTATCTGATCCTTATAATGTTTACCAATTGAAAACGAGATAGTACATTGTTCAGTTACCTTGGTCTCGTTCACTTTTTTCATCTAGCCAATTGAGTACGGGGAAGGATGTTTCTTTGTTGGTAGCTGCAACTTATCCACCATCACTCTTGAGACGATGTTCTCGCTGTTACCACTGTCTATGATCACATCACAGACCTTTCCGTTGACAGTGCACCAAGTACGAAATATATTGTACTGCTGTGGATGTAATTCCTTTCGTGGGGTATACAGTAGTCGCCTCACAATGAGAGATTAGCCACGATCCTCGCCTGTCACTTCATCGCCACCTGTTATTTCTTCAGTGGTTTGTTCATATTCATCAAAGCCATGATCTTCTTCTGCAGCCTCATCTTCAGTGCCCCCTTCGTTTATAGTCAAGTGTGCTGCCGGACGTTGAGGACAAGTGTTTGATAAGTGGCCTGGTTGGCCACAGCGGTAACAACTGTTTGACCTTGGCCGAGAATAAGGATTCGGAATCCTACTCGAGCCCGCTGTTGTGGGTGCTGCCCGTTGAGGTCTGGATGGTCCGCTCCCCGTATCATAGTTCGCGGGTGGAGGAGGTTGAGGACGTTCTCCTACCGGATCTTTTTCTCGAGCCAGCACTGGATCCTGTGTGAGACCTGTCATAGGAAGTCGATTTGAAGGATAGGGACGAGCAGAAGCTCTTGCAAGCTGTGTTTCTGCCCTTCCTGCCAATTGAACTACTTCATCTACGGTCCCGACTGGGTACATCTGAACTCGATCCTGAATTACCGGTCGCAACCCACGTATAAATCGTGCCACTTTCTGTGACTCAGATTCTGACAAAGCGTTTTGTGTAGCCAACCGCTGGAATTCTTCAGTGTAATCTGTAACAGTTCGATTTTCTTGTCGGCAATTCTGGTATTGCTGGAATAATATCTGCTCATAATCACTGGAGAGAAATCGTGAACGAAGAAGACGTCTCATCCGAGGCCATGATGCGATGAGCGCCTTGTTCTGGCGGGCTCGTGAGAGTTGCAATTATTTCCACCATGCAGAAGCACCAGATTTTAATTTAAACACTACCAATTTCACCCTTTTATGATCTGGCACATCTATATAATCGAAATATCTCTCTACTTCGGCTAGCCAATCGAGAAAATCTTCGATACGTAATAAACCGTTAAAACTAGGAAGTTCAGCCTTACCTCGATAGTCTCTTTCAGCACGATCTAAACGATCGCCTCCATGGATTGGTCGTCGGTCAAAATCCTCATTAATGTCCTCATCGCTGGAACTAGAGTCATCTGGTGTAGCCCTACAGTTTGCCGCTGGTAGTACTTTGCGTTAATCAGGGTCACGTCGTACAGCAACCACGGGTGGTGGAGCGACCATAGGTGGTGGAGCACCGCCTAGGGCTCGGGGCGGAAATAGTGCATCCGCAACACGGTCGAGGGTTGCCTGCAGCCCTTGCATGGTCAACTGACTCTCCTGATGGAAAGCTTCCATTCTTTCCGAAAGATAACGAATCCCTGGATCACCGTCCACAGGATTTTGATTCATACCTTCGTTGTTTGCCATCGGTCCAAGGGAAAACCTCGCTTTGATACCAAATTGACGCAGGGATGAACGTGATGAGGTCGATCACCGTCTTCCTCAAGGATAACTACTCCGAATCCACGGAGCTTCTCTGGACTCCTCATAGAGACTTCTCGAATCCACGAGGAAAGAAAGCAGGAAGATAGAAATAAATTCTAATAAATTCGAAATTAATTGATGAATTCCCAAAATCGAGTTCACAACCCTTTAAATAAGGGAACCAAGCAATAAGAAAGAAATCAGACTCAAACTACAACTAAAACTCCTAGAATTCGCAACTTACTATAAATAGTAAACTTACTATTTATAGACGGTAATGATGTCTACTAGTGCACAAGGTTTTCGGCCAAAAATAGTAAGTGTCCTATTTGGCTTCACCAAACCGTTCTCCTAATTATCCTAAGCACTTTTCATGTTGGACACAACTCCTAAAGCCCAACGGATAAAAAGTTATACTCAAACTAAAACTTACTATTTATAGTAAAAACAAAATTAAAACGAGGAAATGACCGTCGATCAGGGGGTTTCTCGTAAATCCGGGCTGCGCAATCTGGCGTAGCGGGGTTGGTTGGCTAAAGTAGCTCGTTCTACCCCAAAATCATATATTTTACGTCGGATAACTCATTCCGGATTGTGAGATACGCCCGATCTAAGGTCAGATGGTCCGGATCACTTCTGTCGCCGACCGTGCCTTTTCTGATCCATCTTGGCCATGAAATTGTCCGCGACCCGCTCTACATCACTCAATTGGAATTGGAGAGTGGCTTAAGGCTTGGGTTTGGAAATGGCTTTGAAAGCTTATGGCTTTGGCTTGAAAATGGCTTTTAAAGCTTATGGCTTGGGAATTGCTTGAGTTTGGGTAATAACTCCTAAGGATCATCCATGCTCTATTAGGTTGTTATCTAGAGTGGAGTTCCTACACACATCTACAATTTTCAACTGGCTACATATCGTGTTTTGGACAAATAGAATATGAAATGTTGTGAAAAAACACCCGCAAGAGATCAATATAGGTGAGTTCAAAAAACAAGAAAATGGTTAAACAAAAGACCAAAATGGCTTTAAAAAAACGAGACAAGAAACACATGGATTAATTTGGCACTATGTTTGCTCCATAGAACAATAAGATAAAGCTTTCTTTACTAAAAATAAGAGAAATAGAAATACAAAACATACCTCTCTTCTAATCATACAAGGAATCTCACACCAAAGATTGCCCCATGTTATTGAACCACAACATGCTTCTTATCTCTTATTTTGGTTTGACTCTTTTGGTGTTTTATCAAGCCATTTTCTTTTGTATTTTGGCCTCGCATGCATTGATCACATGTGGATAATTTCCTGCAGCATAAAATAACTCCCATTGTAAACACATAGAGCTATTGAAACAAGGCAGACTGGGTTGACTTAGACATATTGCCCAAGACTCACCCAACTTGTCTAAGTCCAGTTGAGTCTGCCTGAGTCAAGCTCCCCAATTTCACAACTTGTAACCTCAAATCGGATTGGGTGCGTCTGATTCCAAGTCGACTCTGGAAGTCTTAAAACCATGCTCCATTTCTGTCTCCAGCTCTGATCAATGTCTCATGCTCCGATCAATGTCCATTATCGATCCTTAAACCAATCAACTCCACGGTTCAGATTTGTTGCACATTTGCCCTTTACCACTAAAGTAAAGAACAATATCATGATACCTTTACTGCCAAATCACACTGCATGTTTCACATAACATGCATATGCTCATTGACATAGCTGTCAAAGCTCTTGGGCCCACCATGATGTATGTGTTTTATCCACACCCTCCATTCATTTAAAATCTCATTTTAGCACATGAGCTCAAAAATAAGATAGATCTAAATCTCGGTTGGACCACACTATAAGAAACAGTGGTGATTGAATTTTTACCTTATGAAAATTTCTGGGGGTCATATAAAATTTTAATCAAATTAATATTTGAGTTTTCCCTTCATCCAGGGTCATATGACCTTATCAACAACTTAAATGGCTAATAAACATTACAGGAGACTAGGAAATTTTGAACAGTGGGAGTCCAATCACCACTGTTTCCTGTGGTGTGGTTCATCTGAGATTTAGATCTGACTCATTTTTGGGGGTCATGCCTAAAATGAGCGGGTAAAATGGAGACACATACATCATGGTGGGGCCCACGGAGCTTTGGCACCAGCTAGCTGGCTAGTGATGAGGTGACCAGCTAAACCGCATCCCCTTGGATGGGCCACACTTGAAAAATTAAGTTAATAGGTTTATCATATTTTCAATTTTGTAAAATGTTTTATTGGCTAATCAATAATAATAATAATAATATATATATAAAACTTATTACCTAAAGTCTAATGTTTTAGTACCCAAGCTATAAATCCATGAATTTGTACAAGGGCACCACATTTATTAAAAGGGTACTATCTCATTTTATCTATTTGGGTTTCAACACTGAAGTCATGGGATTGAGTAATCATGTGGTGTGTGTGGGTGTGAGTGAAATAAATAAATAAATAAATGGGTATAATCATCCATCAAATGAAAATTTTTAGGCCATAGAATATCCACGGGGCATCCCGTCTATTGGGTGCACGCGAACCAATTATATCCATAGACTCTGACATGGAGCGTGTTAGAAAAATCCAACTTGAACTTTGTTAAATCTCTTGGGTTGTGTTGTAATTATTTAAACTAGTGATCAGTATTAAAAAATAATGGTAATACCACATTCAATATTTAAGCATTTATAAGTTGGACAGTTATGATCATTTGATCAAATATTTTTGTTTTGGTTTTAATTAGGAAATTCATTGTGGTTTGCAGGAGGTCTTGACATGATCTCAACGACACATGTTGCCATGTACAATGATTCAAATAAATAGCCTACTCTTCTTCAATTGTTATAGACCTGCTCATATAGGTCATCAATAGGTTGGACCAGGCGATCCAACTTGGCTTGACCCAAAACCCAAAACAAGCTTGAGTTGGGTCAGATCATTTGAGCCTGACCCACATACAATTAAATGGGTTGAGTCAGCTTAGGCTTGATGAATTTTAATTGGGTCGGGTTAGGTCACAGGATAATGGATCGTGGATTGGATTTGGGCTAGAATTCTTGGCCTGTTTAATAAATGAGTCGGGCTTGGGTCTACCTACCTAGCCTCAACCAAAGCCCATTTCCACCCCTAGATTTTATTATATGGTATCTTTTTTTCTTTTTCTTTTTTTTGTTTCTTTACACGCGCACACACACACCACCACACACACTCACGACCGTAGTGGGATTTCACCACCTATGGGTACTCAGAACCCTTGACCGGGTGTTGAAACTCCTAAGAGTCTACCACCGGAGCAAGAGCAAGGACCCTTGTTTTTCGGCAATAGATGGTGGCTGTTCCCTTCGCTGGACCAATGCATGTATTCCCTTTACGAATGGAAATATTAGGACGGTTGAGAAGCAGTGATGGAGGCTCCGATGTAATGTACAAATAACAATGTAACATATGCAATGGAATTCTCCGAAGATGGAATGGTTTCTGTGAGGCTGGAGAAATAATTGGACTTCCGTGAGGTCATCATTGTGGGTCCCACCTTGATGTATATGTTGTATATTCATGCCGTCCGTCCATCTTGTGAGATCATTTTAGGGCCCTAAAATGAAGTAGATCCAAATATCAGGTGGACCACACTAATCACAGGAAACAGTGGTGACTGAAAGCCCACCGTTAAAAACTTCCTAGGACCCACTGTAATGTTTATATGCCACTTATTGATAGGGTCACACAGACCTGGATGAAGGGAAATCACAAACACAGACCTGGACGAAGGAAAATCACAAATATTTTGATCCAAAACTTTTGTGGTGCACAGGAAGTTTTAATAGTGACGACTCAATCACTACTGTTTCTTGTGGTGTGTTTGACCTGAGATTTGGATCAGCTTCATTGTCAAGACAATGTCCTAGAATGAGCTAGAAAAATAGATAGATGGTCTGGATATACAGCAGACGCATCAAGGTGGGCTCCACAGTCACGGCCTCACCGAAGTCAGTATTTCCTCAATCTCACCGAGTCAGCAGACACATCAAACTGGGCTCCACGGTCCAATTCGCAACTTTTCCCCAGTCCAAGAAAATTAGGAATCGTTTGGCACTCGGGATTTGGGGCATCTGAGGGTATTCTGAACCTACTGTGGTTTGAGGTTATTCTAAATCCAAATATTTCAAATCCATACTTTTGGTGAGTTATTAAATCCTTCCATTTTTTTTTAGATTATTAATCTCTTTTTTTTAAAGAAAAATATATTTTACTCATTTTTAATGGCAGGAGAGTCACATGTATGTAACATGTTTGTTATTGGGCTATTAATCTATTATACACGTGCCCAATGATAATATCCCAAAACAATAAGATTATCAACTTCATCTTACATCATTAGAAAGATTTGAGCAATCTAAACATTAGCTATGTATTCATGGGTTAAAAAATGTTGGTTAGCCACTCGGTTTCGATCCTATACTTTTAGCCTATTTGAGGCTAGAATTTCATCATTTTGTACTACAGTATATATTCAATGGGCTTGTTATAGTCATTGTGTGACTTGTGTCAAACATCTCTCTCTCTCTCTCTCTCTCTCTCACACACACACACACACACACACATGGGATGCTTTAGTAATTAGATTCAAACTCTTATAAATATATGACATAATTTAAGCACAATGCTATTTTTTGGATTACACGGGATTTTGAATCTTCTTCTCCATTTTTTTGTGCTCTTTTTTTTTTGGATTAGCTTGTTAGTACACACCCATGTCAGTACACACACTCCATGTTAGCCACCTGCACTAGGGATTGATACCAAGACCTCAAGTGTTGAAACGAGACCTTTGAATTCAAGAGATATCTGACCTAAGTTTATGAATCCCTTGTGCTGAATGAGGCTTTATGATTTTGAACTGTGTTGATTAAGTTGTAATATAGATCTATGTTTAGAGTGCATGTGGGATTCATGATAACAACATTCACCCTTCAATATATAGAGTGGGGCAGGCTCCAGTGGCACTAGTGCTACCCTAGGCTTATTGTGCACCAGGTAATGTAAGGCCCACATGATTTATTCACACCATCCAACTCCTCATTTATCAATGAGTCACTTCCAAATAACCCATGCAACAAGGAATCAACCCGATCCAAAAACTAAGGGAATGGCTTATGAGAGAACAACCACCCTTGAAATCCTCTCTAATTATGTCCCATGTGCTGCGGCCCATTTAAGTTTTGAATCGAGTTGATTCTTGGGCCACGCCGGTTTTTTTGAAGTAATGCATCTTATGTATGGATTGGATTCTATGAATTTCTGAGCTTTCGGTACTATAAAAATATAATACAGCTTTCTAGAATCAAACCTTTGGCGGTGCATTAAAGCTTTAAATATTTATTCACATAATTTATTTTCTTATATTATATTAATTCGCTATATAGATAATGTTGATATAGGTCCAATTTCATAGCTCAACAGATTGTATTTCAATACTACGATTATAAAAATATAGACTTATTACACCGTACTCATTACACAAGAATACAACTTGACCACCCAAGTAAAAACGTTTGAACAGCTGTCGAGACCCACTTCCAACATCATACCTTTAGAAGCCGTGGGGCTGATCTTGATGTGTGTATCATGTACTGTTTTTCCATATCATTGTAGGACATGAGCCCAAAAATGAAGGAGATTCAAATCTTAAGTGGACCATACTATATGAAACAGTAGTGATTGAATGCATTTCCATTAAAAAAACAACCTGGGGCCCAACATAATGCTTTAGTGGATGTTTATTTGCCATCCTACCTGTTGATGTGGATGAAGGAAGAAAAAAAAAAAAAAAAACAAAACAAATATCAGCTTGGTCCACGAGGTTTTTAATGCCAATCACCACTGTTTTTAATGAGATGGTCGACCTGAGATTTAATTTGTTTCATTTTTGGGCTTGTGCCAATGATACTCAAGAATAGATGTACCACATGGATATGGAATAAATACATCAAGGTGCCGAAATCAGCATGCTGAGTTACTCAGTACACTCTTTGGACTTTATTGATCAATGGTCTGGATTGCCCTAAAGGTTGAATAGTGTAATAGGGAGCATTATGAATCTCATTGAGTGTTGTTTGGATGCCCTCAAAATCCAACTAGTTGAAATTAACAGTTCACATGTGTATGATTTACAACCCTGGCGGGCTGGATTGAGTCCTTTGCTTATCGTATTGAGTAAACTCAGTTGGGCCCACCATGAATGTATGCGGTTTAACCACACGTACATGCATTTTTTCAGCTCATTTTAGGGTTTGAGCCTGAAATTTAAGCATATCCAAAGCTCAAGTGGATCATACCACTGAAATAGAGAAAATAACGGTGATATCTATTTATCATCCAACTTGTTCATAAGATCATAAAGACATGAATTAATAAAAAAACCAAATATAAGTTTCATCCAAAACTTTTGTGACCCTTAATAATTCTTCACCGGTACAAGTTCAATTCATAGTCTCCTGTGGTGTGATCCATTTGAACTTTTGTTATGCTTCAATTTTTATCACATAACTTAAAATTATCTATTAAAATTGATGGACGGAGCAGATAAAATACATAAATCATGCCAAACCTCGAGTTTACTCACCAAGCTTACTCAGTAGACTGTGGGGTCCACTGATGTATCTGATTACATGAAGTATTGAAAGCTCATTTTAGAGCATTATCCAAATCTAAGTGGACTATTATACTGGAAACAGTAGTAATTGACCATTCAAAACTTCTTTTAAGCCACAAAAGTTTTGGATCAAGGTGATAATTTGTGTGGTCCCTTCATCCACATCTTTGTAACCTTATCAAGAGGTTGGATGGCAAATAAACATCCCGGTGACCCCCGTGAAGTTTTCAATGGTGAGGATTTAACCACACAACTGTTTGCTATAGAATGGTCCACGTAAGATTTGGATTTACTTCATATATGGGATCACGCCCTAAAATGAGCTTTCAAAACGGTTGGACGGTGTGGATTTAAGACACATACATCACTGTGAGCCCCACAGTCAGGGTCCACCCACCTCGGTGGATCCGGGGTCTCACCTAATCCGCTCCCCTTTCATGGATGGACCCGGACTATAAGTCCGTAGTGGCAAAATCTCGTTCTCAGGAATTTCTCGGGAGATTTCAAAATTTGATGTTTTCGCCATGTTATTATCAAAATATCACAAAAGTTTTTAAAAAATAGTTATAATTATTTATATTATTGATGGTGAATTATTAAATAAATATCTCGGGAGATTTCAAATTTTGATGTTTTCGCCATTTTCTCGTTATTATCGCAATAAAAGCACGACATTTTATGATCCAGCGATATCATGCAATCTCGCAATATTATCACGATATTTTTCAATTTTGAAAAAATATCACGATAATATCAGGATAATGTCGTCTAGAGTATTCTCACAATATTATCGCATCGCGAGATTTAAAAAATCTCGGCGTATTTATCACACCGCCGCATTGATCAATCCCAGCGGGTTCGATGATCGAATCTGAACCGTTCCCCCATTTCCTTAACCGTCAACGCCTTTGCCGCCGTCTCCTCGAAGGGTGACTTGTACCGTACCGACGATTTTCAGTGCAAGGGCCATCCATCCAATCGTTAGCCCCACCAGATCAACGGTTTGAATGACCCAACAGCGTTCCCCACTAGATCAACGGTTAGATTGACCCAACAGCGTTCCCCACCAGATCAACGGTTTGAATGACCCAACAGCGTTCCCTACTTGAAAATGGTATTGTATAAACAACCACGGCATCAGATCTGCGCCGAAAACAGGAACCAATCACCACCACAGGCTGTTTCGATGCATAGAACGGTGGATTAAAAAAAGAAATATTTAATGCATCCAACGGCTGAAAACTCCCCCCTACCACAGGGAGGGGTCCACGTGCCTGCGGGTGATCAATTCTCCAAGGTAACGCAAGACGTCATGAATCCATTGCAAAGGATCCAAAGCACCAACACTGGAACGCTTGGCTGTGGGTTTGCCACAATCCTGTTTAACCCATCCACCATTCGTTTTGTTTTTTTTTTTCGTTCGTTCGCATTATTCCAGACCGTCCGAACTATAGGCTTCATCACCGATGGACCGTAGATTTTTTTTGAAAAAAACGAAGATAAGATAACATAACCGTCCAATCAGTGGCCACCAAATGTACGGTCTAAATAAAATAGCCGTTGAAACGGGCGAAATCAAATGGCCAAGAAACCATCGCGTATGGGGTCCACAATTTCTATGGCCTGTATCAAATCAAAGCCACAAAACAGATAAACCATCTGATTCCATCCCTCCTCACATGGCAGATCCAAGAAACGATGAAAAAAAAAAATCCAATAAAAAGCAAATAAGCGATTTTGAGATTTTAAAAGTTTCTCACATTCATCGAAATTAGATTAATATCATTTTTGTACAGAAAGAGATGAAGAGAGGGGAGAGAGACATAAAACCCAGATCAGATCCGGTCTGATTTTACCTAATCCTTGATCGATCTAACTCCAACAATACAGACCTAATTCAAAGCCCATGCAGTTGAAGAAAACCCACATCTCAAAAAAAGAAAAAAAGAAGAAAAAAAAAATCCCAAATACCCAGCGAGAGAATGAAAAAGAAAAAAAAAAAAAGAAAAAGAAATCTTATCTCATCATCTTCACCGTTCAGAGGCAGAGATCCGTCCTCCGTAAATCATCGCCTTCGTCGCCGTCCACTTCAGACGGCGGAAGGTTGAGATCGAAACGCAGGGGCGGTCTCCGGACCGAGGACGACTCAAAATCCCCATTGTCTTCGACGATCGAAGACGACGATCCGCAATCGCTGCGGCACTCGTCGTCGGGAAGCACTGGCGGTGGAGCGGGCCGCTGCGATCGGCGGTGACTGCGTGCCGCGGCGGCCGCTCCTGCGGTTGAGATCTTCGGAACGCTGACGGATTCAACAGTGCTGCTGAGGCTGCTGGTGGTGGGACGCTGATGCTGGTGGTGAGGGTTTTGGTGGAAGGGCAGATTGGGGTAAGGAGACGAAGGGTAAATTGGGAAATTGGTCTTGGCCTTGGGGCCGCGTAGTGCTCGGGCGGCGTTGTCGTATGCGCGGGCAGCGTCCTCGGCCGAGTCGAAGGTGCCGAGCCATACTCGAGCTTTCTTCCACGGGTCTCTGATCTCCGCCGCGAATCGTCCCCACGGCCGCTTTCGTACGCCGCGGAAGCGAGTCTCTGGTTTCCGTGACTCGCTCGGGTTCGGCGTCGGTACGGTTGAATCGATTCCTCTCCCTTTCCGCATCGGATGGGATGTGTGGGCCGGCGCGACGGATGGTCGGAGCTGAGAGAGGAGGGGGCTGGGATGAGTGGATAGACGGCTGGGATGGATTGGAGGGTTCTTTGTAGGAGGAGGAGGAGGCGCCAGAAAAGGGCGAAAGGGGCAGAAATGGAAGGGAGAAAGAAAAAGAGGGTTAGGAAGAATCGGTGCGCCTCCACCCTATCTAATCCTCACGCAGTTCTCTTTCTCGATTTCTCGCCCCTTTCTTGAGACAAATGACCCCGCGTATACGTGCGAGCGTAGAGATCCAATGAACCGAATCACGGCACACGTGTCAAAAAATTCATAATATGTTAGATCCTTGCCGTTCTTTCCCTGGTGGAACCCGAACTAACAGCCTTTTGTAAAAGTCAAGCTGAGAGAAATGCTGTTACCTTCCACGCTTTTCTGTGAGAAAACTGGACGGTTAAAAACAAGACGCTGATTCTATCACGGTAGATTTGGATATAAAAGCACGTGATTCCCCTCACAAATGGAGTGGATTTTCTGCGAGTGTCTTTATTTACTCGTGTACCGCATTTCACCTATTGCATCTCTCAACGTGTGAATCCTTCAGTATTTCCCGTCTTTCTTCCTCACGTAAGAGAGACTTTTGATCTCCGATGCAGTAGAAAAGCCATAGATTTCAATCAGATTATGTACGTGTGGCATGAAATTATTTAATGTACAAACCGTCCATATTATGGGACCCAATGTAGATGGGCATGAGGAAAAGAAAATATTAAATCTATATATTGGAAATGGGCGATTTGTGTGAATTTAATGGAATGATTAATAAATAATTATTAAATGGTTATTATTTAATGTAAATTATATATAATAGCTGGAACTGAATATAATCAGTTCAACTTTATTTTCAATATTTATTTCATCTAAATTATTTTATAATATTTGGATGGTTTAAATTTAGATATTTTTAACCATATGTATAGTAACTAGCTGCATATTTATAGATCTTACTACTCGGGCAGCATATCAAATGAGGAGTTATTTGATACTACAGTGGTGTTTGAAACTTGATACGCAGGCACTCCTAAATTATAAACTATTAACTCAAATTAAACTGATTAAATTGTAGAGTAGTCATAACATTGGATTAGTGGACATTTGTTTCTTGAATTAATAAAAAATTAGAAAATTTTTATTTTTAATCATCTGATAAATGTCCAATGATCCATTAGCCTTGTAATATCCGACCATGTTAGATCCAATGGCTTAAATAATGCCATATATTATCAAATCTATGCAAAAGATAAATTAATGACTTCTTTTTTTCTTTTTCTTTTTGTTACTTTGACATCTAAGAGAAATCAAAACTTGAAAAGTTATGAGTAACTCTATTAATATCCCACCAAAATAAACAACAACTACTTTACTCTAAAAGTCTAGCTTCAATGAAGATATCTCGAAAAGTAATGCACTATTTAATGATCACTAAACTTGGATAGTATATGGTGACAATGCTTAAATATTGTATATTTATCTTTTCAAATATATTAGTTTTGAATGCATTTAAATACTTAATTAATATAATAAGATATGCTTTTTTACATGTAATATGATTTTAGATCCAAAGATGAATACATGCTTAAAAAGAGGAATTAAAACTTAAAGAAGAATCAAAGAAATATTGGAGATTTCAAGTGCCAAATATCCATGAAAATCAAGTATAAAGGATGAAGAAACGATTGAAAAATCACACAATTCAATAACAAAAATAACAAACTATTCGGTCCTACCTAAAGTTGGTTCGATCCAACCGAAAGTGCTCAAAATAGTCCAGTAAAAAATTGTAATTTTCAGAGTTAAATCATCTCAACAATTAAGTTCGACCAAAGATGCATTCGGTTCCATCGAAGTATGGTTTAATGAGATCGAAAGGAGACAAAGATTATAGATATATTTTGAGAAAATTCAGCTATAACCAAGAAACCACTTACGTGCAACCGAAGTGATGTTTGGTAAGACGAAAGGCTATCGTCGATGCGAACGAAGTGTAACAAAAGTATGAAATTTTGAATTTGATTCGAACTCTATACGAATTTTTCTATTTGAATGGGTGTTTTAGGCTCTTTTAGATATAAATTACGGCTTGTAAGAAATACCTAAGGGTGGTGGAGCTTCCACGAAACCATCATTCTTCTTCAATCCTTAGTTCTAGTTTGTTTGTTTATTTGTTTTTTAAAAAAAAAAAAAAAATTCTTTTGTTTTTGTTCTAAGATATTACCAATGCTAGGTTAATCCCTTAGTTAAGACGAAGAGATGCGACTTGTAGTTAATTACAATATTTAATTTATTTGATTCAATAATAATGGTTTAAATGATGATATTATAATGAATTGGTTTGAATTTACTTTAAAAAAGTTTTGAATTTTTTTTCCTTAATTTGTCATAACTGTGGTTATATTCGATGTTTTGAATGAGCAATTGTTTAATTTAATTAAGAAAATGACTTAATCTATATAATTTATTAATCTATTGTTAACTAAGGATGTTTCAGATGCTTTTAATTATCTACAATTGAGACCTGAATGCTTCATGAGAGAATCATTCAATCGAATTCATGTTTTCATTGGTGTTTAAGATTGGTTTGATAGAATTACTCTTTGATTGGATAAGATGGAACTTCGATTCCAATTGAACTATAAAAGTTAAATCAATGAATTAGATATCGTAAATGCTTAGGTGGATTGCTAAATCTTTAGTCATTTTTATTATTTATTTTAAAACTTTTTTTTGTACTTTGTTAGATTAAAATCCAGACAAACCATTAGCTTCATACTAGTTCTATCCATGTTTTTCATTCGATTGAGGACTTGACTTAAGTCTCACCGACTTATTACTACATCAAAGCCCTATACTTAAGGTTGTTAACTATTGGGTTCGATCATATGGTTGGGATGATCATAGATATATTAGACAGAATAATTAGATTGATTGGAAGGTCCTAATATATCCGACCGTAACAACAATAATTGGGTCATCCAATCGCGACAAAATAAACATCGCTTCCGACCAAATTCAAATTGCGATATACGTGTCAAAAATTCACATGTATGTCATATCCTTACCAATCTTTCGGCTTGTGGAATCGGAACTAATATGACCTTTTCCAAAAGTCAAGCTAATAAATGATGTTACGTTCCACAATTCTTACCAAGAAAAATAGATGGTTAGAAATAAGATGATGATTCTGTCACAGTTGACTTTGATAGAAGGGTACATGGCACATGAGAGTCGACTTACAAATGAAGTAGATCTTTCATGAGTGTTTTTATTTACACATGTACCGTAATTCACCTCTTCGATCTCTCAATGCGTGAATTGCTTTAATATTTCTAGTCTTTGTTATTCGCGCAAGAGAGACTTTGATCTCTGACGGAATAAGAAAGACGTAGATTTCACTTAGATATTGTACGCATGACATGAAATTACCCAATATATACATTGTTCATATCATGAGACTCAGTCTAAATGGGCTACATGAAAAGAAAATATTAAATCTATGTACGTAAAATATACAATTTGTGAGAATCCAATGGAATGGTTAGTAAAAAATTATTAATAGTCATTATTTAATGTAAATTATATATAATATCTGAAATCGAATATGATTCATTCAACTTTATTTTCAATATTTATTCCATCCAATTTAATTTACAATATTTTGATGGTTTAAATTTTGGTATTTTAAACCATTTGTATAGTAAATAACTGCATATCTATAGATCTTCTTATTTAGGCAGCATGTCAAATGGGGAGTTATTTGATACTCTGGCTATATTTGAAGATTGATACACAGACACTTCTAAATTGTAAACATTAACTCATATTAAACTGATTAAATTGCAGAGCAGTCCTAATATTGGATTAGTTGACACCTATTTCTTAAATTAATAAAATAATTAGTGAATTTTCATTTTTAACCATCTAATAAGTTTGTAAGGACCCATTAGCCTGATAATATCATATCATGTCAGATTCAATAACTTAGATGATGTCATGTAGTAACAAGATCTTTATAAGAGACAAATTAAATATTTCTTCAACTACTTTGATACCTAAGAAAAATCAAAACTCAAAAATTTATGAGCATCTCTGTTAACATCTCAACAAATAAAGAGATACCACTTGATTCTAAAGGCCTAGCTTCGATGAAGATATCTTTAAAAAGTAGTGAATTGTTGAGCGATCGTAGAAGTTAGATAGTATATGACGATCATGCCTAAATATTACAAATTTATCAATTTAATTGTATAAATATCATATGTATTTAAGTACTTAATTGATATAATGAGTTAAGTTTTTGACATGTGGGGTGATTTTAAATCTAAAGATGAATTCATGCTTGAAAGGAGGAATTAAAGCTTAAAAAATAATCAATGAATAATTAGAAACATGGAAGATAATATTAAAGACTTCAAGTACCAAAGATTTAAGAAAACTAAGCACAAAGGATAGGGAAAAGACTGACAAATCACATAATCCAATAACAGAAATAATATATGGTTTGGTCTCACCTAAGGTTGGTTCGGTTCGACTGAAAGTGTGCAAAATAGTATAAAAAGAAATTGTGATTTTCAGAGTTAATTTGACTCGATAGTCAGGTCCAACCGAAGATGCATTTGGTTCCACAAAATGATGGTTTGGTGCGACCGAAAGGAGACAAAGACTTCAAATGTATTTTAAGAAAATTCGGTTGCAATTGAGAGAACACTTAGATGAGACCAAAACATAATAAAAGTGTAAAATTTTTATGTTGGTTTAAAATCGGTGTAGATTTTTTCATTTAAAAGGATGTTTTAGGCTTTTTAGATATGAATTAGGGCTTGTGAGAGAAATCTAGGGGTATTAGATCTTTCATGAAGCAATCATTCTTCTTCAATCATTTAGTTTTAATTTTTTTATTTTTTAAAAGTTTTTTTATTATTTTTGTTCAAGGATATTATCCATGTTAGGCTAATCTCAGAGTTAAGGCTAAGGGATGTAGCTTTTAGTTAATTATAATATTTAGTTTATTTGATTTAATAACAATGGTTTGAATGATGATATTAGATTGAATTGGTTTGAATTTACTTTATGAAAGTTTTGAATTTTTTATTTTCGTGATTCGTTGTGAACTATGGTTACAGCGAGTGTTTTGAATGAGCAATCACTTAGTTTGATTAAGATAGTGAATAAATATATATAATTGATTGATCCATTGTTACTTAAAAGTACTTTAGACACTTTTAATTACTTTCGATTGAGATCTAAATGATTTATAATAAAATCGTTCAATTGAAGTTATGTTTTCATTGGTGTTTAAAATTGGTTTAATATAATTATTTTTCAATTAGATAGTATAGAATTTTGATTCCAATTGAATTATAAAAGTTAAATCAATGAATTAGATATTATGATTGGCATAAATAGATTCGTATAGTCTAAGTCATTTTATTATTTATTTTAAAACTATTTTATATTTCGTTGGATTAAAATTCAAACAAACCATTAGCTTTAAATTAGTTCTAGCAGTGTTCCCCATTTCTTGAGGATTTGACCTTGGTTTATCGAGTTATTACTGTATCGTAGCATCGTACTTGGGGTTGTCAAACCTTAGGTTCGATTAAATTTTTGGCATTGTTGTCGGAGAGTGGCATTGAACACAATTAGCTTTATATTTTATAGGTTTAATTTCTGTTTTAAGTTTTTTATTTTAAAATGAAATTTCTTGTATTAGGTTTTTTAATTCTAGAATTTATTTTTAGTATTTGTTTTCTTTTTTCAGAATTTCTAACATCACTAATATTTTTTGGTTGTTTTTTGTTTTGTAGGATTATATAGTTATAGTTCTTCTTTTCTGGTAATACCGTTTCCATTTTTTCCTAATTACTTTTCATATTGTTGTAGGATTTTATTTTCTGTAGAATTTTGATGTTGTTTTTAGGTTTAGGTTTAGAATTAAAGTTTTGTCATATTCATGTCAGAGTGGACACAAAAAAATTGTAATCAACTTCTCAGATACGAAACATTAGTTAAAAGGTTGTCAGATCACTATGTTTGGAAATGCCATATATATCATAAATTAATTAGAATTATGATTGACAACCAACCTATTTATGATGAAAATAAGGGATACGATGTTCCACTGGTTAAGGTAATGTACGATTATTATGTGTGATAATACTTATCAACATCCATTGAATATACCTACAGATAATACGCATGATCTAATTGGAGGAATAATCAGAATTTCAGTTGGAGAGATGGACCAATCATGGATGCTAACAACTAACCTCAAGGGCCCTTTACTTGTGTGCCTCTATTGACAAAGACTCTCAAGTATACATTACAAACATTTATGTAAAGGCAATTACAAATTAATCAAAGCATCTTTTATGCTATAAAGAGATAAAATATCAATTAAGACAATTGAGTTACTCCTTATTAGGGAAGGACGAACTTTTCTAGCCCAACCTCAACCTAACCTGGAAGCACAATACGAGGAGAGTGAACTCAATTCTCCTAAATCGTTTGAGTGTACTGATTTTACCACTATCCCTGTGAGTAATAAGAAAATCAATGAAGAGATTTCAATAAAAGTTGAAGAACCCAAGGAATCTACAACATCTAAGGATGATAATGAAATTAGTAATGTCCAACTTGAAGATGAGGCAGAGTGTGATTATGAGCTTATGGTCCAGTTTCCTCAAAAGTTTATCTCAATTAAGCTTCAACTTAATGATCAAGATATATAAGAAATTTTCAAATATGGTGATGTTGATACGATCCACTAAGATGACATGCTTGATTCTATTGTGGAGAATGGGTTCATTTTCTCTGAATGTTCTAACTATTTAAAAATTAGCTTCGCATACTTTGAAGATTCTAGTGATGATATGATTAAGAATATAGTGAATGCCTTATAGTGAATGCCTTACAAGACCTTACCTCGGTAGTTGATACTGACCGAGGGAATCATTGTTTTAAAGTTCTTCATTCCATTGATCTTAAGTGTTTACCATTAAGGGTGAAGGTTTATAAATTTTTCAGAACGAACATGTTACAGACATTTAAGCTTACTGCAAAATAGCTTTTAGATGATCTTATTGAGAAATCTATTGAAAAATTTATTAAGATATTGACTAGATGAGAAAAACATTTACTAGAATAAGTAGTTTTTTCCTTTATTTTTTTAAATTAGGAGTTTTGTCATACTCCAAACCTAAAAATCGGACTCACAAAATTCTCGATTGTCGAATCCGATGCGGACAGTTTCTATAGTACCCCATTCTCGGCTCCCAGCATACATCAATTTATTAAAGTTACTGATATGGGCTTCTAGATCTCCACCCTCTGCCATCTTGAAGGTATAACACTATAGCTTCAAGTGTAGGCAATTTTCAGAGGACTTCTTTGCATAGATGTTCTCTAACTTCGCCCACAAACTAACCGCAGTTTTCTCCCTCAAAACATTATACAGAACCTCATCCGTGAGACATAAACGGATAGAGGCTAAAATATAACCATCAAGGTTTTTTCATTCATCATCTTTCATGGTAGATTTTCACTCCTCAAGAACCTTAATCTTACCTTGCTTGGTTAATAGGCTAATCATCTTAATATTCCATAACTCAAAATTATTTTTACCCAAGTACTTCTCAATATTAAACTTGCATTTCATATTATTACTAATCTTGCAGATTCAGATCTGTGGACCAACGATTGCTCTGATACCACTTGTTGGGGATTTGTACTGCGGAATCACACAGATCTAGATCTAGGATAGTAATCCAATAACGTCAAGCAATTACAAGAGCCCATAAAATTTTAATGTGAAAAACTCTTACGAAAAAAATTTACTGTACAAAGCGACAAAAATCTACTATGAAATTGAAATTACAAGAGAGAGGACTTACCCGATTCAAACAACCTCGAATCACACCTTTGCTACACCCTTTGATAACTCTAGAACCCTTTAGGAACCCTTAAAAAATTTTTAGAAAACTTTAGAATACCTTATAATAGCCCTAGAGACTCCTATTTATAGTTTAATAAACTCTACTTACGCACCTAGTTTGGAAAAGTTTGAAAACCGTTTGAAATTTACGCAGTTTGTGTAGGATCTGCGTAACCTCGACTAGTCGAAGGAGGGCCTCGACTGGTCGAGCAACCTACTCAACCGGTTAAGCCATCCCCTCGACTAGTCGAGAATCTCGGATACCCAAAACATATGCTCGCTGGACTTTGAGTCAAGCGGCTCACTCGACCGGTCGAACAGTGTCAGATTAAAGGCATCTGACAACACTATTTACATCTGCAAATTTATTGTCAATGCTTGGTGGCAGTTTGAAATTTTCTAAAACATTTAACAAGATGTTATGGACTGTTTCAAATCCTGAAGCGTGTGGAGGCTATTACCTAGCCCTATTGTCATATTAAAAAATTCACTCGATTTTTTAAGCATATTTCTTTTAAAAAAACTTAGCCACTATGTCCAAGTATAACTTATTATTCATTCTCCTAACAAATTTAATATCATACAACTTTGACTTTAAGTGATTTTTGATAATTGAATGGTCAAGTGACGCAATTAAGTAGTTTCAAAAGTGTTCATTTAATAGGAGAGGTTAAAACCAAAGGATGCCACATGAATTTTTTTTCTCAATCTTATTTGAAAATTTTCTTAACTTTGCCATTAAGGATGAAGGTACATAAAGGAGGATGAGTGTTATATGAACAATTCTACATCTGGCATGTGGATACCACCTTAGAGAAGTTAGAGAAGTCCTTTAAAGTTCTAAAGATTACATATAGAGTAAGATTCTTTTAATTATAAGATGATCATGGTAAAAGTAAGTGTCAATATATGAGAAGATGGTTGATCACCATTAAGTGAAGTACTTGTATTTATTTATATCTTATAAGCAGTTGTCGTATGTGGCAAATTGTCATTACGTGAGCAGTTGTCATCAGTTATATATATTTACATTTAATTATGGGCGAATACATAGTGAAAGTAATTGACTCGATTCTAAACTCTCTTCTTTTTACTTCTCTCTCTATCCTGTTTTATCTCTATACACTTTTACTCTTCTTTTTATATTATGAAAATTACAATCTCTTAGAAAATATTCACATCACTTATCAAATTCTTTTATTGACCCTTGAAATTAAATTCAAAGATTAAAATAGAAGGCTAACAACTGTCACCGTTGATTTATTAATTAAAGCAATCACTTACCATGAGATTAATATTGAACTTTGTTATTTTTTCTCTTATTTGAAACTTAAGTTACCACTTAAAAACTTAAATCTTGAGATATGTTAAGAATATGATACATATGTATACAATAATTGCACGTACAATCAAATATCCTAGAATCATAATTAGATAAGTTTATATTGATTAAGGTAGGTTATACTTGTCTATATAGATATACTTTATGTATATAATCAATTCATCTCAAAGGAACATTAATTTAACTTTTCACAATATGATTCGTACACTAATAAGGGCATCTTTAACTTTCCACTCACATATAGTTCAGATTTTACCAATCATAATAACAAGTGCATACTAGTGCCTTGCAAATTTTTTTTTCAATGCTCTATAATTGAGTCATGTAAGTGAAGTACCAGTTTAGATGAGCCTTGCTTTAAAATGCCTTTTAAAATAGAGTGAGTATACCTTTAAATCTTAATATAGGTAGTTATTGTGATTAAAATTGTTGTTATTATGCCTTGAAAAGCCAATGTTTACTATGATCATGAATATAGGTGAATGTGTGGCCATAATTAATGTATGGAGAACTTATATTTTTACGAGGATTGTGAAGAGAGATTCCTCTAGTTGTCCTCAGAAAAGGTAAGCTCAGATAGAACGATCATTGGTTAATAGAGGATTATTACACATATGACTTAAACCATAAATGGCTATAATCATTATGGCAGGATTGGACAACATGTGATTGTGTTATATAGTTATCATGTGTATTGGTAACCAATTACAAGTTAGGATGAATTGTCTCTATATTATCAGGATCCTAGTGCTTTGCCCTACCCCATATGGGAATATGAGTATTCACTATTTATTTGAGTTCTTACGTATGATGATTGCATTTGAGGATTACATCAAGTCTCTCATATGAAAGATTTCTCATACTTGAATTGAATTTATTTGATTAGGTGTTAGTTTTAACTAATAATTAGATTTGATATCATAGTGAAACCATATAGTCTTAATATTTTGTGCTTTATTTTACCATATGATGTTATATTATCATTTGACATATAGATGTGGTTGGACACATTCATTCAGATGCAGTTAAAGTATATATGCTCCAACGTGAGATCTAATGGTTTATTTGAAAACTCTTTAATAGCTTATATTTTTGTAATTGGCTAACTGGGCATAGCACATATAAGTTTTAAATGTTATATTAAATGTTTTTAACCATGGATCTTTTATTTTTAATGTTAAAAATAATTTTCGCTGACTTATTGATATCCAGTGGTTAAGATTTTAAGCTCTATCTATTAGGCTAGCATGGGAATATAACCAAGGTTAGATGACATTTGTAGTGGAGTGATTTTGGTTAATTTACGTAAATAGATAAATAATATTATAGACTTTTAATAATACAGTTCAATATCAAAATTTGCAAGAGTGAGGAGTATCATAACAGTTCATCTTTTTAAATTCCTAATCTCTCTCTCTCTCTCTCTCTCTCTCTCTCTCTCTCTCTCTCTCTCTCTATCGCACATGTGGTGTGTTAAGTTCACCATATGAAAGGTTCTTAGATGTACAATATAATCTAGTTCTCATGCTTTACTCTATCATATTGATATGCTTGTCAGAACTATCCTTAGGACTTGTTTATTCCAATTATGCGAGTAAATGGTTACAAATAGCTACAAATTGACAATGATCACTTTCCACTTTACCTCTCTGATGACATAAGATGAATTTGATTATAATGATGATATTTTATAGGGTAGTTTTATAATATTATAAATGTCTCACCTAAAAATGAGAGTGAGTTACTCTTCTGATTTCAGCAGAACCTTGATAAAATTATCATTGGGTAACTCAAAAACTATTGAAAACTCAAATGGGTCAATTAAGAACGAACTTTTGTATGTCATGAAAATCATCAATGAACCTAATCGGTAGATGTAGAACTTGACACATCAAATTTCGATCAATTATCTACTATCTGAAAACTCTGGCTAAACATAACTTTGATAAAACTGTGATTCACCGGCCCAATAAGCATGGAAAATTAGAATAAGTTGTCTTTTGAAAGCAACCAACAAACCCATTCAACCGATCACAAACTAAGCAAGCCAAATCTCCTATGACCATCTAAACCTTTCGAGGTATCGAACACCCTCTGTGCGTGGCAAACTATGAGTAGAAAAGACAAAGTAGACATCGGCTTACAACAAGCCGATGGTCCACTTGACTTATTTTTTCAAACAAGAATTGTTGCCTAATCTTATTGAAGCAAAATTATTAATCAGTGGGCACCTACAACGTCACCATTAACTGGCCATAGGCTGATGAAAAATTCCATAAATACCACACAACAACTAATATTTGGGAAAAATAAATATATCAAAAGAGGGTCGGTAATTCTCAGAAGGGGTTAGAGGATGCTTATGGGGGTCAAGGTTTCATAGAGTCTAAAAAATACCCAATAGCATCGACAAGCTATTCAGCCTAGTTAGGTCCAATAGGCAATATAAGAAGCCACTAAAGTCAAGAGTAAAGATGGAACTGGGGACATTCGACTATTCATTTTTATTTTATTTTTTTCCAGAAAAATTGTATCTAGTCTCCCCTCTCTCATTCTCACATCTCGATCAAATAGAAAGCACATTCCACTTCATACAACCCAAGCATATTTATAACACCACATTTTGCATGTTTATCTTCTATTTCTCTCTCTTTTTTTTTTTTTTTTGTTGCATTTTTTATTACTCCCTCCTTTTTTATTTCATTCACCTACCCAAAAGCCCCGAACTATGTTAAAAATGATTACGTACTTTTATTTTATTTTTACTTGTCTAGAGTCTTAAACTCTATGAAAAAAGGTTGGAACCGCATTTTTACTTTATTTGTCTGCCCAAAGCTCCATGGTATTACAAAACAAAATTAACGCTTCTTTCTTTTTGTTTTGGCCCGTCTAGACATTATGGGATTTGTGAAGCATGATGATTATTCAAAATCAATGGGCATAGTTCAATTACAAGAGTCATTTTAATGGTGAAGTATTATAATTTCCAAATCTTCAAATAAATCTATGATTTGTGGCTAATATTAGATTCTAAGCTTCAAATAGGTCAATGGTGTCTCCAAACCATGTGCAATTTCACGTCCAAGTCAATTTCACACTCTTACCTTTATATATATATATAAAAAGTGGAAAGTGACCGTGCTTGTGCAGGAGCATTAGCAAATAGAAGACTATGATAATTATAATTTCATTTACATCTCTTATCTCTTACCCCCAGCCCCACTAAACTCACCCATCTCCACCTCCACCTCCACCTCCTCCATGTCCGACCCATTAGCTGAGCCGACATAGACAATATGGTAAGCGCCAGCTGCTGGTCTAATTCTGAAAAACGTGCCTATAAAAAGAAAAAACAAAAAATTCACGAGTCAAGGATAGGGGTGATCGAACCGTTGATCAGGTCTGCGAGCATCTGAAATGCTACAGGCCCTTCAAAAACGAATCCTGCCGGTCAGATGGTGAAGGTGCCTTGCCACCTAGCACCAACATGTCATAGATCTCGAGATCTAGGCCATTCATTAGGCGTGGTCACCATGGACTTTCCCTGGTCCAAAAATCATACCTGGAAAGAAGAAGAAAAAAAAAAAGCAAAAACCCAATCATCTGCTCTCAATCTACGGTTCTGGCCCACCTGACGAGAGGACTCGCCCCATTGACGGGCAAAGATCAGATACAACGGCTGTATCAGAGTTCTCAAAAAGGTAGGACGCATCGTGATGATCACCTGATACAAAACTTTGACCGATCCATCTGATAGATCATCGACAGGGACCCAACGTCGAAATCAATGGACAGCCATGCACAGACTATTCAATGTAGTGTTGTGGCCCAACCTATGAATGGATCTTCTTCATTTTCGCTTCAGATGATTATCTCGGTGGGTCCCGCCTTTTGCACGGACTGGATATTCTACACGCGTGACATGTTGGTGGGAAAAGGAATGGCTGTACCAGGTCTTACAATACAACCATTGTATTTGAAAAATTCTCTTCTAGATGCTTCGGTCTGCACATGGCGAACCACCAGATAGAAACGTCTACGTGTGCTGGCAGTCTGTGCCACGTGTAGGGTGGAGAATCGCTGGAAAGATGAAACTCAAAGTGAAAGAGATATTTGGCCCGCCAAAGCGTTGCCGCTCTTGACCATGAGGTGGGCCCCACATTTGACTGACCTGCCTTTCTCTTCCTCCAAAGTCCAAAGACTCCGAACCCCGTCAAAGCCCAAACCTTTACTAATTTCACTCGCGCGTGTGAACTTTCCTTGTACTTGCAACTCTCGCATGCTTATTTAGAGGTCTTTTATTTGATCCGATCCGTTCATCAAGTGGGTTATACAAATTAGATACGCTCGAATAAAGCAGAATGGTTGTATGATAAGTTATCCACAAGCGTACAAAACAATGGATGTTCTAAGCAAACACGCGTGGGCGACCAGATGAATGATTCTGATATGGCACTTGCCAAAAGGGAACTATAACCGGACAATTCGTCGGGTAGGGCCCAATAGAATACGCCCTGACCCAAAAATCATCCTTGTGTGGGCCACACGCGTTTCAGGAAAGAGGACACGTAAGTACCGTTAGTCGATATTCAAATTAGATGAGCCTGATTTTTGGCCCAGAACTCATCATGTGCAGGCAACGGCGCCGCAACTAGCGCGGTATGGTACAATTTCCCGCCAATATGCCACGTGTAACACATCAGTACCGTAAAAGATGTAGACCCCACCATGAAGATCGTCTTTACAGAAAATCATACTGATCTGCTGCATTGGTGAGCCACACATGCATGTTGAGTCAGACCATTGGTTTTCTATTGATTCCAACTGTGTGGCGCATCTGATTATTAGAATGGGCCTATTTTTGTTCCAGGTGATCGTCGTCGTAGGAACTACCGTTTCTAAGGTGCTGATGTGCTACGCACGTGCCATATTAACAGGAAAGATGGTATTGTACTACAAGCGTGTGATCTTGCCTGTACCTAATTTGTCATAGGTTGACGAGGTGGGTCCGACCCGTTGCATGGTTCGGATCATCCATCGGTCTGCGTATATCCGTGCCCCACCACGGTACATCGGTATGCTGTCAGCAACACGTTTTGGGAAGCGGATCAGTTGTTACACACTGGTCGGTGTTTCCCTGACAATGGGGCCCATCTTGATATATGTGTCGTATATCGACGCCGTCCATCAGTTTCTCTAGCTCATATAACGGTATATTCTCGAAAACTAAGAAGATCCAAATTTCATTTTGACCACACCAGAGGAAGCATTGGTCATTGAAATCCCACCATTAAAAACTTCCCAAGAGTCTATCGTAATTTTTATTTGTCATCCAGACCGTTGATAAGGTCTCACAGACCTGGATGAAGGGAAAATACAAATATCATCTTGATCTAAAACTTTTGTGGCCCATTAAAAGTTTTAATGGTCAATGAAAGTGTTTCTTATGGTGTGGTCCACTTGCTTAATTGAATCTGTTTAGATCTTCTAATGTACTGTAAAATAAGCTGGATAAACTGACGGACGGTGTGGATACAGAACAAATACATCAAGGTACTGCCCACGGTAAGGTAGATATACACCCCCACCTTCGCAAGGATCGAGAAGACCTGCAACCGGAACTAGCCGGTGATAAGGGGTTGCCAGAAAGGCTTTCGGGCAGAGCAGAAAGCCATCTCATATTCGCCCCTTTCGGTAGGCGTGACCGACAGCTGTCCTGCTTTTGGTTCGGCAATCGAGCATCGAGAGAGGCATCGTGTACGGCTGGTATCCAATATGACGACTGTTTTGGACGGCTTTTGACCGCATGATTTTTCTCCTACGTGGAAGCGGCGCGTGCGCCGCGTTTTTGTGGTCCCCACTGACGAAAAGTGGGACCCTGCAGGTGACGTGGCAACACCCATGCGTGTCAGATATCGGTCGTTTTCGAGGGACGCGAATGGCTGAAGCGGACCGGCGGGATGTACGTCTTGTATCCACCCCATCCATCCGGGAGCTGATTTGGTGAGACCTCGGATACACCGAGATGGGTGGGACCCCTGATTGTGTGGCCAACTGTCATGTACGTGACTACATCCACTCGGTCCATCTGTATTCAAAACTCTTTTCAGGACATGATCCAAAAAACGAAGAAGTTTCAAATACCAGATGGGCTATAGTAATGGTAACAGTGGTGATTGACCATTAAAAAATTCTAATGGACCACAAAATCTTTGTATCAAGCTGATATTTGTGTGGTCTATTCATCTAGGTGTCTGTGACCTTATCAACAAGTTAGATGGCAAATAAACATTCCGGTGGAATCCATGAACTTTTTAATGGTGGGGATTCAATCACAACTGTTTTCTGTGGTGTGGTCCACCTAAAATTTGATTCAGCTTTATTTATATTTATAGGATCATGTCTTGAAATGGGCTTTCAAAATGGTTGGACAGTGTGGATTTAAGACACGTACATCTGTGTGAGCCCAGAGAGAGGGGTCTCACCCACCTTGGATCCGGGTCTCACCTTATCTGATCCCTGTCCATCCGTTGCAAGTGGATGCCAGCTCGTTTTAGGACACGACAATAACCAACCACGAGGTAAATCCAAAGCTCGAGTAATTGAAATCACAACAATCATGGTGGCCCTACCAAGGTTTCAACGATAGCAGTCTTCGTCCCAACAGTTCCTGTGGTGTGGTCCACCTGAACTTTGAACTGCCTTATTTTTTGACTAATGTCAAGCAAGCTGTCGTGAATGGGTCTGGATATAAGCGTACTGGGCAAAATTGGTGGGGCCCACGGTGATGTATATGCCTTATCCACACCTTCCATCCATTTTAGCAACTCATAATGGGGCATTAGCTTCTTGAAGCATATCCACGGCTCAAGTAGAGAGTATGAGTGTGACGATCTCGACGACAAAAGCTATTGGATAGACTAATGAGTGGGTGCATGAGAGAGTGGGTGCATGAGATGGTAGTCCCGCCGTTATCTATTGAAGCGACGGCAACTATCCGATTTCTCTAAGTCAAGTGTTGTAAAACTATGCCTAGAGCTGGGCATCGGACCTGAGTTGGAACGAATTGGGTCTAACCCGATTCAATTAGAAATTTGTAGGGTCAAACCCAAACTTGATCCGATCTGGCACCAAGTCCAGACCATCTTACTCGATCCGATCCGATCTTCTGCTAGTCTGAACCGATCTAAGTCCGACTTGGTCAGGAAATCGAGTTGGATCGGATTGAATAAGGTTCGGATCATTATTTTTTTCAACGGTGTGAAAATTATTATTCTCATTGTTTCTTATGGTGTAATTTACTTGATTATTGGATACACTTAAAATTTAGTATTAACCCCTAAATTGATATGGAAAAACTGATGGACGGTGTGGATAAACCAAAAAATTCAAGACGGACCCCACAGTTTACTCATTAGGATAAAACGGTGAAGCTCACGCCAGCCACATACATAGCTTCTTGAAGAAGCTTATACCCGTGACTTCCTGAAAAGGCTTCAAGTACAGGCTAACACCTATACTACAGCTGCTCTAGCCGTACGTGTAGCTAGAAGACAAGCACTCTCCAGCTAACACCAAATCGGATTTTGAGTATACTCTATTGAGCCCACTGTAAACGTATCTAGTCTATCCATGCCGTCCATCCGTCTTTTCATCGTATTTTAGGGGTTGAAACCAAAATTTAAGTATACACAAAGATCAAGTGGACCATACTATTGAAAACGGTTGGAATAATGACTTCCACCTTTGAAACCCTTCTAGGGCCCATGGTGATGTTTATTTCTCATCCAACCTCCTCGAGCTTTGAGTTATACGAACGGTTTAAAGGAGATTAAAGTTCATGAGCCTTACAATGATGTATTTATTATATCTACACCGTTCATCTATTTTCAGAGATCATTTTAGAGCATTATCCAAAAAAATGAATCATATCCAAAGATCATTTGGAACACACCATAAATAGAAGTAGAGATAATATTTTTTCTCCGTTAAAAAATTTGTAGGATCCACCTACTAATATGAGATATAGGGAGGGGTAAACTTGTAATCTACTAGTTACCACACCCGGTGCGGTCCGGATCGAATCGGATCAGATCCAAACGGATCGAATTTCGGTTCGGTTCTGTCGGATTTGCTACGTATCCGAATCCGATCAGATTGTCGTTCGGATCTGACCAATCTAGGCCATTGGTTCTGTTAGAATCGGGGCGGATCGGGTCCATTTTGCCCACCTCTAATTGTGCCTTATGCTCACATTTTTCACAATATGTGTAATTTTCAGCAAACGATTGTTCTTAATTATTTAGTGCCATGACCAGGGTAGTGGTCTGTTGCCTCTTTTAAAATGGTTAATGTGTAAAAACTCCATCTAGTGAGCCTTATTGATCAACGGTCTAGATTGCCATTCAGTTGGACTATGGGATTGAGTTAACTAGTGGGCCCCACTTCAGGTGATGCGCTGCGCGGTCTATTTACGTAGCTTTGCGTACTAAGACTGGAATGCTATAGCTGTCTTACGCAGACAGCAATTTGAGTTGAACTAGGATGCTGCAATGTGGAGTGTGGGAGATAGAGTTGTAATGGGTTTCAAACTCTCTCTCCATATACTCTATATAAGAGAGCTGGGTTCCCGATCTTACACCACACGGCAGAATTCAAGTCCCATCTATTCTTTTGCAGAAAGGGTGTGAAGGAGAGGAAGACTACAACACTGTTATTCTGGTATTTCTATCTGACATCCATCGCGTCACTACTAGGTAAGCTATCCGATCCCTTGATCACCATGTCCTATGCACAGCTAGATCCGTGGGCCTATTCCGCATGTATAATAAAACCCACAGTTGGTATCAGAGCCACTATGCAGAGGCATGGATGATCAAATTCAGATTCATCCATTAAATATTTGAATTCATAATCAGACTTTCGAATTCCCAAATCAGGCAAATTAGAATTTCGAATTTTGAATTTAAATTAGGGATTTCAGATTTGGATTTCAAATTAAAAAAATTAGGGATTTCAAATTTTAATCCCCAAATTAAGAAAATTAGGGTTTTCAGATTTGAATACCCCAAAATCCAGAGAAGATTAGGGATTTCGATTTCGAATCCCCAAATCGAAAGATTAGGGATTTGAATTCGAAACCCTAAATACAGATTTTTTAGGTTAGGGATTTGGGTCTGAAATCTTAAATTTAGATTTTCAGATTAGGTATTTGGATTTGAAAGCCTAAATACAAAAATCTAAATTAGGGATTTTGAAAATCCCAAATCCAGTTATTCAATTGGGATTTCCATTACCGAATTCCAGTTACCCTAAATCCCGTACCTTGATCTATTGGACCGACAGCCAATGTTGAACCTTGTCGTGCAAGCAATGTTGATGGTTTTCGATCTCCTTTTCTTCCTCTATCTGGAGCCATTGCCAACGTCTTGTGCTTTCACGTCCATTAATGGCAACCACTGTCCCCGCCGCAACCTCTGCTTCCGATAATGATTGCAGAGATGAGAGGATCTCAATCTCTACTCATTATATCGGGCAGACAAGGAGAACAACTGAGATTTGATCTCCATTTCTCCCTCTTTTCAGCCACAGCTTAAAGTAGGTTGAAATCGACTTGGTTCTTCCTCACCGCAAACACTGGGTCGAAAACGACCTATTTTTCGCTGCAGGTATTAAGTCGAGAACGACCTTATATGGAATCGGGTCTTCAGACCCGATTACGCGTATTCGGATCTACCATCTGGACCCGCGAACGGGAACATTTGGATCCAGATCTCGTTTAATGGTAGGCATGGATTTCTGTATGGCCCATTGATCCCAGATTTGGACCGTTCATATTCAAGATGTTATTATATTTATTTTTGATCTAGGTTGTCTATTTGATGGATTATGAGCATCTAATCTAACTCATTCACTGGGATGTTGACATCCTTGAAACTTTTATTAATAAATGCTCAATATGTAGACTAATCTAATGATAAAAGCTACATCTGATCAGATATTGACACATATTGAGCGTTTAAACTAATCTCTCCATCTTGTGGACACCTATGCATGGACCTAACCATCTAATTGTAAAGTTCCGTACTATTTATCTATCATGTGGATATTAGGAACTGGATTAGTCATGCTCATTGAACACTTCTAGATCATATAAAGTCCTGGTGCGGCCCTATTATTGGACCATCACTCATCTTTAAGTGTTGATATGGACCGTTGGAATATAAGGTGTGAAACTTGTTTACATGTCTCACTTTTCGAAATTCCAAAAGGTCAGTATCAACTAACTTATGGACCACATTGGACTAATTAAGTTATAATTCATTGAGAGGCAGGATTATAATAGCGATCCTAAGTCTATATTGTAGTGTTGGATTCGGTTGTGTTAGCCACCATAGTGACCTCAATCTATGAAAATTCTACACGTACATACTTGTAACATTGGGATAAAAAGGATTGCATATAGTTGCGTTTACATTTTTCTGCGTGCGGTAACGAAAACATATACGATTACCGTTTGGTAGTCATGTGAATGGGTGAAGTAAATGGTGTTGGTGATGTAAAGCTGAAAGACTCATCTCACCCATAGGTGTTGTCTAACAGCCCATGCCACAGTGTAAGATATTGTCCGCTTGGGCACATGCCCGCACGGTTTTGTTCTCGAGGTCGCCCCCAAAAGGCCTCTTACATTATAGGGTGAATCTCCACATATAACCACCATTACTTTAGACAGCGCTTCCGATGTGGGACAAATTCAACCTCACACTGTGTACACAGTAGCCTGCCAACCAATAGTAGCTCGCCCAGGCCATTAGGCCCTGCTCACATCAGCGTCCTCCCACGTGTGCACGCCCACACGTGCAACAGTGATGAGGCGTCACAATACTCCCTACCGAGGGCAGAGCCGTCCTCGACTCTAATACCATATGTAACAGCCCATGCCCACACTATAAGATATTGTCCACTCTAGGTACACGCCTGCACGATTTTGTTCTCAGGGTCTCCCCCAAAAGGCCTATTATAGTATAAGGTGAATCTCTACATATAACCACCATTACTTCGGACAACACTTCCGATGTAGGACAAGTTCAATCTCCCATTGCGTACACAGTAGCCTGCCAACCACTGATAGCTCGCCCAAGCCATTAGGCCCCGCCCACATCAGCGTCCGCCCAAGTGTGCCTGCCCACATGTGTAACAGTGACGAGGTGTCACATGTTGAGTGTATCAGATTTACATGACTGACATCACTTAACTTCATATTCAAGAGGATCACTAGCATGTTATTAATACCGCCCATAGGAGGAATGATAATGATATAACAGATTCTCATCAAGATGTGATGGTTAGGCCCATCTTCATCTTGGATGATTCAGTTGATGCATCTTTTAGCAACTAAATTGGTTATCTTTGCCTAATATTTGTTTGCATTCACGAAATTATTTTATAAAATTATGAACTAATGTCAGTATATATGTATCTCTTTTATTTCAGTTTCAATTGCAACTAATCAGAATCAAGTCTCCGCCCTAAATAGATCTAATTACGATCAATGGAAGAACACCATTGAAGTTGTACTAAGCCGTCTTCAATTAGATCTGGCCCTGATAACACCAGAACTGCCAGAACCATCTGATGATGCCACTGAAGCTGAATATAATCGATGGGTTGCATGGTTTAGATCAAATGATACATGCCTGAAAGTAATTAAGTATTTAATTTTCTGAATCTATGAAAGGCGTCATGCCTGAAATAGACAATGTCAAAACTTGCCTTGCTAAAATGGGAAAACAATTCAAGAAATCTAATAAATCTGAAGTAGGCATCCTTCTAAATAAATTGACTCATTCGTCCTATGATGGAATAGGCAACATCCGTGAATACATTGTAGAGCAGATCGAGGTTGTTTCTAAGATACGTGTTCTAGAGCTTGTACTCATTAATGATCAATTAGTTCATTTGATCATGAATAACCTACCTCCCCAATTCGAAACGTTCCTAGTAAACTATAACACTCTGAAGGACATGTGGACATTGGATGAAATTATCACTCAGCGTGTCCAAGAAGAAGACGAGATCAGGCAAGTGGTCAAAGTTCAAAATGTTAATATGATGACCTCAGGTCATGGGCAAGGTCATGAGAATAAAGGTAAAGGGAAAAGGAAACGAGGTTCTAATAATGAATTATCTGGTCCTCCATCTAAAAACCATGAGAATCAATCGGAAAATGGATCTAAACGCAAACGAGTTAAAGGTAAATCGTGCTTCTTTTGCAAAAAGGTGGGTCATCTAAAGAAAGACTCCTGAGGTTTTAAGAATTGGCTCATAAAGAAAGGTAATCATTCTTTTCTTATATGTTTTGAATCTAATCCAACCGATGTGTCAGTGGATTCCTGGTGGATAGATTCAGGAACTACTATTCACATATGCACTTTTATGCAAGAATTACTCCAGGTCAGGCCACCAACTGATGTGGAGCACTCAGTATACATAGACAATGGTGTCAAGGTTGATGTGGAAGCAATAGGAGTTTATTGGCTTAAGTTGATGTAATGTCTCAAAAAAATCCGTACTGAGACCCGAGTACCACATCGATCAGAAATCACTTAGGATTAATTCCTTTAGAAATTAAGCGTAAGTTAACTAGCGTTATCTTAGATTATCTGTGAAATTAACACTAATCGCTTTAAATACGTTCTGCAAGACCCAAAACTTATGGAATCGTTAACGCTATATCACCCTGAAACTTAGGATCAAACTCTAAACCCGTTTACTCTCAGGAACCCTTTGAAACTTTGTAATGAATTCTGACTGCGCGTCGAAAGTCCGATATCTACAATCTCAGACTATTATGACCGCTTAGTTGGACTTGACAATCATTTCGAAAATCAAGCCCAGCTGATGTCCTGGGACTATTTCATTGAGGCCGGAGCAAGGAGTGTGAGAAAGAGTTGAATTCTTTATAATTTAAATGTGATTTAAATAAATCTAGCACGTGTCGCTTGCGGGTTAAGTATAAGCATTCAGACCATCAGAATCTGATCCAAATACACCCTCGGATCAGGGAACATTTCCCACTCAGGTCAGTGTACTTGGAATCCTCGATCGAGTCTCAGTGACCGCTGAACAGAAACTGGTCCGCCACGTGCGATCTGGGAACCCTATCGAACTGAAAACTTAATGTGATCAGGATCCAACATCCATGAGATTAAATCTGACCGCATGCAGTCAGGGGACCTCTAGAAATGTTCTTTTGGATCGAAAAAGATAAACTTTGGCTATAACCCAAGTATACCTTGGTTTAAAGTCTAAATAGGTGAGTTTCTAACCTATTTAAGGACCTTAAGCCCTCTCACATCCCTCCCATATGAATTTGCAAGAAACCCTAGAAAAGAGAGAGATTGTGTGAGAGTTGTGAGGAAAGGTTCCTGTCATTCGATCCTTTACTACACGTGCTTAGCCATCGTGTTCTAATCACTCTTCCGGTGATTCTGACTTCATTTTCGGTAAGAAAACCCCAACCTTAGCCTATTTTAGGAATTCCATCAATACAAGTAGCGAAGTAGCTGACTTATCTTGTGATATAGGTCGTCATATTGACGTTGACAAAGCGTAGAGTTTCTATTCGATTCGTTACGCTTTTATGGCGTGAGGTGAGGATTTTAGATGCTTAGGTTAACTGTTTTCAAAGCTTTCAATGTCGTTTGATAGTAGATTATCGACAAGGATGCTGTTTGACATGTAGAACATGCTGTCTATTTTTCATTTCGATTACGTACGGAGAATATGAGATTTAGGGTATTTTAGGTATTTATAGGAAATACTGTATACGTCCGTATTTTGCTAAAATGATTGCCATGTGTATTTATCGTGTTATTATATTAGTTAAGAGTGTATGATCTGTTTGGCGAAGAGATTCGCCCTAAAGCACACGTTGGGTCGACATATGCTATGTAAACAAATGTGTGTAGACTAAGTGTTTGTATAAGAGTATGTATTAGTAAGTATTGAGTGAATGGTGTTGTAGATTAGTTTTGAGACTGGATTCTCAATTAATATGATGATGTACATGATTTCCTCCACGTTGTTATATTGAATTGATTTCCTTATGTATATGAAATGCTTTTATTTGATTGATTTTGCTTATGTTGTATGTTATAACATGCTGTTAACATGCTTAGATTATTTTTGCTTCATTTCTGTCACTCTCATATGATTATTGAATTAGATTACGAGTGCTTGGGGCTATACGTTAGTCTAGGCAGTCAGTAACAGATTCGAAATCGTGGTTGGATTCTATTCGCCATGAAGGACGTGTCGACGAACCCGAGTCGTGCTTCGGTGACGGCAGTGGTTAGGCCACACGAGGTATTTTATGCACTTCATGTCATTCAGCTTGAGGTGTGCTCGTACTAGTCGAGCTCGTCAAGTAACCCGACTGACCATTGTATGTTCAACTTGTATTGGTCATAACTGCTGAAAACTAGGGTACTGAACTTACCAGTGAAAACCCTGATAACCATGGTACCTTGATCCATTAAGACTCATGAGCCGGGCATGGTGGTATGGGATACCGTGGTCGAGCTTTCGGCCTACGCTGGGGCCACAAACCTCCCCGTAGTGACCAGTGAGCACCTTAAACTCGTGAGCTGATTGTGGTGGTATGGGACACTACATTCGAGCTGTCAGCCTACTCTGATTAGTGACGAGCCCTTTGTAGTGACCTCGAGTGTATTCTGAGTCTACGTGAGGCGACGACCCTTCCGTAGCAACAAGAGTACAACTAGGCCTGTATTGATAAGGTGATGGGGGAGCGGTGCAACGAGTGCAAGCAACAACCTTGACAGCCCTTGCAGTGACCTAGAAATACATCATCGTGTGAGACTACTAAGAGTGATGACCCTAGACAGGATCTGTGTTAGGAATGATATAAGGGAAGTACCTTAGTTTTCCAATCCTGCTGTTTGAAAGGACTAATAACAATTCGATAATCATATCCATATCGCACTGCATGTGCCTGGAAGATGTGGAGCACTGAGAGAAGAAAGCATGCCGCGGACGTAAGATGGTGTCGCATGAGGGAGTATGTCAGTGAGGGCATGCATCATTACTGCATCTCATACTTGCATTAATAATAGTATCTAGGAATGTCTGATTGTTTACTTTACTATCATCGCGTGATTGATTTGATAACATGCTAATCTTTACTCTATGATTCCATTGAATTGATCACTCACTCCCACGTTATGGGACGGTGTTTGCAACACCTACCAGACTCTGTCTTAGA
Organism: Magnolia kwangsiensis; assembly: GCA_037074715.1. Lineage (NCBI taxonomy): Eukaryota > Viridiplantae > Streptophyta > Magnoliopsida > Magnoliales > Magnoliaceae > Magnolia > Magnolia kwangsiensis. The sequence continues at coordinate 1,168,647 of CM073585.1, forward strand.
TGCAGGTTGTGAGGCGATTCAGGAGGTGGAGCCGGACTACTACGAGGACCAGGACGAGTTCTCGTAAATGCAGTTTTCTGACGGCTTCGCATAGGTGGCCTGGATCAGCGAAAATTTGCTAGTTGGACTATCATATGACATTTAATTTTGGTTTGTTATATGTATTTGTGACTTAGAGTTATATTCATACTTTGGAGACAGATCGAGATTATTTTATTTTACATACAGTGATATATATATCTTTCAGTCTTCCGCTTGCGTTTTATCACTGAATCTGGAGTATGAATTGCAGTTTTGGTATAATCTCACTCGTGTTAATGCACTAACTCAGACAACATTTAATCATAAGCATTTTTGTTGTATAAGTGATGGTCTGAAACTCGGGAGTTGGGTTTCTACACGACCCCCGATTTTCAGGGCGTTACGGTTGAGGTCTGGTCATTTTTTGAATTTAGTGGATACATTCTGTGTGTCGTATATAAGGCACAATTTTGTTTCAATTTTCTGTTTGGATAAGTTGGAATATTCAATCCACTTTGGAAATAAATGTTTTAGTATTTACTTTAATTCGATTAAAGTTGGAACGGGCTTTATAGTAAATAATTTATACTAATTAGACTTGATTGTCTCTCACGTCTATAATATTAATACCTTGCATAGAAATAAAGTGCGATCCAAGCGAAGACTAGACTATGAAAATTCTTTCATGTTGTGGCATAGGTGGATATGTCATATATCTCGTGAGAGATTAGACAGGCTTGTGCGAGAATGAATTTTATATTCTTTAGACTTCTCTGACTATAAAGTATGCATTGATTGCATAAAAGGAAAACTGACTAAAACAAGAAAGAAAGGTATAACTAGGAGTGTAGGTCTATTAGAGGTTGTACATACAAATATCTGTGGACCATTCCTTACAGCCTTATGGAGCGGCCACAAATATTTTATTATCTTTATAGATGGCTACTCTCGCTTCGGATACTTATACCTTATTAGTGAGAAATCAGATGCCCTGGATACTTTTAAATTTTATAAAGTCTAGGTTGAAAATCAACTCGATAAGAGAATTAAAGTTATCAGATCTGACCATGGTGGTGAATACTATGACAGATATGACGAATCAGGATGTAATCTAGGGTCATTCGCTAAATACTTGTAGGATTATGGCATTGTCGCTCGGTACACTATGCCTAATACTTCAGAATAGAATCGAGTAGTTGAGAGACGTAATCGCACCCTTATAGATATGGTGCGAAGTATGGTCAACAATTCGACATTTTCAGAATCTCTATGGGGTAATGCGATCAAAGCCGCAGTTCATATACTAAACAGGGTTCCCAGCAAAGCAGTAAGCAAAACTCCTTTTGAGTTGTGGAATGAGAGAAAACTAAGTCTCTGATTTTCAAATGTTCAAGGTTGTCCTACTGAGGCCAAAGTTTATAACCTGCATAAAAAAAAACTTGATCCTAGAACCGTAAGTTGTTTCTTCATTAGATATCTAGAAAGATCAAATGGTTATCGATTCTATTATCCTTCCCACTCCATCAGGATTATTAAGACTGAGAATGCCAAATTCATTGAGGACATTAAAAATAATGGGAGTACAAACATAAGGAATTTTGTATTTGAGAAACAAAGGATTGTGACTCCAGTCATAGTCAATCTAGATCACGTGGATATTAATAATGCAGTCAATTCTAGAGTCACTGCAGAACATTATGTAGAACCTCATATACAAACCATCGATGAGAAAAATCAAAATCAGACCCAACAAACTGAACCATTGAGAATATCTAAAAGAGAAAGAAGTCCTGTAAATCGATACGATTACATCGTATACTTATAGGAACATGACTTTGACATAAGAGTGGAAAAGGATCCTGAATCTTTTACACAAGTCAAACAAAGTGCTGATCCTTCTCGTTGGTTTAATGCCATGAAAGATGAGTTGAAATCTATACAGGACAATAAAGTATGAGATCTTATAGAGTTACCTACTGGAATAAGGCCGATTGGTTCTAAATGGATATTTAAAATCAAAAGGGACTCCAAGGGTAATGTTGAAATGTATAAAGTTTGACTTGTTATCAAGGGTTTTAACCAATGTGAGGGCATTGACTTTAAGGAGACTTTCTCACCAGTATCAAAGGAAGACTCATTCAGGATCATAATGGCTCTTGTAGCTCATGTGGATTTAGAGTTACATCGGATGGATGTAAAGACTGCATTTCTCAATGGAGATCTGAATGAGAATATGTACATGGTGTAGCCCGAAGGTTTTGTATCTATTGGCTCAGAACATATAGTTTGTAAACTTAAGAAGTCCATCTATGAGTTGAAACAGACATCACGACAGTGGTACTTTAAGTTTCATGAAGTAATTTTCTCTTATGGATTTGTAGAAAACGTTGCAGATGAATGCATCTACATTAAAACCAGTGAGAGTAAGTTTATTATGATGATTTTGTATGTTGATGACATTCTGTTGGCTAGCAATGATACCAGGATGCTGAGTGACACCAAGAAATTCTTATCTTAAAGGTTTGAAATGAAAGACCTTGGTGAAGCTTCTTACGTCATCGGCATTGAGATTTACCGTGACAGAACACTTGGACTGCCCAACCTGTTACAGAGGACCTATATTACTAGTGTACTCGAAAGGTATGGCATGTAAAATTGTGCTTCAGAAAAGTGACCCATTATGAAGGGCGACAAATTTGGTCTATTTCAGTGTCCAAAGAATAATTTAGAAAAGAATCGAATAAAAGAATTTTCGTACACATCAGTAGTAGGGAGCATCATGTATGCTCAAGTCTATATGCTACCGGACATTACCATTGTTGTTGAAATTTTGAGAAGACATATGTCTAATCCAGGAATACAACATTGGATATTTGCGAAGAAAGTATTGCGGTATCTTCAGAGAATAAAAGACTTCGGACTCACATACAGAAGATCTTATCACTTAGAGTTGATCGGATATTCAGATGCAGACTTCGTAGGCTGTGTTGATACTAAGAAGTCTACTTCAGGATACATCTTCATGATGGTGGGAGGAGCTGTGCTGTGGAAAAGCGTGAAACAATCTACCATAGCCTCATCCACTATGGAAGCTGAATTTATTACCTGTCATAAGGCATCTAATCAGTAACTATGGTTGCAGAGTTTCCTCTTAGGTTTGTGGGTACTGGAGCATATCCCGAAACCATTGAGAATATTTTGTGATAATTCGATTGTTATTTCCTTCTCTAGTAACAATAAGCATTCGTCAAGGTTGAGACATATCGATATCAAGTATCTTGTTGTAAAGGAAAGAGTTCAGAATCATCAATTTTTTATGGAATTCATCGACACTAAGTAGATGATTGCAGATCCGCTCACTAAAGGGCTCCCTATCATGCCATTTCAGGAGCATGTAACATTCATGGGAGCCATTGATCCCACATATATTTTTAGTTAGTGGTTTTGAGCATACTTTGATTTTCAAAAACACTTAAAGATCTCATTTTATACAGTTTTTTTAGATGATTTTGATATAAAGCTTTATTTCTACTTCTCTATATATGTGCATAAATTTTAAGTAAGTATGACTCTAGTCGTGTCTCGTTGGAGACAGGTAAAAGCTTCAGGACCTCTTAATGATAGGCACATATTATCACACTAAAATTTATAATCCTTATACCACATTGGATAGTTCCTGATCTATATTGTTAAGATTGAAAGTATTTGTGATCGCGCTTAGACTCACTTCACCTAAATTAAATGTTGTGATGACTACCGCATTTCGATACTGACTATCTTGATGGACCAGATTGAATAACATTACTCATACTGTCCAACTGTTTTATTGTTTAACCATTTGGATATTTTCTTCAAAAATTAAAACTTATTTTCAAAATTATTGTATATGACTATTATTGACATTGCACAATGAGGCCCAAGTGGGAGAATGTAAGAACTTTATCTAGTGGGCCTTACTGATCAACGGTTTAGATTGTCATTCAGTTGGATTATGGGATTGAGTTAACCAGTGGGCCCCACTTCAGGTGATGCGCTGCACAGTCTATCTGCACAGCTTTACATACTAAGGCTAGAATGTTATAGCTGTCTTACGCAAACAACAATTTGAGTTGAAGTAGGATGCTATAATGTGGAGCGTGGGAGAGAGAGTTGTGATGGGTTTCAAACTCTCTCTCCACAGACTCTATATAAGAGAGATAGGTCTCCGATCCTACACCACACGGTAGAATTCGAGTCGCATCTATTGTTTTACAAAAAGGGTGTGAAGGAGAGGAAGACTACAACACTGGTATTCTGGTTTTTTTGTCTGGCATCCATGGCGTCACAGTTAGGTAAGCTATCCGACCCCTTGATCACCATATCCTATGCACAGCTAGATCCGTGAGCCTGTTCTACATGTATAATAAAACCTACATGATGTTGAGTAAGTGTTGTTCTATTCTGATGCTGTCTCATTTGAGCAGGGATCCGTTTACTGTCCCTTTCGGCTTGTAGGGCCTTATCAACGATCTCAGAGTACTTTCGTTACATTTGCATAACAAATTTTGGTTTTAATATTTTGGTGAAGGTTTCTTAAAATTTCTTAACTTTATATTCTTCGTCTTCCCCCACCTTTGAGACATAATAGATAATTCCACCAATGTTGCCTTGTATTGTGCCACTATCATAGCCCATTGCTTCAACTTTAAAATTTTCTTCATCTTCAGAAGACGATAAGCTTTGGGGAAATATTTTTCATAGAACTTACTCCTAAACTCACTTCGAGTCTACACATGACCTGTTGTGACCATCATTTTTGTTGTTCACCACCATATATCCTCTTCTCCTTGTAGTATAAACATTATCATCCTAACCTTCTAGTCCTCTAAACAATCTATCACTTCAAGAATTTTCTCAACTTGGGTCAGCCTATATTCTGCTATTGTCGGATCTGAAGCAACTTGAACATAAGCAGTCGTAGTTTCATAAATTTCTCCAATAACTCCACTCTATCGAGTTACTCGTGCCTTACAAAAGTTGAATTCCTTTGTCCTTAAGTGCCTGACCTATGTTAATTATCAAGTTCATTTGGGCTGCAATTTAATCTTGTTGTTGTTTCATCATGATCTCTAACTGAGTCACTAATCCAAATGAGGCATACCATAATTGGGAACTAGATCCAGCGAAATTTGTGCACATAACAGTTAGTGGGTCCAGCACCACTCGAATTTTCTATTGGAGGGGTAGAACTTTCTGTCTCATCTCCTTCTTCTACATTTTCATCTTGTTCTCCAGCCGACATTTCAGATTCTAGTGGTGCATTTGGGTCCCATGTGAGTGCATGATTAACAGCGACGCTAGTCGATGGAACTATATCTCGAATACTACGCGTCTTCTTTGTAGCCATCAAGTACTACTAAAAAAAACTAAGTTTAGTAAAGAAATATTCTTTGTTGCCCATTTCTATCCTGTAGAGGGCTAAAAACAAATCATTCATAGTTTATGTATTTAATTCTACACATAGTTTAAAGTATTGACAACACTTAATTGGTTTCCAAGTTATTTGCCAATTAGCACAAATAAGAGTGACTCCTAAGCGTAGTGTTTCTAATTTCAGTGATCTACCATTTATGCTAGTGTGAGAGGGAATATAACCTACATGTCACCCTTTGTTAAATGAAAGCCTCTCTCTGTTACCATTCTGTCACGCCCGTACTTTGGATACAAATTGCGCCCTTAAACTCAGGTTACGGGTCATGATTTGTATAACTAAGTGTGCATAAATTGACCCATCATATAATTATTAAGAGACACAATTTACATGTATTCTACATCATCACAACATTACCATTCATACATCCAACTGTTTTCACTTATTTTATAAACACTCTATCTATAACATTCATAAAATAAAATAAATAATCAAAATCAGTTTAATTCCACCCATCTGGGACTTTATTTAACCAAAGTAATCAATCATAAATCTACCATATCATACCATGAACAATTTTTAATTTAACTCATATAACATTGTATATAGAGAATGGCTCTTGGAGTGTTGGTTCCTCTTGAAATTGTGGTGGGAATCGCTAGGGTTTTTTTTTTTTTGGTAGGAATGGTTGGGTTTTGATGCGTTTGGTGGGAAAAGGTTGCAAAAAATTCAATCTTGTGCCCTTTTTTTTCCTGCATTTTGTGTGTTTTTGCCGGAATTGCTGAGTTTCTGGAAATCGCTTTTGATTTCGTTGGGGAGAGTTAGGTTTTGGACGGTAGATGTGAGAGAAATCCCAAAGGTTTTATTTTTTGCATATTGTGTATGAGTTGTGGTTTGATTTGTAGGAATTTGCTTTGGAATTTCTGAGATTGACCCCTTTCGGAGATCTCTCTTCGACTCTAATGTGATTTGTTTGGAAATTAGGGTTTTGGCCTTTTTTTAAGCAATGTTGCATCTGGTGAATTTTCAGAGAAGTGGAAATTCAACAAGCATTTTGTCTAATAAATCAGATGCTTTGATGTTCTTTTCTGAGATTTTTTCTAATACACCTGATTTGGAAGCATATATGTGTATAGGGGAGATTGGTGATGTTGCCTCACCTCTTCATCAACACATGGAAGGCTGCTCGTCATATGGGTATTGACTGTTGCTAGATACCAAAAAATTTCAATTTTTGTGAAGAAGTTTCATGTAGCATCCTCTTATGGCTAATACTCAACTTCTCTGTTTATGTTTCTTGGTTTGGTATGTTCTCGGCATGCCTAGGTGCTCATCGAATGCATGTGATCCTTCGACCAGCTGCAATCCACATGAAGCAGGTTCACATGTTGCAATGGAAGGGAGTTTCCAATCTACAAATAATAGTGGTGATGTTGCTAACCTGTGCAATATTGGTGGAAATGCATGCCGGGAAAATAGTTATTCTAGATACACTCAAGCTGTCTTTGTGAGCAGATGGATGTATGTCAATGAATGTGGGCAGATGTGTGGACCGTACATTCAAGAACAGCTATATGAGGGTTTATCTACAGGATTCTTACCTTGGAGCTTCATGTATATCCTATTGTAAATGGGAATATTGCCAATCCAGTACCCTTGAAATAATTTAAGCAATTCCCTGATCATGTAGCTACAGGTTTTACATATTTGGCTGCAACCTTTCCAACCATAGTTATGAGTGGCGTTGGGGAACCTGCAAACCACTCAACTTCTTACAGTGGAGACTCGGTGTCAGCATCCGACAAAGAACGGGCGTTTGCCCATTATGTTTATATGCTTGAAAAAAAAATTAGTTTGATACAAAACTGTTGTGGCCGAACAAATGTTTCAACTATTATAATTCAATTCCCACTGTTTCCTCCCACGTGGCTCACTTGAGTTTTGACTATGCTTAATATTTTATCTCATGTCCTGTAATAAGCTGGTGAAACAGATGACAGAGTGAATTTCTCACAAACATACAGATGGCCCCACCTAGCTTCCAAGCCTTGGGTAAGCAATTTCCGTCCTATCAAATTCTACTTTCTCATCGTCCTTGCTAAATGCAATTTAGAGGACAAGGATTACGTGGTGTGGCCCACACCGTCCTGTAGTACTGTGATGGTGTGTTGGGGACTGTGGGGTCCACCGTGATGTTTGTGTTTTATATGCATTGCATCTATCTGCTGTGCCAACTCATTTTAGGGTTTAAACCTAAAAATGAAATAAATTCAGAGTTCAAATGGACACTTTGATGGTAGATCTCTGATTGGAGGTAATCAATCCATACCATTTTACATTCTTTCAAGGAATTTAGTCTGCACTTTGTTACTGAACTTGTCTGGCAAGCTAATCTATGACCTAAGGTACATGTATGCCCATTTATGCATTGACATGTATGCATAGACTAGCACAACCTTAGCTAGTTGTTTTTTGCCATTTATTTGTTCCAAAAACTGCGGTTCATCTGATGAATGGTCTGGCCTGATTTTGGGCCAGGACAACCACACAGTGGGGACCACCTGATGGGTTGACGTCGTTGATCCTTGATTATATGCGCCTCAGTGATAGCAGCATGATTTCAATGGTAATCAAGATGATGGTTACTATCTGATTTTGCCTCTTGGATTTCAATCCGCATATAATTTACGTTTAACCATCCATTTGATATCCATCAATTGCATGGTTAAGATTTATTTATCAGCATGATGTAGGAGACATGATCTATCACCAAAGTTTATCACAGTTTGGATTGTCTGCATAGATGTACATGAATGCCACGTGTGAGGAGAGGAATAGGCGATGAGTCACCACCATCTTCAAAATTGCGGCAAACCAAAACCACAGGAGGAGCCTGCATTTAGGTACTTGAGAGGTGAAGCTATATGCTGAGACCTACTTTTTCAGGCTAGACTCTACAAACCTCCATTTTACAAAATGGTTTTGACTCTTCAACTGTACACATGACATAGTTTCAAGGCAATCCAGATGGTGGTTGTTATGTCTTGGATATAATGAGTTCTTAATTGGTAATGAGATTTTATTTTAATTGACTTTAATTTGATTGGTAAAGAAATTAATCTTCTTGTTGTTTTGCTGAGGTTTTATTTTTTATTTTTGGATCTGTTTGAAATGAAGTGATTTTTTTTTTTTCGTTTCTATAATTTTTTCTGTTGCTTCTATCTTAGTTTGGTGGTTGTTATGTCTTGAATTTGTTTAGATTATTCTATTGTGTTTTATATATGCCATCCAATATGCAGCCCACTGTTAAGTTGCAGTGCTCCTTGTGGAACGTGAATATGAGGAGGTGAACCGATTGGGCAGATTTTAGATCATAGGAAAATTCAGATTTATATTTTTTTGTGAAATTATTTTGCTGATTCGATGCATCGGTTTTTGGAATTGTTAGCAGTCCAAACAAAAAAAATAAGAGTTTTTGCATTTTTATACATAATTCCTTCAAAGCTTGCTTTTGAGTTTTTTTTTTTTCCTTAGCTCTCTTGTTTTATTCCTGGCAACTGTATGATTAGATGGAAGGATATGTCACAACTTACAATCAATTAGAGAAAATCAAATTTTAAAATTTTTTGGGGATGATCTATGTCAATGTTTTACATCACATCACGTCACTGATGTGCCAAACATTGTAGCTATTTCATCCTATGTGATTGTGGTGCTCATTTTGCAAACAATTTCTGTAGACAGTATTTCTTGCTTCCATTTGCACCAATTCCATGACTATCTTTATCAATATAAATGAAAATAACGTGTCAGAGTATTTTACCCACATCAAACTTACTAGGCTTTTACTGTCTTGGATGCTTTTTTGTTGTTATGGGTGGTGAAAACGGCACATATGTAACCAATTATTAATGTGGAATGAAGTGAAATATGTGATGGTCATAGAATGACTGACAATGCATGTTATGAAAAAATGCAATTTGGTGTGGAGCTAGTACTCCTTTTAGATGGTAAGCAATGGAATGTTTAAATGCTTTCTCCTCTTTGTTAAACAGACTTGATGACTATTCAGGTATCTGAGATCCTCAATGATCACCACCTATTATCCACTCTATGAATTACAAACATGGTATTAAATGGTAATGGGACTAGCAATGGGTGATATTTTTGGGATCCATGACAAGCTTGAAAGTTATCCATGTCCACTGTAAAGTAAATGAGTCAATGATATTGCTGATTGTTAGGAACTCAGCAGAATTTGGTGTTATATGATATGTACTTGTCCTTGTTTTACTAGCTTATATATGATTTTTCCTAATGAACTAGGCGATCCTCATGGTTGGGCCAACCTATTCGAGGGGCTGGATGTCACAGGCTCTTGTTCACTGTAGCTCTGTTTTTTTCTTCTTTCTTTTAAAGATATATAGCTTTGTATTGTTTAACCATGTATAACCCTAACCAATCTATGTATTTCCATTGCTTAGTCATTTCCAATTTAACTACATTTACCTTTTATTATTGTTGTTTAATTGACTAACTGATGATCATATAGGCAAATTAGCAACATAAGGAACGAGAACCCATCATTGACATTTATTAGGAACATGAAGAACTTGACTACCTTGTAAGTGATCAGGTATGAATTCTCATTCTGCATGCCTCTGTTGCTTTGGTACATTAGTAAACATGTGTCTATGGTCTACCGCCTGGACTAGTCCGCTTTGGCTGCCACATCGTCTAAACTTCTCATATGAATCAAAAGCCCCTTAGTTCTCCCAGATGGAGAATCATTTAATTAGATGAGGGGCTTCTTTCTTTTTTTTATATTGGTAAATAAGGTATGTAACAGATGGGTGCTTTGTCAATTTTCATGTGTACAAACTGTATTTTCCTTTCACTAAGCTTTGTCCTGTCCCATGAGTTTGCTGGGGCTACTTGGTTTTCCACTTCTAACAAGTGGGGCCCGTGATTCAGTAATCCAGGCCATTGGTTTATTGATTACAAGTTTGGATAGACTATGCCCCAAAAATCTCATGTATAGAGAACAATCCTGACTATTCTATCTATGGGCTACATGGCTGAGCAAGTTGCTAAAAAGGCAGTGGGATTGATCTCAATATCAAAGTTACCTGATTGCTACACTTTTTCATCAAGGTGATAATGAAAATCAAAAGACAAAACTGAAATGCAGCAATTAGTGTCTGTTGTTACTAGTTACATAAAAGGCAAAACTGAATTTAGACATCAAGATTCACAACCCAGTTGTTATTCTTCCAACAGAATCAGCACCAAGTGGTTTTTCTAGGCATCTGAAATCCATAAGCCACTTGTTAGACCAACAAAATCAATACTAGGTCTTTTTACCATGCATCTTTTTCATGAAAATAAATCTTTTGTACAGTTGCAGTATATGTTTGTATCTTTGACGTTGTATAACAATTTAGTACTGTAAATTTTATTGCCAAATCTAATGACATTGTCGTTACAAACTTCTATAACTTAAAAATTGTTGATTTGGTGAAGGTATAAGGAAGAGACTGTCTAGTTGTAAAATTCATTGCAGAGGAATTGGGTCTGGAGGGCTCTTATGTTCCCCATACTCATATTGAACAGATTCCGCTTGAGAAGCTTGTAAATGATGTTATGGTAGGTTGTCTTTTGAAAGCATCTTAAGCTAAATATTTAGTTTCCCACTTCAATTTTCTACCATAAATTGATCTTGATACAATAGATTCTCTGTGCAGGCACTACCGAATGATTTGAAGACAAAGCTCAGCATCGACGATGATATAGGATCAAGTCCCAAAGAAGTACTTTCCTGGGCCTCTACAAGCATGATTGCCTTGAGAAATAAGAATCTTAAGAGGTACTGTTTCTAATCCTTTCCTCCATATTTTCAGACATAAATGCAAGCCTTGCAGGTAAGAGAAGAAGGGTTTTGATCAAATAATGAATTGGGTTCTGATTACTTTTGGTTTTCATATAATGCAAAGATATTCTGTGCCTAACCAACTGATAGTTTTTTCCACATACTTTCATAGATTGACTTTGCTGTTAGGACCTCCAGCCTCGGGGAAGACCACTTTACTCTTAGCTTTCGCAGGGAAGCTTGATTCAGATCTCAAGGTAGAAATATTGTATTTCTCACATCTTTGGAAAAAAAAATTGCATCTCTCTTTTCCTTTTTTTAAAAAATAAAAAAATAAAAAATAATCTATGATTGTTGTAATTTCACAACTTCTCAATAATTGTTTTTATGTACACATGGGACGTGTTTTTCTTCTTTACTTGAAATGCCAGGTTTCTGGGAGCGTAACTTACAACGGTCATGAAATGGAAGAGTTTGTGCCTCAGAGGACTTCTGCCTACATCAGTCAATATGATGTCCATATAGGGGAAATGACTGTGAGAGAAACCTTAGCTTTCTCCGCAGGATGTCAAGGAGTTGGAGCTGGTTATGGTAACAAAACATGATCTTTCCTACTTCTTCTTCTTCTTTTTGGAGGGTTTTGGAAACCATGTCAGGATAATTTCACCAATTTTTCATCATTTATTTCCTTTTTCACAACAATCTAAGAAATGGATGGTGCTGTCACCAACAGGTTAAAAGCAGAGTTATTTCTGTTTTTGTTTTTGGGTTCTGTCACTTTCTCGGGTTGTAATAGGGAAGATAGCCTAGGGAGTTGTGTTCATTTGACACCTGGACAGTCGCACACAAAATTATTGCTAATGGCGAGTTCTTCTTCTTTGCAGATGCTTTCAGACAACCGAACAAGCTATAGTTGTTCATCAGCCAAGCAAAAGTCATATCCAAATCTTGCATTGTGACTTTGTATTATTTGTGGAACCTAATGTTGTGTAATAGTTTGATTGAGTTTGTTTTGAAAACTTTCAATAGTAAACAAGTGAGATTGATTGAGTTGTTAACTATTTTGTTGGTATTATGGCTTTCATGATTGATTGTTTCATGAGTGGATTGAATGAATGGATTAGTAGTTTAAATAAATATTTTAAAAAATAAATATTTAAAAAATAAATATTTTTAGCCTCAATTTATAACAGAGGCTTGGATTTAGCCTCAGTTGTTGAGAACCAAGGCTGAAATTCCCGTGGCTAAAGGTTTTAGCCTCGGTTGTTGAGAACCGAGGTTAAAAATAGATTTAGCTTCAATTGGAGGCAACCGAGGCTAAAATTTGGATTTAGTCTCAGTTGGAAATAATGGAGGCTAAAAATTTGATTTAGCCTCATTTTGAAAATACTGAAGCTAAAAAGGTTTTTAGCCTCACTTGAAGAACTGAGGCTATAAGTCATTTTAGCCTCACTTGCTAAAACTGAGGCTAAAGCCTTTAGCCACGGGGGTATCAACCTTGGTTTGGATAAATGAGGCAAAACTGAGGCTAAAGGCTTTAGCTTCAGTTTTTCACCTTTTTAGCCACAGTTTTGAAGTGAGGCTAAAGCCCCCTTTTCTTGTAGTGACCTCAATGTTGACACGAGGTATCTTTCACTCAGTCTACCACTTAAGCTATGGATCAGGGTGTGCACCCATTGTCAATTCATGTGCTCTGAGAGATAGGATCATTTCATAGCTTGAAAAGTTGTTTCTTTACAAATAACTTATTTGTGAGAGACTTCGCCATGTATAGATCTTCTAGTTTCTTTCACATCTTTAGGAGAGATTCCTCATCTAAAATGTTGTATATGACTTCATCCGATAAATATAGGCGGATGATGCTCATAGCCTTCTCCCCAAGTTCGCTCCACTCATCATCTGACATCTGCTCTGTTTTAGTCTCCAATAATGCCTTACTTAACCCTTGTGATGTTAAAATATTATTAAAATTACGCTGCCATAAACTGTAATTGTTATTTCCATCAAATTTGTGTATATCAAACTTTGACCTTAACATCTTTATTGAACTCCGGAACATCCTTAAACATGATGCTCTAATACCATCTTATTGGAGTTTCATCTCTTATCTCACACCGGTATAATGTAATTATGAGCTACAACCAGATGAACCCTAAGTATTAGAAATTTAGATCCAATACCACCAACAATTCATACGCTTTGCGAAAGTACATTCAACGAAGATAGAAAAATTACAATAAATAAAATAACCAAAACAATCAAGCAAGCAAATACAAAACACACATATTTAACTTACAAAACTTTTGCGAGAAAAAACCACGGTACAAAGCGATAAAAATCCAATATAATCAAAACCTTACAGTTTTACATTGTTTACCTTCTTCGATTATAGAAGCACTTGATCTATCGTCGCGATGCGCAACCCTAGGAAAATCATAGCCCCTTAAAAAAATTCATTCCCAAGCCTTTACGGGTGTTTACAACCCTCTCACCTTGCAAAACCCTTGCCCTTAAAAAGAAAATACTTATCCATACTAAACCCTAATCGAGATTAGAATTTATATACCTCAATTTCCACAAATTTATATAACCCGTCAGTTGAACTCTGACTTACCTTTTTCGATCGAATTGAAAACATGTTAATCTTCCGAGTGAGCAAACTAAGAATCCAGTCAAACCAAGAGATGGCTTCTCTAAGTGCCAAATTGACCAAAGGCATCACACACAGAACCACTATCTATTTAAGGCTTGAATATGCTTATTTAATGGATAATGCCATTAAATAAGTATAAAAAAATGAACGAAAAGGCGTGGATAAAGCATATCCATCAACACGGATAAGAACAGGGGTCGGTACTGAAGGGGTCAGTACCGAATTGAGTCCATAGCCAACAACTGATACACAAGGGTATGGATGTGCATTTCATGCTGGCATTTGGCTTCAACACCGATTGTCGGGTATGGGTTGGCCCGAACCGGCCAATTCACATGCGCCCACGCACGCGGACGTATGCTACTTGTGCGAGATCTGAGATGTTCATTACATGGTGACCATTGGTTTATGCTTTTCATATGCTGATAATCATATTCTATCATACATCAGGTTAGTTAAAAAGAACACTTAATCTGCACCGTTAATATTCAATATTAATTTCCATTTTCTCTATTGGCTCCATTCGATGGACGTCGCTGATTCCACACACTTGTGCTGTGTTGGCACTTTTGGGAGCATGTTGTTGGCGCGTACAGGAATCAGCATTACTCGGTTTATCTGTTACTTTCGTGATTCGTTGCCCCTTCCGCGGATGGACTGTGTCCCAAAACTAAAGTCGCTAAGATCTGAAAACGTGACGCAAGTGGGTGACATCTAAGCCGTCGATTTTGTATTTCTAATAGTGGACGGACTGTGGTCAACAAACATCAGTGTTAAGACGACTCTAGCTTTATAGATGGTTGGAAGACAAATGAACACCAAAAGACAAAAATCAGCAACGGCTGACAATAAGAGGGAAAAGGCCTACTTATTAGATGGTTGAGATCGTCTAATCAAAGTAAAATTTGATTATGGACCAACCAACGGGTGAGCCCACACGATGAACGGTTCGGATCGCCAACATGTACACGTGTGTGGGACACGCAATCTGGATGCACGAAAATACCGTGCCTCGAGATGCGGGTCCATCGAAGGGTTAGATTGTCGGCGAAGATATATTCTGCCCAATACATCCAAGGGATACCGAAGCATGGGTCTACTTATATAATTTGTAGTTTTGCTTCAATCCAGACCGTCCAATAGTGGTCTGAACCGTAAATAGAGCTGATGGACCATCAATTCACTTACTTAACCAACTCAAAGGATCTGATTTTTCCAGTTGAATTTGGACAGTTGTCTGCTTCTTTCTAGCAGCTTGATCAGTCCCACCAATTGGACGGCTAGAATGTCTGATCAGTGTCTCAGACGTCACTCCAGCCACAGCTGGACCGTGAAGCTGGATTGATCTTAACATAGACTGGGTGGACGGTAAGTGGATGCCGAGTGCGTGGTAACCCTCCCATCACCAACTCTGTGGGCCCGCCGTCACCGTGATGTATGTGTTTCATCCGCATGGTCCATCTGTTTTTTCATTTCATTTTAGGCCATGATCCTAGATTTGAAAAATATCCAAATCTGAAGTGGACCACACCACACGAAACAGTGGTGAATGAACTCCTGCCGTTGAAAAATTCTTGTGGGCGACAAAAGCTTTGGATCAAGCTGATATTTATGTTGTCCCTTCATCTAGGTCTTTGTGACCTTATGAACGGGTTGGATGACAAATGAACATAACTGTTGGGCCTAGGAAGGTTTCAACAGATGTACGGCGTGGATAAAATACATACATCACGGTGGGCCCACAGAGTCCGGCCATCCGCGTCCTGATATGCCACCTCGCATATTTTAAGTACCGGTGGATCACCAAACTATATCAGCTTCCGTCTAAATTACGCGTGGTAGTGCGTAAGACGCATCCCTCACTCATCCGTCTTATATTCTCCCACGTTAGGCGGCCCGTAATTTGCAGCGTGGCAGGTAGGGGACCGCATTGAGTGCGCGCTCCGCATGCCGCGCACTTTAGCATTTCTGGGAAATGGACGCGGATTGCCTGCGAAACCCTTTTGCAGGAAGTTCCTTCTCTCGGAAGCTAGGTGGGGCCACCGTGATGTGAGAAACTCATCCCGTCCAACTGTTTCTACAGATCATGTAGAATATGTTCCCAAAAATGAGGCAGATTCAGAACTCAAGTGGGCCGCACGACATGAATTAGTGAGAATTGAATGTCCACCGTTGAAAAATTGGTGATGCTGCAGAAGTTTTGGACCATGATAATATTTTTGTATCTTCAGTTCATCCCAGTTGGAATGACGTTTGAACGGTTCGGATGGAATATAAACATCATGGTGGACCTCAAGGAAATTTCAACGGTAGGCATTTCCTTACCCACTTTTCCTGTCGTGTGGCCCACTTGAGTCCTGGATCTGCTCCCTTTTTGGGCTTATGCACTAACATGATGTGGCAAAACGGATGGACGCGGTGGATTTCTCACAAACATCACGGTGGCCCCACCTAACTTTTTCACAGACATCTCTCATTATGACACGTGGCAAGATGATGTGCCAATCAGGTCCGTCCATACGCAGGACCCAAGTGTGGATGGTCTGTCTCAAAAATAACTCCTGTCTGACATGCGTACACCATCAATGCTATGGGCCTATATATGAGCGGACCTGATTTGTACATCATCCTGCCATGCCAGCTGTAGAAAAGGAGAAGAAAAGGGTGGGCCCCACCGATCACGTTGGTGGGAATGATGGATGGCTAAGAAAAGAAAAGCAAACCCCTGTGATCGCATTAGTGGGGATGATGGATGAGCAATGAAAAAAAATAATAAGACAAGAGAATGGTGGGCCCCTGATCACATTAGTGAAAATCATGGACAGGCTATGGAAAAAACAAAAACAAGAAAATGGGTGGGGACTCGTAATTACTTAAGGGAATAATCAGTAATGGATTCCCTTGATTACGGTCCCATTGATTTCCTTTGGTGGACCACCTAACCATTCCCGCCATACATTTGGAAAATACCATAATCTGGTGGGCCACTTTAAAATCAGATGATTATTTCTATAAGCATTATTAAAATATAAGTTTCAATTTTAACAGTAATTTTAGTTTAGTAAGTGTAAATTTGATATTTCTTGGGCTACATTGACATGATATTTCGGCATGAAATTTTAATTATAAAAAGTAATAATGATCCTACGTGAAAACCACCATTTCCTTTTTTTATGATTAAAAAAAAAAAAACATAAACATAAGCAATTGAAATCATTAAAAACTTTTTCCATTGTTGGATGACAATAATAGTTTTCTTCTGTTATCTTTTTCAACAATCCAAATATATCTTAAATGTAATTTGTAATTAACATTTTAGTAGGTGGTTAGGATCATCCTAATAGTGTGTTTCTTCAAAACACACAGGCTCATATGGTTGGCTACAATTGATGTATAGTTCGGATTTAATACATTGTTGCAGTTCGTATGGTTTAAAGAATCTACCTTAACACATTCCATATTCAGATACTTTTAACAAATTAGTCAAAGGTCTTAACAATTGATATTAAAGTCAACAGCATTTAATATGTTCGAGCTACTACAAAAGGATAACTTGGACCAGTTACAGCTGTCATTGCATGGAATGTTGGAAAATATGTGTTGAAAATAGTACATAAAATTCAAAAAATAATAAAGAAAATAATACAGAAGAGAAAAAATGACTTATATGTGATTGAGTAGATGGGTGACTGAATCATATGGCTTAAAATCAAATGTGCCCTTATTGGACCACGTCTCAAGTGCAATACGAATCTTGGATAGTTAGCCTCCAAGATACAACGATTATGACCCGGTTCCAATAATGCACTTGTTGTACATGGACTCAAACCAACATATAAAACTTAAACTCGAAGTAAGTTGACTTGGCGATGAACTCAGTTACAGAAAATCCAGAGACGGAGTTTAAAAGAAAAAGAAAAATTGATTTTAGACTCTATGAAAACAGATTAATAGACCACAATTAGTTGTTTAAAGCACCGTTTCAAATTGCTTATGTCGTGGGACCACCCGAACAGATGAGTCTCTAATTTGAAATTCGCACAAAACCAAAAGTTACGAGTATACTCGCGGAGCAAAACTGTTTAGTGAGTATACTCTCACTCCACACATTAACATAGAAATAGACATAGACTCGACCCGATGCGGTGCATGCGCGCCGATGCTGTAACACCCCGATCTTTTTAATACTCAAGTACTAAACGTTCCCGAGTGTTACCATGAAATTTAATTTAGTATTTACATCTGTATTTCACTAATTTAGCTCATCTTAACCTTACATTTATTCTCTAACCCGAATCTGACAATTGAAATAATCTTAATTGATAAATCAAGTCATTTGACTATTATTTTTAAGACATGATTATCATATATTCAAGTATTATCATTTTTCCATCATAATCAACTGTTCAATTACCTATTCACCGTTAGGTAAACATATCTGACCATCCACTTTGAATTTGGACTACACGATCATAGTAAATTAATTACCTGATCTCTATATCCACTCATACATGATTGTTTGGCTCCAAGTGCAGAGGTTCATAAGTAGTATCCCGTGAATACGAGGTCGATCCCACAGGAAAATGAATTATAAGAAGGAAAAAAATCAAATGCAAAACAAACTAAGTAATAAAAATTAAACTGATGATTTGATTTTGGAATTTTTGAATGGATGTAATTCAACTGAATAAAATAACACCCAAGCTTCAAAGTTTCACACATAAATTAACGTTCCAAAATCATGATGACTTGGATAACACAACTAGGATCTGAGCACTATGGTCAGCCTAGTCAGAAAATAAGATAGTTTAAATATAATAAATGATATAAAAAATTAGAAAATAATGGATTTGCACCATTGACATATATTCTCAAGCGTCAGTGATTTTAAGTATTCAATATTTATACGATAATGAATATCAAAGAAATATAACAGGTTAAGAACCTCTCCTATCTAGAAAATCTGATTGATCTAGGCTAAGTCTAACCATCAATGTAAATCTTATATGATGGAAACATATTGATCTCACAAGAGGATAAAAAAATAAAACCTAAATAACAGACAACATGCATACACCATTCTTCTCATCATTAAAACATTCAATCATCATAATCTTAAAGAACTATTAAACCCATGTGCTTCCCTTCTAGCTTGGGCTAGAAGAAACTTAGAAAAACATAATTAAATTGCAGAAATAAAAAGCAACAAGAAAAAAAAATATAAATAGAAAAGATCTAAAATAAAAAGAACAACTTAAAAGCTTTAATAAAATTTAAAACTCTTTAAAAATCCTAAACTTTACTTTGTGATGCCTTGAATGATGTTTTGGAATGCCCTAAGAAGCCCTATTTATAAGTAGGGAACTCCAATTTTCGTAAAAAGTTGAAAACCCTAGAAACCGCATCAAATATACGTATTTTCTCAAAATAGACTCTTCGCTGCTTAGTTCGTTTAAAACAGACTTCCTGCAGCACAGTTTTTCAGAATAAACTTCACAGCTTCAAAATACACTTTTTCAGGATGATTTCAGGATTATTCACTTCAAATCGTCGATTCTCTTCTCCATCACTTGATTTTCTTGGATATTTGACATGTGAATGCTTCAATCTTGGTCTCCTAAGATCCAACCCTTTCCTTGGTAAATCTTGAGCATCAAATCCATGTTTTTTAGCACCATTTTTCAATCTAAGCACTTGAATTCACCTTGCAACACATGCATGAGTAAAATAGAATATTAAGATGATTTATGTTCATAAAATCAAGAGATTAATGAAAAAATTATGCAATATTTGAGTCTCAACACACCCCCCAACCAGCATTTTCCTAGTCCCGAGCAAAATAAGCGAAAAAAAATAAAAATAAGAATAAAAATTAATTCCAGAAACAAAATTAAAATGAAAATAAAATTCTAACAACACCACTTTCACAGGTAATCTCGATTGTATTTACCATATGCAACAAGCCTTTAAATCCCTAGGTTTCCCCTAGTGGACGAGTTATAGTCTCGTGAGGGTTTCCAGAAATGTTACCCACAAACATTGACAATATGAAAAATAGTTCAACACTCAGAAATTTATACAATTATGGATTCATTCATCATATGAATTCTAAAACAAACCAATACTTACCCTAAGTCTGAAGTTACTCAATTTCCTAATCCATTATATTATTGAGTTTAGAGACCTAATCAAAATTTAGAATAGTTATGATCCAATATCCTTAGGTATTCCGTGACACTAGTCTAACTTTGAGAAATATGCATGTTTTCTATCGTAACTTCTTTCAATCATTCCAAGAATATGAAATCTCTAGTTATCTCATTTTTTTTATGTCATTTCTTCTTTTATTATCATATCCTCATTTTTATAGACCACTCTTAGATGAAGATTCCCACCGGGTTTGCTTCATAACATAAGGTATCGTACTTGTAATAGTAACAGTAATGGATACTTAGGTATCCTTACTCCAGATTACTGACACGATTGTTATGGTCATTACATTCGTGCTTTATAATAAATATTAAAAAAATTATTATTTTTTTCCTTTAATATTCTCTCTTTTAAACATATATCAATGATACTAGTTTATTCAACCTTGTATAAATCAAAAGTTGTTATTCTAATTCACATATCATATTCCTCACTTAATTAGCTAGGGTGTATTGTGAATTCAGTACATTAAATTACAACTTATTTTAAACTAGTGATTAGATAATTAAACTCAAGTCTATAATTTTTCGTTATCAGATTTCTGACTACTATCAACCTAGAGTAAATATTAACTTTGCCTTTGGAATTCGCATAATTTTTGTATATAAAAATGTTATTTTGAAAATGTTGTAAAAAAATAAAAATAAAATAAAATAAAATCCCCATAAACTTAAAAATAAACATAAACCTAACTGAAACCTAAAAATAAAAATAAATAAAATAAAATAAACTGAAACTTTAAAAAAAAAACATTCAGTTGGATAACTATCCACACCCCCCAACCTAAAATCTACATTGTCCCCAATGTAATGATAATTTAATGAAGAGAACAATAAAAATAAAAGAAAGGGTGGACAGTATCTACCATGAAAAACTCACCTGCTATGTGACACTAAAGAGAATCGAATATGATACAGATCTAAAAATGCTCCGTTAGACTAGAAGTATCATTCTGAATATTCTGGCTCATGAAGAGGGACAGACTCCTCTCCCAAATGAAAATTTTCCACATAAGGCTTCAATCTCTAACCATTAACCTTGTACACATTGTCATTACGTGGATTTTCAATTTCAACAATCCTATGAGTATAAATATTCTTCATAATGAAGGAGCATGTCCATCTTCATCTTAATTTTCCCGGAAAGAACTGGAGACGGGAATTGTACAATAGGACTTTTTGCTGAGGTTCAAAATTTTATCTCAGGATATTTTTGTCATGAAAAGCTTTGGTCGTCTCTTTATAGATTTTAAAATTTTCATAAGAGTCTCTCATCAACTCCTCTAATTCATTGAACTCTAATTTCCTTTGTCCACTTGCTTGTACCATATCAAAATTTAATTTCTTTATTGGCCAGTAGGCTGTATATTCCAATTCCATAGGTAAATGGCAAGCCTTCTCATACACCAATCTGTATGGAGACATTTCAATCGGGGTCTTATAAGCAGTCTTATAAGCCCATAAAGCGTTGGATAGTCTGAGGGACCAATCCTTCCTATCTGGCCTTATAGTTTTCTTTAAAATGTGTTTGATTTCCCGATTAGAAATATCAGATTGTCCCCTCATTTGTGGGTGGTATGGGGTGCTCACTTTATACTTGATGTCATATTTCTTCATCAAAGCCTCAAATGTCCTATTGCAAAAGTGAGACCCGCCATCACTAATGATGGCCTTTGGAGTTCCAAATATAAAAAAATATTTTTCTTTAAGAATCGTATGACCACTTTGTTGTCATTGGTCTTACTTGAAACTGTCTCAATCCACTTTGAAACATAGTCCACACCAACCAATATATAAAGAAATCCAAAAGAAGATGGAAATGGGCCCATAAAATCAATACTCCAACAATCAAAAATCTCTAATGGTAAAATTGGGGATAAAGGCATCATGTTTCGCTGGGACACTCTTCCCAACCTTTGACATCTATCATAAGCAACATAGAAAGTATGAGTATCTTTAAACATGGTGGGCCAGTAAAAATCACACTGCAGAATTTTTGCAGTGATTTTCTTAGCAGAAAAATGGCCACCACATGCTTCCATGTGACAAAAAGAAATAACACTTTGAACTTCATCCTCTGAGACACAACGTCTAAAAATTTAATCAGTCCCATATTTATATAAATACGGGTCATCCCAGAAGAAGTTCCTAATCTCGGTTTCAAAACGCTTCCTATCTTGCGACTTCCAATGATATGGCATTTTTCTCGTTACAAGATAGTTCACTATATCCGCATACCAAGGTAATTTGGAGATCGCAAATAATTGCTCATCAGGAAAAGTGTCCTGGATATGCATCTCTTCAGTGAAATCATCTAACACCAATCTAGAAAGGTGATCGGCCACTACGTTTTCTACTCCCTTCTTATCTTTTATCTCTAAGTTAAATTCTTAGAGTAAGAGGATCTATCTCAAAAGTATTGGCTTTGCATCCTTCTTAGATAACAAATATTTCAAAACCGAATGGTCCGTGAAAATGACCACTTTAGATCCCAGCAAGTATGACCTAAACTTATCCAAAGCAAAAACTACTGCAAGTAACTCTTTTTCAGTTGTTGAGTAGTTCACTTGGGCCGAGTTTAGAGTTCTACTCGCATAGTGAATAACGTAGGGCCGTTTATCTTTCCTTTGGCCCAAAACAGCCCTTATGGCATAATCACTTGCATCGCACATTAGTTCAAAAGGAAGTGTCCAATCTGGTGGACGCATGATAGGTGCAGTGGTAAGAGATGATTTAATTTTAGTAAAAGTACTTGCACACTCATCTGTCTACTTAAATGGAACATCCTTTTGAAGAAGATTAGTCAAGGGTCTAGTAATGGCACTAAAGTCCTTGATGAATTTTCTATAAAAGACAGCATGCCTTATAAGTGATCTAATATCTCTAACAGTTCGGGGAATAGGTAGATTAGCTATAATGTCGAGTTTTGAGCGATCTACCTCGATTCCATTTTTGGAGATAATACGGCCCAAAATAATTCCCTTTTGAACCATGAAATGACATTTCTCTCAATTTAAGATAAGGTGTTTCTCTTCACATCTAGACAAGACAAGAGATAAATTGTTGAGGCATTCCTCAAAACTACTCCCAAATAAAGAAAAGTCGTCCATGAAAACCTTAAAAAATTTTCCAACCATATTTGAAAAAATACTTAACATACACAGTTGGAAAGTTGTTGGAGCGTTACACAATCCAAATGGCATCCGTTTGAAAGCAAACGTGTCAAATGGACAAGTAAACATAGTTTTCTCTTGGTCTTCTAAGGCTATCTCTATTTGGTTATATCCAGAATATCCATCAAGAAAATTATAGAATGAGTGACTTGCTACCCTCTCTAAAACTTGATCAATGAATGGTAGAGGGAAATGGTCCTTCTTTGTGACCTGGTTCAATTTTCTATAATCAATGCAAACACGCCAACCTGTGGTAACACGTGTTGGTATGAGTTCATTATTAGAATTCTGCCCAATAGTTATTCTGAATTTCTTTGGGACTACTTGAGTTGGACTCACCCAAACACTATCGGATATTGGGTAGATGATTTCCACATCCAACAATTTGATCACCTCATTTTTTACAACTTCCATCATATTTGGATTGAGACGCGTTTGAGGTTATCTAATTGGTTTGGCGTCCTCATCGAGATGGATCCGATGAGTGCATATGGAAGGGCTTATACCCTTGATATCAGAAATGGTCCAGTCCAAGGCTCCTTTGTGGTCCCTTAGAACATTCAACAATTTAATCTCTTGATCCTTGTCTAAAAATGAAGAGATCACCACAGGATAAGTTTTATTTTCACCTAAGTATGCATACTTAAACTCAATTGGTTGTGGTTTTAAATCAAGCTTTGAAAAATTGGTTGGTGATGGCAGAGGTTGCAAGTCCTCGATAGATAGGATTTGAGGGCGCGGTCTCCATTGGTACATACCAATGTCCTGAGTGGTAGTGCTTTCATTATCATTAGAAATTTCAGTAAGCACTTTTTCTAAATCAGAATTTTTCAAGTCCTCAATGACTTGAATCATTTCCTCAGTCAGACTAGGTTCCAATTCCTCTTCTTCTATCAAGCAGTCCATGAAATTCAGCTCATGGATTTCATTATTATCAATGGGCTGCTTACATAGATTGAAAATATTTAGCTTTAGAGTCATGTTACCAAAAGACAAGTTCATCATTCCATTCGTGTAATTTATGATTGCATTTGAAGTTGTTAGGAATGGGCGGCCTAAAATGATGGGAACTTGAGCGCTAGCATTTACACATGGTTCAGTGTCTAATACAATAAAATCCACGGGGAAGTAGAATTTCTTCACTTGGACTAGTACGTCTTCTAAAATTCCCCTTAGTACCTTAATGGAGCGGTCAGCAAGTTGGAGTGTAATCCTGGTTGGTTTAAGCTCGCCTAATCCCATTTGTTTGTAAACTGAAAAAGGTACTAAGTCGACATTTGCACCCAAATCTAGTAAAACATGCTTAATTTGGAAATTCACAATAATACAAGGAATAGTGGGACTTCCCGGGTCTTTGTATTTGGGTACAGCCCTTTGTTGAATGATAGCGCTCACTTTCTCAGTAAGAAAAGCCTTTTTGTGCACATTTAATTTCCTCTTTACAGTGCATAAGTCCTTGAGATATTTAACATATGATGAAATTTGTCTAATGGCATCAAGTAGAGGAATATTGACATTAACCTTTTGGAGCACATCCAACACCTCTTGATATTTCATAAGGACAGTCGGATTCCGAAGTCTAGATGGAAATGGAACTGGAGGCTCATATGACTTATTCTCTTTATCCTTTTGCTGTTGCGGCTCTTGAACCATAGTCGGATCATCATTTTTTTAAGATAGTGGCTCATCTTCTAGTATTTCTATTGGTTGCATTATCGTGTTATCAACCTCTTGTCCACTTCTCAAGGTAATGATGGTCTTAGCTTGTTCATGATGTAGCATATTTGGATTTGAGTCTCCAATGAAATGTGTATTTCTAGGGTTTGACACAGGTTGATAAGGAAGGGTGTCTTTTTCCCTAGCATTTAGTTGAGTCTCAATCCTAACCACAGCTGTCTTTAATTCTTAATTTGATTGGATTAGAGACTGATTCATTTGAGATTGAGAGTTCATGAATGTGGTCAATGCATCCTCCACAGATGATCGCTTTGGCAGGGGCACATATGGTGCATTGTTATGTGCCTCAAAAAAGTTATTTTGTGGAGGCATTTGAGGTGCATTGGGCACATTAATTTGTGGTGCATTCTTCCAACTAAGATTAGGATGGTTACGTCAATTTGAATTATACGTGTTTTCCATTGGTTGCATAACTGACCTTTGGTAGTTATTTATAGCATTTGCTTGATCATGCTCATGCGTGATATTTTGTACAACTGAGATTATTGGACAATCCTTTGTGTCATGGTTTGTATCACCACAAATGCTACAAAAATTACCTAAGGAAGTGTTTTCTTTAACCATATCAACCTTCCTAATTTCCAAGGCTTCGACCTTTCTAGCCAATGCAGCGAATTTTGCATTAAGGTCGTCTTCCTCTCTTAAGACATACATTCCCGCTTTCTCTATAGGAATGGGTCTAGTTTGGTCTGATTTAGCAGAGACATCCCATGTCTGCGTATTCTCTGCTAACATATCTAGAAAATCCCAAGCCTCATTATGATCTTTGTCAAGAAAGGTTCCACCACACATCATCTCTATGAACTGACGGGTATTCATGGTGAGCCCCTTTCGGAAAGCATCAATCACGTGCCATGGTTCATAACCATGATGTGGACAAGTAATAAGAAGGTCTTTGAAGCGCTCCCAAGCTTAAAAAAACAGTTCATTCCCCTTTTGGGATAATGACATGATTTCTTGTTTTAATGCATTTGTTTTGTTCTTGAGAAAGAACTTTTTCAAAAACTCTCTGCTTAAGGCTTGCCATAAAGTGATGGTATTTGGTCTTAGAGATTTAAGTCATGCTTAGGCCCGATCCTTTAGAGAAAATGAGAATAACCTAAGCTTAAGTACATCTCTATTGCCATTATTTACTTGTAACGTTACAATTACTTCTTCAAAATTCTTGAGGTGTAAGTAGGGGCTTTCAGAATCAAAGCCATGAAATTTAAGAATTAATTGAATCACACATGGTTTAAAATTAATGTTCCCTATGTGAGCAGGGAACACTATGCAAGATGGTAAAGTTGATCTCTCTAGGTGTAAATGTTCACGTAAAGTCCGTGGTTGGTTTAACACATTCTTATGAACTTCATTTTCATCCTCAAGAGGAGGATTAGGTTGATTTTCTCTGTTTTGATTTATAGTTGGATCTAGCAGATTTGGATTTGGATTATCAACTGGATCTGCCATGGAATCCAAGTGATGTTGAGTGCCTCTTATAAGTGAATGATCAAAACCTGGAACTAGTCCGCCTTCGGAGGAGAGTCGATTGTTTTGATCCCTACTCCAACGGGACATAAACCATCCACACCACACAATAAATACCACTAATTTAAATAGTATGTATGATACTTAAAATAAAAATAAAAACTTAACCAACAACCCAGGCGGCAGGGCTGACCATGAGGGTTCAATACACAAAGAAAAATAAATCAACAACCCAGGCGGCAGGGCCGACCATGGGGGTTCAGTCCACAAAGTAAAAATAAATCAACAACCCAGGCGGCAGGGCCGACCATGAGGGTTCAGTTCATAAAAAAATAATAATAAATAAATAAATCAATAAACAAAAGTAAAATTAATGTAAAAATTAAACTATGTTAATCTGAAAAATAGATTCAGCGGATGATCTTTGTGATCAAACAGCAACTATAGGACAACCGTAGTACTTGGGTGATAAAATCTCAAGCAGGGCAACCTTATGTCATAGTTAGTGCTTGAAAGACCAAATTGAATTTATTTTCAAATAAAAAGAAGAAAAAAAATTTACAGAAAATTTGGAGGGTTTAAAAGAGAACTTACTTTAGAAAAAACTTACCTTATGTATCTTGTAC
The DNA here is from genome assembly GCA_037074715.1 of Magnolia kwangsiensis. Classification (NCBI taxonomy): domain Eukaryota; kingdom Viridiplantae; phylum Streptophyta; class Magnoliopsida; order Magnoliales; family Magnoliaceae; genus Magnolia; species Magnolia kwangsiensis. Next base: position 1,195,815 of record CM073585.1, read on the forward strand.
AGATCTGATCTATCTCAGTCTCTCCTCGGCAACGGCGCCAAAAACTTGATTGCTTGCCTCAAAGTGCAGAGGTTCATAAGTAGTATCCCGTGAATACGGGTTCAATCCCACAGGAAGATGAATTGTGAGAATGGCAAAAATCAAATGCAAAACAAACTAAGTAATAAAACTTAAACTGATGATTTGATTTTGAAATTTTTGAATGGATGTAATTCAACTGAATAAAATAACACCCAAGCTTCAAAGTTCCATACATAGGTTAATGTTCCAAAATCATGATGACTTGGATAACACAACTAGGATCTGAGCACTATGGTCAGCCTAGTCGGAAAATAAGACAGTTTAAATATAATAAATGATATGAAAAATTAGAAAATAATGAATTTGCACCATTGACATATATTCTCAAGCGCCAGTGATTTTAAGTATTCAATATCTATAGGATAATGAATATCAAAGAAATATAACAGGTTGAGAACCTCTCCTATCTAGAAAATCTGATTGATCTAGGCTAAAGCCTAACCATCAATGTAAATCTCATATGATGGAAACATATGGATCTCACAAGAGGATAAAAAAAAAAATCTAAATAACAGACAACATGCATACACCATTCTTCTCATCATTAAAATAATCAATCATCATAATCTTAAAAAATTATTAAACCCATGTGCTTCCCTTCTAGCTTGGGCTAGAAGGAACTTAGAAAAATATAATTAAATTGTAGAAATAAAAAGCAACAAGAAAAAAAATGTAAATAGAAAAGATCTAAAATAAAAAGAACAACTTAAAAGCTTTAATAAAATAAAAAACTCTTTAAAAACCCTAAACTTTATTTTGGGATGCCTTGAATGATGTTTTGGAATGCCTTAGGAAGCCCTATTTATAAGTAGGGAACTCCAATTTTCATAAAAAGTTGAAAACCCTAGAAACCGCATCAAATATATGTATTTTTTTAAAATATACTCCTCGCTGCTTAGTTCATTTAAAATAGACTTCCTGTAGCGTAGTTTTTCAGAATAAACTTCACAGCTTTAAAATACATTTTTTCAGGATGATTTCAAGATTCTTCACTTCAAATCGTCGATTCTCTTCATCCCTCACTTGATTTTCGGGGTCAATCTGCAAATCCGAATATAAACCCCTATCATGCAGCATATGATTTTGGGGTAGAAAGAGCTAGTACATCCATCTAGCCCATTATTTTCTAAAGAAAGCGAAGTTAGAATGGCCTTATGGCTATTTTTTATGAAATTTTACTATTCACTATAAAATTTTATGAAAGTATAATTTTATGTTATTTTCACATTAGGATTGATGCCTAACATAAAAAGGATAAGAAAGAATTGAAGGTTGGAGTGGTGGGAGGAAGAATTTTGAAGATTTTAGGTGAAACGGGGTTTTTAAGCCCTGGCGATTGAATACAGGGGTCGTGGTTGTCCCACGGCCCAAGGATTCACATTAACGGGTTTGAAATCGTTCAAAGAACGTCTCAACCCACTTACCTACAACCTACGAGCTATTCGGGTTGCTTTACGCCACCCTATATGCGCTACGGACTCAATCACGCAATCGAAATGAATAGACTTCACCTATTGGCGAATCTAGGATCCTATAAGTGTTTCTAGACCCTTCTCGCACCCACCTAAGTCAAAGGAAGCGATAGCGTACGTCGCGTGACCATAACCCAGGCCCGGTTTAATCCAAATCATGCTCTGATACCATCTGTAACATCCCGAAAATCGGGAGGTCGAGTAAAAACCCAACTCCCGAGTTTCAAAATGTTATTTATGCAACATAGATATGTATAATTGAATGTTGTCTGTATTAATGTATGAAACATGAGTGGGATTACGCCAGAACAGCATATCATACTCCAGAGACAGTTAAATTAACCAGCGGAAGTCTGTGATAGTATGTATAACATATATAAACTGTTGTGTGTCTCTAAAGTGTGAACATGTTATCAGGTTAAACATATACATGTATACCATAAAATAGAAAGAAAGTATATACATGAGTGCTCTAAAAATATAAAATGACCAGCGTCAAGACATCTAATCAACCTCCCTGTAATCCCGTCGATCAGAACACGCATAAAGGAGGGATCCTCCTCATCATCATCAAGTTCGGCTCTGCCTCGCAGGCCGCGCCATCATCTGAAATCACAAAAGGGTCTGGTGGGTGTCCGGAAACACCATCCCATAACGTGGGAGTGAGTAGCTAACTCAGTGGAATAATAGAGCAAGGATTAACATGTTCTCAAATCAATCATGCGATAATAGTAAAGCAGTAAATCAAACAATCCTAAAACTGTTGTTAATGCAATATGACATGACGTGATGTATGCCCTCACCGACGATCTCCCTCATACGGCACCATCTTACGACCGCGGCATGCAATCGACCCTCAAGTGCTCCATATCTTCCAGGCACATGCAATGGTATGGTGATATGATTTCTGATTTGTTATTAGTCCATTCAAACAGCAGGATTGGAAAACTAAGGTACTTCCCTTATATCAATCCCAACACAGATCCTGTCTAGGGTCGTCACTCCTAGTAATCTCATACGATGTATATTTTGTAGGTCGCTGCAAGGGCTGTCAGGGCTGTTGCACGCACTCGTTGCACCGCTCCCCCATCACCTTATCAATACAGGCCTACTGTACTCTACTGCTACGGAAGGGTCGTCGCCTCCCGTAGACTCAGAATACGCTCGGGGTCACTACAAAGGGCTGCCAGGGCTGTTGCTCGCACTCGTTGCACCGCTCCCCCATCACCTTATCAATGTAGGCCGACAGTAAGAATATAGTGTCCCATACCACCACAATCTGCTCACAAGTCATAGGTGCTCACTGGTCACTACGGGAAAGTTTGTGGCCCTAGCGTAGGCCGACAGCTCGACCACGGTGTCCCATACCACCATGCCCGGCTCATGAGTCTTCGTGAATCAAGGTACCATGGTTAAAAGGGTTTACAATGGTAAGTTCAGTATCCTAGGTTCAAACAGTTATGACTCATGCAGGGTGAACATACAACGGCCAGTCGGGTTACTTGACGGGCTCGACTAGCACGATCGCATCTCAAGTTGTACGACATGAAGTGCGTAAAACACTTCGTGTAGCCTAACCACTGCCGCCAACTCTAAAACACGGCTCGCGTTCATCGACGCGTCGTTCGTGGCGAAGATAAGCTAACCACGAATTCGCTCGGTTACCGACTGCCTGGACTAAGTATAGTCCCAAACATGTGGAATCACATCAGTAAAGCATGTGAAAGTATTGGAAATGAAATACAGCCATATGAGCATGTTAACACATGTTGTAATATATAACTTAAGCAAATCACCTGATACATACCTTTCATACATATAATGAAATTATGCACATCGCCAACATATAGGAAATCATTTCCATCAGCAAATTAATTGAGAATTCAATCTCAAACTAAATCATAATGAAATCATCAAGCACATGTTATAACATACAACTTAAGCGAATCATCAAGTACATGCATTTTATCCATATAATGAAATCATGCATATGGCTAACATGTAGGAAACCATTTACACCAGCATATTAATTGAGAAACCAATCTCAAACTAATCCATAACATCATTTAATTCAATACATACTAATACAAACATTTATACAAACACTTACACTACACACTTAAGTCTACATATAGTATGTCGACCCGAAGTGTGCAATTAGGCGAATCTCTTCGCCAAACTAATTATGCATGCATTCCTAACATTCTAATGCGACAATAAACCATGTCAATCACATCAGCAAAATATGCATGAAAACAATACTTCCTACAAATGACTAAAATGCCCTAAATCTCATATTCTTCGCCGGTTTACGAAACAGAAAACGGACAGCATATTGTACATGTCAAACGGCGATGCCGTCGATAATCTACTATTAAACGACATTGAAAGCTTTGGAAACAGTCAATCAAAGCGTCTAAAATCCACACCTTGTCTCTTATGGATGTGTAAATTCGAACGGAGCGTATACGCTTCGTTTACGGCGATTAGAGAACCTAATACACAAGTTCTATTAGCTACTTCGCTAGGAAACGAAAGGAATCTCAAATCAGCAACCTCTAGGGTATTTTCTTACTTGAAAACGTGGAGGAATCGCCGGAAAAGTGATCGGAGTGCGTTGCCTAAGCACGTACAGCACGTGGCATAAGCAGCAGGGAATTCTCTCCCACCTTCTCTCACAAACTCTCACCTTTTCTCTCTCCCAATCTAGGGATTCTCTCAACCCCTTTCATAAGCCCAAACTTGCCCGAAATAGGCTCCGGTACAAAGTTCACTTAGTGCATATCCAAATCGGGGCTGTTTCGGTCCAAAAGATGCTTTCTGGTGGTCCCCTGACCGAATGCGATCGGACTTAAGCTCACGCATACCAGATCTAGCACGTATTAAGTTTTCAGTCCGGCTAAGTCCGCAGATCGCACGTGGAGGACCAGTTTCAGTTCAACGGTCACTGCACGTAGATCAGGGCTGAAAGTCTCATGATATAAAATAGAAATTTCTCCTGATCCGAGGGTGTAATCTAGCTGAATTCTGACGGTGAGAACGCTCAATACTGACGCGTCAAGTCGTGTGCCAGATTTAAATTTGAAATTCCAATTCTGTCCCTATTCGCACTCTCTTCGGTCCGGGCTCAATGAAATGGCCTATGATTATCGGTTTGACTTGGTTTTCGAAATGAGTGTCAAGTCCAGCTAGGCGGTTCTAACGGTCTAAGATAGGAGGTATCGGACTTTCGACGCGCGGTCTAGATCCAATACAAAGATTCAAAGTGGTCCAGAGAATAAACCTGCTTAGAGTTTGGTCTGAGGTTATAGAGTATTATAGAGTCATTGGTTCTACTCGATTTGGGTCTTGTAGAACGTATTTAAAGTGATCAGAGACTATTTTCCAGCTACTCCAGCGTTGCGCTAGCTAACTTACGCTTAATTTCTAAAGGAATTAATCCTAAGTGGTTTCTTTAGCTATGGAATTGGGTTCTGAACGATTTTCCAGGTGTTTTAATTGACCCACTGCCTAAGGACGTCAAATCCCAGATTGGCCAAAATCCGGGGTGTTACAATAAATCATAAATTTCTCAGATCTTTTTGATGGCATCAAACATGCTTTTGATGTCATTGAAACTAATTTCGATGACATCGAGCAGGACACCAAAGTGTCCAACAACCATCATGAGAAAATTTAAAATTTTTTTATGATATCGAGCAACACTTCAATGGCATTGAACTGTCATTAATAGGAATGTTGAATTACAAATTTAAGACATCAATCAACAATATGTTAGGTAAGTGAAAACTAATGATCCAATCAATTAGACTTGCGAGTTGGCTAGGAGGGTTGCTTGGACAGTGGAAAGTCAAAATCTTCCCAGTTAAGATATTGGGTTAAGTCTTTCATGGTAAACACTGGAAATAATTATAGTGGGCCACACCATAGTAAACAGTGGAAATAATGACCTCCACCATTGAAACCTCGCTAATGCCCATAGTTATGTTTATTTGTCATCCAACTTGTTCATAAGATCACACAGATATGGATGAGGGGAAAACACAAAGAACAGCTTGATCCAAAACTTCCGTAACCCTTAAGAAATTTTCAACGGTAGAATTTCAATTCACATTGTTTCCCTTGGTGAGGTCCACATGAGATTTGGATCTACTTCATTTTTAGGCTTAAGCCCTCAAATTATATGTTAAAATGAATGAACGAAGTGGATAAAATATGTAAAGCAATTTAAGCATACAGTTCGTAGATACTTTTGTTAATGTACATGCATGCTATTACGATATGATGCATACCCTCGCCATCCAAGACTCCCTCAAATGACTCCATTAACACATTTATATATGACTAATACACCATCAATGCGACCTCAATTGCCGAGTTGTCAACCTAACTAATGCAATGCGACTATGATCATGTTAGCCAAATGTTTAATCATGTCCGTTCGTCCAGTAAGATTAGGGAAACTGAGGCATTCCTACTAAATCAAAGCCCTATCCGATTGTGAGGCCCAAGGCGGCCGTAACAGCCTTGTACCTGTGATCATTAATCCGTCTGGGTTTGTCACTCCTACCTGCACTCATACGAAAGGCGGGTTTGTAAACTGGATTGCTTGCGGTACTACAAGGAAGCTCGTCACCCTAGAATAGGCCGACAACTCAAGTATAGTGTCTCATACCATCATGTCTGGCTCTCGAGACTTGTGGATCATGTTGCTAACTGTTGTAAGTGAGCATTCCGAGGGCGTGGGCTGTCATAAGGTCAAATAGTCGTGATCGTACATGGTGAACATACATGGTTGATCAACTAGTGAACTAATTTGGCTGACTCAGGTGAACTACGACGTGATCGATATTAGGTGCAATCATCTCGCGTAGTCCAACTAGTTTCGGTTTTCCATCTTTGGCCTGAATCGGTCGGATTGGCCCAGGACAACCGATCCAGTAGGGCTACCCCTTGTGAATTTTCTCGATTTGCTAGCTAGCCTAATTACCAATAGAGTAAAATTTTATAGCATGCCACAAACAATTCTATTCAGGAATAGGCAACCAAACTCATTAGTATTTCAGGATATTTTATCTATTATGGGCAAACAAATAGACATGCAAGTGCATTATTCAATCATCACACAATTTACAACAACCAGATAATTACACACATGTATCAAGGAAAAATGTGGGGCATATGGGAATGGAATTTCAATGAATTTAATCTATTCTATCATTCAATCAATGATCAACTATCCTTAAGCAAAATTCAGAAGTCATGGAGGATATTACACCTAAGAATTACTCATTGTTTAACATGTAATTCCAAATTTCACTACACAATCAGTATTTGTGATATAAGTTCGATAATTTGCAACCTAAAGGCAATGGTCCGCACCTAGGGGTGGTCTGACGATTCTCTAGCGCCGCTCCTAGGATACAGACCGAGCAATTGACAGATTGATGCCCTCCGTCAAATAAGTTAGCTCGTAAGGGCACATGCAATAGCCCACAAGGCTCAAATTGTTATAAGGGTTTAGAAGATTACTTTTCTATTGTTGTCAGGTCGATCCCGACGGCAAGGCGGAGTTGTGGGCTCCAAAGTGGGCAGCGTCGGTAAGGAAAACACCCAAACCAGCTCCCTAAAGAGCTCTCACATTCTCTTCTCCCATTTTCATCACTCCCTTACAATTAAAAATTCGGATGGGAGTGAGAAAGTGAAATTTTAGGCCTTAAATAATCTAGATTTTATGTCTAAATGGCTCTAGAGGACCTTTTTTCTAACATGCATGCCCCTCGTGGGCTGGATTTTGGCCCATAGGGCTTCTTCAGGGGCCCATTGGCTCATCCGTGTCATGAGACAGGTGCCCCATTATGGGATCCGCAATTGGTCCAATTTGGGTGGAGATCGAATGCTTCGATCGACCGTGGGGATCGTACTTGCGATTGATGGCTATTGGTGCTCGATCAGGGCCACAGTTATACGGATATAAGTGGAGAAATATTCTTAACTCATACCTCGAGTTTGGTCGCAATCTAACGGTTAGAAGGTCGCAACTTTGCAAAACAGCGAGAGGTTTATTTCACTTAAGTTTTTAGATTTCAGCCTATGGGATTCGCGTGTTTCAGACACTTGGCTTCTGGCCTAAGTTGAGCAGTTTTGAACAATTTCTTAGTTCGCCACCCGTGATGGGCCTCAAGTCTAATGAGACAGACATTATTTTATAGTTTCAAAACTAGTGACTCACTAACAAGCGGTTTAGAAGTCGTTTAAATAATCAAGGCATTTATAAAATAAATTGAGTATTAAGATTTCTTATGTGCAATGATTAGGGTTTAGATTAACTATGTTCATAATGTGGCCTATTCTCAATAAGCAAAAATGGTGATTCAATCATAATCACTTTAAACCATTAGTTCTTAAGCTAAAAGGATAATTGAGTCACTTTGGTTCGTTAATTAAGATCTGACCCCTACTTATCTCAACTTTAGGTCGATCTTTATTTAGTTGTGGTTCCTTTGATTACTCAGTGATAAGTTGACTAGACTTGGGCCCTATGTGAACAAATCACATGGCTAAACTCGATGTTTAAGTGATTGGTCAGATTCATTGACTTTCTGCGGTTGATTAATATTATTTATACGGTTCTTTATCGGTACCACCCGCATGTATGCTTACTTCAACCCTCAAAGGTCAGTAAGTGATAACATAGGCTAGTTATATAAAAATTAAAAATAAAATAAAATTTTAAGAATTTTTTTGGCAATCCAAAATAGCAAAAATTCAAGACGTTACACATTTTGGATTACCTCATCCGTTAGACACAATTGGATGGAGATTCTCACTTTTTTATCCAACTTGCTCCATTCATCATCTTCTATAGATTCCGATCGATTTTTAAGGGCCTCGTCCAATCCTTGCTGAACTAATAAGACAATCATTTTAAACTTTTATAATTAAGAAATATTTTTTTCGGAGTACTTCTCAACATCAAACTTAGGATTAAATGCCATTGATACTTTACTTTCATGTTCAATATACGTCACAACGATTGCTCTGATATCACTTGTTTGAGGATTGTGGAAGCACAAAGAGATGAATAAAGCTAAGTAATCCAACAATAACTAACAAACACAATCACAAAGACTCTGAATTTAACGTGAAAAAATCATTTTGAAAAAAAACCACGACATAAAGCGACAATGATGCACTATGAAAGCAAAAATTACAAGAGATAAAGAGAATACCCAATTCAAACAAGCCTCGAATCTCTCTTACAAGCCCTTAAAAACCTTATGAATGAATTAGAAAGCTTTGAGATATACCCCAATCCCGATTACACCCCTATATATAGCCTTAGGAAAAATTATAATCGAAATCGGAAACAAATCCTACATATACACAAATCTGCATAATTCTGTGTAATACGTTCAATGGCACTTCGATGGGACTTTGATGCCATCAAACCCACTTTGATAGCATCAAACTAACACCAAAACATTCTAGCGATAAATCATGAATTTCTCAGATTTTTCTGATGGCATCGAACATGCTTTTCATGTCATTGAAACTAATTTCGATGGCATCAAGCAAGACACCAAAGTGTTCAGCAACCATCATGAGAAAATTCAAAATTTTTCAATGACATCAAGTAGCACTTTGATGGCTTCGAACTACCATCAACAGGAATGTTGAATTACAGATTTAAGACATCAATCAACAATAATATGTTGGGAGGACAAAAACTTATGAATCAACCAATTGGACTTATCAGTTGACTAAGAGGGTTGCTTGGATCGTGGAAAGTCAAAATCTTCCAAGCTAAGATATAGGGTTGAGTCTCTCATAGTAAACAGTAGAAATAATGACCTCTGTTAGTGCAATTTTCTGACAGACCTTTCGCAAGTTTGGATTAACTATGTTCATAATATGACCTATTCTCAATAAGCAAAAATGGTGATTCAATTATAATCACTTTAAACCGTTGGTTCTTACGCTAAAAGGATAATTAAGTCACTTTGGTTCGTTAATTAAGATCCGACCCTTACTTATCTCGACTTTGGGACGATCTTTATTTAGTTGTGGTTACCTTGATTACTCAGTGATAAGTTAACTAGACTTGGGCCCTATGTGAACAAATCACGGGGCTAAACTCGATGTTTAAGTGATTGGTCAGATTCGTTGACTTTCTGTGGTTGATTAATCTTATTTGTACGGTTCTTTATCGATACCACCCGCGTATAGGCTCACTTCGAGTCTCAAAAGTCAGTAAGTGACGACGTAAGCTAGTTATATAAAAATTAAAAATAAAATAAAATTTTAAAGATTTTTTTGGCAATCCAAAATTGCGAAAATTCAAGACATTACACATTTTAGATTACCTTATCCATTAGACACAATTGGATGGAGATTCTCGTTTTTTTATCCATCTTACTCCATTCATCATCTTCTATAGATTCTAATCGATTTTCAAGGACCTCGTCCAATCCTTGTTGAACTAATAGGCCAATCGTTTTAAACTTTTATAATTAAAAAATATTTTTTTCAGAGTACTTCTCAACATCGAACTTAAGATTAGATGTCATTGATACTCTACTTTCATATTCAATCTACGCCCCAATGATTGCTCAAATATCACTTGTTGGGTGATCATGGAAGCACGCAGAGATGAATCAAGCTAAGTAATCCAACAGTAACAAACAAACACAGTCACAAAGACTGAATTTAACGTGGAAAAACTCTTTAAAAAAAAAAAAAACCACGGCACAAAGTGACAATGATGCGCTATGAAAGCAAAAATTACAAGAGATAAAGAGAATACTCAATTCAAATAAGCCTCGAATCTCCCTTACAAGCCCTTAAATGAATTAGAAAGCTTTGAGATATACCCCAATCCCGAATACACCCCTATATATAGCATAAGTAAAAATCATAATCGAAATCAAAAACAAATCCTACATATACGCAAATCTGCATGATTCTGTGTAATACATTCATTGGCACTTCGATGGGACTTCGATGCCATCAAACCCACTTCGATAGCATTGAACTAACACCAAAACATTCTAGCGATAAATCATGAGTTTCTTAGATTTTTCTGATGGCATCGAATATGCTTTTCATGTCATCGAAACTAATTTCAATGGCATCAAGCAAGACACCAAAGTGTCCAGCGACCATCATCAGAAAATTTAAAATTTTCCGATGACATCAAGAAGCACTTTGATGGCTTCGAACTGCCATCAACGGGAATGTTGAATTACAGATTTAAGACATCAATCAATAATAATATGTTGGGAGGGCGAAAACTTATGAATCAACCAATTGGACTTGCGATTTGACTAAGAGGGTTGCTTGGATCATGGAAAGTCAAAATCTTCCAAGTTAAGATATAAGGTCGAGGCTTTCATAATAAACAGTGGAAATAATTATAGTGGACCACACCATAGTAAATAGTGGAAATAATGACCTTTATTGGTGCAGTTTTCTGGCAGACCCTCCGCAACGCACCTTTCTATACCTACACAGCAAAAGTGAGAGACAAAGGAAGCCTTGTCTTGCACAGAGGAGTCTCCGATGCCTAAGTCAAGCTTAGGGTTTTTGAAGGAGTGTAGGGTCTTCAGAAAAGAGACCAATTGAGCATTAGGGTTTGTGTAAACGTACCTCAAACGATGGAAGATGTTTGTATATTTATAGGAGAGAGGATCCTGTAGTATGGGGATTCTTTCCTGGTATCTTGGAGATCTGTTGTGATATAGGATCTTCCTAAGATGATGGGTTCCCATGATTATCGGGATTTGATCTTATCTTTCGAAGATCTTGGGAGAGATCTTCAAGTCTTACGAGGATCAATCCTTTGAATCTGTAGTTCAGTTTTAGGTTGGATCCTAAGGCGGGCGCTAAGTTGTAAATGAATGATTCTGTCCTGATCGATAGATTGACATTTACAATTTTCGATTGTCGGATGAATCGAAAAGTTCGCATTTCCTTCATCTGGGTATTAAGACCTTTAGACTTCGCCAGGAGTATCATCAATCTATGCTCGATTTATGACCGAGCTATGGCTGGTTTGTGACCGATATGTGGTTGATCTGTGATCAATCTATGGCCGATCTATGACCAAGCTATGGCCAATCTGTGACCAATATTTGGTTGATCTGTGATCGATCTGTGGCCGATATATGACCAAGCTATGTCCGATCCATAATTGACACGTGGATACTTTATAGGCGATCAATAACTGTCTTTTACCCGACCTATAACTTAGGTTTGTATTTCAAGTGTGTGAGCTTGTATGCTCATTGTGTGTCCTTACAATTGCATCACTCGTTCTATTTTTTGACGTAAAGGCCTTGTCGGGTTTGGGTTTACATGGGCCCATGCTGGCTTAGTAAAGTTGGTCCATTTCATAAGCTGACCTATGGACTTATAGATTTTTCCCTAACAACCTCCACCGTTGAAACCTCACTAGTGCCCACAGTAATGTTTATTTGTCATCCAACCTATTCATAGAAGACGCGGATATGGATGAAGGGAAAACACAAAGTTAGTTTGATCCAAAACTTCTGCGACCCCCAAGAAATTTTCAGCCGTAGAATTTCAATTCACACTGTTTCTCGTGGTGAGGTCCACGTGAGATTTGGATATACTTCATTTTTAGGCTCAAGCCCTCAGATTATATGTTAAAATGGATGGACGGAGTGGATAAAATATGTAAATCACGGTGGACCCCACATAGTATACTCAATACGCAATCCTACAAACTGTGGCCATTTGATTGATGATCCTGATTTCTGAAGTTGAACACACGCCATTGAAATTTTCTGAAGTTGAACACGTTTTTCCACTTGTCTATTTCTTGGTGTGTGGCCCACTTGCTTAACGGATGGATGAGGAAAATTCTACTATCTATTTTATGGTGGGTCTGACCTGGGCCATCTCATTTTTAGCTGGGCTGGGCTTTGCCATGTTAAGGTGGAAATGGGTGGGCTTGGACATAATAAAAAAGGTATGGTGCATTGGGTAAGAACCAGAATATTGTAGAGCCATCTCTATACAGTTTACATGGAAGGATAAACTATTGATCGGATCCGTCCATCTAATGGGTCTTATCATCGATGGATTATTTCCCAAAAATTGCATCTATTAGAATATCCTACCGATCATAGCTTCATTTCAATTTTCTAGAATGAATATCTAACCATTAAACATTTTCATTTATTAATGTCGCTTTGAGGGCCACAAATCAGATTTTCAGGATAATCCAAACCGTGTGAACTCCTCAATCATTTTCCATGAAGGTAACTCTGATGGACGAATCCAATCCGATAAACACATCATTCTGCCACGTGTACTGCAGAGAGATGGATCTACCTTATTCAGGTTCTTCTAGCTCTAGCATATCATTTCCCCCGTTGGATCATATAATTCTTACGCCCAGGGATTGTACAAGTGGGGCCCATTTTTCAATGATCCAAACCGTTGATATTATGATATTATGGGACTAATTCTATTGAAGATCCTAAGCCTTTAAATGTTGGCCAACAAAGAAACGGCCAGGAAAAGGGGAGGAAAAGCACATCAACGGTTCCTATTCAACCAATAAAAGCCCATGAGACCAACAGTGGGGCCCACTCATAAAAACAGAAAGCCTGAACGTGTGCAATTTCTTGTGTAGCGATTCTGGGGCACATCCAAACGCACCGAAATACGTATCCTTAAGAAATGCTGAAGTGCTCTCAGTTATAGTGATCCTAGTTGCACCAGAACACTTAGTCCAATTCATTGATCTAGACCGTTCATTAGGTCTAGCACATATTTCATGGATTACCATGAAAACATCACACTGATCCAAAAAAATTTACGGTTGATAAATGGCCTTTATATGGACGGTCAAGATCATTTACACAAAAGTAAGTCCACTCATTAATTTGATGAATTTATTTGTTAGGGCCCATCACTGATTGCGTAGAATTGTAAAGAATCCTTATGTTTCGTAATCATAACCATCCTATCCATGACTTGGAAAAGGGACTGCTACAGAAAATAAGGTTAAATCAAGGATGGATTCGACCATCTAATAAGAGAGATTACCAACATCTGCAGTGCGTTTTAAGCTTAATGGAGGGTTCAAATCATTCTAATAGAAAATTCATGCTTTTCATATATATTATTGGATTGCAATTTGGGGTACATCCAAACGCAACCAACAATTTTAGTACATGTTATTTGACATTCCTAGTTGGTGAGCTGAGAAGTAATCAGGCCATTAGATTGATGCCATCTGACTTGCCAGTGTCGTGCCCAAATTTTTTAACATTCCTAAGAGAGCCATCAGATAAGGACATACGTCATTGCATGAGTAAAATATGACACGCGTAAAATCTTCGAAAATACATCCAGATTGTTAAGCCTATAAATATCAAAGGAGCTCAACAGGCCAAAGTATATCATACAACCAAACAAATCTACTGTATCAATTATCTTTTATATTGCTCAATATAATCTATTATTTATATTTCTAAGTGTAATTAATAATGTAAATCTACCCTAGGAGTAGTAGCAATTTAGTAGTTGTAATGTTTAGTGATAATATAAATTTATGTTCATATGTCGGACCATCTTTATTTTAATAGAAGTATTTCTTTTTTCAGAAAGGTGCTCTGTGGTTACATTTGGTAGCTGATTGTAAGTAATTTTTTATTTTTTTTTGTTGGTTTAAAAATTCTTTTATATAAAAAGTAATGTGTAACTCATTTTCGAAAAATGAACCATACTTTTTGATAATTGTCTGATTATCTTTAACAATTTATGAGTATTTAAATAGGCAATTGGTCTTCTCGAATCTCAATCATATATAGTTAAGTTTAATATATATGTCTATACTTGCGGTTGTACACGAACTGAGCTAACTCGGTTAACTCGCTCGACTCAGCTCGACATGGAACTGAGTTCGGGTTGGGACGAGCCATTTTATTCAGTTTGAAATTGAGTTCAGGCCGAATTCGAATAGGTCTCAGTTTGGCCTGACCTAGCCCAAAACTCGACTCGGTCAAGTGGTGTGTGTGTGTGTGTGTGTATGTCAAAATCTTACCCGTCCTTTTCTACTTTATCTTTCAGGGATAGTTCACCGTCCATTTTTGAAGTGACAGTGACTCAACCACCTCATATACATATAACTTGAACAACTTATATTTATCTAAATACAAAAAGAAATACTTGAAGGCCTTGTAATGGGACGCAAATTAACCGCCAAAGCTCTTCCCATGAACTTATTGTAAGATTCAAAAGTGGCCCAAATTCGTCCGATTGCTAACCGAGCCAGCTTCGGGCTGAATATATTGGCCCGGTGACCAGGCCGGGCCAGGTTCGGGCTGAGTGTGGTTGGTGACCAGGCCGGGACAGGTTGAGCCTAGTTCGACTCGGTTGAACTCATATACACCCTTATCTATATTAACACTTAGGGTTAAAGTTATTTGATTAGAATCGAGCCTTGAGCCGCATAGTCGATTTTAGCAAGCCAGCACATATCACACCTTATCTAATTTGAAACCCAGAGGCAATAGTTGGATAGAATACACGCAATGTGTGGTGCATGTGCTCCTGCTTTGCCAGCCACTGGATGAACGGTCAGCATTCATTGACCGGCTGTATTTTTGTCTGTTTTCAACCTACTTTGCCAACCAAACGGAAATTAGACAAGTGGGCCTATCACACTCCTACCGTCGAAATAAAAAATCATTAAGAAAATGAAATTTCTGCTACTTTCATTTTCAGATTGCTAGTATTTGGATTTCTATGGTTTTGGCTGCCATTTTAAAAATAATGGTGACTCTTTTGATATAGCATGATGTACATGTGCAATGATCCGGACCGTCCATAAGGTTGACCTCCATTTGAATGGAGCAATGAAGGAAAACCGCACTGAAAGTGAGATGTTAGGGGGCATTTGGGAAGATTGGGCTTGAGAATATGACCGTTAATGGCTAGGATGGGAAGATGGGTGGATAAGATGAACGGTGAGGATTTAGGATTTGATTTGATCTAAGGAATTGCAATTCAACCGGCATCGAATGGAAATGTTTTTGAGACCTAAGAAATTCATAGATATAGAAATGCCATTCGAATATAAACAAACTGTGAAAATAAACATTTACACAGAAATCAAGACCATCAATTAATCAGGTGGGCCACTACTATGAGTAACTCAATACGCTAGGTAAACTCTGTGGGGTCCACTGTGATTTGTGTATTTTATCCACTCCGTCCATCTATTTTTCATCATTCGAAACATGTGTGAATGTAGGTGACAATAAGAGTGTACATGAACCGAGTTACCTCAATTAGCTTGCTCGACTCGACTCGAAAATGCTTGAGCCGAAGCTGAGTTTAAGTCTACTCAAGTTGATTTTTTTAGCTCGGAAAAATTTCAAACCGGGCCAAGCTTGCCCAAGCTCCACTCGGATCAAACCTCAACTCGAATCAAATTACTTTGATATTGATGTTGTTCACGGGTATTTGATGAAATGACTCAACGAAGTGTTGGCCAGTGGCACAAAAAGTACGGATATAAAATAAATATCATTTGCCCTTGATTTGGATGTTGCATATAAGGTGATTGGTGAAATACTTGTAAATAACTGTTGTTGTTATACCTACCTAAGAAATTGAAAGTATACCCGTTACTTGTGTGTTTAGGAAAATGTGGCAGAGGATCAATTTTACCTTAAACCCGGCTTGAATTGACCTGAGCTGCTGAACAGACCGAGCCGAGCTGGCCAGTCAAGCTCAAGGTCCAGGTCAAGCAAAGTTCAAGCTGGAGTCAGCTGGTGGCCAAGCAAAGTCGAGTCCAGCTCGATTCAGTTTGGCTCCTAGCTTACAGTGGTCCAGCATGACCAGTGGACCATCTTGATTTTATGACAGGGTATGCTCACAGTGGGCCCCATTTGATGAGTGGTAAGATTTTCCACGGATGTAACCATATTAGTAGCGTGTAGCCTTCTAACTACGCCCATTGACTGTAGACGACTGACCATCTCATCTTTGACCACTCATTTGATAGCGATTGTTTTGATGGCTTCGATCACCGGATCAGGCTATTTTTTTGGCAACATTCCTCCAGCCATAATGTGTCCACCATCTGGACAGCCTGGATTGACGAAAGTGCGTGTGCTACGTGTCCAGTGGATGAATATGCAACATTAAAAAATAGTTGGCGGTGAAAGTGATATATATATATATATATATATATATATATATATATATATAGACACACACACACACTCAAGTGGCAAGCTTGCTGACATGATGTAGTTGATGTGGTATGGAGCAGTTGGCACTTGAGTGTGTGTGTATATATATACGCGCAGAAACGCTCACCTGCGAACCAATTCATATGTACTTTGAACTCATCATATTTGATGAGTTTTGAAAATCTGAACGGTCGAGATGGAGCAGAATCTCGTGAAATCCCTTGGTACGAATTTTTACTTTCAACCAAAACTTTAGTCAATCATGAAAAATGCAAACAGTTTCTTTCATTGATTTGAATTTCTCTTTACTAAGGCTCACCAGAATCTTAGATCGGGTGAAAATTCACTTCCTAAGGTTTCATGGGATTCCACATCTTATAGACCATTCGTATTAGACATCCATAATACATGTGTAAAGGTATGCACGTGCATAGTGCATAGGTGGGCATGCCTCTGTATGTGTGTGCGCGTGTGTATATATATATATATATATATATGAAAAAGGTACTATGTTCTCGAGCTTACTGTAAGCTTATCATAAGGTCGAGTTGTTTGGGCCCCACCGTGATGCATGTCGACCATCAATACCGTGCATTTGATGGTTCCCCTTTAAATAATGAGACATCCCAAAAATCAGCCGTATATGGAACTCAGGTGAGCCATATCTTCTAAAATCATGTGAAAACAACATTAAAACATATAAAAATACTTGGTGGGGACCATATGAGTCTTGAATGCTACTGAAACTTAGTCTCACCCCTACTCATAGTTGGACACACATAATGGATGGGCTGGGTTTTCAAAACACATCTCGGTGGGACAAAAAACATAATTACGAATGTTTTAATGGTGCACGCCCCCTCTCTACTAATGTATGTGGTGTGGACCAAAAAGTCACAGATTGACCTGATTTTTGAGACGTATGTCCATGATGAAATGGTGCATCTGACTGATAGATGTTCAAAATGCATCACGGTGGGGCCCACACAGCTTGACCGCATGGGAAGGAGCCGTGAGGTCGAGCGCATAGTACCTTTTCCCATATATATATATATATACTCACACTTACGTGGCAAGCTTGTTCACATGTGACGTGGTATGGAGCAGTTGGCACCTGAGTGAAACGCGCTATATGACTGTACAAGTGTCAAAAGGTGGGCCCCACAACCATGTGATGGCGTACATGAGCTGAATAGAATCATCTACGTGTCCACCGCACTTAAGTACTCTGGGCCCACAATGTTTTATATAACTTCAGTCCGCCAATCAGGGGACTCGATTTCAGCAGTGAGTCAGTGCTGTGGGCCCCACCATGATGTACGTTTTTTATCCATTCCGTCCATCCATTTTGCCAGTTCAGTTTAGGTCACTGTACTAAAAATGAGGCGGAAACAAATCTCAGTTGGACCACACCACAGCAAGCAGTGGCAATTGAAGGTCCACCCTTACAAAACCTTCTAGGGCCACGGAAGTTTTGGATCAAACTGATATTTGTGTTACCCAGGTCTGTGTGACCTAAACAACTGGTTAGATGCCGGATCAGCATTACAGTAGGCCCTCAAAAAATTTAAATGATGGTAGTTCATTCACCACCGTTTCCTGTGGTGTGGTCCATCTGAGATTCAAGACTAAGTCGTTACCGATAGCGTCCGGTTTTCTGCCGAACCGGATTGGTACTTATGACTTAGTAAGAGCGTACTCGGATATATATATCTATAACTTATAAATATTGTCTATGTAAATTAGTACCATCTAAACATTGTTTATATTAAAATATTTGGTTAGTTGATCGGATATGGTCTTGTACTTTGCTGCCCATCTGAGACCTGAAATTTCATCATTTTCAGATAAAGCATATATTTCATTGGACTTATTACAACCATTATGTCAATAATTACATATCTAACTAATTAGAGATATTAAAGTTGATTTAGTAATTAAATTCAATGCCCTATAAATTAAATATAGTATGCATAGGTACTTTGTATTAAAGTTGATTCACAGTCCAAGGTGCCAAACATACCGAGAGGATTTATAATCTAAGGGGTTCCAAATCCATTCTCCCAAGGAGGCATATCCAAAAGCTCAAGTGGAACACTCCACAAAAATAGTAGGGATATTAACTTCTACTATTGAAAGTTTCTTGGGCTGTCATGTTTATTTGTTATCAAGTTTTTTTCCCACATTAAATCTTACCTTTAACCCACTAGCATTTCTAAGCCATTAAGCCATTCAAACTTTAGTTTTCCAAACTAAACCAATGTCTTTTCTCGAACAATAATACCTCTATAATACAAATCTTAGAATCTTTTCTGCTCTACTCTTTATAATAGAATACCCTATTATCAAACATTGATTTTTTAGAATTCTCTCCTCTTCGTACTGGAATACCTTATTATCGAAAATTTATTTTTTAGAATTTATCTCCTCTTCAAATCATAATACCCTTCTATCTAAATTTTTTTTTCTGAAATATGCTTTCTTCTTCATACAAGAATACCCTTCTACTAAACTATTACTTTTTTTCTTCATTTTATTTTGTCAACAATGGACGAAAATAGTGCATTCATCGAAGAAACGACGCACTACAAGTATATTTAAATAAATTGTCATAACCCCACACCCTAAACCGAAAAAAATTATACTTGCGATGCTCGGTCAATTTCATGAAGCTAGAATACCTCCATTGCAGTCACTGGTCTTATTCAAATCACTAAGGTCGGAACCGCTACGGCGGCCCCACACCTGTGTCCTTTGTTCCGCTTGCGTTCGTCATTTTCAATTTATTGCATATGAAGTGCTCAGTCAATTTCACGAAGTGCTCGGTCAAGTTTGAGTTGAGAAAAATGTCAGGGCATCCCGATCTTGCTTTAAGTAACGAGACTCGCTACTTAAGGGCGTGTTTGGACGGGCCGATTCTATGGGATGGGATTGTATGAGGGTGAATGGCAACCATTTCAAGGTAATGATGGCTATGTCAGTGGATTGCTGGCAATCCCATGGGATTGCTATATCTAAGGATTTCACCACCAAGTCTGTTTGGCACGCTTGGCCAATCCTGGGATTATGCCTAGATAATCCCTTCCAATCCATCCATCCTAACATGTCCTAGGCAAAATAAACAGGATTAGGAGGGACCAGGATTTCAAGGCAATGGTGGTGATGTCAGTGGATTACTAGCAAACCTATGAGATTGCTATATCTAGGCAGAAGTTTAACGTGTCTGTTTGGCATGCCCGGCCAATTTCGGGATTGCTCCTTCCAATCCCTTCCAATACAATCCAATCCCTTCCAATCCGCCTGTCCAAACACGCCCTAAGTGACATCACCAAGTTATGTGGGTCCCACCACGATGTATGTTTTGTATCCACACCGTCCATTCATTTTAAAATATCATTTTAGGGCATTAGCCAAAGAATAAGTCAGATCCAAAGCTCAAGTGGACCCCACTATAAAAAACAGTGGAGAGAGTGACACTCATCATTAAAACCTTCCTAAGGTCCACATGATGTTTATTTGAGATCTAACATATTCATAAGTTAACACGGACATGAAATAAGGAAAAACATAAATATTGGCTTGATTAAAAACTACTTATGTGACCTTTAGAAGTTTTTAATGGTGAGCGTCACTCTCTCTATTATTTTATGTGGTGGGGTCCACTCGAACTTTAGATCTAACTTATTCATTGGCTAATGCCCTAAAATGATCTCTCCAAATGGATGAATGGTGTGGATACAAAACATACATCATAGTGGGACCCATATAACTTGGTGACGTCACTTTAGTAACAAGTCTCGCTACATGGCCTGTTAGTAGCTAATCTATGTCTAGTTGGACAATAAGACAGAGTCAACCAGATTGGATGGGCAACACGATGGCGTCGATCGGGTCCACACCCGGTCGACCGTGTTGTATAGGCAAGGTTAAAAGGGTATTTTTATTTGCCCACATTGTATCCGAACAACGGTGGTTTAATTATAAAAAATAAAATTTGGATGGTTCTGGAAAGCCCGATGAATAAAAGGTGAGATATATCGTTTATTCCATCACAATCCTAGATTAATCCAAAACTTTTGTAGCCATCAAAACGTTTTCAACTAGAAGCATTTAAATCATATTATTTTGTAGTCTGTTATTAGGTTGCAAATTCAGTGGTAGGTTAAAAGAGGGATGCGCTGGATTTATGATGGTGTTTGTTTTTACGTTAGATGAGGGATCTTCTTGTACGAGCCACGTATCAATGATGACATTGTTCGGACGAGTCTCACCTTGTGATTAGTATAGTCGGATCCCCGCAAGTATTTGCAAGCGGTTCGTCCATGTTGGACCACATTGATGGACGGTTTAGATCGGGTACACGTACTACCCAAGAAAAGACCGATTTCGCCTTCCGGCGAAAAAGAGCCCATTTCCGTGACCTGTAAAAAAAAGAACGAAAGCAAGGAATGCCAAGTGCACTCGAGCGAATACATTATTCGGCATTTTATCCCAACATATACGTGATCCAATCCGTTCATCTGGCGGGCCCCAGTTTCTAGACAAATATTCTAAAAGATAAATTAAATAAATGACTATTCGGCTATACATATGCAAAATAAATACATGATAATCTACCAACGGTAAAGATCAAATATAAATTTTTATGTAAGTAAAGTTCAGATAATTCTATTTTTTTTACTAATATTTATATAAATACATTAAAAATCTGATTATTGGATTGGATCTTGTATATGAGATAACTGTTGACATGCGTGAGTATTGAAGATCCATTCGTTCGAATGCATTTATTTGTATTACGCCTTCTCTCTCACGCGTCGAGCAGCGTCGACCTCATAATAGAGTCTTTCTTTCTAAATAAATTCTGTGCGCCCCATCTTCAAGCGCTAAATAGAGAGCGCACGGAAGTTCTAAATTTATATATTTTTATAAGATGTCACTCGTTAAATAAATTTTTTTGCCAAATTAATATGTTATATAATAATAATTTTTGTTTAATTTTTAATTAATCAATATTAATGAATCGAATTTAAACCAATGGTTATGATTTTTCAAATGCACGATCTTTTTTTTTAATGTTTATAATTTTTAATTTTAATAAATAATAATATTAATAAAGATATTTGAATGTTTTGCATCCTTTACTCGTTCGCATTGTTTGCACGAGTAGTGCATATGCCTTTCGCGCTTCCAGATGAAGCATCCAAGATTAGCGCTTCCACGATTCCCATATTTCGGAAGGGGATTGGCTGGTGTGTCGATGTCATCAATTTCTGTGGGTCCCACCATGATGTATGTGTTATATCCAAACCATCCATACATTTTAGTATCTCGTATTAAGGCTTTATACGAAAATTAATATAGATAAAAAAATTCAAGTGAACCACACTACAAAAAGAAACGGGGGATTGAACGTCTACCATTAAAACCTTTTTGAGGGCCACAGAAGTTTTGAATGAATATGATATTTTTTTTTCCCTCTTCGTATAGGTATTTTTGACCTCACGAACATATTGGATGGAAAATAAACGTTATGGTGGACCCTACGAATGTTTTAATGGGAAAATCATTATTCTATTGTTATTTGTGGTGCGGTCCATTTAAGCTTTTGATATGATTAACGTTTGGGATCATGATCGAAAATGATCTATCCAAATGGATGAACGGTATGGATGTAATAAATATACATAATTATAGGGCCACGTAACTTTGATCTCCTTTGAACCGTTCGTACAACTCGGAGCTCGAGGACCGTCAGCGCTCGTCTTCGCACGACAAGTACCCACACCAGCTAGGTCGGTGGTGGCTGGTACACCAGCCAATCCGTTTCCATTTCACACCGGAGACGTGGCAGATTTTTATGTTAGTTTTACACAATTTTTAAAAAAAAGTTAGTGAGTCACTCCTCATATGCGGCAATCGTGCGCTATCCGGACCGTCCAACGTGCGGATCATACTATTGATGGACTGTATTTATGAAATAACAATGACCAAGCTATTGTAAGAGTCTAATTAACTAGTATCAAATGGATGAATAACATAAAATGATGAGTGGTCCAAATTAGAAGAGAAAAATTAGAAAGATAATACTATCTTCTCCTTTCAATTTTATATTATGCTAAAGCTCACAGTTGGGGCAGGGATTTGGACGGTCCGGATAGCCGCCAAAATGTACCATGTGTATGGATGAAGAGTCTCCACCAATTTTGAAGTTTGTGTAGAACTAACATAGGAATCTCGCCATCCAGAGTGACAGCTTATATTGTCCATAGCCCCATTCCCACGCCGTCCCGTCCCCACCTTTGTGATGAATTGAATTTGCCTCTGCCGCGACTCATATCGAGCGTGTGTTTCCACCTACTGGTCCCCACATGACAATTATTATGATGATCGGAACCGTCCACTTTGTGGAATCTATGTTATATTACCTAATATTATTTTTTACACCAAAATATTCAAAATAATCGTCGTTTTATATAAATAAGTTGAAACAATGAAAAGTAAACTTTCAATGGTTTGTATTCAAATCTAAAAATCAAAGATTAAGATCATCAATATATCATGATTATTATCTAATATATTATATATACAGTATTAAAAACAATATACAGGGTAAAATCACTGGACCATCCCAGCATGTGGGTCCAGCTAGTAGCGACACACAACAAAACATCAATCGCGACAGAGGCAAAACAAAATCCATTATTATACACTGAATTTCCGTGTATATAACCTCCCAATATTAGCATATAGACCATAATTCAAACCTATCTCTAATTTTATATGCTTCCCACAATCAAAATTCGTTAGAGAGAGATTGAGACAGAGGGAGATTGAAGGATCAAAACCAAATATCAGAATTTGAAGAAAAAGAGAGAGATTGAAGGATCAAAACGAATTATGAGAATTTGAAGAGAGGCAGAGAGAGAGAGAGGGAGAAATGGCATCACAACAACGTGAAGAAGAAGCATTGAGGAGGAAGGCGTTGTTACGATGCAGCTCGCACGCCCATGACGAGCTTCAAAGCTTCAGATCCTGTCTACGGTGGCTGTGCGTGGACCAATCAGATCCATGGCATGCATTCATCTCATGGACAGTCTTCGTCCTCTTCGCCATAATCGTCCCTTCCCTCTCACATTTCGTCCTTTCCTGCCCTGGCTGCAATGGAAAACACCGCCGGCCTTACGACATTGTCAATCAGGTCTCCCTCACCGTCATCGCCACCCTCTCCTACTTCTGCCTTTCTCGCTTTGTTAGGAAGTACGGCCTCCGGAGATTCCTCTTCC
This sequence comes from Magnolia kwangsiensis, assembly GCA_037074715.1. Classification (NCBI taxonomy): domain Eukaryota; kingdom Viridiplantae; phylum Streptophyta; class Magnoliopsida; order Magnoliales; family Magnoliaceae; genus Magnolia; species Magnolia kwangsiensis. The sequence goes on from CM073585.1 coordinate 1,219,890, forward strand.
TCGACAGGCTCTGTGACGAGAGCGAAAAAGTCCGCCAGTGTTACATGACGCAGCTCAACGTATGTTTTCTTCCATATCTTTTAAAAAATATAATAACTTGAATTTGTAAAGTGAAACCAATGCCAACAGCTAATACATGCCGAATATTAATTGAGTTGGGGTAAATTGTACCATTTTTATTAATGAGTTTAATTTAAAAAATTTATGTATCTTTTTAGAGAAAAAAAATTTATTTAGTTATAATAAAATGGTTTTAAATATTATTTGATGCCACGTAGTATTATTTCAATCTACTGCCAAATGAGTCACCAAACCAAATGAAGTGAAACCAAGGCTAACTAATACATGCCCAATATCAATGAGTTGGGGGTAAATTGTATTATTTTTGGTCTCATGTTAGTTGAATTTAAATATATGAATTAAAAATTTTTTGTGTTATTTTAGAGAAATTTTATTTAGTTATGGTATAATGGTTTTAAATATTATCTGATGTGAATTGGTATTATTTGAGTATGCAGACAAATGAGTCATTGGACTGAATGAAGTGAAACCAAGGCTGGCTAATAAATGCCTAATATGGAGGAGTTGGGGTAAATTGTACATTTTTGGACCTATGCTAGTCAGATTTAGCCTTGATTAAAATTAATTTATGAGTCTTTTTAGGAAAATTTATTTGGTTATGGTAAAATGGTTTGAAATATTGTCCAATATGATTTAGTATAATTTTGGACTGCAGCTAAATGAATCACAAAACTGAATGAAGAGAAACGGAGATCCACTAATACATGCACAATTTGGAAGAGTAGGGGTAAATTGCACCATTTTTGGTTCCGTGTGAGTCGAAATTAGATGTAATGATTAAATATATATATATATATATATATATATATGTGTGTGTGTGTGTGTGTGTGTGTGTGTGTGTGTGTGTGTGTGTTTTTGAAATTTTTTTGTATTCAGTTATGGTCAAATGGTCTTAAATATTGTCCGTTACAATACAACACAGTATTACTTTGGTTGATGAAGTGGGACCGAAACAGACTGATACGATGCACCCAGTATGTATGAGCTAGGGCAAGTTATACCTGTTTCAGTCTCACATGAGTCGTGCTCCGAATTCGATAATTTAATCGTTGTTATAAATTCTAAAATCTAAGTTTTGTGGACGTTTTAGGAAAGGAGGAATAAGCCATGGGAAATATGGACCCATGCAATTGATGATTAGTCCACCTAAGTAAGGATTTCATGCTGCATTGACCAAAATACCCATTGTGACCTTTGCATTGATTAGGTGGGCCAAGCAATGGTTTTTCTTTTCCTTTTTAAAATAGCCTAGAAGCATCTACATCTTTCTATGGACTGGTGGATGAAATTCAAGTCATTTGCCTTTTCTACTCTAGAGGGGCCTTTCCATTGGTATGGGTTCTTATAATAGGACAGTTGAGTCATGTTCTGGTTTTGTAATCAAAAGTCTAGAGAAAAAAGGGAGAAATGGCTCAAAAATCAATATTTTGCTATCAGAAATTGAAAACTTGTGTTGATTCCTTTCATGTAAGCTCAAGGATAGGAAAGGGGAACAAAACATGTGGTCCTACTTCATCCTTCTCTCAACTCAAACTAATCCAATTACCATTTAATGGAAAAGATGTGCCTCTCTCTCTCTCTCTCTCTCTCTCTCATGACCAGACATCCAATACAACTTTTGCCAGATAAAAAGAAGAAAATCAGAATATTCTCGTGATCAGTTCTCCTTATTTAACTTCCAAATATTGAAATAGAGAGAGAGAGAGAGAGACCCAATGAATGCAACCACTCCAGCTTGTCTGATAAAGAAAAGGAAAAAGACATTGCTCTTCTTATCAGTTCAATCTCTACATATACCTGAAATCTCTGTTCTATTTCTTTCTTCAACAATATCAATCCGACCCAATGTTTCCAATATCACTAAACCCTCCTTTACATGGATAGCATGACCAGTTATTGATCAATTGCGATCCAGAACGCCATTTTTAGTGACCCCAAATTATCATCCTGAGAGATTAATGTTACTTTACTGTTGATTAAGTTGTCATTTAAATTTATAATTTAGAATGTAGGAACTTATACTGAGATTATAACATCCATCATCTCACATATAAACTGCAAAAAATTGCGCGCATATGCGCATACATATAACAATATCACAAAGGGCTGACTTGGTAGACATCTAAAAATGAATTCATCTCATTTTAATAAATCATAATTATGTATCGGAAATCATGATTGTTGGTTATCAAGATTAAAAGGACATAATATCTAAAATACATAATTACAATTCACTAAAATTAGATGAACTCATTTTTAGGCATCCTCTTCTCTAAAAACAAGATTAAAAAAAAGGTTTTAAAAAAGACCCATTTTCTCCAAATTCCTCAATTTTCATTACCATACAAACCAACCCAATTTCTATTTAGGATTGGTGGAAATCAAAAGGGATTTGAGGAAGAAAAAACCTTGCATCTGAGGAAAACTAAGGAAAATGTTTCCTTTTATTTAGATATGAGAGTGAAAAAGAGAGAGAGAGAGAGAGAGAGAGAGAGAGAGAGAGAGAGAGAAAAGAAGAAGATATGAGAGTGGAAAAGGAAATAGCCCTTAATGAGGAAATTTGATTTCCCAAGTCTTCTTCTTTCGCCAATGAGGAAAATCGTTGCATCTAAATTGATTTTCTTTCCTCTGTTGCTTTTTTATTTCCACCAATCCAAACAGTTAGATGAAAAAAGAAAGAAAGAAAAAATCACTATACTTATATTTATTTCAAACAAAAAGATTAACTAGTTATGTTTTCATGTTTCCTCCTATGCAGAGATCTTTCCATCTCCTTTCCGTCTTTGTTGTCCCTTGTTTCGCAGCGGAATGCGCATATAAGATATGGTGGTACGCCTCAGGCGCGTCGCAGATTCCTTTCTTAGGCAATGTATATGTGAGTGATGCTATCGCATGCATTTTGGAGCTATGTTCATGGCTCTACAGGACATCCATTTACTTCCTGGTATGCGTCCTCTTCCGCCTCATCTGCCACCTACAGATACTCCGGTTGCAGGATTTTACTCAGGTCTTCCAAGAAGAATCCGATGTAGCATTGGTGTTGAAAGAGCATCTGAGGATTCGGACGCATCTAAAGGTCATAAGCCATCGTTACCGGGCTTTTATACTTTGCGCTCTTGTCTTTGTGACCGCTAGCCAGCTTGCTTCGCTGCTTATCGTCACCAAGTCTCATGCAGATGCCAATATCTTCCGAGCTGGCGAACTCGCTGTAAGTCGTCAAGCATCTCATTTCCTCACTTGAATTGTGTGTGATCAGCCTACCATGTGCTAGTCAGTATCATTCATATAACTGTTTAATCCCCACCCAACTCATAGCAGATCAATCCTCTTGATCAAACTGAGCTGAATTTGTATGATCATGGTTGGAAGATTCGCCATTTGATATTGACAGGACAGTCAGTTGGTTCACTCAAATTGAACAGAATTTGTATTGTCAGAGGTCCCTTGCCTCTCAATCATGATCGGACGGTGATGATATTGATTCAAACTAGAATTCGGTCTGATTGGCTCACGTTGATCTTTTCCATGCGATTGAATCGAAATGAATTTGTATGATCAAGTGCAGAGCTCATCGCCAGTCGAGTCATGATGTTGGATGGCTGTGACCTCAATTTGCATTGACATTCAGCGTGGCCTACTCAAATTGGAACATTACCTCTCGAATTGAATAGAATTTGTACCATCAAGTGTGGGGGCCATTACCTTCCAATCATTATCAGATGGTGGTAATTTGACTTGAACTAAAATTCCATGTAATTGCCTAATGTTGGTTTTTCCATTTGATCGAATTGTTACCTTGGAGTCATGATTTTGGATGGCTGTGAAGGCAATTTGCATTGAAATTCAGTGTGGCCTACTCAAATTGAACTGAATTAGTGTGATTAGCTGTGTGGCCCGCTGACTTCCGATCATCGTTGGATGGTTGTGATGTCTACTTGCATTGAGTCTCTCCTCGATTGACTCACACTAGGTCAATTCTTGATTGAATTGTACTGAATTTTCCTTCTATTGAATGTGTGCAGCTATGCTCAGTGGGCCTGGTGACTGGTCTGTTCATATGCCTGCGCAGCGCGACAAAGATCACGCACAAGGCACAGGGCATCACTTCCCATGCTGCCAAGTGGCACGTGTGCGCCACCATCGATTCCTTTGACACGACGGACAACGAGACGCCGACTCAGGTCCCCTCGCGGCCAAGCGATTTTTCAGCTGCTGCCAATTCAGATGAAGAAGTTGGCAGTGACGACGCTGATGCCGTCGACACCAAAATGGTGCTGCCCCATTCCCGGACCATCTCTTTCCAAAAGAGGCAAGCACTAGGTGAGCCACTGATTTCCTCCACTCTCACATGGATGTCAGTCTTAAAGCATAGTTTAAAAACTCAAATAGACTCACCTGACTAGACTCAACTCGACCAGATCTTACTCGGCCAGTATAGACTCAACTCGGCCAGATCTTACTAAGACTTGAGAAAAACTCAATCTGCTCATGCCTTGGTCACAGCTCGATAAAACCCTGACTCGACTCGGAAAAAAAAAAAAAACACAACAAAACTCAATTGAACCTGACACATCTAGGCATTATTTATACTTTTAAATTTATTTATTTTTTTACTTTTAAATATTTATTGATTATTGATGAAACTCAGAAAAACTCATTAGAATTTCATGAAACTAGCCCAAGTTTGAGTCCACTCAATTCAACAAGGTTTCAAATTGAGCCACTAAGAGGTGGGGCTACAGCTTCTGGCCATCCCTCAGGAGGTGGGTCAATCATAGGGTGTACTAGGTCTAATGCACAAGCTATCTCCTTTCCAAACTCTTCCAATACATATCAAAGAAGTGACCCGTTGAGGTGATTTGCATGAGATGGACTGGAGCACATGGCAGTGTGGCACACTTATGAGATAGGGTCAGCCTGTTTTGAGAGCCAGGGCATGTTCATGGTGGGGCCCACCTGATGAGTGGCCCAGACCTCTCTACACTGCACCAATCCTCTCCATTATCTCAACAGAAGAACTAGGTGGACCACTTGGATGAAACCCAAACTTAGGGGATCTTTTCTTAAAATTCCAACTATTTTTTTACAATGCGTTTGGGTGCACTAAATATCATGAAATATCATGATTAATCAGGCTAATTTGATGCAAATTTCCATGATATTTCACAAAATTTTGTCCAACCGAGCACACCCTTAATCAATATTAAATTTGGATATTTCAATGACCATTGTGTCTTTGTTTCAATGCAGTGACATATTTCGAAAACAACAGATCTGGAATCACAGTCTTCGGTTTCACCATGGACAGGACATATTTGCATACCATTTTTGGGATTGAAATGTCTTTGTTCTTATGGTTGTTAGGAAAAACTGTGGGAATTTGATCAAACAGTTATGGCCTTTTCGCTTCTCACTCTTTTCGACAGTATAGATTCTCTCTCGTATATGGGGCCCATTTGGTCGGGTGGAATTGGAAAAGCTTATGGCCTCTCATCTTCTTTTCTGGGCTTTTGTCGATTTGGAAAGAGCGCAACAATAGAACATTTTGCAACAAAGTCGAGACCTACAAGGAAGTGTTCCAAAGAGGGGGGTTGAGCCACTTTCGAGGGATGTAGGCAGGAGCCATTGGAGTCTTATTGTGAGGAGAGGTCTTCTATGTAATGGGAGCATGATGTCTGCTCATCTCATCATTCTTTTAGCCTTTTGGTTGTAACCCTTTTGCTTTCTTGCTTTCAATAAAGATTTGTGTTTGTCATTAATTAAAAATGAAAAAGATTTTGATTCATTTCTTTATAGACTTGGAATATTGTCATGACTGGCAGATAAGTCAGGATAACTATCTTAAGGTTGCTAAGCTTGGTGTGATCATTGAATGTATGGTACGCTTCTATGATATGAGACATTGTTACCACACTTACGTATAATTGAAGTTAAACTATTTAAATTGTGAGTCATAATTTAGTTGCACCATATACTAAAATTTTTATATCGAAATCATCATCATCATCAAGTTTTATCCTGACTAATTGAGGTTTCCACCATTCACACTTGTTAAATCATGGGTCATCATGCCTTTTCTGACTATCACTACTGGGCCTTTTACTCCTCTCTTAGAGCCTTTAACTTGAACGGGTAGAGAGAAGCTATGTTAGGTTAAATAATTTAGAGGGCTTAGGTTGTGTGGTCTTGCTCCATTGCATTGGAGGCTCCATCTCCACCTTAAAGGTGGCACTCACTGTAAATTCCTATATTTGTGCATCCTATACTACATTGCAGGTATTCTGATGTAGAGCGGGTCGCGGACAATTTCATGGCTAAGATGGATCAGAAAAGGCACGGTCGACGACAGAAGTGATCCGGACCATCAGACCTTAGATCGGGCGTATCTCGCAATCCGGAATGAGTTATCCGACGTAAAATATATGATTTTGGGGTGGAACGAGCTACTTTAGCCAACCAACTCGGCTACGCCGGGTTGCGCAGCCCGGATTTGTGAGAAACCCCCTGATCGACGGTCATTTCCCCGTTTTAATCTTGTTTTTACTATAAATAGTAAGTTTTAGTTTGCTTATAGCTCTTCATCCGTTGGGCTTTAGGAGTTGTGTCCAAGAAAAGTGCTTAGAATAATTAGGAGAACGGTTGGGTGAAGCCAAATAGGACACTTACTATTTTTTGCCAAAAACCTTGCGCACTAGTAGACATCACGACCGTCTATAAATAGTAAGTTTACTATTTATAGTAAGTCGCGGATTCTAGGAGTTTTAGTTGTAGTTTGAGTCCGATTTCTTTCCTATTGCTTGGTTCCCTTATTTAAAGGGGTGTAAACTCGTTTTTATTCATTCATCAATTAATTTCAAATTTTATTGAAGTTTATTTCTATTTTCCTACTTTCTTTCCTCATGGATTTGAGAAGTCTCTGTAAGGAGTCCAGAGAAGCACCGTGGATTCAGAGTAGTTATCCTTGAGGAAGATGGTGATCGATCTTATCAAGTTCATCCCTGCGTCATATTCTTAGGGTATAACTCTTATAAGAAGGCTCTGGTGTAGGAAGGAAAGTCTGTAGGTATGTGTGTTTATACACACACACGTACATGTAGAATGCTTAGTTGCGCACTAGTTCGCACGAAATTTTTAAGAACTCATTATATGTGATGTGGCTCCTAAGTTTGAACAGTCCACGTGAAGAAGCACCTCATTAAACCCTCCGGCCCAATTTATACTTTGATCCAAAACTTTGGTGGGATATGAAAAATGAAAACAGTTTCCTCCCATGATTTGCATCTCTCTTTGCTATGGCCCACCAGAATTTTATATCATAATAAAAATTTGTCCTGTAGGGTTTCATGAGATTCTGCATCACATGGACCATTCGACTTAGAAGCTCATGACACATATGTGAAGGTGCGCACATGCGTGGGTGCACAAGTGAGCATGAAATCCGAGGGACAATTTTTCACCCTAATCTAAAATTCTAGTGAGACACAGATAAATGCAAATCAAGGAAGGAAACTTTTATTTTCCATGGCCACCGAAGTTTTGAATCAAAGATTTTATAAGATGCTTCTTTAACTGGACCATTCAGATTTTGGAGTCACATAAGTACCATGAGTTCTCAAAAAATTTTACAGGACTGCTGCGCAGCTAGCATTCTGAATGCTCAATATATATAACTGTATTGCATCATGGTGGGTTTACCTGAGAATTTTATTTCTTAAGTTTTGGTACGACCCTAAAATGTGCTGGAAAAACGGACGGACGGCGTGGATGTACTATTAATCATCATGGTGGGCCTACGGTAAGGGTAGCACATACTAAAGTGCTACCCGGGTAACACATATTCCACCCCGTCTGAATATGCAACTGGGGTGCTGACGTCACCTGCCCGTGCTTGATTCAATGATTGTTTTTGGGAAAGGTTCAGTGATCTTAGCACGCGGGGTAATCTGATACTCTGGTCGTGTGTGATGATTGATACACAGGCCCTACAGAAATTGTATACGTGGCATAAAATAATTCAACCACTAAATTGTGGAACCTACCGTATCTAATTCAGATTTGTTGAACAATCCCAATCTCTGATTCCTTAGGGTCGTTTGGCACCGTGGAGTGGAGGCGTTGGAGGGGATTGGAGGGGATTAGCAATCCCCAAGTCGTTTGGCACTATAAAGTAAGTGGGGGTTGGCAATTTATGGGGTTGATAATTTTCTTAATAGGGGAGTTTGTAATCCACATTCTAACCTTGGATTGGCTTTTTAAAGTAACTTAACGGTTGAAAATCGGACCATTTAAAATTTTCTTTAAAAATTTACTATTCACACGCAACCATTTACCGCAACTCTCTCATTCATCTTCTTCAAAAATGTTGTTACCATTACCTTTTCGATACCAGCAAAAGTTGCTGCATACACCGCTAGAGTCTGCCAGAAGGTTGCTGCAGACCGCTGTTACAGAGAGTTATACAAGGAGACAAACTGTTTTATTTGAAGGTTGCGGACGTAAAGGTTAGTTTATAATGTGTTTTTTTGAATGAATTGTACTTTATTAGTTGCATGGCCAATTAAAATGATTATGTAAAATCTGTTCCGACCATGTGATGACTTGTTAAAATTTATCCATATAGCCAAAATATTATATTAATTTAGGCTTAACACGAGCCACACCAAATTAAACAGTAAATAGAGGGATGAAAATACTTTATTCATATGTCCCACCATGATGGTTATATGGACGGTGTAATCTAGCCATTATATAGCCCACTAAAATTTAAGATTTGAAAAAAAAAAAAGAGTAAATATCATTCAAGTGGGCCATATGAATGAAAATAAATTCAACCATTATAATTATTTTTATACACTGTTTTTAACTATGTGATCAACTGGAACTACCAATGACCCTAAAATTTAGGTTCTACGCCTAAAATAAAATAACTCATATTATAATCGGAGTAGATTTCTAACTATCATTAAGTAACCTGAAGAACTTTGTTTTTTGCAATAAAAATCAAGTTGACAATGTCCATCCATGTGAAGCCACCACTGTTTAGCTTATTCATGCATTGTGCATTCTTTAAAATACACTGCAGGACCACCATCATTCATCCATATTATTCCCTCCATCCATCTGTTTTATCATATACTTTTAGTAAGTTAGCCTAAAAATAAAGCATATAAAAAAAAATTAAGTGGGCCACACCATTGAAAAAAGTATTAATTGAACATCTACTGTTGAAAAGTTCTGGGAGCCACAGAAGTTTTAGATTAAGTTGATAATTGTGTTTTCACTTCATACATGTCAGTGTGATCTTAAGAACTGGTTGGATGACAAATAAACATTAGTGGATGCCTTGTAAAGGTTTCAACAGTGAAAATTATTATTTCCACTGTTTCCTATGGTATATTCCACTTGAATTTTGTATATGCTTGAATTTTGGGCTAAACTCCTAAAATTACACGGAAAAATGGATGAACGGCGTGGATAAACCACACGCATTGATAGTGGGCCCAACGGAGAATGTGTGGGCTACTTGCATGCATGTAAAAGAAATCATTACCACTCGATTGTGCTGGATGGTTGCATCATTTTTTGCTAGCATTGCTAGCAAATCCAATTCCATGGTTGTATCATTTTTTGCACCATGCGTTTGAGGTTACTTCCATTTAGCAACATCACTCCCTACCACCTGCGAGGGGTTCAAGATTTTATCCAACTCGCTTTTCAGATCATCAGCGAAGACCCAATGCTAGCTCTTTGTTTTGTTGTAATGGTTCGTGTAATTCCAACAGAAGCAAATGATATGATTTAAGAATTACAAGTAAAAGAATTGAAGAAAATTTTTATCATTTATTTTTTATTTTCTAAACTTCAGTCATGACTCCTAAACCTAAACTTTGTCAAAATGCATAGTATCACATTCTTTACATCTTCTGTATGTCGGTGCTCGGAGGCATAGGGCACTTCAGCCTTATTCCCTGAAAAGAAGAGCATAGCTCACTTGTTGATATTTCATCTTCCTTGAATCTTGACGTCTCTTTTTTCTTTACTCCCTTTTATAACTCACATTTATCAAATATAATGAATTTAACAAATGTTCATTCAACAGGCTATATAAATGGCGAATTTGAATAATTCAGACTCAGATACAGATGATGAGAATGATAAAGCGATTGTTTTATTCACGGCAGTAACTACGGCTGCATCAGCCGCGACAATGATGTGTAATGCTGCATCCATGATAGTAGCAACGGCCGCGCAAAACTATATGGAAGATGATGATAAAAATGATATTCGAGAGTCTGATTTCTCTGATGCAGGTACACAATCTGCAAAATCGCCAATAATGGGAATAACTGTTACTTCACAAGCTGGGTTATCTTCATCAAAACCGCAAAAGAAGAAAAAGAAGGCCACAATTAATCAGGAAATGATGCAAGAGATGAAGCATGTAGCCTTCTCTATCGAAGCGACCCGAGCTACAATGATGGAGATGAAAGACAAACTCGATGACTACATTAATATGCAACACATAACCCAAATTGAAAAGAGTAACTTCCGACAAACCATAATGCAATGCCTTAGAGACATACCAAATATAGACGAACCATATACATGGCGAGCATTAAGGTATCTCTTAGAGAATAGAGAGGCAGCACGATTCTTCATTGAATTGTCTGTTGAGCTGAGGTGGGAGTTTCTTGTAAACACTATTTGAGATTAATATGATTTTGTTTAGCTTTGTTAGTTTGACAATTTGGGTTTGTATAACTTTAAAAATATTTTATATTTGACAGTCTGTATCATTTTATTTATTAACGTAGGTGCACGTATGTTTTGTAATTTTTACGGTGTGCTTTTAGACCACCCGACAATGGTGAAATTGAGTGAGCTCACTTTTCTGGCCCACCAGAAGTTCGGAATTACATTTATTTTTTTTTTCCAATGTGTATACTTTGATGGACTTATTATAATTATTATTTATATTGTAGTATATTTTAATCACTTTGGATATTTTAAATAATTTACTTGGTCTCCTTAAATATTCATGCAAATATACTATAAAATTTAAGAGGATTTCAAATCCACACTCCCAAACACAAATTTTACAATATAGGGGATTCCAAATCCAATGTGCCAAATAAAAACAGAGGGTTCCGAATCCAGGGGGTTCTGAATCCAGGGGTTTCAAATCCACTCTCCCAAACAGGCCCTTACTCTAGTTTGCTGGAATGGGATCATGTGATATTTTCATTTCAACCGTACAATTAATATCCACTAATCCGACAGTTGTATAATCAAATGAGTGTCATTTTTGGTTTATGGTACATCTAATCTGGGATTCGCAATTTCTTACGTTTAATTTGAATTAAAATCTTATTACGGATCTACAATTTATTATAGCCTGCGTATCATCCATCATAATCTGCTAGACTATCAAAGTTTCCTTTCTTGCGTGCGATGCGAAATTCACTGGTGTTACATATAGGACGTGCAACAGAAAACTCTGTGGGGCCCATCGTAATGTGGGTATGAAATCCACTCCGTCCATCCGTTTTTCCAGATCCTGTTATTTTTTTAGCGTAAAATTTATTTTGGCAAAGAACTCAAGTGGCTCTGAATACAGGAAACATTGGATACGGGGACAACCACAGTTGTTGCCTTCATCAGGCCCCAAAAGTCTCTAATAAGGTTTATATCTAGTATTTCACTTCATCGTGATGGAACTCACCTAATGAACGGTTTAGATGACATATAAGCATCACTGTGACCATCAGGACAGTTTCAACGGTGACTATTCTCATTCCCAACTTCCCTTTGTTGTTGCCCCCATTAGGCTTCCATCAGCCTTATTTTTATGTTGGCACCCTGAGATGATCTGGACCAGCTGATGAACGGATTGGATTTTATGTAAACATTACGATGGGCCCATGGAGCTTTTTGTTGCACGATTGATGGAACCGGTGCTTGGAAACTGGCGTCCCGTGCTGTTTTTGCTACGAGAGGGACGAGAGAAATGGACGCGCCTTCTGATTATGTCAATGGCCAATAGCTACTGAACGGTGCACTGTGGGCCCCACCATGATGTGTATGTTTTATCTACGCCGTCCATCCATTCAGATCATTATAGGGGCATGAGCCCAAAAATGAGGCAGATACAAATCTTGTGTGGACCACACCACAGGAAACATTGGTGATTGAACGTTCACCGTTAAAAACTTCTCGGGCCACAAAAGTTCTGGCTGAATCAGATATTTGTTTTTTCCATTCATCCAAGTCTTTCTGACATAATCAACTGGTTTGATGGCAAAAAAACATTACAGTGGGCCATAGGAAGTTTTTAATGGTAAGCGTTGGATCACCACTATTTTCTTATGATGTGGTCCAATTGATATTTATATCTAACTAATTTTTGGTTTCATGAAATAAAATTTTCTGAAAAAGTAGATGGACGGCTTGGATAAAACACATATATCATGGTTGGTCCCAAACATCACTGTCCAGTAGTTAAGTCCTACTGGCAGCGTCAGTAGGCAATCCACGTCCGGGACAAATGAGACGGCGAACCTTGCGAGTAGGATAAAAATAAAAACTTAGTCGCACAACTGCATGTATCAGATACATGCCGTTGATCAGTCCCCACGGTTGTACATGATCCTGCCCCTGGTCTGCAAACCATCCTCGTCCATTTTCAGGTGGGCTGCACCTTTACGTTTAGTATGGACGGTTGGTACATCGGCAACGGTCCATTTCGATAGGAATCAGGTGATAACTCTGTTTAATATCATGGCCCACCATGTTGTATATTGAAAAATACTCCGTCCATCAGGTGATAACCCTTGTTATAACCGTACAATTAAATATCAGCCCGTTAAAAAGCTCCAATGGCCTAGATCAATGTAAACTTGCACCAAAAACACATAAGTTCACCCAGTGTGGCCCACTCGAGAATTGGGTCATGCTGATTTTTGTTTATTCACTTCATCCTGACGAGATACACCTGATTAATGGATTTGATGAAAGATACAAGTTATAGTGGCCACACAAGCAAACCTATGGTTGGCATCTGGAACCCATCATGCCATCTGAGTTGTGAATCCGGGAGATATTCCCAATGGCCTAGAATCAAAGATAGAACCTGACGAGACGGATTGGATTTTCCATATTCATCATGGTGGGGTCCACAGAGCTTTAGCGTTTTACCTAAAACAGATGTTCCCGCCCATTTATTCATATTGATGATGAGATCCATCTGATTTATGACAGGGATTTGGTAGTGACCCTTCCAGTACCGGTTGGTGCTTTGTGGGCCCCACCATGATGCGCGTGTTTTATCCACGCAGTCCATCTATTTTTCCAGTTCATTTTAGGGAACGGGTCGAAAAATAAGGCTGATCTAAGTCTCAGGGGGACCACACCAAGGGAAATAGTGGTGATTAAATGTCCACCGTTAAAACCTTCTCGGGTCCAAGGAAGTTTTGAATCAAGCTGATATTTGTGTTTTCCCTTCATCCATGTCGGTGAGCAGGTCTGTGTGAGATAATGAACAGGTTGGATGGCAAATAAACGTTACAGTCGGCCATATGGAGTTTTTAATGGTGAGTGTTTAATCACCACTTTTTCATGTGGTGTGGTCCACCTGAGATTTGGATCTACATCAATTTTCGGTTCATGGCCTAAAATGAGATGAAAAAATAGATGGACGGCGTGGATAAAATACATGCATCATGGTGGCCCCACAGAGCACCGACCAGTACCGTCCTCGATACTGGATGGATCACTACCGAATCCGAGTCGTTGATTTATGGGCTACGGCTATTACCCGGTGTTGCTCTGATGAACGTAGCTGATCTATCGCACTCCTGTGACGATGGCACGTGTACCAGCCATTAGGATTCTACTCGCGGGTAGCTATAGCATGACTCGGAACAATGCATGAGAAAATACAAAACAGGATAGAGAGAGAGAGACGTTGGTGGGTTTGAAAAACTTGTTTAGATCATTGAAGGCATCGAATAATTGTTTGCAAGCTGTGAGAGTCGACATTTCCCAAGGACACAAAATATGAAGATGAGAAGGATTTTTTAAGATTTTTTTCGTGATTTCTTGAACTGGGTTTCCTTCAGTTTCATCACAAACCCCGCCATCTAATTCATCATTTTAATTGATCATCATGGCTGTAAGTCTCTCTCTCTCTCTCTCTCTCTCTCTCTGTGTTTGCAGTTTCTCACATCTTATTTTTCTTAATCAATTGTGAATATGATAATTAGCACTCATGGATGATGATAACTATTATATTTGAATCTTTAATATTCTCTTTGCCACTCATTCAGTACGCATGGCATATATGTGTATGGGCAATCAAGGTCATCCGAATCAAAGGCCTCATTGTTGATGGGTCATTGCCCGAAAATCACACTGATTGAAATGTTCTTAATAGTCTGATTTTTCCTGTTGGATTAGGTTATCAATCACTTCATTTTCAACCATCAATTCAATGGTCAAGATCATTCAATCAGTGCGATTTCGTCTACGATCTACCCAAAATGTGCTCCACGATTTGAGCAGTCTATGATAGTCCCAATCATGAGCATTGATCAAGCATGGCCTGAAAATCTCACTGGTCAGATTGTTGTTAACCATCCGATTCGCCGAGTACTTTAATTTTAACCATCCATTTGATAGCCATCAATTGGGTGGTTATGATCATTCAGCCATTGTGATTTAGACCTGTGCTCCATCCAAAATGTGGGCCACAATTCGAGCATTCCAGATTTTCTAAACACGTTTTCCGTCCAAATTCTAATTCATGTTTTATGTGTACCCCTTTTGAGATTCTAATGTACATTTATTTTCATCATCAAACATCTCATGGATTCAATCTCAATCCATCATGTTATATCATTTTAGTGGACCCCACCAAATTTCATCAGTTGTCTACCCAACTGTTCAATCTCTAATCAGGCGATTCTTCGGAACCCTGAAAACCGAGCAGTTGTGTGCCTCCACCCAAGGAAACGGTATCGAAATCTTGCTATTGATGAATCTAATACCGTCTGATCATGATATGACAACAATAAGTAGTGGCCCTGGTTGATCCATCACAATTAAAAGCTAGTGAGCCCACTTCTTGTTTCTGTCCCATCTTGATCAGACATCACTATAAGCATTTCACACTTGTTCATCTCTCCATTTTAAAATGCCATTTCTCTCTCAATTTTTCAGAAAATAAAAAGAAAACTGATGGATCGAAACAATGGCAGAGGATTTGGCACCTAAATGACTATGGTTTGAATCATGTTTGAGGGCCAATATAATTGCACTTCCTTCCTGGAAAAGCCAATCATTCATTTGGACCACTACTTAAAACTCAGACCGGGCATGGAACCGTTTCGTGGGCGGTTCAATCCAACCACCAGCCAATTCAGTCAGACTCAGACCCATGTCAACCTGTCTTGGGCAAGAAATCTAGTTAATTTGGATTGATATAAATAAAAATAATTAATGAATAATGCGTATTTGGCACGGTAGTTAGGTGTTTGTTTTTAAAGTAGAAGTGGTGGTTATGAACCTCACCTATGGCATTATAATTTTTTAATGAAAGCTTTTGACCACATTGGTTGAGCCATGTTTCTGGTGACCCGTCTCATTTTTGTGGCCAGTTCAGATCTGACCGTTCAGTCGTGTTTTCAAAAACTGATTTGAACATCTGCAGACCAATGAGCACATGTAGTCATGCAATGTATTTTATCACTTTCTTAAGCAACTGATTGAGATACATGTTTGTTTGTGAGAAAAACTTCGATACTCTAGCAAAGTGCAATGGATGATACTCGGGCACTTAGAAATTACTTGAAATTTTCATCTGTGTCACACAAGTAATTTAAATTAAACTGTCGAAATTGTGGGTCCTAGTTTAGATGTGTCCTGAACCAAAAATTACACTTATCTGACTATCATATTGGCATTTATTGGAGTATTAAAAATGTAAAACATCCAATGGTCTTATTTCAACAAATAAGTGTCCAGAATCAGAGGTTCGGATTTTTCAACCAACCTGATTTTAGGATAGTAAGTTAACAACAGTAGGTTCTACAATTTAGTCAATTCAAGTACAAATTCTGAATGCCTATGTATCAGGCGTCATAAGCTGTCAGAGTATCAAATGAATTCCTATTTGTTTATTTGTTGCAGAAAGAATAAAATGCCATAAACCATTCTAAAATCTGCAAAGATGATTTTTCATTTTTTTCCTAATCAATATTCAAATAAGAAAGTGGAAAATTCATGTGATTGTAAGGAATATACTAGTCTCCCCTGTTCCATGAGGGGACTGTCCATGTTAGTAAATTGCTATGTATTTGAGTCACAGGCATGATAGGGGTGGGCCACATGTACATGCCGATCATGAACCATTGGAACTTTTTATTCTTTATGTACAGGGTTGGCCCACCTAATGTGCGGACCAATTTGCAGTGGAGGCTACCTTAAGTACCATTCAGATGTTCCATGCACTTTCCAGCATTTGCGCGTGCATGCTTTTTAGCTGCATTTGTTAACAAACTGTCATTTATCGATAAAGGGTTCTCATCAATGCTTTAAAAAATCCTATTAATCCTCGTAGACATTACAACTCATTATGAAATTATATCAGATTTCTAAGTTCTTGCAGAAAAATCCCTAGTAATCTTTTGATATTGACTCAGTTTTAACTGATTGAAGTGGTAAAAATGGGCTTTTTTTCCATTTTCTTTCTAGTATCAGCATGTTTTTCATACTTCTTTAATTTTATATTGCATTATTACAATTATGGACAAGATTTATTTATTTTTTTGTTTATTTCGCATGTTAATTCTCTACATATGATTATTATTGGGCATTAAGTCCATTCGGGTTTCATGGTTTCAAACCATGGTTTTTAGACTCGGATTGACTCGTTAGGTGTCGAATCAAGTCATGACTAATCCAGATCAGGTAGTGCAGAATCCCACTCAGATGTTTCCTAAATCCATGTTTCGAACTATGCATCATGCCACCTTATATTATCGATAATCTCCTACATGTATTTAAACACATACAAGTAGACCATGATCTTTATTTCTGTGTAAATCTGCAATTTTCATTAATGAGAAATGATTGAAAAGTTATGAAGCATTCATTCTTGTAAATCTTATTTCATGTATTCACCATCATCCAGCACGTCCCGAGGTTCGGTGACTGGGACAGTGAAAACATTCCTTACACCACCTACTTTGAGAATGCACGCAAAGACAAAGGCACCGGAACAAAGATGATAAACCCAAATGATCCTGAGCAAAACCCAGAAGCCTTCATGTATGTGGTTGGGGCATCAGAACATGAAAGCAAGACGAGGCAAAAGCACCGTGTAGAAAGTTCGAAAACTCTCGGAACAAAGATGATAAACCCAAATGATCCTGAACAAAACCCAGAAGCCTTCATGCTTGTGGTTGGGGCATCAGAACATGAAAGCAAGACAAGGCAAAAGCACCGTGTAGAAAGTTCAAAAACTCTCGGAACAAAGATGATAAACCCAAATGATCCCGAACAAAACCCTGACGCCTTCATGTTCCAGACCAGAGTGTCAAACCATGAAAGTGAAACAAAGCAAAAGAAACATGTAGAAAATCTGTATGCTCCCGAGAGTCATCACGCCATTCGCGCTCCTCCATTCCAGGTCACTTCTGACAAAGGTATGCATGTCATGAAACAAGAGCATGAGAAACATAGCAGCAGAGAAGAAGAGGATGCATTTCATGCAGATCATAAAGTCTCTCTGGATCCTCAGAGAAATAGAAATCATGAGAGCGGAAAGTCGCGGTCTGGAAGTGATAAAAGCAGTTCTGATTATTCACTTCTAAAATCTCGCCGCCACACTGAAAGATCCAGCCAAAGTAGGACTTCTGGTGAAGGCAGCAATAGTTTTACACCATCACTGAACACCCGAGTGAATGAAATTGTAAGTAAATGATACTTGCTACTAGGCCTGTGTTTGGATACCCAATTCAATTGAATTGCAGTGATTAGATTCTTTAAAGTAGATTCTAGCCCCCGGATGGATATTACAATAATCCCGGGTCCTACTTGAAATGCATTGAATTGAATTTTGGGGTTTTGGTTGTCATTGTGAATTGAAACTCTCTACTCCTACCTTTGGTTATTTCTTCGGCATCGAATTGCATTCCTATAAGTCAATCGGATTGAGAATTTACATGGATTCTTTGTGTTAGTTCTGTAATAGAAAAAATGCTATGGATTGTTCATAGCTAACTGAAAATATTGGTTCTAAACAGCCATTTTAGAGAAATGGTTCTCTAAAATGGCTTTGAATACTTCAAATTATAACCATTGTCTTTTAGTTGGTGTTTTGAACTAAAAAACATTCCTTACGAACCTAAACATCTAGCAAATGTTTTGAGATCTTTTGGCAAAAGAAAATTACGTTTTGTTTCAAAGCTATTGTAGGCACTGGTGTGTGGTGTAGTTCCCACAATACCCAGATACAACATGGATGTGGCATATAAGATGAATCATCAGATACAACTACAAAAATCCGCTGCTTGTTTTGAAGTATCCACTTATTATAGGTATGGTTGGCAATAGATTTCCATTTACCTGATCACCCGGCATATTCAACCCCAGAAAATTGGATTCGGATAATGGGATTTTTACTAAATTCAAAAAAAATTACCTGATTGCCGATTATCACCAATTACCCAACTTCTAAGCGGGTTGGATTTGAATATTACCATATATCTGTATCCACTTACCCAATTTCCCAAGGGCATTTCATAATTTACCTAATTAATAATATTTTGACTAAAATCTTAAACACTGATATGTGATACATAAATTTCTACAGTGTTGACTGACATTAACTTGGATGATGAGTTGTTAAGTGACCATTGTTGATGATTGACTTTATCTTTTGTCAAAGTCGGTAAGTTTTTGTTTAAATGATCTAGGATTTATAGCTTGATATTAGATCATTATGTTATGAAAACTAATATTTTTAATTAGTTTATTGAGCATTCATCCATGGTAAAAAAAAAAAAAAAATTTAAAAATCTAAATTAGGCTTTTTTGTAATTTTATTAGGCGTATTTAACTAACTTTTTTAGTTTTTGAATTAGATATTAGTCAGATATCCAATTACCCGACTATCTAACTTCTTTGGATAATATATGTATTGACTTATATGGGACTTCTTTGGCTAGTATCCGTATCTGTATCCAGTATCCAAGTTGGATATTGGAAGTGAACGTTGTGATATCCGACCCACATGGATTCATCGACAGCCCTAATTGTAGGACACTTCAATGTAATGCATCTGCCTTGATCACCTAATGTCTAGTTGTCCTATAACCGAGTGTTTTTTTTTTTTTCTTTGATTTACATGGTATGGTACTTGATTTTGTGAATGCTGTGCTGATGGCAGCCTCAAAGAATCGCATCAGTGCCCAAATTTGGTTCTTGGGATGAAACAGATCCTAGATCGGGTGATGGGTTTACTGTCATTTTCAACAAGGTGAAAGAAGAGAAGCAAAACGCAGCATCTAGATTCTCGACTGTAGCTGAAACAACCATTCATCCCAACAGTAGCCACAAAAACAACGGTCGTTCTCCATCAAGATCAAAGGTATCTGATTCAATAAAGCTGCATTTATCCATAAGAGCATCATTTATCATCTTAGTATCTTGAGCCCTGTCATGGTTGCTACTAAACATTGGATCTCAAATCCTACTCTTCCAATATGTCCACTGCCATGGGTTTGATATCCAGGCCATTCATCAGGTGGTCACCACCTTATATGTACCATGACTTGAAAATCGAGTTGGTCATGCATGTGTGATGAATGCAAATCATGGGTCTTTCTGATGCAAGACAACTAAACTAACCACTTGCTCTAAAAGCTCAAACTGATAGAGAGTGGCAAATCAATCCCTTTATCTCGAATCGATAATATCCAGGCCATCTAGCTCGAACTGATAAAGCATGGCCAATCAATCCCTTTATCTCGAATCAATCAAGTTAATCCCTTTATCATGACTTGAAAATCAAGTTGGTCATGCATGTGTAATGAATGCGGATCATGGGTCTTTTTTATGCAGGATAACTAAACTAACCACTTGCTCTAAAACTGATAGAGCGTGGCAAATTAATCCCTTTATCTTGAATCAATTGCCCGAATCACCTCCTGCTCTGATACCACTTTGATGCAGGATAACTAACCACTTACTCTAAAAGCTCGAACTGATATAGCGTGGTGAATCAATCCCTTTATCTCATAGCCCAGGCCCCACATCCCATAAGTTAGGTCCTCAGCCGAATCCCCTTGTGAGCCCCATATCACATGGGTTCCGCCTCCCACGAGCCACCCGGCTCACATGATCCACCCACCTCACACGGGCCGCCCACCTTGAGTGTGCCCCTACATCCCACAGGCCACCCTGCTCGGGCCAGTGTGAAAATTCTCAAGCATTACTTTTTCTTTAAATTGTCCTTTTTTCTATATATGTGTGACCCTGTTGAAGATCAAACCAGATTGGCTTCTTGCCATGGCAAAAGTATGGCGGGGCCACCGAATGAAAGCCCTAGATCTTACACATGTGCCGCATTGACACATCTTCTGACATGAAAGATCTGACAACATGATCGAATGCCTTTTCAATTTTTTTTAGTCTACTGTTCTCTCATTTTTTTTCTCCAAGTCTCATCTCTTCTGCCAATCTTTCCTTCTGTAGAAATGTTGCGGTCTGTTTTAGAAGACAAAAAGATGATTGACGTGACCGCATACCTGAAAGCTGGCATTTTTTCTATTGTCTTTGTTGGGTTTTTGACGGCACGGCCTGAGATATTAAGGGTGTAATTCCATGTTTTCTTGCTGTTTCCTTACAGTGCAGCGAAGGATTTTGTAAGAACGGATGTTTTCTACTTAATAATCGTTTCCCATTCATTCAATATTTATATTTAAAACAACTCTATTCTTTATATAATCCTCGATTATTTCTGTTTATAACTGTCTTTAGAAAATGCTTGTGCTATCGACTTGAGTAATAGTTGGCTTCTTAAGTTGATGGGCCACAAATTCTATGGTGATGAAGCATGGTCATAGCAACTGTTTGTTATCAGGCTTCTTATTGTTGGGTAAACTTTGGCTCAGTATGTAAATGTTCAAAATTCATACTTGTTGCTGAAAATCATATCTAGAGATTGGGTTTTGAAATCTATACATTTTCACTGGTTTAACTAGTTATTTCATTTCAATGCAATTCAATGGTGCATCCAAGCACTATCTAAAGCTCATGTTTCAAAGTATTGAGTGGGTATGTGACGCAGAGAAGAGCGTGAAATGACGACAAGAAGATCAATGTCTACCTCAATTAATCAAGATTTTGAATCCCAATGTCTACCTCAATTAATCAAGATTTTGAATCCAAAAGGTGAGTTCTTGAATCCATAAGAAGTAAGAGAGAAAATTCAGGTATTTTTATTGAATAATTATTTAAGATTGCTCAATTACATCATTTAAATGGATGACCCAAAACTCTAATTGATTAGAAATTACCCAAAATAGTAAAATGTCTCGCAAAAGATAAATTTGCCAAAAAATAGAAAGGACAATAATACCTTACCAAAACATTATTGGCTTTATTACATGCAACTTCTAAAGATGACTAAAATCTTAAAACTCTAGAAATAGAGAGATGTGAAGATAACGGAAAGTACCAAAAAAATTAAAAATTCTAAAATCTCAATTTTGAACCCAAAGACATTTTCTCGCATAATGGATGTCCTCGACTAGCATAATAGGTAAGTTGACCCCAGATGCTCTGGTACATAAAGATTAACAGGTCTTGCGTTTCATGATAATAAATAGATCAAAAGTTATGGTTGTTTTACAATCAAAACATTGAACAACAATTTCTGTTTGGAGTTTATTTTCTTTATAAAAAATGAAAATCGAAAATTATATATACATGGGAAAAGGTTGAGTCCGTCCCATGAGGTCAAGTTGTGTGGGCCCCACCGTGATGCGTTTCGAACACCTAACCCATCAGTCAGATGCACCATTCCATCATGGGCCTAAGTCTCAAAAATCAAGTCAATCCGTGACTTGTATGGGCCACACCACATACAGAAGTGGAGAGGGGCGATGCACCATTAAAACATTCATAATCATTTTTTGGGACCACCGAGATGTGGTTTGCAAATCCAGCCCATCCATTATGTGTGTTCCACTTGGACGAGGGTTCAGACCAAGTTTCAAATGCATGAAAATTTCAGGTGGGCCCCACCAAGTGCTTTTATATGTTTTAACGGTGTTTTCACATGATTTTAGATGGTATGGCCCACCTAAGTTTCGTATACTGCTGATTTTTGGGATATCCCATAACTTAAAGGGAACCCATCAAATGCACGGTGTTGATGGTCGACACGCATCACGGTGGGGCCCACACAGCTTGACCTCACGGGAGCTTATAGTGAGGCCGAGCGCATAATACCTTTTCCATATATATATATATATATATATATATATATATATATATATATATATATATATATATATAATTGTAAGAAAATTCCAATATGACCAGGCCGAAGCACATATTAGATATGCTTTCCTTGAAGCATTATTTGCCCCCCCCCCCTCTTCTGTGAAGTGAGATAACTGACATGCTACATGCAAATCGCTTCTAGGACAGGAGAGAGAGAACTCACATGCTACATGCAAGTCGCTCTTAGGATACGACAAGCATAGGTTGTAAGAATAAAACCACAACTGGTGGGACTTAGGCAAACATAATTACTTTCTCTAGCAGACGCAGTGAGTATTTGGACTTAGGATGTCAGTGAGTTTGAGAACTCAGCATGTTATAAAAATTAACATAGTTAAAAAGAAAATTAAAGAAATTTTCTTGTAGACAAGATCAACTGGCTAGATACTTTGGACTTGAAGGAGTCAGTTTACATAGAAGGATTAGGGTTGGTACTTATGACCCTTTTACACTTAAGTGGCTAGCCATGCATTTTCCAAGTGTTTCTGATTGTTTGCACTATTGAAAGGCTAGCCATTTTCAGATAGTTGGCATTAACTAGTATCCATTTCTAGCCATTCTCTTCAAGGCTGTTACCGATCGATTGATCAAACCGTTTCTAAAAACCTATATAAGCTAGCCTTCTCTCACACTTCATGCAGTTCGCATTAAGTCATGTGGGGGGGGGGGGGGGGGGGGGTGGGGGGCTACTACTCACAACGGTTTGCATTAGGTCGCGGGGAAGTGACTACTCGCGACCTAACACATGACTACTCACAGGGGATCATCCATCACGTGGGGCCCACCTTTCATGTGTATTTGTCCATCACGCGATGCCAATGCCCAACTTTAAAGTGGGCAGTCCATCATGTGAGGCCTGCCTTGGATATGGGCCATATATCATTAAAGCTGACTCTGATATGGATCATCCATTATATGGGCCCACCTTGATGTGGGTCATCCATTATGTGGGCCCACCATTAATTTTTATGTGTCCATCATATGGGGCCCACTCTTCAATGTCTGATAAACCACATGTAGAGCCCACCTTTGATGTGGACCATCCATCATGTAGGCCTCAGCTTCAAAATGGGTATTTCATCATGCAGGGTCCACCTTGGATATGGGTCATTCACATTAAGGGCTGACCTCTGATGTGGACCTGGACCATCCATTATGTAAGGCCCACCTTGATGTAGATCATCTATCAAAAGGCACCCACCGTAAATGTCCACTGCCCATCATGTGGGCTAGCTCCACCTTCAATATGAGCCATCCATCATGCGAGGTCACCTTTGATATGGATCCTCCATCACGTGATATATGAGAAAGAGGGGAGAGAGTAGAAATGAAAAGAGTAAAAATGTTAAAAAGTAAAAAAGAACATTTTTTTTGGCACTAAAAAATAGCACATGTGATCTTAAACCCTTCAATATTGAAGATGGATTTTAAACGGTGGAAGCGGATTGGATACTACCCCCACCAGGACGGAAGCGGATTGGCTGATGTACCACATACCACCCAACTGGCTGGTGTGTTTACGTCACCAAGTTCTGTGGGTCCCACCATGAGGTGTGTGTTATCCAAACCGTCCGTCAATTTGGCGAACTCACTGTAAGGTTTGAGCCGAAAAATAAGACAGATGAAAAGATCAAATGGACCACACTGCAAAAAGCAGAGGAGGATTGAACGTCTACCATTGAAAGCCTCTTGGGTCACAGAAGTTTTGGATCAGTATGATATTTGTTTTTCCTTTTCATCCAGGTCTGTGTGACCTTATGGACAGATTGGATGGAGAATAAACGTTACGGTGGAACACACGGATGTTTTAACGGTGAGAATCATTATCTCAACTGCTATTTGTGGTGTGGTCCACTTAAGATTTGGATATGACTCATTTTTAGAATCATGCTCTAAAATTATCTATCCAAATGTATGGACGGTGTGGATATAATAAATAAATCATGGTCGTTCCCGTGTAACTTTAGTCTCCTTTGAACCGTTCGAGGAGCGTGTGCGCACGTCTTCGCACGACAGGTGCATACGCCAGCCAAGTCGGTGGTGTGTGGTACACTGGCCAATCGTCTTCCCAGCAGGACATAGGTAGAGACGGACGGTCACATCAGGAGCTTTGTAGGCCCACCATGATGTATATGCTTTATCCATGCTGTACATCTATCTTGAAATATAATTTTAGGGCATGAACCTTAACAGGAGGCAGATTGAAAGCTCAATTGGACCACACCGTGGGGATTGAACTCCTACCATTGAAAACTTCTAGCCCATTAGTGGCTTCATGAAGTTTTCAATAATAGGGCTTCAAAACCCACTTCTTCCTGTTGTGTGGTTCACTTGAGCTTTCAATCAGATCATTTCTTAAATTTATGTGTCAAAATAGATAGACGGAACGGATGAAACATATACATCTAAGTGGGCCAGAGAGCCCCTGGCAGGACCATCCATATCAACCATCATGGCACTCCTCCAACGTGTATTAAGGGCATGTTTGGATGGCCGGATTGGAAGGGATTGGATTATATTGGAAGGGATTGGAAGGAGTAATTCGGGATTGACCGAGCATGCCAAACAAACAAGTTGAACTTCTGCCTGAATATAGCAATCTCGTGCAATTGTCAGCAATCCACTGAGATCATCCCCATTACCTTGAAATCCACCCAATCCCTCCTAATCCCGTCTATTTTGCTTGGCATGTGTTTGGTTGGACGGATGGAAAGGGATTGGCCGGGCATAATCTCAAGATTGGCCAAGCATGCCAAATAGACCTAGCGTGAAATCCCTGTATACAGCAATCCCAACAATCCACTAACGCAATCATCATTAACTTAAAATGGCTGCCATCCACTCTAATACAATTTAATCCCATGGAATCTGACCGACCAAACATGCCCTAAATATCTTTTAGGGCCAGTTTGGCCGAGTGAATCGGAGGGAATTGAATGGTATTAAGGTGGATGGCATGGATTTCAAGGTAATGATGATGTTGTCAGTGGATTGCTATATTGGGATTGCTATATTGAGTCTATTTGGCACGCGCAGCTAAACCTGAGATTAAACCATCCCATGTCTTCCAATTCCTCGAGCCAAACACGTCTAGGCAAATTTGAACCGATGGGGGTGAATTGGATAGGATTTAGAGGTAATGATGGTGTTATCAGTGGATTGTCTCAGGATCCATGGGATTGCTATATCCCATGATTAGATCGCCCATTCTGTTTAGTATGCCTGGCCAATCCCAAGATTTTAACTTTCAATCCCTTCCAATCCGCCTGGGACCTTGAATTTCTTCAAAGCGCGAAAACTGTTTCCAACAAGGGCCATGGCTACGGACACGAGCTCGTGGTTCTTTTTCTTATGCGAGTCGCCAATCATGGCCGTAGGATATATGTCGACCTGCCCGCATGAAGAGGCATAGATGATCGGAACCGTCCGTATTATTGCACATGTTAGCGAAGAATTAAAATATACAATGAACAGACGGTATCGTCCATATATCAACAGAGTTGAATATGGACCGTCGTTATTTCGTTTTTGATCGTCCAGATTTAAATGCATCCATCCCGTGTCATGACCAGCCTTTCATAATAAATTTTATACCATAATGCATGAAGTCTGTATCCAAAATGATGAACGGTTTCTAACTATTTCATCGCTTCTTCAGCGGATAACGTAGGGTGTGCATATGATACAACCATGAGTCTCGACTAAATAGGAGCAATTATACCTTTCGTGAGCTTGTTATTAATTGAAATGGACTTCAATTGTTACTTAATTAATGTGCTAACATCAGAATTTGAATTTATATCATTTTTAATCTTTTAGACATCATTTGACTTTCTTTTAAAATGAAAATGCCCCTCCGCAAGCTATTATCTCATGTGCAGGGGCATTTTGCGAAAGTTGAATGGACATTTTGAGAATGGGTGTGCGCGCTCCACTGAATTGATGCTTGGGACCATCCCCTTGACCGATCTAATCCATTCACTTTAATTGAACAATCATGCCCCACTATAAACTATTATCTCATATGCGGTAGCATTTTGCGGAAGTTGAAAGGATGTTTTGAGAATGGGTGTGTGCTTCACTAAATCAATGCTTGGAACCATTCCTTAACCGATCTGATCCATTCACTTTACTTAGACAATTATGAACCCATAATGGAATCATTAGAATAAAAAAAGAAAAAAAAAATGTATATGGCTTACAATTGCATTAACATTGTAAGTTAATTTCGAACTATTTTTCTCCAATGTGGTCCATCCATGATGAGTTTTGTCATTGAACTTGGTATAAAATTAAAACACCTTTCATGTGAATGGCTTTGATCTGCTGCAAGAAGATTCATTGGGCCCCACATAAGATAAGTGATGGGTTTAATAGGTGAGTCCCTTCACTGAAAGGTCATTTAACTTCTTTTTTATCTCATTTTTCTTCTTTTTTAATGGGAGGGGTCCATTTTGGCCATTAGTATTATTGTCACCTCCGTGACACCCACTCCAGCAAACTTATAAATGTTTTTTTTTTTTTTTTTTTTTTTTTTTTTTTGAGATTTTCAGTCCCAACATAGAAGCTATAACTACCAAAAGTAAGTTTAGGTTAGGATTATAGTAATTTTTGTGTGTTTTTTTATATCAATGATGAAAGTTTGTAAGAAAGAGGAGAGTATGGTGGTTACCTTTATGATTGTTTTTTTTTTTTAATGGGTATGAATAGTAGCAGTTTGTGAAATGAGTGAATTTTGTAATAGAATAATGTTTTAATAGATTAATTTTAAAATAAAATAATTTTGTAACGGATTAATACGATGAATGTTAAATTAGTTAAACATTATAGTGGAAGAATGTTGAAATAATGAACGGTTATAACTATCTTAATGAGGGAGTTATAACTATTTTTGTCGTATCGGCGATCTATAGTACGTATCGACAATACATAGTCTTTGATAAATTTTGGACTCACTTTTGGGAAATCAAATGGTGTGTAAATAAAATTATTCCAAAGCTATTTGAAAGTTCATCAAATTATCTTTCTAACAAATATAATATCATCCAAATCGAACATATAGTGAGGGGGTTATGATCGTTTTCGTCAATTCGACGATCCACAAAGAGTATTGGCGATCAACGGTTAATATCAGTTATTCTCATTAAATACTAGAGATCCATAGTTAATATCGGCGATCCACAATGAATATTAGCGATGTACAATGAATATCGACAATCCTCTAGGAATATCAGTGACCCGCAGTGATTATCAACGATCCACAGTGAATATTAGCGATTCACTATATAACATTATTCTATTTGGCATTCATCACATTAATCCATTTCAAAATTAATCCATTACAACATTCTTCCATTAAAAAATTCATTTCTTCACAAACTCCGACAATTCATACTTAACAAGGAAAAAAATAAAACAATTATATAAGAAACCATCACATGTTCAATCATTTTACAAACTCTCACCATTAATTTTTTTTTAAAAAAAAACAACACATAAAAGCTATTATTATCATAACATAAACTTACCGTTAGCGATCATAACTTATACACTGGATAGTGTGGACAAAAATCTTCGAAAAAATTACTCAGAAGCTCACCAGAATAGAGGGAATGACGCGGATGCATGCCGGAAGCTTGCTGGAGTGGGTGCCACAGAGGTGGTAACAGTCTCTAATGACAAAAATGGTCTCCTCCCGTTTTTTTTTTTTTTTTTTTTTTTAAAAAAAATAAGCTAAATGGCCTTCCTGCCCAGAGGACCTACCTATTGAACCCATTCTCGCATTTTGTGTGAGCCCATCGGATAATTTTGTAGTAGATCCAAGCCGTCCACATGAAAGAGATTTTAATTACATGTTATTTGCTCATGTTTAAGGATAAAACTCATCACGGATGGACTATATCGAGGTAAATAGTTCAGAATTAACTTACAATGTTAATGTAGTTGTTGGCCATAAATAATTTTATTTTTTAAATACTCTAGGTTCATGGTTGTTCGATTAAAGTGAACTAATAAGATCGGCCAAAGGATGACTCCAATTGGTAATTTAGTGGGGTACATATTCTCAAAAGGCCCTTTTAATTTCTACGACGAGGAATAATTGTCTTAGGGGCATTCTTGTCCAAAAAAATTGACCAGAGAGCTAAAAAAAGACATGACTTGAAAATTTGATGTCAACACCTAGCACCTGTATGATGTCATAATAATTTAGGACTATTTTAATTAATAGACCAACTGAGTGCTTAAGTGCTACCAACGTCACCCAAGGCAGTATGGCCTGTACGGTGGGGCTCACCTTGATCGTGTATTATATATAGAGGTGGGCATCGGACCGAGTTGAATGGGATTCGGCCCAACTCGACCAGGTCCAAGTTCTGCATGGCCTGACCCGAACTCGGTCAGAACCAGGACCGAGTCTAGGTCCTCTGACCTAATCTAATCCTAAACTTTGCTGACCTGGACTGATCCGAGTCAAACTTGGTCAGGAAAACCGAGTCGGATCGGATTAGACCAGGTTCAAATCAGGTTTCCCACAAGGAAGAAAAGGAAAAACAAGATCTAGATGTTTTCTTATGCCTGGCAAAAATGAAACATCAAATTTACTAACTAACCTGGATAACAGTCTGATCTTCATTGTTGATGACAAAGCTATCAACAAATACAGGAGGACCCACTGGATAGGAGATCCTGATACATATGATTGCAATTTACATGCCAACCTGGTGAGTCTGCCGATATAATGATAAATGTGTACATGGACCCCCCGTGGGTGTATCCAATGGATGAGACTGATTTTAATGGGTCCGGATCCAATTTCTCAAACCCTTTTAGAAATTGGACCAACAGACTGTAAAAAGCCCATTTATGTAACATGTTGTATGTGATCAAATCCATCTATTTAGATGGGCCCAGCCATGTAAAAGGTCTTACCTAATGTGGACCACGGAAAAAGGTCCAAGATCCTGATCGGTACCCAAACCCAGTCAAATATGGGTCCTCAAAAAAGGCACCCTCAAAGGACCCAAGTCCAATCAATCCAATCAAAAACCAAAGTTGAGTTTAATTTAGGTTTTTGTTTAATAGGTGATGGTGGGCTTAAACTTGAGAGACCTCGATGTTGAAACACACTACGGTAACGAGTAGCTTAAGGTGAGAAGGCAGTGTTGTGCCTATTATTTCCAATCATATGTTCCACCACAGAAGAACTGGATAGACAGATACTGCACTTCTGCTGACATGCAAACCAACAGGATTTTCACTTACTGATAAGTGGGATTCAGCAAACAGCTTGTATTTACGTTTTCACTGAGATTTGCTGAGCAATTAACAAGCATTTTATTACGGACTTTTGAAATCCAAATAAATATAGATTCCTGCATGGATGACTGATGAGAATCTTTAAATGCAATTAAAGACAACCTTCTTAATAATCGAATAAATGCTGTTTGATTCGAGAGATTATGGCAAATTTTTGTGTTAATAGGAATTCATTTCATATTCTCAGACAAAACTCGTATTTAAGCGAAAATATAGATTTTTTTACACAGAAATGCTCTGGTGGTCAGGACACTGTGAGTTATGGTGGACCTATTTGCATCTGTTCACTTGGATAATTCCGCCAGTACAGAACACATTTCATGAGACTACTATGGAAAAAAGAAAAGAATATTTAAGCACTGACATGAAGATCCAATCAACCATTGATTTGGCTTGGGCGTTGTGGGGCCCACCCACTGTGATGTATGTGTTTTATTCACACCGTTCATCTATCTTGCCAGCTCATTTTGAGTTTAAATGAAGCAGATCTGAAGCTCAAGTGGACCACACTGCAGGAAACAGTGGAGATAAAACACTCACCATAAAAAGCTTCTTGGGGCCACAAAATTACACTGTTTCTTGTGGTGTGGACCACTTGTGTTTTAGATCTTACTCATTTTTGAGCCCATGTCGTGACATGATCCAGCAAAATGGATGTACAGCCAGGGTGGATTTCTCACAAACATCAGGTGGCCCCACCCACCTACAAGTTTTTTTTAACTGCACTGGGCCATTTATGATTGGTTTTGCCAGATGGATGGTACAGATTGACCAACCGTACAATGAATGAACTGTGCAGTAGCAAGGATTATTGCAAGATGGTTGGAAGCCCTGCACTACAAGTATATCCAGGACCCAGACCCCACCCAACACCAAGAAATTCATTATCTTGCATTCTCCAACCATAGAAGACATTGGCAGGAATCAAGTGAGCATTTTAAAAAAAATTACTTACCTGATTCGATGCATACAACGACGGTAATGTAAAATCCACAGCGGGACAGTGGTGGACGTCGGCGCTGAAGAAGAAGAGGAGACTAGAGAGGAAGAAGATCGTCCGTCGGGCAGCAATCGTCCGCCGTTCGAGTTGGATTAGGCCGTTAAGGTAAGAAAAGAGTGTAAAGGGAGAGTCGCTGTAAAAACGGGTAGGGTAAGAAAAGAGGGGAAAGGAAAAGTTAGGGTTAAAAAAAAAATTTTAATTAATTTATACTGCCTGCTCATCCTCTCGGGTCGGGTCGGGTCTATTCTGTTTGGGTCGGATCCCTTCGGTTCGGGTATTCGGGTCAGGTCGGTCTGGACAGGGGTCTATCCAGACCTGACCTGAAAAACAAACGGATCTGAACATTCAAACCTGATTAGGCCTAATCTTGACCGTTGGTTCTGTTCAGAATAGGCCGGATTAGGTCTGATCGGATCGGATCCGGTGGATCGGGTAAAAAATGCCCACCTCTAATTATATATCCACATGGTCCATTCGTTTTCTCCATATCATTTTATGGTATGACCCAAAATTGAAGAAAATCAAAGTCTCATGTGGATCAAAACATAAAAAGCATTGGTGATTGAACACCCTATCATTACAAACTTTCTACATCCCGCCGTAATGTATCTGCAATGTTTATTTACCATCCAACCGTTGATAATGTTACATATGTATGGATGAAGGATAAAAAAAAAAAAAACAAGCAACAGATTGTTCCAAAACTTATGTGGCTCATTAATGGTCAATCACCACTCTTTCCTGTAGTAGGTCCACCCGAGATTTGGATATGATTCGTTTGTAGGGTCATGCCCTATAATAATTTGGAAAAACAGATGGACGGGGAATACATGCATCAAGGTGGCCCCACGTTATGGGGCATACCATCATTGGTGACGCCGTGGCTACACCTAATCCGGTCCCTTCTGTCGCAATCTGAACACCAATATAAACGGGTTTACATCCCCAACAAGAAGGGGCCCAGTTCTATCAAATCCAGGGACGCGGATTGCATACTGAGTACTGACCCTCCCTGCAGTAGCGGATTGGCTGGTGTACCTCACACCAGCTGACGCTCCTCCAGCTGTGAGTTGTACGAACGGTTCAAAGGAGATCAAAGTTACACAGGCTCCACGGGGATGTATTTATTATATCTACACCGTTTATCTATTTTTAGAGATCATTTTAGAACATTACCCAAAAAATGAATCATATCCAAAGATCATCTGGACCACACCACAAATAACATCTGAGATAATGATTTTCACCGTTAAAAATTTTTTAGGGCCCACTATAACATTT
The DNA here is from genome assembly GCA_037074715.1 of Magnolia kwangsiensis. Lineage (NCBI taxonomy): Eukaryota > Viridiplantae > Streptophyta > Magnoliopsida > Magnoliales > Magnoliaceae > Magnolia > Magnolia kwangsiensis. The sequence goes on from CM073585.1 coordinate 1,252,138, forward strand.
ATTTTCCATCCAATATGTTCATAAGATCACAAAAACCTGAATTAAGAAGAAAGACAAATTTAATATTGATCCAAAACTTATGTGACGCTAAAAAAAATTTCAATGGTAGACATTCAATCCCCCGTTGCTTTTTGTAATGTGATCCACTTGAAAGTTATATCAGTCTTTATTTTAGTCTTTACACTCAAGACTAGCTCGCAAAATGGATGAACGGTTTGGATCTCATGATGAGGCTCACAGAATTTGCTGAAGTAAATACAGCAGCTATATATCTGGCGTGAGGTACACCAGTCACCAGCCAGTCCGCTTCCCTCCCTGACAGCTGAAATAATTGCGTACTGAGTTAATCAGTATGCCTCCATCAATTAAGTAAACTTTCATTCCGCCGTGAATGTACGTGGTTTATCCACGGTGTCCAGCCATTTCTCTATCTCATTTTAGGCCCGTTTGATTTTGAAGGAATAGAAAAATATCCTGAAAAAGGTCATTATTAGCTTTTCCCCGAATTGAATTTTTAATTGCATTTTCTTATCAAAAGTTGATTCAAAAAAGTTGACTTGCATTTGTGGACCCTACTATGATTTGCATAACATATCCACAATCAAAAGATTTTAGGGCTAAGTCCGAAATTGAGATAAATGCAATACTCAAGTAGCCTGTATCATAGGAAACAATGGCCTTAAACGTCCACCATTAAAAGTTAATTTGTTTATTACGCCTATATTAATATTTATATATCATCTAACCTGTTCGTGAGGTTATAAAAACATTGATAAGAGGTAAACACAAATATCAGCCTCAGCCAAAACTTCTATGGGCCACATAAATTTTTATACAGCAAGTATTTAATTTCCACTCTCTCCTGTGGTGTGGTCCACTGGAGCTTTGGATCTGCCTTGTTTTTAGGTTCATGGCCTAAATCAGGCTGACGCATAGGATGAACGGTGTTGATACGTTACGTACATCATTGTGGGCCCTATATTCACTTGGCAGCCATCCTCAAACTTAAACGCCAAAAGCTAAGCCGTCAATGCAGGCGCAGAAACAATGGGATAATTCGTTGCTAAGTAATTATTACTGATTTACCCACTAATTGCCATTTCCTTCAAAAACCAAACAGCCCCAGGTGTTGATTACAAAATTGAAGTATATACCTTATATACCCACACCAAAAGAAACACTGAGAATAATGATTACTACCGTAAACTTTTTGAAAGCCCACGGTGATTTTTATTTGTCATCCAACCTTAAGATCACACAGATATGGATGGAAACACAAATATAAGCTTAATACAAAAGTTAGGTGACCCAGAGAATTTTTCAAAGATAAAGGTTTAATTCACGCTATTTTCCATGGTGTGGTCCACTTTAACTTAGGACATGTTTCATGTTTGGGTTCAAGTCCTAAAATTATATGGTAGAATGGATGGATGAAGTGGATAAAATATATAAATTAAGGTGGCCCTACAGTGAAGTGTGAATGTAAGTTCAAAAGTGGTAGATACCTCATTTCAATACTGAGGTCTTGGTATCCATCCCTTGTGGGGGTGGCTAGTAGTGAAGTGTGAACCGGCAGTGGGGTATACTAACAAGCTAACAACAACAACCAAAAAAAGAAAAGAAAAAAAAAAGTACCTCACAGCGTTTACTCTATAAGCTAAGGGTCCGTTTGGCTGGGTGGATTGGAAGGGATCGATGGAATGGTATTAATGTGAATGGCATAGATTTCTAGGTAATGATGGTGTTGTCACTAGATTGTCTCAAGATCTATGGGATTGCTATATCCAATCTGTTTGGCACGGCAGACCAATCTCGAGATTAAACCTTCTCATCCTTCCAATCCCTCAAACCAAACATGTCCTAGGCAAATTTGTACGGATTAGGCTGGATTGGATGGGATTTAAAGGTAATGATGGTGTTGTCATTGGATTGTCTTAATATCTATGGGATTGAGATCAGATCTCTGACTTTGTTTGGCACGCCTGGCCAATCTCAAGATTTAACTTCCAATCCCTTCCAATACCATCCAGTCCCTTCCAATCCGACCTGCCAAACAGGCCCTAAGCCAGCTAAGTATTTGAGCATGCAATCCGGGCTTTGTTGCGACCTGCTTATTGGTGATCTGTGGGGCTCATCATGTTATGTGTCTTTTATACATGCTAGTCATTTTTCCAAATCATTTTAGGCCATCAACCTAAAAATGAGCCAAATCCATCATCTACTTGGACCACATTACGGGAGAGTAAGGGCGATTAATTAGATACCTACCATTCAAAACTTCATAAGGCTCACGGATTGATACAAAAATTTTGTACCAGTGGAAGTTTTTAATAGTGTGAGTTCAATCACGAGAGTTTCCTATGGTGTTGTTCACTTGAGATTCGAATTTGCCTCATTTTAGTTTTTTTGAGTTAGCTTGTTAGTACACCGCATGGTCAGTGCACACTTCACTGTTAGCCACCCTCACTAAGGAATTAATACCAAAACCTCAATGTTGAAACGAGGTATCTTCACCCAGTCTACCACTTGAGCTATGGACTAGGGTGTCCTCATTTTAGGTTCATGCCTTAAAATAAAGTGGCAAAATAGATGGACGGACAAAACATGTACATCATGGTGGAGCACCATTGAGTAACCTCACCATGCAATCAAAATCGATACATTTGCTTGTGAAAGTCTTACACTGTTCTTGTTGTGTCAACTCAATCAAATGTGATCGATGTCTTGTATTTGGATTTTGTGTGTGATTATGATACGTGGGGATGTCATAGTCTACTCAACTCAACGTTTGATTGAACCACTAGTGCCTTGTATTGAGTCAAGCTGATTGAAGACCGGACATAAGATCTCACTATCTTCTCAACTACAAGTTGTGATCAGCAATCGGGCGATTTAAAATATAGGAAGGGTTAGTCCTTCCAAATAAATTCTCTTTTCCTTGTGTCCATGTTCCATAGGACCTGTTCTTTCAGCGGCACTTTAACTTGATATTTCTTAATAAAATAAATATGAACAAATAAATAAATAAAAAGGTTATATAATGCCAATCATAGCCAGATATATGATAAGATACGTTCTCTTAGAAGTCTTTTATATACGTACTGTGTATGATGCCTTATTTGTTTGTGCATGATGCCTTGATTCTACCAAACTGATTCAATTTTTTGTTCAATCGAAAATTGGTGAAAAGACAGGTTGCTCGTTGTGAAATTTTTGTCATTTTCGGTTCGACCGAAGGTTGTGTCCAATCTGACCAGACTTGTTATGCAGAGTTGCACAAATCAAGCTATTTAGAGACTAATTTGGGATTATGGTTTGCATTCAATTGCGAGTGTTCTCTCCAAGGGCAATAGTTTTTCATGAGGTAAGATGGTTTCCAACATTTGTAAGTAGAGGTGTACATGAGTCAAGTCGAGCCAAGTATTGCCCAGCTTGTGCTCGGCTTGGCTCGACCTTCAAGCTCGGAACAGCAGCTAGTGCTTGGCTCGTCCAAGTTTGAGCAGATTTCGAGCCAAGTTCGAGAGTTCGAGTTCGAGTCTTCAAAGAAACCCTAGAAAGGAATGTGATTCAAAACCTAATTCGACAAAACCAAAGAGATATGGAGAGATGATAAAAAAGGAAGGGGATATTTCCATTGCCTGTGTTTTGGCGCCGCAGGTGAGATTAACGGCATCAACTTGCGCTTGGAATCAGGTCGGGGAGTAGTCGTCGTTCCTCATCCATTCTGAATTGTCGATGCAGATCATGGTCACCTGATCAAAACACAAGCAATCAGCGATTACATAAAAAACCTTAGTCAGAAAGAGAGGGAGAGAAAGATGCAAACCTTGAAAACCATGATGAATGGCTCTTAGAGCAGCGAAGAACTGAGATTGGGAAAGAGGATGCTTCTGGAATGAGTTGGGGAATACAAGGAATTTGGGATTTTCCTTGGGAGAAGTCTCACAATCGCAACTATTTAAAAGGTTGTATTAACGACCATGCCACTGGCTTGGTACTCCTATGTTAGTTTTGCCCCATTTAAAGAATGGGAGCGGATCAGGTGAGACCCAGGCGGGGTGGATTTGAAAAGGGGTAAGGTTTCTTGTGTTTAGAAGGGTATGTACCCTGTACCAAGTCAAGTCTAAGTCCAGCCGAGTTCGAGTAGCATTTGAGTTGAGCTGAGTTAAGCTGGGTCGAGCTCGTAGTCAGCTCGAACTCATTTCGAGAACCAAAAATCGGCTCGTGCTTGGCTGGAACTCACTTCAAAGGTTTTTTGTGTTTAGAAGGGTATATACCCTGTACCAAGTCAAGTCTAAGTCCAGCCGAGTTCGAGTAGCATTTGAGTTGAGCTGAGTTAAGCTGGGTCGAGCTCGTAGTCAGCTCGAACTCATTTCGAGAACCAAAAATCGGCTCGTGCTTGGTTGGAACTCACTTCAAGCCAAGTCGAGTCGAGCGAGTTACCAAGCTAACTCTGCTCATGTACAGCTCCATTTGTAAGGCTTGGGAAGGGTTTTTCAAAGAGTTGTTTATCACAATTGTCACGCTCCAAATCCTGAAATCAGATTCACAGGAATCCCGATCGTCGAATCCAGTGCCGACAACCTCCATAGTGCCTCATTATCGGCTCTTGGCAATCATACGTCAAATTCCGATCCTGGGATCCTATAAGGAGGGTTTTCAGAATGATTTTTTTTTTTTAATGGAGCATAATCAAGTCATAATACAACATCACCACATATCTACTATATCAAAAACTTTAAGTACAATGCAGAAAAAGAAAATACAAGGTGGTCAAAAACTCTAAAATAGCCAGATGCGCACTCCTGCCTCAGCGCTGCTGTTGTCCAACGCTACCTGCACGCAACTGTCATGCATAAGCTTACAAAAGCTTAGAGGGTGGTGTAAGTGTGTGCGCAAGGCAAACGCCAAGTGTACAATATCAGAGTAATGCGGAAGTATGCGGTAAGTCCATGAATAAAACCAATCATACCAATGCTATGTGATGCAAAGCATGAATGCTATCGGTCACACCGATGCAATGCGAGGCTTACATAGCCGAATGTCATATGTGAAATGCAATCCAAGCAAGTTGGCACTCATCAAGTACACATATCAGTACAGTTCCTCTCTGGATATCACCAGGGTCTAATACACTCACACTAACTGTCTCCTCCCTAGCTGCACAGCCAAGTAAGCAAAATAGACCTTACTATCTGCCTGACCAGTAGTCTGGTAATACCTACCCGGCTCGTCGATAGCGGACTCATTTGTGAGCTAGTCAAACTTAGCCTAGCTTATAGCCCCCTCACTCAGGCGGATAAGGCCACACCCCCTTCCAACCGACCACGACACAGTGGGAGACGCGGCCTACTAGTATTCGACACTTGGGCGCTCATATATCCACTCGGTCTAGACGTTGGAGCATCTCCTGGTACCAAAAAGGTTCTGTGACTTTCACCCAAGGACATCCTAAGTGCCCACAGTACTAGAACCAAATATTTTTGGTATCCGATACAGTCATCTACGATGTACCTGTGGAGCCAAGGCTCTGATGTCGCTAGGGCGTGCAGTGATCAAGTCACACATATGCGAGATGCATGAGTCACACCATCAAATCATGCAGCAATCCAGCGCGTACTGCGCGATCATGTGGGGCACTTAGTCTCATAAGGAGTCCCGTAAGTGTCTCAGTCCAACAGCTTATGCTATGATAAAACATTCCTCACATCAAGTATACATATGATGCGTATGAGCATGAATCATAGTGCTATACTAAGCATGTTATAAAGTGATGAATTAGTATCAAGTATGGGCCTATCAATGGGCCCTAGGGAGAGTTATAATGCAGACATCTAACCGACATTGCTCTTATAATGTGGACGTCAAACCAACATTGTTCCCAAGATATGGCCCACCATAAAACATCATTACACAAACCATGGAGGGATCACACATTACAATGGACCCTAGGGACATCTCATTGGGCCTCAGCCCATAGGCCTCGAATACATCAAATGGGCCACCTCATATGGGCCTTATATAAATCAAGTGGGCCGCATCAATGGGCCCTATGTCATTGCAATGGGTCATAACCCATGGGGCTTTGAATACATCATAATGGGCCTCAACCCATGGGCCCTAATACATCACAATGGGCCTCAACCCATGAACCTTAATGCATCACAATAGGCCCTCATAATATGGGCCTCATATCTATCAAGGCAGGCTTCAACACGGACCTTATACAACCAAGGTGGGCCTTAACAATGGGCCATAAATGTGGTAAGTGGGCTACACCACATGGACCACATGCATACAAAATGGGCCACGCAAAACATAAGTGGTGGTAATGATCTCCACCATTAAAATTCTTAAGGCCCACCAAAAATATATTTTTCCATCCAACCTATCCCTAAATTATCATAGTGATATATGAAGTGGGAACAATTATTAACTTAATAAGAAACTTACTATGGCCCTTAGAAATTTCTTGAACAGTGGGTGTCATTGTCCACTTCTTCACATGGTGGGGCCCATCTGAACTTTAAATCTGCCTCATCCTTTAACTCATGCACTAAAATGATCATTTAAAATGGTTGGAGGGATGGGATGCAGCACGTGCATCACGATGGGTCCTAAAGATGGATGGATTTGACTCATTCTCATGCCCAAAAATGAGCTTTCAAAATGGATGGACGGTTTGGATGCAACATATGCATCATGGTGGACCCCATTTAAGTGGTCGGCATGCATGAATCACATACATCATGGGAGAGGGGTCCCACCGTCCGTTGGACGGTGTGGCCGAGAACAAACATCACAGGGGACTCCACCGTTCGCCTGGACGGTGGATGAAAGACACATACATCATTGTGGGTCCCACGTGGGGCTCACCATAATACTTATATGCCATCCAATCTGTCCATAAGGTCACGCGGGCCTAGATGAAGAGTAAAAACAAATTTCATCTTGATCCAAAACTTCTGTGGGCCCAAAAATGGGTCTCAATGGTAGGCCTTAAATCACCGGCGTTTTCTTTGATGTGAGCCACTTGAGCCTTGGATGGAGCTGATTTTTAGCGGGAACTCTCCTCAAGGGGTGGCCTACCTAATGGACTGTGTGGAAATCCAACATACATAATGGTGGGGCCCACGGTTGGGACCCCCTGCTAGTCCGTCAGTGGCGCAGGACGTCCATCACGTCCTTAGGAGTGTCAGCAGCAGCAGGCGCTGCTGCTGCACTCTTTGTTTTTTTTTTTTTTTGAAAACTTGTATTTCAGAGGTTTTTCATACGTGGGGCCGGCATCGGTCAAATCCACCCCGACCACTGGTTTCCATGGCCCGAGATGGACCAAACAAGCCCAATATCGGATATCTTTTAGGTGCATAGACATGACAGATTGATTTTTAACAATGAAAGCCACCGTTTGCTATACTATGGCCCGCCAGAACATCAGATTGGATCCATTTTTCAGCTCAACGCCTAAGATGAGCTAGGGAATGGAATGGACGGCATAGATTGAATACATACATCAAGGTGGGGCGTACACCAGTGGACCTCCTCAAAGCTTGTTGAACCAAGCTGATATTTGTTTTTTTGGGTTAACGTCTAGCGTCCCTAGAAGCTAAACGGTTTAGGGATACACATACGTGAGGTGGGCCCTACTCAGGTGGGCTACCAAATGATGGATGGTGTGGGTGCAATACATATAAGGTGGGCCCCACTTATAAATGGCTTAGATAAAATACTTCATGGTGTGGTCCATCCAAGTGGGCCACAAGGCTATATTATCACAAGAAAAGGAAATGAAAGAATGAGAGGGAGAGAGAGAAAAAGAGTGGGTGTGGGACACGCGTGATGGAAGGACCCCGACACTATGGGCCCTCCATTTCAAGCATCCAATTCATACATCAAGTGGATCTCATTGCATGTGGACCCATCAAATCAAAGATCTACGATGGAGATCCTTTCTCCACCCAAAATGAATGGTCTAGATGACCTCTTTCAAACTAGAATTAAACATCATGATGAGGTCCATGGAGAATGGCCCCATCATGGAATGATATCGATAATTAAGGTGGGTCATCGGCCACATTTTAAGGTCCAAAGTGAGATCCATACCATTGATCGGTAGGCCTCACTTGGGCCATCAAAAAAACATGAAATCTAGGCTATGGAAGCACCCACCACTTGATCTTCTTGGTCCATTGGGATGTCAGTCTCCTTGTGCTTCTCTTTGATGATGAATGATGAGATTTGGATGGCTATGATGGAGATTTTGGGATGGGAAAGTGGGCCACCAAAAATCACATTTTCTCTTGGGAAAACCTTGGACGTGCACTCTCTTACTTGGGATTCTTTTTTGGAAAATGTAAAGGAAAAGAGAGAGGTGTGGTGGTTGTAAGAGAGATGTGAGTGATGTAAAGTGAGTGATGGATGAGGTGAGTGATGAGTGAGGTGAGAGGTTGGTTGACTTTGGGGTTTGCTTGACTTGTGGAGAAAGAAAGCATGTGTGCTTTGTACTTGACATGAGAGGTGATTGATGTGATTGATTTGACATGTTGTAGAGATTCTCTTGGGATTTACAACACACGGTGTTTTTTCTCGAACTGAACGTGGGTCCACATTACCTTGTCTGAGTATCGGATCAGTGCATGAGTCGCGGTGTTGGAACCGCGGCGACTGTGCTGTCGTAATGATACAAGTCTTGGATCAAGCTGACTCAAATGTATAGGATATGACTTACGGTCGTGCGCAAACGTTGATTTTAGGTCGCGGAATGTCGAAATTTGACTGAAAGTATCGCGGGAGTCGACGGAACAGTACGGACTAGGATACGGGTCTTACAGCTCTCTCCACCTAATAAAAATATTCTCCTCAAAATTTACACTACCATTGCAGCTAAACACAACTCATAAGGGGATAGGGAACTTAACATCATATATGATCAAAATACAGCATATCATCAAAATTAAACACCTTAGAGATGGGGATAACGCTCACGATTTTTAGGCTCTAACTCCCAGGACGCATCATTCATGAGTAATCTAGCTAGACAGTGTAGGGGTCAAGTCACACGAATCGTCGACGACTGCTCCTGATGACTGAGGGTCCTGCTGGACAACATAAAATCTTCCATGGGCTTACTGGGGAGGTGCAAGTCCCCTTTGAGGTCTCTGCTATTGCGGTGGAGGTCCTGGAGGCTGGTGCTGAGGTCGCTGTTGTTGCTGTAGGGGCTGTCGCGGAGGCTGATATGGTGTCCTCGGCTGCTGATGTTGTGGTGGCTGTTATGGAGGCTGATGCGGTGCTCTTGGCTGCTGTTGTTGCGGATGGGGACACTCATGCACACAATGTCCTGTCCTACCGCATCCAAAGCAGGTACCAGTGAACGGTCCTGAAGGTGGTACTGGGGGTACCACTAGTGCTTGGAATGCTAGGCGGGTCGTGCGTCGTTGTTGTGGACGATGCTGATGTGGCTGGGAGCTACTGGAGGGCTCCTTCCTCTTCTGATCTCCCCTCAGGTCACGGGCTCTCTGCAAACTGACCCGATCTGTCTCATAGATCTGAGCCCTCTCCACAATCTGCTCAAACGTTGGAAGCATGTGTCTAATCACACGACTCCTAAGGGCAGGACGCAAACCGATCTCAAAACGGTAAGCCTTTCGCCCCTCATCGTCAACAAGATACGTTGCAAATCTCGATAGTGCGACGAACCGAGCCTTATACTGGGACACTGTCATGTCTCCCTAGATCAGAGTCTCAAACTCTAGTGTGCGCTGCTGTCGCACATGATGGAAAAGAACTTCCTGTCAAACCGGTCTACAAAGTCCTCCCAGGTTCACTCGAAATTGACCACTACCGATCAGGCTACAGATGCCCACCAATACTGAGCCTCACCCTGCAGAAGAAATACAGCTAATGAGACTCGCTGCTGGGCAGTACATCTCATGGTGTAGAATATCTTCTCCACCTCGAACCACCGTATCTTTGTTGCAGAAGGGTCTGACTCGCCCCAGAAACGCGGAGGATCGTGCTGTTCAAAATTCTTGAGAAGAGCGCTCGCACGCTCCTACTCAGCCTTGGCCGGTGTCACTGTGGGACACCTGCTCTGCCCCTGAAGAATAACAGTCATTGCCTGTAACATCTGTTGTAGCTGAGTAACACTCACAGGTACGGTCGGATCCGCACCAGTCTCAAGTAAATGAGTGACATCCTCAGGCTGGAAGGCAGGAATATCTGGTGGTGGAGCAGGAGTCGCAGGTGGTGGAACGAGATTCGCTCGGGTCGCTCTTCTAACCATAGTGTCCTACAGGAAGGAACATTGGCCAATTTACCTTGAGAATTCTCGAAGGCATAAACGTTAAGGGTCTATGTCAGAAAATTGCTAAGTCATTCAGACTCAGAACGTATTTATAGTAGATATATGATGTGATCATCAGGTATTTCCAAGTTATGCTCTGATACCAACTTCTATCACGCCCCAAACCCGGAAATCAGATTCACAGGAATCCCGATCGCCTAATCCGGTGCCGACAGCCTCCGTAGTGCCCCATTCTCGACTCATGGCAATCATATGCCAGATTTCGATCCTTAGATCCTACAAGGAGGGTTTTCAGAATGATTTTTTTTTTTGTAATGGAGCATAACCAAGTCATAATACAACATTACCACATATCCACTATATCAAAAACTTTAAGTACAATGCAAAAAAGGAAAATACAAGGTAGTCCAAAACTCCAAAATAGCCAGATGTGCACTCCTACCTTAGCGTTGCTGCTGTCCAACGCTACCTACATGCAACTGTCGTGCATAAGCTTACAAAAGCTTAGAGGGTAGTGTAAGTGTATGCGCAAGGCAAACGCCAAGTGTACAATATCAGAGTAATGCGGAAGTATGCGGTAAGTCCATAAATAAAATCAACCATACCAATGCTATGTGATGCAAGGCATGAATGTTATCGGACACACTGATGCAATGCGAGGCTTACATAGCCGAATGTCATATGCAAAATGTAATCCAAGCAAGTTGGTACTCATCAAGTATACATATCAGTACAGTTTCTCTCTGGATATCACCAGGGTCTAATACACTCACACTGACTGCCTCCTCCTTAGTTGCACAGCCAAGCAAGCGAAAGAGACCTCACTATCCACCTGACCAGTAGTCTGCCAATACCTACCTGGCTCGTCGGTTGCGGACTCATTTGCAAGCTGCTCAAACTCAGCCTAGCTTATAGCCCCCTCACTCAGGTGGATAAGGTCACACCCCCTTCCAACCAACCACGACACAGTAGGAGACGCGGTCTACTGGTATTCGGCACTCGGGCGCTCATGTATTCACTCGGTCTAGACGTTGGAGCATCTCTGGGTACTAAAAAGGTTTTGGGACTTTCAACCAAGGACATCGTAAGTACCCACAGTGCTAGAACCAAGTATTTTCGGTATCCGATACAGCCATCCACGATGTACCTGTGGAGCCACGACCCTGATGTTGCTAGAGCGTGCAGTGATCAAGTCACACATATGCGAGATGCGTGAGTCACACCGTTAAATCATGCAGCAATCCAGCGCGTACTACGTGATCATGTGGGGCACTCCGTATCATAAGGAGTCCCGTAAGTGTCTCAATCTAACGGCTTATGCTATAATCAAACATTCTTCATATCAAGCATACACATGATGCATATGAGCATGAATCATGAGGCTATACTATGCATGTTATAAAGTGATGAATAAGTATCAAGTACGGGCCTATCAATGGGCCCTAGGGAGAGTTATAATGCGGACATCTAACCGACATTACTCTTATAATGCGGACGTCAAACCAACATTGCTCTCAAGGCATGGCCCGCCATAAAACCTCATTACACAAACCATGGAGGGATCACACATTGCAATGGACTCTAAGGACGTCCCATTGGGCCTCAGCCCGTAGGCCTCGAATACATCAAATAGGCCGCCTCGTATGGGCCTTATATAAATCAAGTGGGCCCAATCAATGGGCCTTATGTACATTGCAATGGGTCATAACCCATGAGGCTTTGAATACATCATAATGGGCCTCAACCCATGGGCCCTAATACATCAGAATGAGCCTCAACCCATGGGCCCTAATACATCACAATGGGCCTCAACCCATGGGCCTTAATACATCACAATGGGCCCTCATAATATGAGCCTCATATCTATTAAGGCAGGCTTTAACACGGACCTTATACAACCAAGGTGGGCCTTAACAATGGGCCATAAATGTGGTAAGTGGGCTACACCACATGGACCACATGCATACAAAATGGGTCATGCTAAACATAAGTGGTGGTAATGATCTCCACCATTAAGATTCTTAAGGCCCACCAAAAATATATTTTTCCATCAAACCTATCCCTAAATTATCATAATGATATATGAAGTGGGAACAATTATTAACTTAATGGGAAACTTACCATGGCCCTTAGAAATTTCTTGAACGGTGGGTGTCATTGTCCACTTCTTCACATGGTGGGGCCCATTTGAACTTTAAATCTGCCTCATCCTTTAACTCATGTACTAAAATGATCTTTTAAAATGGTTGGAGGGATGGGATGCAGCACGTGCATCATGGTGGGTCCTAAAGATGGATGGATCTGACTCATTCTCATGCTCAAAAATGAGCTTTCAAAATGGATGGACGGTTTGGATGCAACATATGCATCATGGTGGACCCCATTTAAGTGGTCGGCATGCATGAATCACACACATCATGAGAGAGGGGTCCCACCGTCCGCTGGACAAGGTGGCCGAGAACAAACATCACAGGGGACTCCATCGTCCACCTGGACGGTGGATGAAAGACACATGCATCATCGTGGGTCCCACGTGGGGCCCACCATAATACTTATATGCCATCCAATCTGTCCATAAGGTCACGCAGGCCTAGATGAAGAGTAAAAACAAATTTCATCTTGATCCAAAACTTCTGTGGGCCCAAAAATGGGTCTCAATGGTAGGCCTTAAATCACCAGTGTTTTCTTTGATGTGAGCCACTTGAGCCTTGGATGGAGCTGATTTTTTGTGGGAACTCTCCTCAGGGGGTGGCCTACCTAATGGATGGTGTGGAAATCCAACATACATCATGGTGGGGCCCACGGTTGGGACCCCCTGCCAGTCCGTCAGTGGCGCAGGATGTCCAACACGTCCTTAGGAGTGTCAGCAGCAGCAGGTGCTGTTGCTGCACTCTTTGTTTTTGAAAACTTGTATTTCAGAGGTTTTTCATACGTGGGGCCGGCGTCGGTCGAATCCACCCCGGCCACTGGTTTTCATGGCCTGAGATGGACCAAACAAGCCCAATATCAAATATCTTTTAGGTGTATAGAAATTACAGATTGATTTTTAACAGTGAAAGCCACCGTTTGCTTTGCTATGGCCCTCCAGAACATCGGATTGGATCCATTTTTCAGCTCAACGCCTAAGATGAGCTAGGGAATGGAATGGATGGCATAGATTGAATACACACATCAAGGTGGGGCTACACCAGTGGACCTCCTCAAAGCTTGTTGAATCAAGCTGATATTTGTATTTTTGGGTTAACGTCCAGCGTCCCTGGATGCTGGACGGTTTAGGGATACACGTACGTGAGGTGGGCCCTACTCAAGTGGGCCACCAAATGATGGATGGTGTGGGTGCAATACATATAAGGTGGGCCCCACTTATAAATGGCTTAGATAAAATACTTCATGGTGGGGTCCATCCAAGTGGGCCACAAGGCCATATTATCACAAGAAAAGGAAATGAAAGAAAAAGAGGGAGAGAGAGAAAAAGAGTGGGAGTGGGACACGCATGATGGAGGGACCCCGACACTATGGGCCCTCCATTTCAAGCATCCAATTTATACATCAAGTGGGTCTCATTGCATGTGGACCCATTAAATCAAAGATCTACGGTGGAGATCAATTCTCCACCCAAAATGAATGGTCTAGATGACCTATTTCAAACTATAATTAAGCATCATGATGAGGTCCATGGAGAATGGTCCCATCATGAAATGATATCGATAATCAAGGTGGGCCAACGACCACATCTTAGGGTCCAAAGTGAGATCCATACCATTAATCGATAGGCCTCACTTGGCCCATAAAAAAATATGAAATCTAGGCTATGGAAGCACCCACCACTTGATCTTCTTGGTCCGTTGGGATGCCGGTCTCCTTGTGCTTCTCTTTGATGGTGGATGATGAGATTTGGATGGCTAGGATGGAGGTTTTGAGATGGGAAAGTGGGCCACCAAAAATCACATTTTCTCTTGGGAAAACCTTGGACGTGCACTCTCTTGCTTGGGATTGTTGTTTGGAAAATGTGAAGGAAAAGAGAGAGGTGTGGTGGTTGTAAGAGAGATGTGAGTGATGTGAAGTGAGTGATGGGTGAGGTGAGTGATGGGTGAGGTGAGAGGTTAGTTGACTTTGGAGTGTGCTTGACTTGTGGAGAAAGAAAGCATGCGTGCTTTGTACTTGACATGAGAGGTGATTGATGGGATTGATTGATGAGATTAATTTGATATGTTGTAGAGATTCTCTTGGGATTTGCAACGCGCGATGTTTTTTCTCGAATTGAACGTGGATCCACATCACCTCGTCTGGGTATCGGATCAGTGCGTGAGTTACGGCGTTGGAACCGCGGCGACTGTGCGTTCGTAATGGTACAAGTCTTGGATCAAACCGACTCAAATGTATAGGATACGACTTACGGTCACGCGCAAACGTCGATTACAGGTCGCGGATTGCCGGAATTCGACGAGAATGATCGCGGGAGTCGATGAAACAGTATGAACTGGGATACGGGTCTTACAACAATGAGAGATTAGGTACATTTGTAATTGAAGAGGGCGGGTCTGTAAACCCTAAGGTTTTGATTATAATGTATATTTGTCGCTTTTTGTATTGTGTTTTTTTCTCGTAAGTGTTATCCACATAAATATCTTGTGTGTTTGTGGTTGATTGTTTTATTGTTTGGTTTTTATGCTTTATTCGATCGTTCTGTCTTCATTATACGTGCTTTGCAGAAGCATATAAATTAATAGTGGTGTTAGATTTGAATTTATAATACTTATAGCTATTCTAGGTTTGTTAAGGGATCTTAATCCCAACATTATTAATTAGCATGTTAATTGTGGTCATGTGGCATGTGTAAGAGTTTGTGCCTTCGTATTAATAACAAAATGCATATGGATGAAGGAAGATCAATTCGGGATGCCTTTGGGTGCGGGTAAGATTTCCACGAATGCTACTCCTGTAGTGTCAACATGCGATGACTTTTCATTGGCCCATGTTAGGGTGCTGAAAATGGGTGTAAACACTTGCGATGCGACAAGAAACTAAGTGGGGACCACCATAAGTGAGAAACAAGTTTAATTGTCATTGTTCTTTGTCATGTGACCCACTTGAGTTTTGGACTCCTCGGTGTTTTCAATCATGTGGCCCATTTGAGTTCAGGCTAACTCATCTTGGCCCAATTTCTTAAAATGATATTACAAAATGGATGGATAATGGTAATTTCTCACAAACATCATAGTGGACCCTACTTAGCTTCCGTTTCATAAGTAATCTAAGTAGGTAGTTGGAGCTCATCGCATGCTCGTTAGAAATTTACTCTATATTTGTTTTACCAAATTATATTGAACAAAAAGTAAAGTAGATCCAAAACTCAAATTCAAGTAGGTTGCTTGATAGTAAAAAGTAGGTTGGGAAATGACTACCATTGAAACTTCCCCAGGTCTTATGTGGTGTTCATATGCCATCCACACTCTTTATAAGATTATTCCAACCGGATGAATTGAAAACGCAAAGTTATTAAGCTTGATCCAAAGCATTTGTGGCCTTAGCAAATGTTTCAAGGGTCGATTTTCAATCTTCACCGTTTATTTGGGTGCTGCTCACTTGAACTTTAGATTACCTTGTTTTTATGTCCACGTCTTAACATGATGTAGAAAAATGAACGGATGGGGTGAATTTCTAACAATCATTACGGTGGGCCACCTAGCTTCCCGTCGCATTAAGTTATTTCCAACAAAATGAGCAACCCTTTTTCGGCCAACAAATAGATAGTAAGGAAGAGAAATACAATGGTCCACGTTCAACTAAAATTACTCCTAATACTGGTCCATGAAAATTTTAATACGAAAAATATTTATATTATAATATAAAAAAGGTAGGATTCAACAGACCAATGGTTCAGATTATCAAAAAGGGGTCCCACATTTTGAAAATTAAAGATGGGTGTGTATTGTGCAAAGATTACCGGACATGCATCAAATAATAATTCTTCCCTATAAAAGCGTCAGTAGAAAATTCCCTCCCCATTCTCATCAAATTCCAAATTTGAAAAAAAGCTCTTTCTCTCTCTCTCTCTCTCTCTCGCTTGATTCGACCATGGAGATCCTCTCTGTTCCAATCGCTTCATGCTCGAAAGAGCATCAAAAGATCTATCAGGAATGGTTTTCATTTACAGATTCAGGTCTCTCTCTCTCTCTCTCTCTCTCTCTCTCTCTCCCCCTCTGTCTGAAATCTGCGTTTTTATCTCTGAAAACATGGATTTCGTTGTTCCAGATAACGACGGAAGGATTACCGGGAACGATGCCACAAAGTTGTTTGCCATGTCCAAGCTATCCCGCCCAGAACTAAAACAGGTTCCCCTCTCTCATCCTCCCCCTTGTATATTATTTTCAGCGGTCCTTCACACCACCAAACCTGCATTCCTTCTCGGGGACTGGCCCGTCACCTGGTTGGCCCTAATTGTTCATATGATCCTGACTACCTAGTCACAGGGATTATATTATACAAAAACCCCTGTTTATTATTATTATTATAAATCTGGGCTGGTGGGCCCATGGTTTGCTAATCCAGACCATTGTTCTATTGTGTGCTATAGTAATGGAGCTTTCCCCTAAATTCTCCTAGATGAGTTGTTATTTAATGCTCTGGCAGACAGTGATGGTTCCAATTGTACATTCCGAAGTTGTACACGTGGCATGGATGTAAATCAAATGAAACAGTTGGAATTGTGGGACCCGCTGTAGATAGGTGATGACCCTAATTGCAGATCAATGGGATGATCCTAGCCTCTGATTAACGGATACTATTTGTTGGGTTCAGTTTGCTGACTGTTTTCTAACCGTCCATTTGACATCCACTAATTGACCAGTCAGTGGACTCAGGGCAATCAGTTCAGACTCTATTAGAGGATTCGAGTTTTTCTCTTACATGATACAGGACCCACATCTTGCATTATATAGTTGGTTTTCAATTGTGACAAGTGGGTGGCCCATCTTCCAGACCACTGTTCTGTTGCATACACATTGAATGGATCCCACCCCTAACATCTCCTAGATTGGAAGATCTTCACTACCAATACCAGGACTTATTTTGCAGTTGAATGTGGGCCATTTCTGCACTTCTCTTCTTAATTCTGTTTGTAGGCCAATTGAAAGATTATGAGAGGAGACTTTCGGGGCATTGTCCATCCAGAGGGGAGCACTAGATCAATGGTTTAGAGTACCAAACCATGGGCGTGACTTGTAAGAAATGAAGACTCATGTATATATGCAAAGATGCACCTTGTGTATCACATAATTAATCACCTAGTCAATGGGCCTTATCGAAATGAAGACCCTTTGGCTCATGTATCACATAATTCCTCATCTGGTTAATCTGCCTTCTGCTCGTGGACTGTGAGCTGTTGGCCCTTTGGTTTTAAACAGGCCCTTTTGCAGGTATTGATGGTATGATCTGATCATTTTTGTACCATGGACCATCCATAGGGCACTCCTAGATGAGTGGTTCTGATCATGGTGTGTTGTTTCTATGTAACAATGGAGGGTACTGTGTGCTAAAGTTCTGGGAAGTCTCATGCACTTGTTGCAATTGGCCCCTTGGCCCACTGACTAAAGGGTTCGTTTTTGGTCTTACTTTGATAATCTGTAGAGCAACTTTAATCTTGTCTCTTCGTGACAAATGATATTTCCATTTTAACAGTTTCTGTTCTTCTTGTTTTTCCTCACATCTTTCTTACAATCCGTATTTTTCAATGTGGTAGATTTTGTGCATTCCTTCTCATTTTTGCACAGCCATAGCAATTGGTAAGACAAACCTGCAGTGAGTTAGAATGCGTGATGCATACAGGCTACTGAATCATCCAACCAGGGTCCTGATTGGACTGCATTACTGGCTGATTGAAAACTGGGCCTATCCAAGGGTCCAGATTGAATATAAGGCTAATCTAGAGGTCCAAATTGAAGATATGGACTGCATCGAAGTTCCAGATTGACCTGACTGGAGATCTGGACTAGATCAAGGATCATGATGAAGATCCGGACCAAATCAATGGTTCTATCAGACCAACCCACAGATCCAATTGGATGGATCGGATTGTCAACTGGTTGGACCGTGGGGATTGCTGACTGGTCCAATGCGACACTCAATAACGAATTATATATGAATGTACAAGAGAGAAAAAAAGGGCTTTGTTAAGTAATAGTATATGAATGTACAAGAGAGAAAAAGGGCTTTGTACATTTTTACAAGTCCAAAAGGCCCACATGGTTTGTATAAGCACCCATTTTAGTAAGGCTTTGACTCTTTTATTGGATTCTTTGTTTTAGATTTCCTTATTTATTTATTTATTATTTATTCTTGCTATTGCAAGTTAGATTGAGTTGGCAATTAATATGTGAGCCAATAGTAGTTTAAACTGGCTTTGTTCTAGATGATTCCTAACCAGTTTTATGGTGTATATAAACTATAAAAATCTACAAGGTCATACATACGAACCTATGACATGGATCAACGAATTAAATTGAGTTATATTTATTTATTTATTTATAATTTTATTTATTTTTGGGCTTGTTAGTTACTGATGTTAGTAGGGTGATCCTCCTTTATATTGTTCTAGTATATACCAGAAACCGAGAGGCTGTTGGTATTATGCCATGGTGCAAAAGTTGGGCTTAGTTATCAACTTTGTGGCAATTCAAAGGGTGGAATTGATCATCAACTGGTACTTTCAGTTCTTTTAGTATTGCTACACTGACACATTTGCTATTTGTGTATTAAAATCAAGCCAATTCACCAATGTTCTTGATATGCATCCACTGTCCAAGAAGTCATCTTGTACTTTATCCATTGGGTTGTGCTCCATTAAGTGCTCAGTAGCTGCTTGTACTGCAGCATTTAAAATCCAGTCATTCACAAATATTCTAGCAAAGTTCAAAATAAAAGTAATCTTTTGGATTTTTTATCTCTTTCAAAAAATAGATAAATATTGGCTGTATGGTTGACCATTTGCTGATATTTTGAAACTTACACCCATGCCTTCAAGCATTGCAGCAGGAGGTGTTCCCCTTTCTCTTACAAAATACATCCTACTACTATTGCCTATAGGTGCTGTTTTAGATTTTGTGCAATGAAGTTGGCATTTTTTAGAAGAAATTATGGTTCTGTTTTGATGTACTCAAGAATTTGTATGGTGGCATTTTCACAGCATTGTATCCACATTTTGGGTGAGTGGGGCCATTTGACACGTTCCCTAGAATGTGGATGGGGGGATGTACTAAATGCTCCCGTCAGAAAGAAGCACCCTAGAATGAGAGTTGAATGATAATGACGAGGATCCATTATCCTTCAACTCTCATTTGCAGAGAAGATCACCCATACTGTGCATTTTGTCGATGATCCAAAGTGGCCCCGAGTATTCTAGTTCTTCCCCATGAAGAAATGATGCAATTCTCCTTATGGGCATCCTCATACCTCTTACAACACAACCTGGTGTCACTGCTACAATTCCTATCCACTCTCAGTGCCTGTTTGGATGGGCTGGTGCCTATTAACTTGGAGAGGATAGCTCACATCTGTTTTGTTTAGTCCTGGAGGCTAAATGTAAGTAATATAACGAAATGATCCCTTTTTGCATCAATATTGACCCTCACCGTGAATTTTTGGAGAAAATCAAACAGCTCAGATTTTAGATTCCTGTCCTTTTGAATACGAACTCCAAAATGTTTGGTATTTAGCGCCCGCCTAAACATGCTCCAATG
Organism: Magnolia kwangsiensis; assembly: GCA_037074715.1. NCBI lineage: Eukaryota > Viridiplantae > Streptophyta > Magnoliopsida > Magnoliales > Magnoliaceae > Magnolia > Magnolia kwangsiensis. Next base: position 1,272,178 of record CM073585.1, read on the forward strand.
TCTATTTAATCTTGACAGAAGCTTCTTTCTTCAATTAAAATTTGGAATCTTTGTACCTTGTCAGATGTCAGTAGGGTGGCTATGGATCTTTTAAGGTAGGTACTGTTATCCTCATAGAGTCGTTTCTGCCTACATTTTTCTTCTTCTTCTGGCTATTGGGCCAATAAGGACCCTTCCTACCATGTTTGATAAGTATACACATTTCCTTTATTAGGAATTGTAGTATCTTATCTCTAGAAATGAACTCGAGTTGGTAAATGTGGTGCCCTCATCTGCAGCCATGGTAGGCAAGTGTACAGTGGCAACTTTGAAGCTGCTTATTCTTGAGGTATGCTCCATATGCTTTACAAAGAGCCAGCATGGTGCTGTTATTAAGCAATCGTCTGCTTTCTTTTGTTTTGCCATTCCCATGAATGGACAATATATGGAAAGACTTTCTCCTCCATGATTGGTTAACATGTTCTCCCTTGTTTCCAGTCTAAGTTTGCAAAAAAAAAAAAAAAAAAAAAGAATGTATGGTTTCTTCCTTCTGTCATGCAAAATTTTCAGTTGTAGAGGGAATGAAGTGATGATTTCTGTTATTTTCCTTCCATTCTTGTTACTTGGGTTTTACTTGTATTGCCCTATTAATTCGGCAATTTTCTGCCAAAGGTGTGGGCGATTGCAGACTTGAAGCGTCAAGGATTTCTCGGTTTCAGAGAGTTCATTACTGCAATGCAGGTACTGCCTCAAAACTCTTCTTTGCATTATATATCAACGTTCGTATGAAAATTGATTCATGGTCCTTCTCAATCTTCTTTAACCCCATTGGAATGATCAGCTAATTGCTCTGGCGCAAGCAGGACATGAAATTACTCAGGACATGCTTACTACTGCAGGTAAACATGGAAATATAAGCTGCCTTGGTTCTTTAAGGACATATATTGCTGAAAATGATTTATTCAATTATAATTTGATCAAATGAGACCATTTCGTCACTTGTTGTAAGCATGCTGATCTTACATCTTTCAATTGCAGTAGATTTGGAGCATTTGGAACCTCCGGTGATGGAAGGTTTGGATACATTAATAGCTGTAAGTAGGCGATTTTATTTTTCTCTCCTTCATTTGCAGTGTATTTTGCATGGATGGCTCTTCTAACTTGTTTATATGTTGATTATTTTCAGAAAAGTAAGCCTTCATTGAAAATAAGTGATCCTGATATAAATTGTAAGGAAACTTCTGCTTAACAGGGATGTGGGCAATTGATGATGTTGGTTCTTTGTTTTGTTTTGTTTTGTTTTTTTTTCTCAACTTGTTTCATTGATAATAATGCAGTAACTCCTCAGCCACAAACACCATCATTCCTGTGGTCTGCCTCAAAATCTGTAAAAAAGGTATTCTTTCAGGTTACCTTATTTGAGAACTGGTCCTACCTGTTCCTGCTTTGTCATACCAAGGAGCATATTGGCATGCGGTTTAGAACTTTGGATTAAAGTTAACATCCTCCATGCAATTTTCATATTTGGATATTTAAATCTGGTGGCGATTTCATTTGATGCTCCTAATGTTATGATAGTCCATGTATACGGCTCATATTTGCTATTTCAATCTTGGTTTTTTCTGTTCACTACATAGAATGTTTTTACTGCATAGTTGCATGTACTACCTAGGGTGATTCTTTTTGCAGATTCCACACTGTAGGCACCTTCTATCATATCTTTGTTTATTTCAGTATAAAAATATTTCTATCCCTTATCTGGTTTCTTAGATGATAATTTGTTTTTATACTTCTGTGCATTTTCAGATGCCTCTTAGCTCTGTTACGTCAATAGTTGATGGCCTGAAGAGGTTATACATTGAAAAACTGAAGCCATTGGAAGTTACTTATCGTTTCAACGATTTTGCTTCTCCACTATTGGTGAGTTGAACATACAGTTGGACCTTGGATCTATATGGTCTCAGTTTGTCTTAGTGCAGCTCATGCCATTTACCTCCCCTAGAAATTATACTTGGGACATTCTTTGAGAAAAGTTATACAAGTTGATGTTGAGGATTCTACATACTAAGTTTCAATACATTTTCTTGGCTTTCTTATCGCTCCCTTCTTTTGCAGACAAGCAGTGATTTTGATGCCAAGCCCATGGTTATGCTGTTAGGCCAGTATTCCACCGGAAAAACAACATTCATTAAACATTTGCTACGAAGCAGCTATCCAGGTAGATTAAACTATTTGTTTTAATTTGTTTGTTACTTTTCTTCCGCAAGAAAGAAAGAGAGCACATGTGCTTACCATTTCCTTTGCTTTGAGCAGGAGCTCACATTGGACCTGAACCTACGACTGACAGATTCGTTGTTGTTATGGTATTTCATAGCTACTTTTGTATTTCCTTCTTGATCCTGAAAATATTGGTTTGTTTAAATTGATATGTAACCGGTTTTTATCAAGATATGTTCTTCATGATGGATATCATCTTCGATAATCCACCTTTATTTTGTATCCTTGAAAAAAATAAAAAAATCTTCTGTTTTTTCAACCTGCAATTCTTTGTATTTAGAATTTTATTGCTACAGACATAAGTTTAGCTACATAGAATAACTATTCTTATAGCATGCTTGCAGTGGACACTTTCTTTCCTTTCCTTTTATTTATTTATTTAAAGCTGCTTGATAAATTATTGATCTATAGATATAACTGCTAGAGCTTGCTTGATCCGTTGAGATGATTGTGAATCGACATTGGAAAATATATTGGAAAGCGATGAATGTCTGAAAAAATTATGTTGTAAAATTTTAATATTTAACGAGGTTTGTCAAAGTGAAAGCAAAGCAAATAATTGTCAACAGTAACAGAAATTATGTCATTAGTCATCAACGAGATACACATTGTTCCAACAGTTTATGATCCCTTCAGGAGCAAAAGGCACCGAACTTCAAAGCAAAGAATAACATGACCACATAAGAAAGCCCGAGCTGCTGAACCTAAAATGCTAAGCAATCTCAATTCCTAGTTATATCCAATCTTGACCATCATTTTAAAAGAAAATAACAAGTCTAGAGTCAGTTTCTGATAATGTCTAAAATACCCCACAAACCTCTTTTACTTAATTTACATAAACTATCAAAAGAAAAAGAAAGAAAGTAAATACCTATAGTACCCTTAGTCAAACATTGAATTTGGTGAAAGGAACTTCATATTGTAGCTCACCTTGAGTACACATATGAGGATTCCTACATGAGAATTGGATTGCATCAATATATCTTTCTATTTTTTAATCTCTTTCCCCCTCTTTTTTCATATTAAAAGGACCCAACACGACCCATTCAAATCTTGTAACTCAACCACTTGGATTGGTTTTGATCATGGATGAGTTGGGCATTGACAAAATGCCTTAAAATACTTGGAAACTAGGCATTAAGAGTAGACCCCATGTAAATTCCACTGAAGCAATCATTGAGAAGGGCTTGATTCTAGAATTCTTGAGGCCCTATCTCTTTCATAGATTGCTACCTTCTTCTTTCAACAAAGAAGGGTTAATGGGTTATGTACTTTCTTGCGCGAGTTAGATTCCCCAAAGAATGGAGTTTTTTTGGGAGATGCATAAAGGTGAGATTAACAATTGAACTAGAAGTCATCATATTCATAAGTTCGTATGTGTTTATGCTTGCAAAGTTTTTATTCCTTATTCCCTTGTTGAGTTTTTTGTTCTCCATCCAGACTAATGGTTTCATACGGGGATTAATATGATGTACTATAGTGGTCCTTTATTCCATAGTTCAATTTTCCATTAGTTTGATGCGATGTCGATGATACAAAAATATCTAGTCTTGTAGGATGAATTGCTTTATCGGGCTAATTGCAATTTGAGGTTGAGGCATGTGGCCTTCACTTTGAGGATAGACTTTCTTCTTGTACTATTTGGTGGCTACCACTTTTAACCTTAGTTACTTACACCCTAGCATTTCCAATGGGCACTTGATGCCTTAGTGAGGCCCACTTATTTTCATTGCTAGGAGAAGGTCCATTGGCTAAAGAACCTTTCGATTCTTCTTTGCTCACAACAGATCATCTAAGAAGATGCTTTTATCTTCTTGTAAGCTTGGAGTCGTTTCCTTACAAATCCCTTGCAGATGAAAAATCATCCGTCTTATGAATGTTTCCTTTGGACCTTTAGTACTTACAACCTTAAAACAATTTTTGGGATGGTCATGGGGCTAGAGTAGACTGTTGAAGGCTATTGCTTTTGTGTCACTCATAACACTACACTTGAACCCACCTTGGCAAACTTTAGACCCCAATTTGCTTTTGTGATCCAAGTACTAAACACGTCCATGTTTGTTCATTTGAGAGATCCTTAGATCTCTAATCCATGCGCACAATCAGTTTTCCCTTCACCTTCATAGGGACTATTGCACTAAACTTCACTCAACTGTACATTGTTATAAATGGCACTTGTTCACAAAGTATTTCGTAACTGTAACGGTGGCTGTAACGGCCACCATTGTTACCTTTACGATACGGGCTGTAATGGCCATTACAGTTCCCATAACGGCTGTTACGATCTCTCTCTCTCTCTCTCTCTCTCTATATATATATATATATATATATATATATATATATATATATATTGGAAAAAAGCCCGAAAAACTTGTATCGCCCCGTAATGGACCGCCATGGGGCTATTACGGCCTTTATGGGTGACATAATGGGCCATTACGAGGCCTGTAACAACCGTTATGGCTAATTTTTTCTATTATGAGCCCGTAACATGTAACAGTTGCTACCGTTACCTTTATGAAATGGCTGTTACAGCACACCATGCCCGTTTACCATTCATGGGCTAACCCATGTCTTCTCTCATGAATATTGTTTTTGGCACTTGCAAAGATACCCTAATTTGGAGGTATGTTTTTCTCTCTCATAGGGCTTGGAGATCAACTATGGACCTATCTCATGTGCCAAACCAAGACACATTTGGGTGGATGTTTTAGTACATCAACTAGGTGTAACATATTGATGTTTGTCATGACACTTTTGTGTTAGCCATGTGGTTACATCAATTTTGATGGGTATGGAAATTTCATAGGCATCCATAGAACTTTCACAACCATTATCAACATACATAGAAATAGTGAAGAGCTAATATAGTCGAGGGGTCTTTATTAAGCCTTTTATTAATTTGGGTTCTTACTACATTCTAGGCTATAGTCTGCACAAGCCTTTAATTACGTTACATAGAATAGTCCTTGACCTTAAGGCAATATTAGATAAACTATGATATGTATAATAATAGGAAGAAATAATGACTGCAATGCAATGTGAAGAATGCGTGTCATATTTATAGCTCCTCATTCTCAGAGCGTAACTCAAACGATCCACACAATGTTTGTCATCAATCAATTTGGGTTCCGTACCCCTCACATGGTGGGACAACGTATATAAGTGTACCATCTTATTGATGATCTCTCTAGTATAGAATTCATGATGTTGTCAATTTAAGATGGACGGATCTAGAAATGTGGTAATATTCATGTTCAACATGTGTATCTTCAGGACAAGTAGCATCGAGCCATGTTTATGATGGAGAACGCATCATTACATAATGGGAGGCAAGCAACCCCGGTTACCTTGTTGCATAACGGGATTAATAATATGGACAGTGTTTGACATTGTTAATGTGTTTGGGCATCATGGATGCTATACTGGAAAGAGAGTGCACCATATGGTGGTTTGGCACTCACTCATAAGAGGCATTATAGTAAGCTTTGATCACCTTATGAGCAAGCATGGGCTTAAATCAGTTGGTAAGCATCATTTGTGGATGAGTCATGATAGATGATTGAACAATAAGCATAATGGCATATGAAGTGCTCTAGTACAAGCTTCATGGCTAGGGCTATACACGACTCGAATCGAGTTGAGCTTGGCACAACTCGACTCGGCTCGGCCAATAACCAACCCCAACTCGAACTCAGCTCGGCCACCAGCCAACCCCGGCTCGGTCCTCGAGCTTGATTGGCCAGCTTGGCTCGGTTTGGTCAGCAACTCGGGCCAGTTCGAGCCCGGGCGATATTTTTTCAAACACATAGAATGCATCTTCAATCTCCCAAAGAATGCAAAACACTAACAACACTTTGTAGCCATTTCATCAAACACTCGGTGAGCAACATCAAGATCAAGATATGAGGGCAATCCAACAATATAAAGTTTTTTTTTTTTTTGTTGTTGTGTTGATTTGTTTCTTTAATTTTCCCTTGAATGTCCATTTTGAGAATACCCTGATATGAGGGCAGTTCAAGAAACAACACTTCGTTGAGTCATTTCATTAAACACTCAATGAGGATCATTAAGATCAAAATAATTGAGTCGCCGAGCTGATTCAATCTGAGTTGGGATTTGATTTGAGTCGAGTCGAGCTTGAACAAGCTTGAACTCGGCTCAAAAATTTTCCGAGCTCCAAAAACCAGCTCGACTTGGTCTGAATCCAGTTTCGAGCCAAGGCGAGTCGAGCTTTTTCGAGTCGAGTCGAGTGAGCTGACCGAGCTAACTCGACTTGTATACAGCTCTAATCATAGCTTTTCGGGCTATCTGATTGACTTCTTGAAAAGGGCGAGACAACTCCGTTCTAACTTCTAAGCTAGGTAGGATGGCAACAAAGGATGTTGACAACAGTCCACAGATTTGTATAGGGCGTTGGGGGGTACTGCAGAGGGCACAAGGCATATGGCCCATGCCCATAGAGAGTGTAGGGCGTACAAGGTTGTGGATAGCCTTCAAAGAGCTTGGTGATGCATGTACCCTGGAGGGTGCGGACTATGAGAATCTTAAGAGGGTGCTAGCAACAAATTATCTCCGGAGGGCACTAGCCGTAAATAATCTCTAGAGGGTGTGAACTGCAGGCATAGGAAGTTATGAGCCACGCCCAAAGAAGGACCAAGGCCACCATAATAGAGGCACTTGTAACTAGTGTTGTCAAAATCCTACGATTTACGATATACGACTTTAGCTGAATCTTAAGCAAAACAATTCGAATGCCACCTTGAATCCCTTCTTATATGAATCCTATGATTCTATGATTTGAATCCTATGATTTACGATTCAAATCCCGAATTATGATTCAAATTATACTTGTTCTCTTTTATTTTAAGCTTCACTTGACTTTCATTTTATCTTTTTAAATTGGTGGAGGCTTTATGAATCGTTTAGAAAAGATACATTATTCTATTTGTTCTTTATAAGAGAATATATTATATATTGTCTTCAACATAAAATCATGGAGTTTTTTTTTTAAATTTTTTTTAATTTTTTTTAATATATAAATGATTTCTTACCTCTTAACTAGTCAAAACACCCAATTGATGTGTGACTTATGTGGAATGTTTTTATGGATGGTAACAATCATGTTGACTTATGTGTATTGTGGAATGATGTTTAGAAATCAAAATATCTTTTTCCGTCAGTCTACACTATCAAATGCCGCTTTTCCAACGTGATTCTACATTCAAGAAAGGTACCTTGTATGTTTTTTGAAGGAAATTTCCTGAAAGACAGAATTAAGGAAAGATAAGAATCCTTTAACACTATCATGACATGGTATTGCTTAGTGCATATTGATGGAAAAGGATGATTGATGAGTTTTAAATTTTTTTCTGATTTCTCTATATTTTTCATATTTTTTTTTCCAAAATTTTAAGAAAATTATTAAAAAAATCTTACGATTTGCAATAAGATAAGATTCAACTCCTATTACAATTTGCAATATGGTAACCATTTTGACAACATTGCTCGCAACCACTCCCCATGAGGGCACAAGTGGACACTGGACACTACACTATCTTAGACTGCCAACTCCAAAGAGGGCACGAGCAATAGATGGAAATCATGGAATGCCCTTCGTGATTGGCTTTTAGGAGGGTGCGAGCAATAGATAAGATCATTTACGTTGGTGATCTATGAAATGAGGATCATCTTGCTGCCTCGTGAAGGGGTTGAATGGACCACAACCCTGTTAATTACTTCACCAGGCATGAGTAGAGGTGGGCATTGAGTCGAGTCGGACCGGATTGGGTCCAACTCGACTTGATCCGAATTTTCCAAGAACCTGACCCGAACTTGATTCGATCTGGGACTGAGTCCAGCAGGGCTGACTCGATCCGATCCGGATCCTTGCTAGCCTGACCCGAACCGAGTCTGATCTGGTCAGGGAAACCGAATCGAGTCGGATCGAGTTGAGTCTGTCCAGTCGGGTTGAATCAAGATCGGGAGAGAGGGAGAGAAAACAAGGAAGAGAAAGGAGGAGAGATGGGTGGGTGTGGCGCCGTTCGGGTAGAGAAAGAGAAGGGAGGGATTAGGGTTTCGTTCAGGTGAGGCGGGTAGTAAAAGAATGAAAATAAAAAGTATTACTTGTATGGTACCCAACCGAATTGATCAGATCCATTCGGATCGGATCAGTCTGGATTGACCACAATCTGAACTTGATTCGATGTATGATCGGATCTGAATGGTCTTACTCGAACTGCACCAATCTAGGCCTTCGGTTCGGTTCAGATCGGGTTGGATTCTGCTCAGCTCTAGGCATGAGAATGGATGTGGCTTGGGGATTTTAGTTTTCCTTGGGCACAAGAATGGAGGTGCCTTGGGTATTTTCATTTCCTTGGGTACGAGAATGGAAATGCCTTGGGGTTTTTACTTGGAACGAACGATGCACATTGGAGTTTTGAAGGGATTTCTCGAAGGCAACTTTGAGAACAAAAATTTTCTCCGTCTCTCAAACCCGTGCAAGGGTATCTACAGACAAAATCCAGAGGGTCTAGAAGCTTATGGGACATGTGGCGAGCTCCGATTGGCTAAAGGAACCAACAAGTGACATGTGTCTTATAATAGCAAACCATCTTAGCCTGTGGCACACTCTCATTGGAAGAAGAAGCTTTTATGGCTGGCTGACAAGTATACGTGGCGCGCCCTATAGAGACAAGTTGTGCTCCCTTGTCTCATGAAGGTGTGCACTAGGACATAGCATGATCCACACTGTCCTATCCGGTAGGGTACATACTCTGATTTTACCACAACACACCCTCCAGCCACCACTAAGGGTGTTAATGGGCTGGGTCGGGCTTGCAAAATCATAATTTTGAATAGGTCCGGCTCGACGGCCTGGCCCAAAACAGTTCAAAATCCGGGCTAAGACCCACCCCATGCCCGACCCGTTGACAGCCCTAGCCACCACCGCTAGGCAATGGTTGAAACAAGCCTTTGAAGCACAGTGGTCTCCTATAAACAAGGCACACCCTTGATGTGGGATTGGAATTACAATGATCTGCAGATTCTGCACCCTCTACTATTAGGAGGGTGCAATCAACACAGGCATTGCTTTTTTTATTCTTTTTTTTTTCAATCTTTATTTCTGAAAGATGCTTAGGCATGCTTGAAGCTTTGGATGTAACCCCATTTTGAACCATACTCCGAGACAATACTTTTTATGTCTCAACACCATGACACTATTGTGCATAGTACTATACAGTAGCATGCACATAGAAGTTACTAGTGAATTGAGCTATACATCTGTGTTAGCCATGACACTTGCCCCATAGGCTTTTCCTTATGCACCCAATAATGTAGGAGCATTTTCACACCGGGCTCGAGTGGGGTTGCCTTTGGGATGTAGGGGCACACTCAGGGTGGGTGACCTATGCGATTTGGGGCCCACGAGGGAGGTCTCGTGTTCGAAACTCCTTACCAGGGGTGATTAATGCGCATTTCACACTAGGCTCAAGTGGGGTAGCCCGTGGGATGCGGGGACACACTCGGAGTGGGTGGCCCATGTGATTCGGGGCCCACGAAAGGGATTCGGCCGAGGTCCTAACCCATGAGATGTGAGTCCTGGGCTATGAGGTAAAGGGATTAATTCGCCATACTTTAACAGTTCGAGTTTTTAGAACAAGTAGTTAATTGTCCTGCATCAAATTGAGATAAGAGCGGGAGGTCTCGTGTTCGAGACTCCTCATCGGGGGTGATTAATGCAGGGGCATTTTTACACTGGGCTCGAGTGGGGTCGCATGTGGGTTGCAGGGGCACACTCGGGGTGGGTGACCCATGCGATTTGGGGCCCACGGGGGTGGTCTCGTGTTTGAGATTCCTTACCAGGGGTGATTAATGCGCATTTCACACTGGGCTCGAGTGAGGTAGCCCGTGAGATGTGGGGACACACTCGGGATGGGCGGCCTATGTGATTTGGGGCCCACGAAGGGGGCTTGGCTGAGGTCCTAACCCATAAGATGTGGGGCCTGAGCTATGAGATAAAGGGATTAATTCGCCATACTTTAACAGTTCGAGCTTTTAGAGTAAGTGGTTAATTGTCCTGCATCACCCAACCATGCATATGCTGAGATCTATATCTTACACAGATCCGAATCACTTGAATGCCACATGACTCCTCTTTGCATGTGCCAATGCATTGAACCACATAGTTGCCATATCTAGGGGAGTATCTTTAGGACACTATTGTGTTCATGCTCGTGAGTGTAGGGCCTATTCCAAGACAGGTTTCACAGAAGGCACCAACCTGCCAAGCTCAACCAAACACCCATGTATTCAACCCACGGTTCCTAGGCCGAAACTAGGATCCATGTCAACAACAATAGCACTCAACCATGCTCTCTTAAATGGATCTTGACAAGGCATCTAGACATATGGGGTTGTCGCCTGTCAGGTTGGGCTTGGGCTTAGCAAAATCAAAATTTTGGTTAGGCACCCGTCAGGCCTGGCCCAAACAGTTCAAAATCCAGGCCGAAGCCAACCCTATGCCTGACCTGTTGACAGCCCTATTGACGTAGGATCTTTCTTCTTTTATTACCACATGCCCCGTTACCTTTCAAAAAAAGAAGAAGAGTACCACATGCCCTATAAGATGTCATGCTAGTGTCAGTTTTAACACACCAACCCTTTGGTCCCAACCTTGTACATCCCAGACTATATCCCATTAGACCAATATCAGGTGGCCCTAGAGAGGCATCAGTCCCTACCCCATATCTCTCCAGGGAAAACCTGTCTTGATGGACTTTCTATAAAAACAATGTGTTCACAGTCACATCACCCCTTGCTGCTTGGGTGCACTATCATCCATATTTTACTTTTAACTCCCTGAAGCTAGAAGTCCATCAACAACAATTTGTCTTTGATGTCTTAGTGCTTCAAAAGACAGTCGCACGCGATCACTCTCTTGGTGTGAATACAAACACTCAAACTCAAACTGTAGTTCTGCTTGAGGAAGCAGGGGATTTGGTAGCTACCGAATCTTCTATTGGACTATGTGGATTGATGGACTTACAAGCCTCGATCATTACAAAGGATGATGCTACCACATTGAGCCCGTTGCTAGGGAGGAATCAGTATATTGCTTACGTAGCTTACCCTCTAGACCTTATTGAAGAAGGTTCCATTGTGGTAATGTGTTTGGTTTCAAAGCCCTATGAGCTCCATATCTGGAGGATCTATGAATTCCTCCTTATATCAAAACTTTTCCAAGGCCTGCCGGCTTTTGTTATATCTCAGTTGGGAATGCAAAAGTCTCCACAGATCAATAAAAACCCCTCGAGAGGGGGAATTTTGTGCAAATCTTATGTGTTCTTTGACTTCCAACCCCACGACAATCAACACTTGAAATTTGGTTACATGGGCCTTGGGGCGTTGGACTGAGTTCGGGCTTTTCATCACACTCATAGATCTCTTTTTTTGACAATGACAAATGCTTTATAAGGATCCATAAATATAAACTGTGGGACCGTTGTTGGGGTCCTGCTCTCAACCACTTCCAGAATCTGAAGCATTCTTTTATCTTAGTTTTGTCAAGCTACTCATAAAATGAATTTAATTGAATGTGTTAATTTGAATACAGATTTTGAAATTCATGACTTCTTTTTCTTCTACAGTCAGGACCTGATGAAAGGAGTATCCCAGGAAACACTATTGCTGTGCAAGCAGACATGCCTTTTAGTGGCCTCACAACATTTGGAACTGCATTTTTATCAAAATTTCAATGTTCCCAGATGCCAAATTCAGTGAGATTTCCTTGTGCTCTCAACATGAAAAACCAATAATTCATTCATATATTTCAGAAACTCACCATTCTTTTGTATTCCTAGCTACTAGAACACATCACCTTTGTCGATACACCTGGAGTCCTTTCTGGAGAAAAGCAACGGACGCAGCGCAGCTACGATTTTACCGGCATTACATCGTGGTTTGCATCGAAGTGTGATCTTATCCTTCTTTTATTTGATCCTTATAAACTTGATATCAGTGATGAATTCAAGCGTGTGATTGGATCTCTGCGTGGCCATGATGACAAGATACGTGTGGTTCTGAATAAGGCAGACCAAGTTGACACACAACAGGTAAAAATTCTGATTTGTTTTATTTTCTGAAATGTTATTTTGCTGTTTGTTCTCTGTACTTAATTGCACTTGGCAGCAATGTTTTTAATTTGTTTGCCGGTCCGCATTACTGTAGCTGATGAGAGTTTATGGAGCCTTGATGTGGTCTCTTGGAAAAGTTTTGAATACTCCTGAAGTTATGCGTGTTTACATTGGGTATGGTCTGTCTCTGACATGCTTATTTCTTTATTTCTTAAAGTTCCAGGAGTTGCCAACACAGGATGCCAGATATTGTATATGCTTAGGATATTGCTACGGCAAGCTTTGCTAAGCACACGTGCATGTGCAATAAAGAAAATGTGCATGCCACACGTGGCAGCTTGGTGTATAGGTGTGAGATCGAATGCATCCATCAAGTTGGTCCTACATTGTACATGCTTGCCCAAAAATAAATCTAGTCCACTCAGCATGTGAACCCCGATATTGGAAACAGGTGGATGCATTAGAAATCTTCAACCAAGTTTTTAGAGCTGTTCATTTGTTTTTCAAACCATGGCACATCCAATAATTGGATCAACCGGATTCTTGGTCTAGGGCATCAATATAGCGGTGCCATTCTAATGGATGGATTAGAACTGGGACCTATAATGGCATGTTGAGACGTGTGGTGTGTATGTGAGCTTTATTGCAAATGCATGTGGGCTTAGCAAAGCTCTTGGTATTGTACTGTGGCAATACCGACAAGGTACTGGGTGCTGCGTGAATACTTGTCAGAAGTGGTTTGATGGGAATTACATGATATATTTGTAATATTATGAGATACCTCCTACACCCCCATCCTCCATTTCCACTGTACATGAGGCAAGCCAGGCGATGTACTAGGACAGTACACCTAGTTGGCCAGTGGGCCTTGGGGTGGATGGGCAATGGTTAAAAAATTACACAATTTGGATGATCCTAGATATCCACTTGTGGCCTTCAAAAGGATGTTTGGGAGAAAAATAGTAAACAAATGACATTCAACTGAGTAGTTGCAGCAAACTGATGGCTAGGATTGTTCAATTGGTGTGGCTTTCGAGCCAGGGATCATCATTGGGAGGGACCACAAGGTTAAGAGTCCCACCACTATTCTTCCTGCTGCATGGATGGTGGATGGGGGATTATATTTTATATATAATTTCTGCTGGTTTAACAGTCTCCTATAACATTAGATTCATGGTTTTCTTAATTCATAGCAATTTCTCACGGTATTGAAGTATCAGATGGGATAACTGTGTTAGCATCAGTGTCCTAAAAATTTGAAAATGTGCAGTGTCACTACTCCCCATATTCCTGTCCGTCCATATCCAGGCATCGTATTCTGCAATTTTACAGTGGAGTTTATATACTATTGGCTTACACATTTTATTATGTTTTATATGCCATTGGTGACTTTTGATTTGGAACCATGTGTGTAATTTATTCTCGTCATGTTCTAAGAGTCCTGGCACCAAATTGGCAAATCCTCCTTCTTAGATGATGTTTAGGAAGTTCTTAATGCTTATTACCTAACAAGCTCAAATTGAAACATTTGTCTTGCTTGCAACATACTGCAGGGAAGAGGAAGGTTCTACTATCTTCTCATTGTATCTAGTTAGGGGCTGTTTGGTAGCAGAAAAATTGCAAATGTTTAGTCCTCGACTACTTAGTCTGGAAATAACAACCATCCATGGTTTGACTACTTTTGTTGGACCAAAGGAAAAAGGAAAGAAAACAGAGACAGTAACTTGGTCTCACTTTCTGAGAGTTAGAGGGCCTTTCTTCTTCTTAAAAATACAATAGACTTGTTTGTTAATGTTATGGTACATACATGTCAAACCAAAAGGTTGTGTTATACATGTACTAAGTGCCAATGTGCTACAATTGCCACCATCCATCTTCAAGGGTTGTAAATGTGTCGATTCAATCTTCAATTGCCCTTCATGTGTCACATGTTTCAAGTCGTACATGTGCAGCGTGTGCCACCATATATCATTAAGCACTTCACACGTGCCAAGTGTGCCACTGTACACCTTCAAGCACCCTAGGTGAGACATGGGGAAATGATGAAGACATCCGACCATTTAGAGTGTACTAGCAGAGGAGGATAGTGACATTGCCTTCTCTGTGGCTAGACGAATGTTAAATGGTGCATGCGGGGTTCAGATTGCATCCCTAGCCATCATAGAAAACCTCATGTACATGGTTTCTGCATCTTTGAAGACCCCACACTCGGAAGATGCATGTGGACTACGTATTGTTGAGTTCCGAACCATTGGATCGAGTGCACGCATCAATCGGACCGTTGGATCCCACGTATTGGACTGTTTACCCATTTTAGGACTTAGGGTGTCTTAGTTTTTATTTCTTACTTTATTGAAATTTAGTTTATTTTGCGGTTTTATTTTGTTTTATGCATTAAAGGACATAATTTATATATTAGGTTTTTTTTTTTTAATCAATCGGACCGTTGGATCGCACGTAAAGGACATAATTTATATATTACGTTTATTAGGCTATTGCTTCACAAAAACTTCAAAGTTTCTCTTCTTTATGTGATTTGAAGGATTCTCCATGTGATTTGGAGATTAGGATTGGTGAGAGGCCATTCCTATTCAACGGAGGTGTGAGGCTTCCACTTATCTTCCATATTTTTACTTTTTCTTCATCAAAGTTTTCATCTATGCTTCTTCCCATTTCCCCAAAACTCACCAAAATCCCTTCCTTCCTTCCTCTTTACATCCTCCCGTATAAATCCAACCCTCGAAATCCCAAACCCTAGCCAAAATAACCCACACGTGTGACCATATGGCCATATAGCTGGTTGTACGACCTACCCTTCATCCCTTTGATTCCTTCTTGCTTCCACATCAAAACCCCTCTGAATCCCTTACCTTAATTCTAACCTAAACCCCACATCCCCAAATATCCAAGTTTCCCCAAATCACTTATACCCTAGATTCCCAATGTCCCTAATTGGCCCTAAATTCCAAACTTCCAACCTTTCAAATCCCCAATTCCCTTCTATTAAAACCCGAAGCCTAAAATCCCTTTACCAATTAATCAACCTAAGCCTTAATTTCAAATTTTCGCCCAAATCCCATGAACCCTAGGTTGGCCTAAACCCTAAGCCTGTTTGGCCAATTGCATTAGGTGAGATTAGGGTGGATGGGATTGTAAAAGTTACAATAAATGCATGTGTAAGGTATTGTCCCTGGATTGGTGTATCCCATGTTTTCTAATACTATGTTTGGAATGTATAGGATTTACTTTAAAATTATATTTGGATTGAACCTGGATGAAGCAAAAATCCATCATCCGTGGGATTAGTAATCCCATCTCACACTTTCCAACACAAGGCTCATTTTCCAAAGCCTACAAAGTTAATTTTAATCCCATCTCACACTCCTTCCAAACATGCCATTCGGAATTTCAAAGTGGGATTAGTAATGCAATCCCATTTAATACAACCTAATACCACTGTCCAAACAGGCCCTAATTGAGCAAAACCTAGGCAGTATTAGCTTTTTCATTTTGAAATTAAACTAATTCCCATGCTACTTGGATGTTCTTACATCCACAAAATCCCTTCTTTTAGTATTTAATGGTCATGCATTGTGTAGTTTGATATATGTGGCCTGAACTTCTTATAGTTACATGCTTGATTCTTGATATATTTGATGATTTAGCGTAGTTTATGAATTTTAATTATTTAGATTAAGTTGATGATTGATCTTGCTTAATTATTTAGTCACATGCATATGTCCTGCATCAGGAAAATTTGTTGGTTAGGTTTCAATTACTCTGAAAATTTCATTCTTGTCTTGAACCTGCCTTGCTTTTGAATAGGGTGTTGGCGGTTGGTTTTTTGTTGTTTCTACTGCCTTCTAGGCTTCCATCTAGATCAGTGTCTGTAGGTCGCCTTCATCTAGATTTTCAGTTGGGCTTACTTGAGGTTAACACCTCTTGGCTTTGACAGATCGTTCAATGACAAACCTGTAAATGAAGCAGCTGTGGGTCCAATTGGAAAGGAACTGTTTGAGAAGGAGCAAGACGACCTTCTTGCTGATTTAAAAGATATTCCTAAAAAGGCTTGCGACCGCCGAGTATGTTTAATAGAATTTTATGTGCTTTATTCTGTTGTATCTTCATTTTTTCAAAATTTATTTTGATGTTGATGTTTTTGACAAGTCACTGAGGATAATCACCCCTTCCATTGCAGATCAATGAATTTGTAAAACGTGCCAGAGCTGCTAAGATTCATGCATACATAATCAGCCATCTTAAAAAGGAGATGCCAGCAATGATGGGCAAGGCTAAGGCTCAACAACGACTCATTGATAATCTAGAGGATGAATTTGGAAAGGTTTGTAGATCTCTATCTGTCTGTGTGTGTTTGTGCGCGTACTAGTGCGTTTGCATTGATTTTTTGGTCATTTGCATCTTGCATGCATCATACTTCAATAGATAATTTCTACTTTCAGTGATTTTATTTGAAATGTATTGTATTGATTTAAATTGTGAGGCATCATATTATGCTCTTTCAAAGGAAACATCTTTTTTTGTCGACCAGCAATGGTAGTGGTTGGGTCCACTTTTTGGTTGTCTAAGCTATTGATCTGGTGGACTATATCTCCTAATAAATCCCCTAGCAGATTTCCAGCCCTTCAATGAAAATTGAAAATTGCAAGCAACGGACTGCATTTAAGGGTTCCCAGGTGGGTGCTATAGATCATCCAATGGGAGAGATTTTTGGCATAATTTTGTGCCTCATAGGCCCGCTATATGGATGATTTAGCACATTAAGAGGTGGTCCCTGCATGTACAGCAGATTAGGCCAAGTGACTGCTCGATAAAAAAGCGAACGTATGTTTTCCTCTCAAATAATAGATCTTTTCATGTCTTGCATGACTAGAAATGGCCCATGCTTGGCCTGGTTGAGTATGCCCATTCCTACCTTAAGGTACAAGGTGGGTCTGAGCTTGGCCTGACCCGTCATGTAATTTTGAATGAAATGTCCAGCATGGCCTGATCTGGGATTTCTAATATGTGTATGATAAAAATATGATTTCTAATATGTTTATGATAAAAATTATACAGCTTGACAGGACAATGACCTTATGTAAGAGTTTTCTTACATAAATGCTCCGGAATCATTGCTGGAAGGGTGTATGAGTAATTTCTGGTAGTTATGTGTAGAGGTACAACTTGGGGTGGTTTGGATCAGATTGAGGTTCAACCTGAGCTTGACCCAGCCTGAAGAGGACTCAACCCACAGCCCGACCCAACCCGAATTCCAACCTGAACCCAACATGAATTCCTCCATACTCAACTCTATAAACGGACCTGACCTAACCCAAATTTGCTCAACCCAAAACCAACCTGATTTCAAATCGGGTGGGACTTTTCTGATTCTAACCCGACCTGTACTTGGGGTTGGGTCCGTTGGGTTGACCTAAACCCAAATGGTAGTCCTATTTATGTGCTTATGGATTGCTTTGGAAGTAATTGGTGATGTTTGTTAGATCTTAAACAAGGTGCGCTGTCACTGAATAGCTGTTTCCTTTTCTTGTCATTGAAATAAGGTCCAAAGAGAGTTCCATCTACCAGCAGGTGATTTCCCCAATGTCGATCACTTCAAGGAAGTCTTGAGTGGATATAGTATTGACAAGTTTGAGAAGTTGAAGCCAAAGATGATACAAGCCATTGATGATATGCTGGGATACGACATACCGGAGCTCCTCAAGAACTTTAGAAATCCTTACGAATGATAAGATTTTTAGCTGAAGAGAAGGAAAAGAGATTGCGAATGGCTGATGGGTGTGGCGATGCAATTTGTATATCTTGCTTATGCTGTCTTTCGATTATTACCGTTTTCTATCTCATTCAAGTATTCTTATGGGCCTGCTTATACTCAAATGTGTGCATTAAGGATATCAATCATATCCTGGTTGAAAGCTATATTATGCTTGTATTAGTCCAGGACAATTGTAGCTTGTTCTAAAGGAAACACAAACAGCTATTATTCTCTATTCGTTGGATTTCAGTGTCAGTTGATTTCAGGCTTTTAATGTCTTTTCTTGTCGTCTTCTCTACATTCATTGGCCGTCTCCTGTGAACTATTAATTTTCCAATGCAAGTGTCGCTATCTTTTCTCTACTCTTTTGCCTTCTTGTTTTTGATGTTGGTTAAGATCATCACTGCCACCAATTATCCCAATGCTTTCAGTGGCCTCTCAAGAAATAGAATATGTGCGACGATATGGTAGAACTAGAAGAACCGGAATATGATAGGGCCATCTCTTCAAAACACCTACTGGGAGATGTTTCAGTCAGGGTTTTCTCGCTATCATGGATGGCGCTTTTCTTAAAAACCGAACCTATTAGATCACTTTGCTGTAATGACTGTTTAACCATTAACTATCTATTTCATACCATCACTTCAAAGGGCATCTGTCAGGTGGCTAGGATCATAGTGAGAAAAGGTGCCATTGGCAGTTTCTCGGCCCAGAAATTTCTCGAGAGATTTTCAACTTTAAGGGTTTTCTCAGGAGATCTTCAGGAAAATCTCGTCAATAAATACACGAAAACATTTGTTATCGTCAAAAATAAAAATATATGAGAACATTTATTATAGATTAGAAAATAAATTTTAAATTTAAACAATATATTTATATAATAAATTAGTTAAGGTTTTTACTATTTTCCCAATTTTATTGTGATACAAACATGATGTGTTAAAATCTGCTGAGATTTTAAAAATAATATTGTTTAGTGTATCTTTCATGATATTAAATCTCAGCAGTATTTGTAAAACTGGCTAGCATCATCTGCTCTATGTATTTGGATACATTTTCCATCTGTTGTCGGGAGTCGGGACAACTAGATGGTTGGCCCTGATTGATGCTCCTTACCATTGTGTAATTTATAGGGCTGGGTCTACCATATTCCAGAGGCTCCACTGTATCATCCCCCGGCAATGGGTAAGGAATTCAGTGTCCTCTTAAGCTGCACAATGATAAGGAATTACACGATCCTCGGCCTAAGGATATTCTCTCCAGCATTGAGTTGAAGTGAGGCCCATGGTTTGGTGATCTAGATCATTGACCTGAAAGGTGGCCTCACCTTGGATAGACCCTAGCCATCAGATTTTCTCCTTTTTATTTTATTTTATTTAATGATATTGAATGTAGACTATTGCTGCATCTTTTTTTCTTCACCTTGACCCCCTATTTGCTGTCTATTAACTGGGACTCATCGGAACAATGGTCTAGATCATTTAATGTTGAGCCTTGCTTGTACAACCTGTCGCTTTCTTCCAATGGCATTCATTTAGTTGGTTGTTGATTCTGCATTTGTCAAAAGATAAACCTGGAGTTAGTCACAGGGTACAAGGTGTCTTATCACTTTAAGACTATTGAAGCTGACGCAAGACGCTGCGAATGTAAGTGTTATGGAGAAATGCTAGGGCATCATGTGGCATCATAACACATTCAGTTGAGGTCAGGGACATTAGTCAGATTGGCCTTAGTGTGAGCTGTCCTGGACCCTCGCTCAAAAATCAACTGATTTTCAAATGGACCGTGTGTGTATTGAATATAGACCATTAGTTGACTAATGGTCTATATTCAATACCACACGGTATTTACTCGATCATGGATAAAATTTGAGCATGTAATTGGTTTTCTAGCAATCCTCTCTGGTTGTAACGAAGCCTACATCTCTGTTATTGAATTTTAACTTACAAAACCAGTTGTTCAACCTCAAACACCTCTTGGAAACATATAAGTTTAAGAAACCTTAGAATGATGAACCACAAAAACAGAAAAGAAAACGTTGATAGAAAATCCAAGAGCAAGTAAAGAATATGTTGGAGAACCAGTCCTGCAGAAGCAATTTAATCTGGATTGAAATAAACAAGAGAAATCAAAACATCCAAGCAACCACATAGAGAACACATGAATTTTTATATGGAAAATCCTTGTGGAAAAAAAATCATGGCACAAAGTGACGAACAATTTATTATTCAGATAAGATTATAGGGATGGAGATAACTTATGGTAAAAACCATAGCTCTCTCTCTCTTTGGAGGCTCTCAAAACACTAAAAAACCATATAAAATCATAACTCTCTCTTAATCCGAACATTACTAACCTTAATAGCCATCCTTTTAAGAGGAAAATGTCAAAAATACCCCTCCAACGGTCTACTAACACTTGGGCCTTATCAGCATGTGAAAACATGGGTTATATGGACTCATAAAAGTGAATAAATATAGTGATTTTGGTATCACAGTTTTAACAGAATATAATAGAGTACTGTAATGGTGGGGAAATTTGTTTTCGGGATTGGAAACTACTTGGATTCTTTCCACCAAAGTGTCCTTTTTGCCCAAGCCCTTTCTCCATGTGTGTGTGTCCATGAGGACATAAAGTGCAACACCCTTGCAAATGGTTTCTATTGTTTGATGGAAATGCAAGGCTTTTCTATGGGTGTTCCCTTTGGCTTGTGGAACTAGAGTTTATTTCCCTTTTAATTTTCATTTTTTTGAGGAGGTAAAATTGAAAATAGAGAATTTTTTAAAGAGAGAAATGGTCCATTGATCTTAGAGTGCCATTACTTTTAGTGCTCCTATTTGCATATGGACAGTTTGACGCAGAATAACTAACCACATGCTCTAAAAGCTCAAACGTACAGTGTAGTGGATCAATCCCTTTATCTTATAGCTTGGGTTAGGCCCTTGGCCGAACCCCTTATGTGCCCTACATTAATCATCCCTGGTGGTTGGCGAATGAATTCCTTTATCTCATAACCCAAGTCAAGCCCTTGGCTCGAACCCCCCTCGTGGGCCTCACTTCACATGTATCTCACCTCACATGAGCCACCCGCCTCACATGGGCCTCCCACCCCGAGTATGCCCTTGCTTCACATAGGTGACTCTAATCGGGTCCAGTATAAAAATGATCCAACTTAAGCTTTCATTTCATGAGTTATCATGTAAACATTACTAATTTGACTAGTATTAACCATTAGATCAGTACTCTTTATTATGGATGACCAAGATTGTTAATGTGAAAATAGGTCTAATCAACCATTTGATCCATCTATTTGTTGGGGCCACCTTGATTCCCAACTATTCTAAATAATTACTTATGTTAGGCAAGATTGTAACCATCCAATCCATGGCTTGGAGAATAAATGACGGTAGAAAATAAAAGGCCCAAATCGCATGGTAGCCTATCGTTTTCTTTTTTGCATGGTACCCTATGAAATGTGTTTTGGACTGACAGTTCAGATTGATTGACTGCTGTCTAAGTGGAACAGTGCTACTAGAAGCACCATACCTTAAGGCGCTTCAAGAGCATGATGACATCTGCTGGGTTTTATTCTCCTGTGATTGGGCAGGTCTGAGAAAACCATGTGTGGGAGGAATCATTCCTACACTGCTGGGTTTTATTCTCTTTCATTTCCCATATTAAATAACTCAAAATACAAACTCTTTGTGATTTGTTTCATTTGCATTCACTGCCATTTCTTCAATGAGAACAGAATATATTGGATATCCACATTAAGATCCTCATCTTTCATTTTGTGGGCCCTATCATCTATATATGTTTTATCCCAATCATAGAAATCTGGTGAGAATAGGAAAAAGTCCAACAAATTGTCAAAATGGGAAAGAAATTCCTTCATTCCATGGTTTGGATCATCTTAGTGGTGTGGTTATAGGTGTGTGGCCCACCCATAATGTGGCAGAATAAATGAACGGTACGGATCTCATACACGTGCTGCACGCGGACGGATTGGTGTACACTTGTCTCCATGGTGCCCCCACGTGCCCCATGTCCACTTGTTAGGATGGTTGATGCGTGTCAAATTTACGCTAGATTTCACTCAGAGTGGGCCCCACTATTTGGACGATATGGATTGAACCACATGCATGCGAGGCTGCGTGCGTGCGTATGGTATGACGTTGGTGGACCGTGCATGCGTCGGCTGTATATATCGCACTATTACGTCGATCTTTACGGTTGAAAATGTCGTAATTCTGTCTCGGCGCTTACCATTTCCCTACGATGGGATGATCAGACGTTTAGGATCATCCCATTGAATGATCGGACGGTTAAGATCGTACCTTTGATGGGTATGCCAATCCATATCGGGCCGCATGATTGCAGCCTGTATTCATTGCGTATGTGCCATACCGCCATGTTCATGGGTGTTGAGGGAGTTAATAGAGGAGGTATTTGATACTCTGGTGGAGTTGGATGGATCATACGCAGGCTCTTGCTTTGTATATGTGATATATATCTAACTTAAATTAGACTCTACAAATTAGTAATCGCGTTGAAGATTATAACTCTAAAATAATATTTAATTATATTACGGTAATCACTGGTTAAAAAAGAAGAAAAAGTTGTTTATTGAGTGGCAACCGTTAATTATTTCAGCGTAAACCGTCCATTAGACATCGTCTAATCTATACTTACCATAAACAATTATATACCATCTAAAGCGGGGCCAACTTATGGACGATCGAATTTGGGTTATACGTATTCCGCATGAAAATTCTTTTAGTACCTGTGTATCGTCTATCACAGTCTGCCAGAGTATCATAATATTTTGTAGTTAAGACGAGAAATGTTAGTTTCGGAGAAATTTACCACTGTACGACCTATTTACCTGTTTAAGCCCACTTCTTTTTACCTCACCAGAATAAGCCCCATCTGTACGGACAACTTGCTAAAGGTCAAAAATGCCCCTACTTTTTTTCTTCCAGTGGACGGTCGGTGGTGGAAGGCTGGGCTCTTTATAGCTACGGATTAGAACCGTAGCCATTGACATGGTATACACAACAGTATTGTCGATCCAGTGATAATGCCGTTCACCTTTGGACGTCCGAGCAATAGTGCCGCCTAGTTTTTTTTTAAATTTTTTTTGTGGGTCCCATCATAGGCCCCACATAATTTTGAATGACCCCACACTCAATGTTCATGATTTTAGTGGGCCTCACATCCACCTGTGCACTTTTTTTTTATTTACATTGGTAACTTTATTCTACCTACATTTTTCTCTAATACATATATATTTCTTTCTTTATTCGTTTAATAAAAATATCTTCTAAATCAAAATTAGTTACTTGATGTACATTATATTATTTTGGGCTAAGAGAAACTACTTTAGCCAACCAACCTGTTTATTTGCTAAGATTCCATCAGGTTGATGGTTGAAAATCCATTTCATTCATTTCACGGTCAATTTCATTTACTTTACAATCAATTCCATGCATTTCACGATCAATCCCGGAGATTCCGCTTCACTTCACGATTAATTCCATGTATTTCACGATCAATTCCCTTCACTTCATAGTCAATTCTATGCATTTCACGATCAATTCTCTTCACTTTATGGTCATTTCCATGCATTTCACAGTCAATTTTACTTTGCGGTCAATTCTATGTATTTCACAGCCAATTCGCTTCATTTCACGGTCAATTTCATGCATTTCACGGTCAATTCCGGCAATTTTCCTTCAATTCACGGTCAATTCCCTTTACTTCACAGTCAATTCTATGCATTTCACGGTCAATTCTCTTCACTTCACAATCAATTCCATGCATTTCACGGTCAATTCCCTTCACTTCATGGTCATTTCCATGCATTACACAGTCAATTCTGACAATTTTGCTTTACTTCACGGTCAACTCTATATGAAAATAATATCGCTCATAACCAGAAATATTGGTGTCGCTACAAGTTTCATTGGCCAGGGATACGGAAACAATATCAATATCATCGATAATATCACTAATAATCGGAAAGATCGGTATCGCTACAAGTTTCGCTGACCAGAGATACGGAAATAATATCAATATCGTCGATAATATCGCTGATAACCGAAAATATCGGTATCACTACAAGTTTCGCTGGCTAGAGATATGGAAATTATATCGATATCATCGATAATATCGCTGATAACTAGAAGTATCGGTATTGCTACAAGTGAAGGTGATTGACTATGAAATGAGTGGAATTGACCATAAAGTGAAGGGAATTGACTACGAAATGCATGGAAATGGCTGTGAAGTGAAGGAAATTGACCATGAAATGTATTGAATTGACCGTGAAGTGAAGGGGAATCGCCGAAATTGACTATGAAATGCATGGAATTGACCGTGAAGTGAAGGCAAATCATTGATATTGACCATGAAATGCATGGAATTGACCGTGAAGTGAAGGGGAATTGCTGGGATTGACCGTGAAATGCATGGAATTGACCATGAAGTGAAGGGAGTTGATCGTGAAATAAATGGAAATGACCGTGAAGTGAAGGGAATTGACCATGAAATGCGTGGAATTGACCGTGAAGTGAAAGGGAATCGCCGAAATTGACCGTCAAATGCATGGAAATGACCGTGAAGTGAAGCAAATTGACCATGAAATGATGGAAATGACTGTGAAGTGAAGCGAATTGACTGTGAAGTGAAAGAGAATCGCTGGAATTAACCATAAAATGCATGGAAATGATCGTGAAGTGAAGTGAATTGACCATGAAATGAATGGAAATGACCGTGAAGTGAAGCGAATTGACCGTGAAATGCATGGAATTGACCGTGAAGTGAAAGTGAATTGTCGGAATTGACCGTAAAATGCATGGAAATGACCATGAAATGAAGCGAATTGACTATGAAGTGAAAGGGAATCACTGAAATTGACCGTAAAATAAATGAAAATGACCATAAAGTGAAGCGAATTGACCGTAAAAAGCATAGAATTAACTGTGAAGTGAAAGAGAATCGCCGAAATTTATCGTGAAATGCATGGAAATGACCATAAAGTGAAGCAGAATCGCCGAAATGGACTGTGAAATGCATCAAATTGACCATGAAGTTAAGAGAATTTTCCATGAAATGAATGGAAATAACCGTGAAATGAATGGAAATGACTGTGAAGTGAAGTGAAATCACCGGAATTGACTGTGAAATGCATGGAAATGATCGTGAAGTGAAGGGAATTGACCGTGAAATGCATGGAAATGATCGTGAAGTGAAAGGAAATCACCGGGAATGACTATGAAATGAATGGAAATGACCGTGAAGTGAAGGGAATCGACCGTGAAATGCACGAAATTGACCATGAAATGCATTGAATTGACCGTGAAGTGAAAGGGAATCGTCGGGATTGACTGTGAAATGAATGGAAATGACTGTGAAGTGAGGGAGATTGACAGTGAAATGAATTGAATTGATCGTGAAGTGAAGGGGAATCACCGGAATTGACCGTGAAATGCATGGAATTGACCATGAAATGAAGGGAATTGACCGTGAAATGCGCGGAATTGACCGTGAAGTGAAGAGAATTGACCATGAAATGCATTGAATTGATCGTGAAGTAAAGGGGAATCATTGAAATTGACCGTAAAATGCATGAAATTGACTGTGAAATGAAGGGAATTGACCGTGAAATGCACGGAATTGACCGTGAAGTGAAGGAAATTGATCGTGAAATGTATTGAATTGACCGTGAAGTGAAGGGAAATCGTTGGGATTGACCATGAAATGTATGTAATTGACCATGAAATGAAGGGAATTGACCATGATATGCACGAAATTGACCGTGAAGTGAAGGGAATTGACCGTGAATAGAAGGGGAATCGTCGGGTTGACCGTGAAATGTATGGATTTGACCGTGAAATGAAGGGAATTGACCGTGAAATGCATGAAATTGACCGTGAAGTGAAGGGAATTGACTGTGAAATGCATGAAATTAACCATGAAGAGAAGGAAAATTGTCGAGATTGACCGTTAAATGCATGGAATTGACCGTGAAATGAATGCAATTGACCGTGAAGTGAAGGGAATTGACCGTGAAATGCACGGAATTGACCGTGAAGTGAAGGGAATTAACCATAAAATGAATTGAATTGACCATGAAGTGAAGGGGAATCGTCGGAATTGACCATGAAATGTATTCACAGTCAATTCCCTTCATTTCACGGTAAATTCCGTGCATATCTCGGTCAATTTCCTTCACTTCATGGTCAATTCCATGTATTTCACGGTCAATCCCAACGATTCCCCTTCACTTCACGGTCAATTCTATGCATTTCACGGTCAATTCCCTTCACTTCACGGTTAATTCCGTGCATTTCACGGTCAATTCCCTTCACTTTACGGTCAATTTCATGCATTTTACGGTCAATCCCGACGATTCCCCTTCACTTCATGGTCAATTCTCTTCACTTCACGGTCAATTCCCTTACTTCACAGTCAATTCTGTGCATTTCACGGTCAATTCCCTTCATTTTACGGTCAAATTCATGCATTTCATGGTCAATTCTAACAATTCCCCTTCACTTCTTGGCCAATTCAATTCATTTCATGGTCAATCCCCTTCACTTCATGGTCAATTCCATGCATTTCATGGTCAATTTCCTTCACTTCACGGTCATTTTCATTCATTTCACGGTCAATCCCAGTGATTCCCTTTCACTTCACAGTCAATTCAATGCATTTCACAGTCAATTCGTTTCACTTCACGGTCATTTCCATGCATTTCATGGTCAATTCCGTTGATTGATTGTGAAATGCATGGAATTGAGCGTGAAGTGAAGGGGAATCGCCGGAATTGACTGTAAAATGCATGAAATTGACCGTGAAATGATGGGAATTGATTGTGAAATGCACAAAATTGACCGTGAAGTGAAGGGAATTGATCGTGAAATGCATTGAATTGACCGTAAAGTGAAGGAGAATCGCCAGAACTGATCATGAAATGCATTAAATTGACCATGAAATGAAGGGAATTGACTTTGAAATGCACAGAATTGACCATGAAGTGAAGGGAATTGACCATGAAATGCATGGAATTGACCGTGAAGTGAAGGGAATTGGTCGGAATTCACCGCGAAATGCATGGAATTGATCGCGAAGTTAATGAAATTTATCGCGAACTGATTGAAATTGACCATGAAGTGAATGAAATTGACTGCAAAGTGAATGAAATAGATTTTCGATCATCGACCCAATGGAATCTTGAAAAATAACTAGGTTGGTTGGCTAAATTATCTTCTCCTACCCAAAATCATATGTGGTGCGGTAAGTAACTCATTCAGTTTAAGAGATATTTTGTTAAATAAATTGACAAAGAAACGAATTAAAAGATAGAAAAATATTTTTATATATTTATATATACATATTTACAGAATTATGTATTAGAGAAAACCGTAAGGGAGAAAAAGTTCTCCTTGGAAAAAATAATAATGAATAAATCCAAGTTTTTTTTTTCTTAGAAATCCTCGTGGCTTTTGTGGCTCCCATTATGAGGTCTATGTTATATCAAACTGTCCATCTATTTGGCAAACTCATATTAAGGCTCGAGATAAAAAATAAGACAGATCTAACTATCAAGTGGACCACACTATAAAAGGCAGCGGGGAATTGAACATCTACCATTGAAACCCTTGTTAAGGGTTACAGAAGTTTTGGATCATTATGAAATTTGTTTTTTCTCTTCATCCAGGTCTCTGTGACCTTATAAATATATTGGATGGAAAATAGATGTTACGGTGGGGCCTACAAATTTTTTAACGGTGAAAATCAATTTTTCCGTTGCTCTTTGGTGTGGTCCATTTGATATTTGGATATGATTTTTTATTTTTTTTGGGATAATGCTCCAAAATGATCTCGAAATATGGATGAACATTGTGGATATGATAAATACATACCTCATTTTTTATCTCTTTTGAGCCGTTCATACGACTCGAAGTTCGAGGAGCGTCAGCCCTCATCTTTGGATTGACTGCTCCCCTTGACACCAGCCAATGGCTAGTGATCGGTGCTCCGTGGGCCCCACAATGATGTATGTGTTTCATCCATGCTGTTCATCTATTTTTACAGATTATTTTATGGTATGAGACAAAAAATGAGGTATATCCCACTCTTAATTGGACCACATTACAGGAAACAGTGTTGATTGAGCGTCAACCATTAAAAAACATTTTGGGGCTATAAAAGTTTTGGATCGAGCTGATTTTTGTTTTTTCCCTTCATCTGAGACTGTACAACCTAATCAACCTATTGGATGTCAAATAAACACTACAATGGGCCTTAGGAGGATTTTAATGATGGATATCCAATCACTATTGTTTTCATGTGGTGTGGTCCACCTAAGAAAAGAGAAATGTTTAGTTTCACCGGCACTTTCATGCGCCAATTACACTTTCATGCGCCAATCACAAGCGCCCTCCACATCTCAACGTGGTATACGTCTGCAAGATCAGGACCGTTCATCAGATAGGTCTGTCTCGATCGTGTCCTTCCTTTTGGATCATTAACTGATGGGGAGTTTACACTCGTTTGTTAAAAGTGGGTCACTGAATATCTTTCTTTATCCATCAACTTTGTCAGGTAAGTGTGGCCCATACATTGAGTGAATTCATCGCATTTATATGGTAAGATGGGCCCCAAAAATGGAGATAAACACCAACCACGGTCTGAATCAAAATACAGGTCTGACCCAGCATTTTTACGGACGTGGATTTCCTCCTAAAGCCTTCCATGGGAAGTTCATGCCCAAGGATGCCGGGTACGGCCCACTGCAATATATTTGAAAAAATTCATTTTGTACAACCGTTCCTAAAAACTCAATTTACGACGTGAGACCGAAAATGAAGTGGATACAAAAGTCAAGTGGGTAGAGTTTAAACT
The DNA here is from genome assembly GCA_037074715.1 of Magnolia kwangsiensis. NCBI lineage: Eukaryota > Viridiplantae > Streptophyta > Magnoliopsida > Magnoliales > Magnoliaceae > Magnolia > Magnolia kwangsiensis. The sequence goes on from CM073585.1 coordinate 1,301,254, forward strand.
GGGGAAAGAACTTGGAACCATTGGAACATTCTGGAGCCATACTTTCATGTTTATATGCTATCTAAATTTTTGCTCACTGATTCTCCACTGTTTACTCTCGTATGTCTCACTTAATTATTTGATACACCTCATTTTTGGTAGAATGATGTATAACTAGTTTGAAAAACTTATAGATAAAGTGGATTTCTCACGAACATCTCTGTGGCCCTATCCAGCACCCTAGCATAAGAACTTCATGCGAAAGGCTTTAGAAGGAAATCCGACTACGAAAGCCTTTGGTGTGAAGTTTTCACATGAAGTTCCTGCGTTGGAAATTTAGGTGGGGCCACCATGATGTTTGTTAGAAATTCACACCAATCATCTGTTTTGTAAGCTCATTTTAAGACACGAGGCATAAAATAGGCCGTATCCAATAATCCAGTGGGCCAAAAAGTTAGGATTGAACTTCTATAATTGAAGTATTCATGGGACCACTAAAGTTTGAGTTGTGATAACATTTGTGTTTTCAGTTTATCCTATTAGGAATGACATCATGAACAATATGGATGGCACGTAAAAATTATTGTCAAACCTTGGTGGTTTCAATGGTAAAAATTTCCCTAATCCATGTATTATGATAGGCACACACTACTGTAACTAGTTATCTATGAGATAAGGGTGAAATTGTAAATTTTGCAAAGATAACTATGTTGAGAGATGTAGCCCTAAATATAGAATATGTATGATTAGAGGTGTACGCGGACTGAGTTAGCTCGTTTAGCTTGCTTGACTCGACTCAAAAAAGTTAGATTTGACTGGGTTTCAAGTTGAGTTCGAGTTGATTTTTTAAGCTCAAAAATGAGTTCAAGTCAAACTCGAGTTAGCTTTGGCTCGACTCAACTCGGATTGAACCTAGCTTGAATCGAATTCAGATGGAACTAGCTCGATGACTTGGTTACTTTGATATTGAAGTTGCTCACCGAGTGTTTAATAAAATAACTCAACAAAGTATGGCTAGTGGCAAAGAAGGTATGTATATGAAACGAATATCTTCCTCTCTTTTTTTTTGAATTTTTATGTAACTTAGCAAGTGTTCGATAAAATACCAAAAAACCCTTGCCACTATTTTACATGCAGTAGGATTTTGAAGGTGCAGTTGAGATGTTCGTGGAAATGCTGTAGAGGTGAACTTGACTCGATCTTACCCAAGCTGCTGGCGTAACCGTGCTCAGCTGGCCAATTAGGCTCGAGGAGTGACGTGATCTAAGTTCGAGCTGAAGCTTGCTAGTGGCCTAACCTGACTCGGTTTAACTTGGTGTACACCCCAGTGCAAAATTAAGGGGTGCACTAGAGTGTCCCTGGGAAGATGTGGGGCCCACGTGGTGCACTATTTCTTCACCATCCAACCTGTCTATCAGATAAGTCAGATTTAAAAATCCCTATCACCCAAAATTTAACCCCATCAAAAACTTGTGTGGACCACAGAAATAGGAACGATATGTGAGGGATGCCAACACTTGAATTCCACATGAGCCCACCCAAGTCTCAAAACAAATTGAAGCTTGGTATGACCGTTCATATGGACTGGATTAATGATCTGAACAGTCTTGATTATATGTGAAGAATACAGTGGGTCCCACACTCTTCAACGGTGGGCTTAAATCTCAAAGTATGTTCCCTGTGCTGTGGCCCATCTGATCAGTATGATTTTTGAGCTGTGGGGGGTTTTTGTGGTGAAGCATCTTATGGACGGTTTGGATTCCGTGAACGAATTAGTGGACCCCAGTCCCCACATGTGACCAGTACCGGCCCCATAAAATCCAAACCTTAGAGGAGATATTTACAATTTCAGAAAAAATATGGCGAGGTATTCGCAATTACCCCACTAGAAATCTAGAATTAGACGCATATAGGTCTTCGTCTCCCAGAAAGCAGCAGCTCTCCAGAGACTAGAGAGAGAGAGAGACGGAGAGCTCTGAAAACCGGAGAAAAAGCAGAGAGAGAGAGAGAGAGAGAGAGAGAGAGAGAGATGAAGGTGAAAGGGAAGAGATTTGAAGGGAAGGTAGCAATCGTAACAGCATCTACGCAAGGTATCGGATTCGGCATCGCCGAGCGTATCGGATCGGAAGGTGCTTCCATTGTTATCTCCTCTCGCAAGCAGGTTCTCTCTCTTTTTCTCATACTGACTAATCTCGTTCTCGGCAATTTCTCGGCTGCAAATTTCTCAAGAGTTTTTAAAAATTTGAGGTTTTTTCTCGGGACATTATCGGGAAAATCTTGCCGAAAATAAAAATATTATATAATTTAAGCTTTTAACTGTTTTCCGAGTTATTCTCGCTATATATTTAAAAAATCTCTGCGAAAGTTTCGCGCTAATATCGTTTACTGTATTTTTCGCGACATTATCGCCTGTGTCTCTTACTCTCAGTCTCTGGTTCCTCCGATTTGCAGAAGAACGTCGATGAGGCTGTTGGCAAGCTCAGGTCTCAAGGGATTGACGCCATCGGGGTCGTCTGCCACGTGTCGAATGCAGAGCAGAGGAAGAATCTCATCGAAAAGACAGTACAGGTAAAAGGCATTGAAGATTCCCTTTTGTTCTTGATCGGAATTTTGGTAAGAATCTCGATTTGTAGTTCAAATGGTTCCTTCTGTGTTTGGTTACACATGAATTGGAATGAGAAGCATTCAGTTTAGTCGAGAGGAGAATGGCGAAAAAGCCAATGCCTTTTCCTTGTATTCTCGGTAAGGAAGTATCCTTTGGATTGAATTCACCTGCTGTTTCAAGTCCAATTTTGAAAGTAAACATGATTGCAATTTGGTGCCCAAACATCAATGTCAATGTTAAACAAAGAAATTGCAGTCTTTTTTTTTTGGTTGGACTTTATTAGACTGTAAATAATTCAATTCAATTTGTTAGTGCATCCAAACACACCCTTGGAGGATTATATGCTGCCTTGGAGTCCTTGGTTTGTAGTTTCTACAGGCGGGAAGGAATTCTTTATCCGGATCATTGATCTGATGGGGCCAGGGGCAGATAGACGATGCCTCAAAGTCTCCCCAATGGTACGATTTTAAGCATCTGATTGGTGGTCTTGAAAATCGACAGTTAAGGACAAGTACATCTATTGATCCACATTAGACGAAAATTCTAAAGGGGGTGGATGGCGACGATGTTCCAATCCAGGGATACTTTTCTGGTCATTCCACCCATTGTAGGCCAGTGGGGCTCACTAGATCATCAATCTGCATCGTTGAACCATGGGTCCCACCTGTAAAGACTTAGGAGCCTCCATTGCTATACATAATTATGTATAATTGGGTCAAGGAGCATATGATATAAACAACGTCAAAAGATAACTAAAAAAAATCTCTTGATATTTTGCATATTGCAGAAATATGGGCATATAGATGTAATTGTGTCCAATGCGGCTGCGAATCCAACCACAGATACCATCTTGGAAACACAAGAATCTATCTTAGATAAACTCTGGGACGTCAACATCAAGACTTCCATCCTACTCTTGCAGGTATGATTCAAAAAAAATGTTGTTTGTATCAAAGTTTGATACTTTTTTACCTGAAGGATTCTCACCTCATTGCCATCGCAGGCTGCTGGCCCGCACTTGCGGGAGGGATCATCGGTTGTTTTTATTTCCTCAATATCAGCATACCAACCAGAGGCATCAATGGCCATGTATGGAGTCACGAAAACAGCTCTTCTAGGGCTCACCAAGGTGCTTTCTTGAACCTGTGTATGCTTGATACGGGCCTTCTAATTAAAGAGAGAGCATGTAATTAAATGTATAGTGCAAAAAGGAGAACTACAAGTGCAAATCAGTGGTTAGATTTAGAATCTAATGCAAACCCGAAAGGGAAAGCAAATAAATCAATAAGAAAATAAAGAGATTGTGGAAAAGATCCAACAATCCTCTAGCCGGATGCTACAGATCTCAATTGCAAGATTGTGAGCAAGCTCAACAGTCCTCTAGTCTAGAACTAGAGATCACTCTCCCTCCGTTCAACAGCCACCATAGAGAAAAGAAGAAAATTTCATAAAGAGAATATTGATCAAGTTGTCTTATTCCATAGGACAGAAGTCCTATTTATAATCAACCTTACAATCTGTAATAAAAGATATGAAATTTAAAAATCTATGAAATAGGAAAGCACCTAAGTAGCAAAACTTTCTATATTTAAGAAAATACCTAAAATAAGAAGATACGTAGATAAGAAAATATTTAAGATTATTCCCTGCCTAAAACTAAAGATATGAAAGAAACATCCGATTTCCTAATTTAGAGATTTGAAAAAAAAATGGAAAGTGATGATCGCTAAAAAAAGGAAGGTGGTCCTTTTCTTGTACACGCGTGCGGAGTGTGCTTGCATGAGATGCGAGCCTTTTCTTTGAATCTTGGTCAATTGGCACGTGTGGCCATTTGGTTGCATCAATTCCACCCGACTTCGAAAACAACTTGTTCTCGAGTTTAAATTAATAGTCATAAGCTCTTGCAAAGATCCTCGTTTGTAGCGTGTCTTCTTCAGCTTCGTTGGTAATTGATGGTTGAGACTTACATGCCTAATGGGTAGTTGGTGCATGATGTAGTGTTGAAACACGAACCATCTTTTCTTTTGCTTCTTGTTGGTCTTCCGTATTCTAGGCGTTGATTGTAGCCCCTTGGTCACAGTTGTCTTTCGATTTGCATACCTTAGTTGATATTGAGATGCTACTATTGTGTTGACCTTTATGGAGTTTGCTATTATGACTGTAGCATCATCCATCTCTTTGACCATTAAATCATCTATATCTGTTAAACCTTCTGTCTCTTCAATTGGATCATTTGTCAGTTGATCTTTTGGTTTTACTTGAATTTCCTCCGATATAGCCGTTGATCCACCAACCAATCCAAAGGAGGATTCCTTTTGGGTTGCCACACCATCTATAACCACGTCATTCCTTCGAATGCTAGATAAAACATATTGAAGCCCATAAAGCTTTTCTTGTTCAATCAAGGGCTCAAAGCAAGTTCTCATGAACTCCTTGAGTTACTTGAATTCATTTGCATTATCTTCCTTGGATGCTTTAAGCTCCTTCTTGACCTCCTGCAAGTTCTCCTTCCACATCTTTTGAATATTCGTAGGCGTCACCGACATTTCCATGCGATAGGATGCTTTTCCAGTTTCGCAAGAGTAGAAGTTGCTCTGATACCAATTAATGCAAACCCGAAAAGGCAAGCAAATAAATCAATAAGAAAATAAAGAGATTGTGGAAAAGATCCAACAATCTTCTAGTCGTATGCTAGAGATCACAATTGCAAGACTGTGAGCAAGCTCAACAGTCCTCTAGTCTAGAACTAGAGATCAGTCTCCCTCCTATCAACAACCACTGTAGAGAAAAGAAGAAAATTTCATAAAGAGAATATTGATCAAGTTGTCTTATTCCATAGGACAGAAGTCCTATTTATAATCAACCTTACAATCTGTAATAAAAGATATGAAATCTAAAAATCTATGAAATAGGAAAGCACCTAAGTAGCAAAGCTTTCTATATTTAAGAAAATACCTAAAATAAGAAGATACTTAGATAAGAAAATATTTAAGATTATTCCCTCCCTAAAACTAAAGATATGAAAGAAATATCAGATTTCCTAATTTAGAGATTTGAAAAAAAATGGAAAGTGATGATCGCTAAAAAAAGGAAGGTGATCATTTTCTTGTACACGTGCAGAGTGTGCTCGCACCTTTTCTTAGAATCTTGATCAATTGGCACGTGTGGCCATTTGGTTGCATCAAAATCTCTGCTCTCTCTCCAAGCATTAGAGGCATTCTAGTGATTCCAACTCTAGCTAAACGAAGCTGCAGTATTGTTGGCTTGTCAATATGATATATGTAAACCTCAAGTGGAATAGGAAGGGTCTAGCCAAGGTATTCGATAACTGTAACAGCCAAGGTATTCGGCAACCATAACAACCAAGGTATTCGGTGACTGTAACAGCCAGCTGTATGACTTGTTATGGCGTGGGCCAGAACGGCTGTTACAGTCCCCCATATTTTTCTTTCGAAGGAAAAACGTATTGGCCATTTATCGGCCGCTATGGCCGATACAGGCCCATTATGCCCCCCTGCACTATTACCGTTACGGCTGTTATGTGATCATTTTTTTAATACCATGGTTCTAGCTGCATCTCCGGAAAGCGTGTTGGGTCGTTCTTTCAAAACTCTCCAGGGTTTTTCATGTGAACATTAGCTAGAGATTTAGGCCTGATGAATACAGGCTAGCAAAACCAACATCCATTAGACTTGTAATGGAAGTAGGCAATCTCTGACTCCATGTGAAACGAGAGGTCAATGAAGAAACTTGAAACTCCTCTAGCATATAGGCAATGCCACTTATACTGAAAAATAAATAAAAAGCAAATGGGAACACAAAAGAAGATGACCCACTGAAAGCTGGCAATGTCGGTGGTGGTTAGCAGTGAAAATCTTGTTTGGTGTTATGATCTAGTTGGCCTACATCATCCTAGCTATTTTCTGATTGTCTCCTTCATGTGCCAGTGGTTTTATCTTTGCACACAAAAAACCTATGGAAGGATCAAACACTATCTTATCAGCCCCATTCCCATGACGCATGCATATTAATCTCCTCTAGTCTATGTATGGACTTAACTAGCAACCCAACTTCTTCAACTTTTTCTACTCTATGGAGACATGGATCACAATTTTCCAGCCTCTCATTGTCTTCCTATTCCTATGAATATAAATATCCTTTAGTCATGCACGTTTGTCTAGCTGCTCTTACCTCCTAATGCAACACTGTTCTAGTTAAAGTATGAAACAAACATGCACCAAAAATTAGTTCCTACTCATACCTCCTATTTTGACACTAGTCTAACTAAAGCCTGAAACTGTTCCTTGGTCCTCCCAAATAATACTATATATATATATATATATATATATATATATATATATATATATATGAAGACACCCAAATAATACTATATTACTGCACTTTAAACCTCATTTCCTTGGCATCTCTAGCATCCCAATCCCAGTCCTGACTACCAAACCTATACTCTATTGCTGCAACCTGCTTATCAAGTCAATGAGATCTTGACACTTGAATCGTAAAGAAATAAACACACATACACTTGCAAGAAATATTTGAGTAGGGCAGGAGAAGTAACTTCATTGATATTTAAACTCCTCTTTACAAATACTTAAGAAAACTCGCAACCCAGAACGGATTGCCTACCACCCCCTTTTATAGAACCTAAAGACAATCCCTATGAATTTTAATGAAGATCCCCCAACTATTAGATTGATTTCAAATCAAGCTGAATTGATTTAAAATAGATCTATTATTTACTTAAGATAATAAAATCTTGCCAATGAGGATTTTTCTTAAGATAGCAAAAACAACCCTAAATTAGCACATGTTGGGCTCTATGATGGGCCATGAGCCTACATAATTCCCCTCATATTAGAAATCAATTTTGACAGGTTCAACGCTTCATACAGGTAATAGAGGGTTGGATCCAATCTTTTCAATTTGTCGTTTGTGATCCATGTGCATTCAGAATAGGATATTCTTCAATTTCACCAAGTATTGACTAGTCCTCTTGAATCTTCTGTTATATTTCTCCTCTTCAAATGTCCTCTGGGGGTGATAAAGTTGGAAAAACTTAGAAGGGATTTCTTATGGAAAGGTGCAAATGAGAGAAGTAAATTTCATCTTATGGATTGGGAAGATGTGTGTAGACTAAAGACTGATGGAGGCGTGTGATGTAGAGCGGGTCATGGACACTTTTATGTCCAAGATGAATCAGAGAAGACCCGATCGGAGGCGGAAGTCATCAAGACCATCAGAACCCTAAAACAGGCACATCTCGCAAACTGGAATGAGTTACTCGACATACCATATATGATTTTGATATAGGACCAGCTACGTTAGCCAACCAACTTGGCATAGCCGGGTTGCCCACGTTGAATTTGCGAGATTCCATCATATCGACGGTCGAATTTCATGTTTATTTCCGTTTTTACTATTTTTAGTAAGTTTTAGTTTGATTAAAGCTCTTCATCCGTTGGGTTTTAAGAGTTGTGTCTAACATGAGAAGTGTTTAGAAAAATTAGGAGAATAACACATTTAAGCCACATAGGACACTTACTATAAATAGAAAATTTAATATTTATAGTAAGTTGCGAATTCTAGGAGTTTTAGTTGTAGTTTGATTTTGAAATTTCTCTCATTGCTTAGTATCCTTATTTAAAGGGTTGTGAACTCGTTTATTTCATCAGTCAATGAAATTACGAATTTTATAGAATTTATTTCTATTTTTCTTGCTTTTGCCTCGTGGATTCAAGAAATTTTTGTGAGGAGTCCAAAGAAGCTCCGTGGATTCGGAGTAGTTATCCTTGAGGAAGACGGTGATCGACCTCATCACGTTCATCCCTACGTCAGTTTGGGTACTAGAAAGTTGGCAATTATGAACAAGGCACTATTAGGCAAATGGCTATGGAGATTTGGATTGGAAAAGTGGTAACCTTTGATGGGTGTATTGGTCTTGGACCTATCGTGCTATATTGGTACATGTACATGTGTATATGTACATGAGCTTTATTGCACATGCGTGGGCCAAGCTCTACTATTTTATAACTTTGGGATTTGGATTGGAAAAGGATAGTCTTTGGAAAGAGATAATTGTAAGGAAATATGGGGCCAAGGAAATGGGATGGTGACCGAAAAAGTCATCTATGTACAAGGCTGTGGGGATGTGTAAGGAATTTGTGGGTATGGAGGGGAGCTTTAAGGGGTGAGGTTTTCAATAGGCGATGGGAGTAGAACGAGGTTCTGGGAAGATGTTTGGTTGGATAGTTCAAGGTTGAAAGATGAATATCCAAATTTGGCATTGTCCTCGGATATGAGAATATCTACAACCGGTGTTTTAAATAGCGAAAGCCTGTTGTATAGTGTTCAACCCTTCGTAGCATGTAGTGTAAGCTACACAACGCTTCTATTTTTTTAATTTTAAAATAAGAAAAAATATGATAAATAGTAAGAAAAAAGCAAAAATAAAATAAAAATAAAATGTCACATTCTTCAAAATAAAAATCCCATAGGTAAAGAGCACAATGGTCCCCATGCGGGCTACACCATAGAAAACAATGCATATCCACATATACATACACCATAGTGGTCCCCACATGTGCCACACCATAGAAAACATTCAAACAATGCACATCCACCCATGCACGCACCTCAGTGGGTCCCACATAGGCCACACCATAAAAAACAATGCATAGCCACACATATATTGAAAAAGAACTGAAAAAAAATGATAAACAATAAAAAATGTGCAGTAAGCGACATTTTAAAAAGAAAAATGAAAAAAAAACTCACAATAACTAATTGATTTTCATTGTCCATGAAAAGAAACTCATTAATGGGCAAAATCGTACCTATTGTAGGCTCAAGAGGTGATTCAAGCCATAAAAACTAAGAAAATTGAAGCTCCATAGCTGTCCGGAACCGAAAAGGGGGAAATCTGATTTCTCCTTCATTTCATCTCCAATGATCTTGAAAATGCATTTAATGAACCACCTTATAGGCTCCAATAATCGGTCAAAGAAGCCCCTTCTAAGGGCTTTTAGATCGAAAGATTCGAAGAGGGGGAGATGAACTTGCATTGGCTAGGGTTTTCAAAGGGGTTTTTGAAAACCCCATTTCGATTTCTCTTTTAAATTAACTTTTTGGCTTTCCTGTAGTGTGAGTTCAACACGCATCATATCAAATAAACACCATTCTTTAAGAATAAAATCAATAGAGTAGGTATTCGTTGCTAGTTTTACAATATAAGTTTTTTGGAAATACGAGTTTACCACTATTATAAACAAATGAAAGTATAGAAAAAGGTGCAGCGTAGCGCACGCTACCTGCACTACATGCTATGCATCCGTAGCGTACGCTAAAGATGATTTATGCTATTTAGGTGAGCTATGTAGCGTGTGCTAAAGGGGATTTATGCTATTTAGGTTAGCTACATAGCGTATGCTACCAATGCTATTTAATACATTGTCTACAACACAATGTTTCTCTTGGCAAGGCTCTATTAGTGTTTGGACTCTGCCATGCAGGAGGAATTTGCGAGCGGAGGAATTCCTTGCCCTTTCAAAACGGCTTTCAAGCATAGTGCTTGGTTCGGATTCAGACTCGATGAAGTGGCTTGAGGATAAGTTGGGTCTATTTTCTGTCAAACCCTTTTTTAGGATGTTAAGTGGCCCTTCATCAGGAGAAGGTTCGGCTCGTTCGTCTTTTATTTGGTCCTATGGCTCTCCCCTGAAGATATCAGCTTTTGCATGGTTAGTGGGATGGAATAAGATGCTCACTATCGATAATCTCTGAAGAGGGGGCTTAATTTGTCTTGAACCTTTTTTGGGCTTGGCATAGGAGGGGTAGACAAGGCCCCACTTCACATGGGTTCCACTTCACACGAGCTATTTGCCTCACATGGGCCGCCCACCCCGAGTATGCCCCTACATCCCAAGGGCCACCCCACTCGAGCCTGGTGTGAAAATGCCCTTGCATTAATCACCCCCAGTGAGGAGTCTCGAACACGAGACCTCTCGCTCCGATACCACTTTGATGTAGGACAATTACCCACTTGCTCTAAAAGCTCGAACTGATAGAGCATAGCCAACCAATCCCTTTATCTCATAAGCCCATACCCCACATCCCATGGGCTGGGACCTCGGCCAAACCCCCCTTGTGGGCCTCACTTTACATGGGTTCTTCTTCACATGAGCCACTTGCTTCACACGGGCCGTCCACCCCGAGTGTGTCCCTGCATCCCGCATGCCACCCCACTTGAGCCCGGTGTGAAAATGCCCCTACATTAGTAGGTAGGAGTATTTAGAGGTTGGTTTTCCTCGCCAATGTGTGGGTGATTTGGCAAGAAAAGAACAACAAATACTTCAACAACTTGTTGGGAAATATTTTGGGGGTTTTCAGTAGGGTTAAAAGTGATGTAAATGAATGGGTGTCGATCTCCCACCTTGAGAGGATATTCTCTCCCATGTAGTGATTAGGATGTGTTGTAATTCTTTGGCCTTCGACCATTTTATCAATAAAATCATTATCTTAAACAAAAAAAAGGCGATGTCAAGTGTCAATAGTCTTTATGCTCTACACATGTTCAATTTTTTCCTTCTTTTTTTCGCAGCTTCTCGGTTCCTTTAGCAATGAATAGAGAATACTTTTGTTGAGGCCACCCACCTCGAGTGTGTCCATACATCTCACAGGCTATCCCACTCGAGCCCGGTGTGAAAATGCCCCTGCATTAATCACCCCCGGTGAAGAGTCTTAAACACGAGACTTCCCTCTTTGATACCACTTTGATGCAGGACAATTAACCACTTGCTCTTAAAGCTCGAACTGATAGAGTGTGACAAATTAATCCCTTTATCTCATAGCCCAGGCCCTACATTGTATGGGTTAGGACCTCGGCCGAACCCCCCTCGTGGGCCCCACATCACATGAGTACTGCCTCACATGGGCCGCCCACCCCCGAGCGTCCCCGCATCCCACAGGCTACCCCACTCAAGTCCAGTGTGAAAATGCCCCTACATTAGATCCACCCGTCCATCAGGTGTAACACCCTTTGTTTGCTGTTGATCCCAAAAATCAGGCTGATTCAACACTCAGATGAGCCACCCCAAAGGAAATTATACTGAAACCTCTAAGTTCACGTGGTATGGCCCACCTGAGTTTTTGAATATCATGGCTTTGGGGAATGCTTCATCCTGATGGGACAGGTTAGATGAGTGGACTGGATGAAATATAGATAACAATTTTGGTCCCCAACAAAACCAATGACTTGTGTACCATACCAACTGTTTCCTATGATGTAGCCTACCTGAGTTTTCGATCCTCATGATTTACAGGTTCTAGCCTGCACAAAAGGCAGCATACCTGATGAATGGGTTGGATCTAATGAAAGGCGGCATGCCTGCTTGCGTGGACAAAAGGCAGCATCTGGATGAATGAGTTTTCGATCCTAATGATTTTGGGGTTCTAGCCTGGATGAAAGGCAACACACCTTACGAATGGGTTGGATCTAATGAAAGTTCAGCCCACGTGGCGGTTGGTATGTACCCAAGTTGGCATACCTACTAGCAATTGGGCTACACGGTTCAGTGAACTGCGTATGGTCTTCCAGTAAGATTATGACAATGGTCCTTTGGGTTCCCTACTTGCTTGCGTCCTAAATCGTATTGTTGAACCAATATGACTTGTCCAAAATAGGGTAACTTGGGACTGGTACTAGAATATATTGAAATAAAAAAATAAGGAAATATTAGAAGAAAAAAAATCACAACCTGATGATCTTATCCTCTGCTACTAGTTGTGCTGCTCTTTTGGCAATAGAAGTTACTTCTGTGCTTCCATGTTACCAAAAGTAGAAAGAATGTGTTTATCTATTAAAAAAGCGGTGTAAGATTAATTATGGATGAATGGCTTTGTTTTTTTTTTTTTTGAACCCCTTGGGAAAGAATGCTAACCATATTTATTTACAGGCTCTTGCAACTGAAATGGCCCCCAATACCCGGGTAAATTGTGTTGCTCCTGGATTCGTTCCCACTCACTTTGCTGATTTCCTTACAAGCAATGAAGTTATTGTAAGTAATCTACAGCACTCTCTCTCTCTCTCTCTCTCTCGCTCTCTCTCTCCGTGTGTGTGTGTGTGTGTGTGTTATGTCTTGCTGTTGGAACTGGAATCGTCTTCAAGAATACAGATCTAAAACAAGAGGTGTTTTGAGTCAAGCAGCAAGTTTTGGAAAACAATGATTTACTGAAATTTCAAATTGGATGTTGCTCAGAGGAATGCGATCGAGGACAGAACTTTACTCAAGAGGCTGGGGACCACAGGGGACATGGCTGCGGCTGTTGCCTTTCTAGCATCCGATGATGCTGCTTACATAACAGGAGAAACTCTGGTGGTGGCGGGAGGGCTTCCTTCGAGACTCTAAATGGTTTCTTTGTTTCCTATTCTAGTTGGAAGGTCACGATGGTAGTAAATGATGACCATCCACTATCCTCTCTCTCTCTCTCTCTCTCTCTCTCTCTCTCTCTCTCTATATATATATATATATATATATATATATATATATATATATATATATTCAAGTCGAGCTCAATAAAACTGGAAAATGCAGCACCCTTATGGTATGTGATAGATATTTTAGCAAATTTAATAATTTCCCATTCAATCATTGTTCCTTCCCATTTCAAAATGTGCACCCAATCTGTGGTAGTGATTCGAATTTTATGGGGTTGGCACTTAACCGTTATGAAGACAGATTGTCAGGGTGTGCTAAACCAATATCAACTATGGCAGCTAATGTGTGGCTGTGAATACCAAATCCAGATCATTGGAGATGATTGCATTCGTCCTCTGCTGCTTTCAAGTGATAGTGAATTCTTGTTTTGCCAGTTATGGTTCTGTGCATAGTTCAAACACCCTAAAACTTGACTCGATGTCCAGTTGGTTTAGGTTGACCTGGAGATTGACTTGACTTGATATTTAATAATTAATTAATCAATAAGAATATTTTAGTCCTGGAAAACTTAAAAAAAAAGAGAGTATAAGATCTGAAATGAATCGTGTGGCTTAAAAGATTTCAAACCTATTAGTTCTATAGGGAGCTCTTATGAAATCTTAGCAAAAATCTTAGTATCCAGAGTAGAAGGTGCATTTATAGCTGCAAAACAAATTCTGATTGGTGCTTCAATTGGTCATGAATGCATTGATTTGCATCACAGGGAATGAAAAAAGATCATTATGTGCAAATTCAATATAGAGAGTGTATGACCCATGTAGTTGGGGTTTTACATGTTGGGATGATCAGGATGCAAGTAGAAATGTAAGATGGGGATCCAAAAGTATATTAAGTAGGTCAAGTTTTCAGCTTTTTTCAATGGGTCCCAAGTTTTTATTTTTTCAAGGCTTTGAGAGATCTCTAGTGAGGGAATTTGCTTTCACTCTTCTTGTTTGTGGTTGTAGAAGTACTTGGATGTTTGAAAGAGGGACTTTTGCTGGTCTTATTAGCTGGTTCAAGGTGGAGAATGTAGAGCTTCAAATTTCTCGCCTCCAATTTGTCAATGGTATGATTTGGTATGTAGGTTAGGTTAGTGGAGGTGTTTGGGTGTTATGTTATTTCTTTTCCTTATATTTTGGTTTTCCATTATGTGTTGGTAGGCTCGCAAACCATCTTCGTGATAAGGTAATTAAAAACTTTAAAAGGAAGCAGTAGAGTGGAAAAGTAGGAGTCTTTCATTAAGTGTAATATTAACATTAATAAAAGCGGCCGTGTCAAACTTGCTGCTATACTCAACGAGTCAGATCGAGTTGTAACCGAGTTGAGTTCATGGGCAAGTTTATAGGTGACTCAGCTTGAATTAGCATCGAGTTGAGTTGACTCAGCTTGAATTAGCGTCGAGTTGCTGAGTTTTAGAACTATGTTGAGTGTAATGTTTGAATGAGTGCCAATGGATGAGGCATAACCCAAAAATCACACTAATTGGACAATTCTAATCATACCAATGAGGTACATGTATTACGATGGATGAGGCATAACCCAAAAGTCACTTTAATTGGATTGATCCTGATCATCAGATCGATGGACATTTGATTATTGAATTTGAACTGCTCACCAATTTTCTATTCAATGTCCTCTAGTCACGCCAATTTTCATTTCATCATCTGATCAGTTTGATTCTTAGATCATGCCCCATTGACAATGCTGACACAGATTTGGGCAGTTTGGATTGCGCAGATTCTTGGATAGTTCTAATCATTAACTGGAAAACTCATTCGAGTCGAATTTCATTCAGGCTTGAGAAAAACTTGACTCAGTAACAACTCTATCAAAGACTCAAAGCTCAAATCAACAATACTTGGACATAACTCTTACCCTCAATTTTTCACATGTTCATGCACTAAGTCCATTTTTTCTAGATGAAATTGTCCAAGTACATTCGTTTTCAGATATCATTTTCGGGCATTATCCAAAAAAATGAAGCAGATCCAAGTTTCAGGTGGACCATGCCATATGATTCTATATCCACGTCGTCCATTCGTTTTTCCATATCATTTTAGGGAATTATGTCGAAAATGAGGCAAATCAACTTTCAAGTGGATCATGCCATAGGAAACAATGGAGATTGACCATTAACAATTTATTATGGGCTATAAAAGTTTTGGATGAAGCTAGTATTTGTTTTTTCCTAACATCCAAGTTCATGTGACTGTATAAACAAGTCGGATGGCAAATAGACATTAAAGGAACATTACGGTGGGCCGTAAGAAGTTTTTAATGGTGTGATGTTCAGTCACCACAATTACCTATAGTATGGTCCATATAAGATTTGAATCTACTTCATTTTTAAGCACGCAGCTTAAAATGATATGGAAAAACGGATGGACGGAGTAGATATATAACAACTACATCAAGGTGGGCCCAATGATAAGAGGAGTATCACCTTAGGTAAAGTTGGGCTTACATCTAATACACTCCCTTCCGTAAACGACTTCTTCTTTCTTCAAAAAATTCCACATAGACGAGCCTTTTGTAATGAAACAGGTAAGATGAAAGAAAAGATATAACAAAAAATGAGAGTTATGATTGTTTTTGTAGGTCACTCGATATCGAAAGCGAACATGACTTGATGACAAAAAAATTTAGGCCTACTTTGAATGGTTAAATATTGTCTAACTGAGATGATTCCAAATTCGTCTAAAAGTTTGTCGAATTATCTTCCTAACAAGTACATGAGAGTTATGGCTGCTTTTGTGGGATTACATGTATTTAGAAATGAGAGTAAACATGATGACTTTGGACCTATTTTTGAATGATTAAATGGTTTCCAAATGGAATTATTCAAAATTTATTTGAAAGTTCATCGAATTATTTACAAGAACAAAATCACCCTAATCGAACCTTTAATGATGGAGTTATGACTGTTTTCACGTGGTTACGTGATGCTGGTATGGAGAGCCTATGTGACTAACATCATGATAGATTTTGGGCCTACTTTTTATGGTCAAATGGTGTGCAAATAAGATAATTCCAAATTCATTAAAATTTTTATCAAATTATCTTTTCAACAAGTATAAGATCACCCAAATCAGAGCCGTAACGAGAAAATTATGAATGTTTTTGCGCGATTGCGCAATGTTAGAAAAGAGAGTAAACCTATGTGATCGTGCAAGAGTACTGGATTTTAACCTAACTTTGATAGGTTATAACTCTCCCGTTTCAGGTTTGATCGAGATAATTTTATGCTCATTTGAAAGATAATTTAAGCAAATTTAAAATGAATTTGAATCATCTTATTTGAACACCATTTGACTATCTATAAGTGGCACAAAGTCTATCATGATGTGTGAAAGTGCTGGATTTTGACACAACTTTGAAATGTCATAACTCTCTCATTCTAGGTCCAATCATGGTGGTCTTGTGATCGTTGGAAAGATAATTCGTTGAACTTTTAAATCACGTTAGAATTATTTCATTTGAACACCATTTGACCTTCCAAAAGTGGATCCAAATTTCATCATGACATTATTTGCATGAGAGTACTGAATTTTAACTCAACTTTAAAGGTTATAATTCCCTTGTTCCAATTTTGATCGAAGCGATCTTGTACTCGTTGAAAAGATAATTCAATGAACTTTCAATCATTTTTGAAATCATCTCATGGGACACCAATTAACCATCTAAAAGTGTGCTTGAAGTCCATTATGACATTAGATGCGCTCGCTTGCTCTTGTTTTCAGTATCGCACGATCGTACGAAAACAGTCATAACTTCCTCATTACAGCTCTGATTGGAGTGATCTTATGCTTGTTGAAAAGATATTTTGATACAATTTTAAATGGATTTGGAATAATCTCATTTGAACACCATTTGACCATTTAAAAGTGAGCTCAAAAATCTATCATGACGTCAGTTGCGCTTGCTTTCATTACTAGCATCGCGTGATTGCAAGAAAATAGTCATAACTCTATTGTTATAGCTACGATCGTAATGATCTTATATTCATTGGAAGATAATTCGATAAAATTTCAAATAAATTTGAAATCATCTCATTTGAATACCATTTGATAATCCAAAAGTGGGACCAAAGTCCATCATGATATTATTTGTGCTCACTCTCCTTTCTAACATCGCGTGCTCGTACGAAAACGGTGATAACTACCTCGTTAGAGGTTTGATTAGGGTGATCTTGTACTTGTTGGAAAGATAATTTGATGAAATTTTAACTAACTTTTCAATAATCTAATTTGGATGCCATTTTCCCATAAAAAAAGTGGACCCAAAGTCACCATCTTTTTCAACTTTGTGCGATTATGCAAAAATGGTCGTTACTCCCTCGCTATAGCTCTGGTTAGGGTGATTATGTGCTTGTTGTAAAGATAATTAGATAAAATTTTAAAGGTTTAAGAATCATCTCATTTTAATACCATTTAACCATCCAAAAGTGTGCCCAAAGTCCATCATGACGTTTGTCGTGCTCGCTCTCATTTCCAGCATCGCATGATCATGCGAAAACGGTAATAACTCTCTCGTTAGAGGTCCAATCAAGTTGATATTATGCTCTTTGGAAAGAAAATTCAACAAAATTAATTCCAAATGACTTTTGAATTATCTCATTTAGACACCATTTGCTCATCCAAAAGTGGGCCCAAAGTCAATCATGATGTAACATCATGATAAACTTTGGGCCCACTTTTAGATGGGATAATGGTGTCCAAATGATATATTTTAAAATTTTCATGGATTTAACTTTCTAATGAGTATAAGATCACCTCAACTGGAACTGTAATGAGAGAGTTATGAAAAATTTCATGCCATGCTAGAAACGAGAGCAAGCACGACTAAGGTTATGATGGACTTTGGGCCCTTTTTGGATGTTTAAATGGTGTCTTAATGAAATTATTCAAAATTTATTTGAAAATTTATCGAAGTATCTTTCCAATGAGCATAATATTACATTAATCAGAGCTATAATAAGGGAGTTATGACCGTTTTTGCGTGATTGTGTGATGCTAGAAACAAGAACAAGCCGGCACAACAAACATCATAATGGACTTTGAGCCCACTTTTAGATAGTCAAATGGTGTCCAAATGAGATAATTCTAAAAACATTCGAAATTTCATTGAATTATCTTTTTAATGAAAATAAGATCACCCCGATCGAACCTTAAACGAGGGAGTTATAACCTTTTAAAGTTGGGTCAAAATCCAGTACTTTCGCATGACTAACATCATGATAGACTTTGGGCCCACTTTTGAATGGTTAAATTGTGTCCAAATGAGATGATTCTAAATCAATTTAAAATTTCGTTAAATTATCTTACAATGAGCATAAGTCACCTTGATTGGACGTGTAACGAAGGAGTTATGATATTTCAAAATTGGACCAAAATTCAGTAGGTCAGAATTCGATACTCTTGCACGATTGTAAGCTCTCTCAATTAATGTTATAATGACTTTTTTTAAAAAAAAAATACCACACGCGCACACTCATGCCGCAGTGGGATTTCACTACCTATGGATACTCGAACCCTTGATCGGGTGTTGAAAATCCTGAGAGTCTACCACCGGAGCAAGAGTAAGGATCTCAACTAATGTCATAATGTCCTTGGGCCTACTTTTAGATGTTCAAATGGTGACTAAATGAAATGGTTTTAAATCCATTAAAAAGTTTATGGAATTATTTTTTTAACGAACATAATATCCCCTTAATTGGACCTGGAATGAGTGGCCTTTCAAAGTCAGAATGAAATCTAGTACTCTTGCGCAATTATGCGAGCTCGCTCTCTTTTCCAGCATGGTGCCATGAGAAAATGGTCGTAACTTTTTTGTTTTAGCTCAATGGCTATAATTTCCTTGTTATAGTTACAATTAGGGTGATCTTATGCTCGTTGGAAAGATAATTCGATAAACTTTCAAATGACTTTAGAATAATCTTATTTGGACACTATTCAACCATTCAAAATTGGGCCTAACGTCCATCATGATAGTTACATTTGCTCTCCTTTCCAACATCACACGATTCCATGAAAACGGTCATAACTCCCTCGTTATAAGTCTAATTGGGGTGATCTTGCATTTGTTTGAAATATAATTCGATAAACTTTCATATGGATTTATAATTATCTCATTTGGACCATTTGAATGTTTAAAAGTGGGCTTAAGATTTATGATATCGTCAGGTCATGTTCGTTCTCGTTTTCAGCATTAAGCAACACACAAAACCGATTATTTTACTATCACTTTTCTTGTATTCTATTTGTTTCTTGGCAAAGGCCATCCATGTAGAATTTTTTGAAAAAAGAAGAGAGACGTTTCATGAGGGAGTGGATTAGATGCAACCCCAACATCACCTAAGGTGATGCGCCTCTTATCATAAGGGCCTACTTTGATGTAGTTGTTTTATATCCATGTTGTCAATTCATTTTGCCAAATCATTTTAAGCTATATGCTTTAAAATGTAGCATATCCAAATCTCATGTGAACTATTGGAAAAAGTAGTGATTGAGCATCCGACCATTAAAAACTTTATACGACCCATTGTAATGCTTCCATAATATTTATTTGCCATCTAACTTGTTTATAAGGTCACGTGAACCTGGACGATGCGAAAGAAAACAAATATTAGTTTCATCTAAAACTTTTGTAGTACAAACTTTTGTAGTCCATTATAAGTTGTTAATGGTCTTCCGCCACTTTTTCCTATGGCATGGTTCACCTGAGACTTGGATTTGATTCTTTTTCTGACTCATGCCTTAAAATGAAATAGAAAAATAGATAGACGGCGTGGATATAGAATACATGCATCAAAGTAGGCCCCACAATAAGGGTCGAATTGTCCTGGGTAGGGCTGTACACGAGTCAAGCTAGCTCGAAAAGCTCGCTTGACTCGGTTCGACTCAGCTCGGATTGACTCGGCTTGAAAGGCTGACTTAAGACAAGTCAAGCTTGTTTACTAAAGCTCGAGTTGAGTTCAAGCTAAGTTCGACCATAGTGTATTTCAACTCGACTCGAACTCGAACTCAATTTGACTCGAAGCTCGAGCTCGAGCTCGACTCGGCTGGAGTAATATATTTTAATAATCTATATATTATATATTATATTTGTTATGAGGAGATCCGAGCCCACGACAAAACGCTAGTCCGAGCGCCAGTTTGAGCCGACTCACTGACATGACGTCCGAGGCACGACTCGTCCGACTTGATTCGAGCATCACGTGACAATAACGAGGAGTCTTCGGCTGAGGTGCAGCTCGAAACGGTTCTGATACTCCGATCGGATAACCTATTATTTGCTAATCGCAGTATGCTCGACACGGCTAGCCTTGCCAACCACAATGGATCCAACCTAACGGGTCGGGTCGGATACCGCTCGACTTAGACCACATCCTTTACTCCATGGTTGGATGAGCCAAGTCGAGTAGATGTTTAATAGCATATGCCAAATGCGGAAGTTGCCATAACTGGTCATGGCCGGTAACTTCGCTCGCAGATACGCATTACTCGCCTGATACGCTGCGCGATCAGCAGATTGCGGGCAGTATCTCCATGATCCGAGAATCCCCTTAATCGTGCCAAGATTATCGGATCCAGACCATTCCACAGGCAAGTATAAATAGCACACGACACCATGTCTACAGGTACGCAATAGCAAGTGCTCTCTCCTCTACTCTCTACTTAGACCCCGATTCCCCTGACCTGACTTAGGCATCGGAGGGTCCCCAGGCTTAGCCAGGGTCACCTTTGCCTGTTCTCTTGGTACAAGTTCCAAAGGTGGTACGCTGAAGTGAGGAAAACGTGGAGGAGGGGTGTCATGCCCCAAACTCGAAAACCAGGCTCACAAAATTCTCGATCGCCGAATCAGGCGCCGACAGCCTCCGTAGAACCCCATTCTCGGCTCCTAACTCCCATTCGCCAGGTTCTGATCCTAGGATGCTACGAGGAAGATTTTCAACGTCAGTTTGATTCGTAATAAGCATAACCAATGGCATAACCCACAAACAACAACCAAGAACTCCATTACATTTCTACTATGATCAAAAACTTTACAAGTACAATGAGCATAAAGGGAAATACAATGGTAAAGAACAAAAACTCCAAAACGATCTGCAACGTGCTCCTTCCTCAGCGCTGCTGCCAACTAACGTCACCTGCACGCAACAGTCGTGCATAAGCTTATATAAAGCTTAGAGGGTGGTGAAAGTGTGTGCGCCAGGTAGTAATATGATCATGCAATATCAGAGTGATACGGAATATACAGATGGAACCATAATATCATGAGCCGTACCAAGGCTATGCGATGCAAGACATGAATGGTATCGACCATCCCAAGGCCATGCGATGTGTAATGCAACTCAAGCATACAGATCTTCATCTATGTCCACACATCAATACAGCTCAAATATGGGATATCACCGGGGTCTAGTACACTCTAAACCAGATTGTCGCCACATCGCGCGCAATAAGGTAAGTGGAAGAGACCTCACTATCCGTCTGCCAATATCGGACGCGACTCGTCGATAGCGGACCCATGCCTCGAGCTGGTCAGACTCAGCCTAGCATTGCCCCCTACACTCGGACGGGTAAGAACGCACCCCCTTCCAACCGACCACGACACAGTAGAGAGTGTAACCGTCCGGTAATCGGCACTCAACGCTCATCTACCCATTCGGTCTAAACGTTAGAGCAACCTTTTGGTACCATAAGGGTTTTGAAACTTTCACCCAGGGATATCTATAGCACCCCATGTAGAACGAGATTTTCGGTATCCAATCCTGCCAACCACGATCTGCCTGTGGAGGCTACGACCCCGATGTAGCTAGGGCGTACAACAACCATATCACACAATATGAAATGCATGAGTCACACTATCCAATCATGCAGCAAATTCTGCGCGTATCGTGCGCTCATGCAGGGCAACACCGCCTAATCGGGAGCCCATAAACAACCTGCCCGAAGGCATATGCTATGATCAGACAATTCTCACGTCAAGCATACATATGATGCGTATGATCATGAGTCATGGAACTGTACTAAACATGTTATAATGAAATGAACTATTTTACAATGCAGATGGACCTGGACGGCCTATACACAATAATACGGGCCTAACAATGGGCCCTAAGGAGAGTCATAATGTGGACATCCAACCAGTATTACACTCGCAATGTGGACGTCAAACCAACATTGCTCCCCAGGCACGATCGTCGTGAACATCATTACATACTCTGTGTTGGGGTCACGCATTGCAATGGACCTTAGGTACATCCCATTGGGCCTTAAATATATCAAATGGGTCACATTCAATGAGCCTTATATGCATCAAGTGGGCCTTACGTTTATCAAATGGGCCGCATTACTGCGCTTCACCAATGGGCCGTAGCTACATTGCAATGGATCACAATCCAAGGGGCCTCAGAGTATATCAATATGGGCCTAATCATATGGGCCCGACGCATATCAGATGGACCTAAACTCACAGGCCTTATTTAAGTCAAATAGGCCTAAACCCATAGGCCTTAAAATACATCAAATGGGCCTGATCCCATGGGCTTTAAATTACATCAAATGGGCCTAATCCCATGGGCTTTGGAATACATCAAATGGGTCCAATCCCATGGGCCTTGGGATATATCAAATGGGCCTAGTCCCATGGACTTTAAATAAATCAAATGGGCCTAACCCATAGGCCTTTTATAATCAAATGGGCCTAACCCCTAGGCTTTAAATAAATCAAATGGGCTTAACCCATAGGCCTTTGCAAATCAAATGGGCCTAACCCAAACATAGGTGACCCACCCAATCTTCAATACATGCCCTGAAATGATCTCACCAAGTGGATGGACGGTCTGGATGCGTCACATGCATCATGGCGGGTCCCACTGCCGCTGGACAGTGGGGATAACACATGCATCACGGAGGGCTCCACCGTTAATACAACGTCAAGGTGGGCGCCACCGTCCACTGGACGGTGGACTTAAAAGACATACATCATTGTGGGTCCCATGTGGGGCCCACTGTAATATTTATTTGGCATCCAACCCGTTGATAAGACCAAACAGACCTGGTTGAAAGAAAAATATAAATTTCAGCTTGATTCAAAACTTCTGTGGACCCCAGAATTTGTTTCAATGGTAGATGTTCATTTACACTGTTTCCTGTGATGTGGGCCACTGGAGCGTTGGATCAGGCTGATCTTTGGAGGGGGGCCACTTCAGGGGGTGGCCCATCCGATGAACTGTGTGGAAAGACATATACATCATGGTGGGGCCCACGGCAGCAGCCGTGGGACCCTGTTGGTCCGTTCACCTGGCTGGCAGCGCCTGCTGCCTTCTGACGGTGGCAGCGCTGCTGCCACCCTTTTTTTTTTTTTTTTTTTTTAAAAAACATATGTGGGGCCCACTGATGGGAAATCCACTCCGCCCACTAGATGCTAGGGCCCAAACATGCCATACAAATCCATTTTTGGCATTGATTTGGTGTGTAGAAACCACAATATGGGCCCTAATAGCCTTTGAAGGGTATAAATACCGTTTTCTATGGTATGACCCGCCTGATCATCGGATTGACCTCTTTCTTTGGCTCAACGCCTAAAATGATATGGGAAAGAGGATGAACGGCCTAGATTGTATCAATACATCAAGGTGGGGCCTACACAAATGGTCCACTCCATATTTCCAAAAGCTAACATTTGTATTTTCCATGCAGCGTCCAGGGAACGTCCAACGTCCCTGGACAAAATACATACATTTCGGTGGACCTTGGTTTGGTGGGTCACCACTAATGGAGGATGTAGATACAACATATAAGGTGGGCCCCACTTGAAGAACGCTTAGACAGAATAAATACTTCAAGGTGGGGTCCATTCAAGTGGGCCACACAAACACAATATGATAATAAAAAAAAAGAAAATGAAGTAGAGAGAGAGAGATAGGGGGTTGGACACGCTTGATGGAGGGTCCCCGGCACTATGTGCCCTCCCTTTCATGATCTACAACATACATCATAGTATATGGGCCCACCTAATCAAGGATCGATGGTGGAGATCCATTCTCTATGAAATAAACGGTCTAGATGACCTTGCCATTGCAATGAAATAAACATCATGATGGGGTCTATGGAGAATGGCCCCATCATGGAATGATCATGATGATCCTAGTGGGCCATCGACCACATTTTAGGGTCCCAAGAGAGATCCACACCATGGATCGGTGGGCCTCACTTGGCCCATCATAAAAATAAGAAAAACTACCCTATAGAGGCACCTACCATCCGATCTTCTTGCTCCTAGGAGTTCCTTAGCACCTTAGCTTCAACTTCAATGGATGAGATGAGGAATGGAGGGTTGAGATGAGAGATGATGGGGTAGGAAAGGTGGGCCACACTTAGAATTTTTGGGAGTGCTTGGGAGAGCTCTCATACTATGGAGCTTGGGATTTTTTTTTTTGAGTTTGAAATGAGAAAGAGAAAGAGAGAGTTGTAAAGGGAGAGAGATAGAGAGAGAGAGTGATGGATGGATGTAATGATGGATGTGGTGGTGATGGGTGTGTAAGACTTTTTTAACTTTTGAGGCCTTTTGTGTAAGAGAGGTATGGGCATGGAAGACTTTTGTGGCTTGCTTGGGAAAAGGGGTGAAAGTGATGTGTACTTAACATGTACTTGACAGTGATGGATTGATGGATGATTGATTGATGGGATTGATGTGATTGATGTGACACATCGTAGAGATTCTCTTGGGTTTCGCAACGCGCGGCGTTTTCTCGCACCGAACGTCGGTCTACAACTCTCGACCAGGGTATCGCCTCGGCACGTGAGTCACGGCATTAGAACCGCGGCGACGGCGCAGTCGCTATGGTACATAACTCGGGTCGAGTCAAAACAGGTTGACGTCATATGAATCAGGGTTACGCGTTAATATCACTTAAGGGTCGAAGGTTGCCGAAATTCGACCGGTAAGATCGCGGAAGTCTATGGAATGGTACAGTCTAAGATACGAGTCTTACATCTCTCCCCTCCTAGTAAAAATTTTATCCTCGAAATTTACACAATCATGACAACTAGGCACAACTCATGAAGAAGAAGAGACATAACATCACTACATAAAACCAGAGATAGCATACAAAATATATCACATGATCCACCATCAAAGAGATGAGGATAACGCTCTCGAATCTCAGCCTCACGCTCCCAAGAAGCCTCCTCCACAGAATGGTGACCCCACTGCACCTTCACCAACGGAATGACCTTGGTTCTGAGGACCTGCTCCTTCTGATCAAGGATACGGACTGATTGCTCAATGTAAGAAGCGTCCTCACGAACCTCTAGCGGCTGCCAATCAATAATGGGAACTATGTTTGACTCACACTTCCTCAACATCGAGATGTGAAAAATATTGTGGACGTCAGACAACTGAGATGACAAGGCAAGCAGATACGCCACGGCGCCAACGCGCTCAGTGATCTCAAAAGGTCCTATGAATCTCAGGGCAAGCTTGCCCTTCGCTCCAAATCAAACTACGCCCTTCATGGGCGAGACCTTGAGATACACATGGTCCCCTATATCAAACTCCAAGGGACGACGCCGACGATCAACAAAACTCTTCTGTCGGCTCTGAGCTGTGCGCATCCTCTACCTGATGATGTTAATAGCCTCTGATGTCTCCTGCACAAGCTCGGGACATAGGAGAGGACGCTCTCTAACCTCGGTCCAACAACTCGGTGATCTGCATGGTCTGCCATATAGTGCCTCAAAAGGAGCCATGCCAATGGTCGCCTGATAGCTGTTATTGTACGCGACCAATCGCAGATGCTCATCCCAGCTACCCCTGAAGTCAATCGCGCAGGCTCGAAGCATATCCTCAAGTATCTGATTGACCCTCTCAGTCTGGCCATCGGTCTGCGGATGATACGCGGTGCTGAGCTGCAAATCAGTCCCCATCGCTCGCTGAAAGCTCTCCCAAAACTGAGACGTGAACCTCGAGTCTCGGTCAGAAACGATCGAGACCAGAACGCCATGCAGTCTCACGATCTCCTCAATGAATAATCTCGCAAGCCGGTCCATAGACCAAGTCGCACGCATCGCAAGGAAATGTGCCGACTTCGTCAGACGTTCCACAACAACCCAAAGGCTCATGACCGCACTGAGTCCTCGTCAAACCCATAATAAAATCAGTCGACATGTGCTCCCACTTCCACATCGGGACGCTCAACGGCTGCAATAGACCAGGAGGTCTCTGATGATCGGCCTTAACATGCTGGCACGTGTCACACTCGGCCACAAAACTGGCGATCTGGCGCTTCATCCCCGCCCAAAAATACTGTCGCCTCATGTCACGGTACATCTTCGTAGAGCCCGGGTGGATAGAAAACCGCGATCGATGTGCCTCAGTCATAAGATCTCTGCGCAACTCTGGAATATCCGAGACACATAATCTGCCTCTGAAGCGAAGTCCACCGTCTGTACCAATCTGCCAATCAGCCTGACTCTTAGATGTAGCTTCAACCATGTAACTCTACAATGACTCATCAGCCTGTTGAGCCTCGATCACCCTAGCGACAAGAGAGGGTTGAATCGACAGGCTAGATAACTGTACGATGGAAGACTGCAGGCCGAACTCAAAGTCATACACTGCAATATCCTCAAGCATCCGCCACTCCTGAATCAACATATGCGCCACTAGGCCTCGTGGCTGACGACTGAGGGCATCTGCCACCACGTTCGCCTTGTCCGGGTGGTACTGAAGGTCAAAATCATAGTCTTTCAGGAGCTTCATCCAGCGCCTCTGTCTCATATTCAACTCAGACTACGAGAAGAGATACTTCAAGCTCTTATGATCAGAGAAGAGCTCGAACCTAACCCCATAAAGATAGTGCCTCCACACCTTCAGTGCGAAGACAACTGCAGCCAGCTCTAAGTCATGCGTAGGATAGTTCAGCTCATGGACCTTGAGCTGACGAGACGCAAAGGCCACTGGTCTCCCGTGCTGCATCAGGACAGCACCCAAACTAATATGCGAGGCATCAGTGAATACAATAAGACCGTCACTCCCAGAGGGAAGAGTGAGGACAGGGGCGGACGTCAGGTGGTCCTTCAACTCCGTAAATGCTCGCTCGCAGGCGTCACTCCAAATAAACTCTGCGCCCTTCCGAGTCAACCTGGTCAGCGGGGCTGTAATACGAGAGAAGCCCTCAATAAAACGTCGATAATAGCCCGCTAGACCAAGAAAACTACGGATCTCTGTCGCAGTTGTGGGCTTGCCCCACTGACGCACTGCCTCGACCTTCGAGGGGTCCACTGCAACGCCCTCCCTCGTCACCACGTGACCGAGGAACCTCACCTCCTTCTGCCAGAACTCACACTTCTCCAGCTTCGCATACAACTGGTGTGTGCGGATGGTCTGCAAGGTGATCTCCAAATGCTGCTCATGCTCCTCATGGGTCCTCGAATAAATCAGGATGTCGTCGATGAAGACTACAACAAACTGATCGAGATAAGGACAGAAGACCTTATAGCAGACATGTAATGTTGTTTTCAGTTATTTTCAAGTTAAGCTCTGATACCAACTTCTGTCACGCCCCAAACTCAAAAACTAGGCTCACAAAATTTTCGATCGCCCAATCCCATGTGGGTCCCACGTGGGGCCCACTGTAATATTTATTTGGCATCCAACCCGTTGATAAGGCCAAACAGACCTGGTTGAAAGAAAAATACAAATTTCAGCTTGATTCAAAACTTCTGTGGACTCCAGAATTTGTTTCAATGGTAGATGTTCATTTACACTGTTTCCTGTGATGTGGGCCACTGGAGCGTTGGATCAGGCTGATCTTTGGAGGGGGGCCACTTCAGGGGGTGGCCCATCCGATGAATGGTGTGGAAAGACATTTACATCATGGTGGGGCCCACGACAGTAGCCGTGGGACCCTGCTGGTCCTTGCGCCTGGTTGGCAGCGCTTGCTGCCTTCTAACGGTGGCAGCGCTGCTGCCACCCTTTTTTTTATTTTTTTATTTTAAAAACATATGTGGGGCCCATTGATGGGAAATTCACTCCGCCCACTAGATGCTAGGGCCCAAACATGCCATACAAATCCAGTTTTTGGCATTGATTTGGCGTGTAGAAACCACAATATGGGCCCTAATAGCCTTTGAAGGGTATAAATACCGTTTTCTATGGTATGGCCCGCCTGATCATCGGATTGACCTCTTTCTTTGGCTCAACGCCTAAAATGATATGGGAAAGAGGATGAATGGCCTAGATTGTATCAATACATCAAGGTGGGGCCTACACAAATGGTCCACTCCATATTTCCAAAAGCTGACATTTGTATTTTCCATGCAGCGTCCAGGGAACGTCCAACGTCCCTGGACAAAATACATACATTTTGGTGGACCTTGCTTTGGTGGGCCACCACTAATGGAGGATGTAGATACAACATATAAGGTGGGCCCCACTTGAAGAACGCTTAGACAGAATAAATACTTCAAGGTGGGGTCCATTCAAGTGGGCCACACAAACACAATATGATAATAAAAAAAAGAAAATGAAGTAGAGAGAGAGATAGGGGGTTGAACACGCTTGATGGAGGGTCCCCGGCACTATGGGCCCTCCCTTTCATGATCTACAACATACATCATAGCATATGGGCCCACCTAATCAAGGATCGATGGTGGAGATCCATTCTCTACGAAATAAACGGTCTAGATGACCTTGCCATTGCAATGAAATAAACATTATGATGGGGTCCATGGAGAATGGCCCCATCATGGAATGATCATGATGATCTTAGTGGGCTATCGGCCACATTTTAGGGTCCCAAGTGAGATCCACACTATGGATCGGTGGGCCTCACTTGGCCCATCATAAAAATAAGAAAAACTACCCTATAGAGGCACCCACCGTCCGATCTTCTTGCTCCTAGGGGTTTCTTAGCACCTTAGCTTCAACTTCAATTGATGAGATGAGGAATGGAGGGTTGGGATGGGAGATGATGGGGTAGGAAAGGTGGGCCACACTTAGAATTTTTGGGAGTGCTTGGGAGAGCTCTCATACGTATGGAGCTTGGGATTTTTTTTTTGAGTTTGAAATGAGAAAGAGAAAGAGAGAGTTGTAGAGAGAGAGAGAGAGAGAGAGAGAGAGAGAGAGAGAGAGAGAGAGAGAGAGTGATGGATGGATGGAGTGATGGATGTGGTGGTGATGGGTGTGTAAGACTTTTTTGATTTTTGAGGCCTTTTGTGTAAGAGAGGTATGGGCATGGAAGACTTTTGTGGCTTACTTGGGAAAAGGGGTGAAAGTGATGTATACTTGACATGTGATGGATTGATGGATGATTGATTGATGGGATTGATGTGATTGATGTGACACATTGTAGAGATTTTCTTAGATTTCGCAACGCGCGGCGTTTCCTCGCACCGAACGTCGGTCTACAACTCTCGACCAGGGTATCGCCTCGGCGCGTGAGTCGCGACATTGGAACCGCGGCGATGGCACGGTCGCTATGGTACAGAGCTCGGGTCGAGTCGAAACAGGTTGACGTCATATGAATCAGGGTCGGGCATTAATATCGGTTAAGGGTCGAAGGTTGCCGAAATTGGACTGGTAAGACCGCGGAAGTCTATGGAACGGTACGGTCTAAGATACGGGTCTTACAAGGGGCCGACCAGATTTTGACATCAACATTTTTTGGTACCGTTTGTGGAAAGCTGACACTAAAAGCCAAGTTCTTGTTTCTCATCTTCTAAGTAATGACGAGGAAAAAGAAGGCTGCGGTTGTGGAACTGGAACGAAATGAACGAACTCGGTCATCATCACCACTTCACGCCGAGTCCGCGCCAGGGTCTTCCCAACATTCTCGCAATCGGTCGAGTAAATATCGCGACATGCAGAACGAAATCTAGGCCCTGCGTGACGAGATAAACAGAATGAAGTAGCAAAGGTAACCACCGCTACGTCCGATTCAAGAAAACCCTATTTTCAAGCCAGTTGGGTTATTCATGAAAACTCGCTCTGTGCCGAGGAGTATGAGACCTAAAGCTCCCCAGCAATCGAGGGCGTCACGTTCGGATCAAAATCCTCCTGCGACGCGTGCTGAAGGATCCGCGCGGAATAAAACTACTCGAGCCCCTACTACCATCCATTCAGCTACCTCCGCTCTGGCACCCACGGATCTTCGCCATCAATTAGAACGGAGGAAATAAAGAAGAACTCCGGAGATCGAGGATGCCCCCAAGGTCATCGCTGAAAATAAAGATCCTTGGGAGGCACGATTCGCGGAGCTCAACGACAAGTTCTTGACATTAGAGAAAAAACAGCAGCAATCGACGATTCCTGCTACGATCCAAGCGATGATGGAAGAGAACGAACCTCCCTTCACCTCTGCAATCATGGCTGATGTGATGCCACAGAGGTTTCGGATGCCTCCTGACATCTAGTATTCGGGATCTGGGGACCCATCCGAACATCTAGAGGCCTACCGATCGTGGATGCAAATCCAGACTGCAACGGACGCGATGATGTGAAGAGGATTTTCCATCACCTTTATAGGGTCCGCTCGAATTTGGTATTGTCAGCTCAATCCAAACTCTGTGGATTCTTTCACGGAATTAAGTCGACTATTCCTTACGCAGTTCATAAGTGGTAAGAGAAGTCGGAAACCCAACACTCACCTGCTCACTATCAAGAAAGCTCCGAAAGAATCGTTGAAAGACTACATTGCTCGTTTCAAAGAGGAGGCTTTGCAGGTTGAAGACTATGATGACAAGATGGCGCTTGCTGCCATTCTAAGTGGACTCAAGGAAGGGAAGTTCGCTTTCTTCGTCGGAAAGAATCCGCCAAAAATGTTAGCAGACTTCATGGCGAAAGCTCAGAAGTACACCAATGCCGAGGAGTTCACTAATGCTCTTAAAGGTACACAAGTAACTGACTCGACAAACAAAGAGAAGAGGCCTAGGAACGAAGACTCCCAGCCGAACGGTAAAGGGGCGGACGACCGCGCATCCTGCGATCGTCGACCGAGCCGAAGGCCAGAAGGGAAATTTCATTCTTATACTCCTCTTAATACATCTACCGAGCAAATCCTGCTAGATATCCAAGGATACAAGCTACTTAATTGGCCTGTCTGCATGAGGACTGACCCAGAGCATCGGGACAAGCAAAACTTCTGCTGCTTTCACCGGGACCATGGTCATAACACGGACGATTGCATGGACATAAAAGACAAGATTGAGTCCCTCATCCACAAGGGACATCTATGTCGATACACTAAAAAGAGAAGTCTATTCGGAGAGAGGAACGACTGCGAAAACAGCCAAATAACCCTCAAAAGAACTCACTAAAATTCGTACCATCTTCGGGGGCTCAGCTGGGGGAGGGGATTCAAACAGGGCTCGAAAAGCTCATTCCCGGAGATCCGAGCCGGAACACCATGTTCACATGGTGGAACGTCCCAGCAAGAAACTCTGAGTCACTCCATGTAGCCTGACTTTCACGGAAGATGACGCACGCGGGATCTAGCATCCGCACAATGACGCGCTAGTAGTCACAATGACCATAGCAAATCACAGGGCAGATCGCATTCTAGTCGACACCGGAAGTTCGGCCGATGTGATGTACTTCGAAGCGTTCGAAAAGATAAGAATTCAACGGTCCCGACTTCGACTCGTGATGACTCCCCTACACGGCTTCGCTGGAGAGAGAGTAATCTCCGAAGGAGCCATCTCCCTCCCAGTAACAGCGGGAGAAGGGCAGCATCAAGTTACACTTCTAGTGGACTTTTTGATTGTCAATGTTCCTTTTGTCCACAATGTGATCCTGGGCCGACCCTCCCTCAACGTGATGAGGGCGGTCGTCTCAACCTACCATTTGATGATGAAGTTCCTAGCTGAAGGTGGGATCAGTTATCTCCGAGGTGACCAACGTGAGGCCCGAAGGTGTTATGCGATAATAGTTAGAAAAGGATCGGGCAAGCAGACACTCGTCATAAATGCCTTGGATCCCCGAGCGCCGACAGGAAGCTCATCATTCGAAGATCTGAAAAAGGTCCCCCTCGATGAATCAGACCCGAGCAAAACTGTTCAGCTCGGGTCATCGTTGAATTTCGAGCAGAGGATCACTTTGTTGGCATTCTTGAAGCTGCACCGAGATGTCTTCGCATGGTCACACGCAGATATGCCAGAGATCTCTCCTGATGTGCTGGTTCATAGATTGAATGTGGACCCGGATCATAAGCCAGTAAAGTAAAAAAGAAGGTCATTCGATGCCGAACGATATGAAGCCATTACTGAGGAGGTCTCCGTCCTGCTCGATGCGGGTTTCATAGAAGAAGTATATTACCCTGACTGGATAGCGAATGTCGTGTTCGTTAGGAAATCCAATGGGAAGTGGCGGGTCTATGTAGACTACTCAGATCTGAATAAGGCATACCCTAAAGACAGCTTCCCGTTACCTCGGATCGATCAACTGGTGGACAGCACGGCCGGACATAAGCTACTCTCATTTTTGGACGCCTACTCCAGGTACAACCAGGTCGCTATGTGTCCTCCAGACAGGCAGAAGACTACCTTTATCACGGACAGAGGACTCTACTGTTATCGAGTCATGCCATTCGGCTTGAAAAATGTCGGGACAACATATCAGAGACTGGTAAATCAGATGTTCGCCAGACAGATTGGGCGCACCATGGAAGTATACGTCGACGATATGCTAGTGAAGAGTACCAGAGCCTCCGACCATCTTGCCGACCTCGGAAAAACATTCAACATCCTTCGAGAATACCAGATGAAATTGAATCCCGCTAAGTGTGCATTCAGAGTTGAGTCAGGAAAGTTTCTTAGTTTTCAAGTTAGTCAGCGAGGTATCAAGGCCATCCCGGATAAGATCAAGGCTCTCCTCGACATGAACTTACCTCGAACCATTAAGAAAATACAGTGTCTCACGGGAAGAGTGACAGCGCTGGGACGCTTCATATCCAGGGCTATAGACAAATGCCTTCCTTTCTTTCAGCAGCTAAAGGGTCACAAGAAGGTGGAGTGGACACCAGAATGCGAACAAGCCTTCCAGCAGTTGAAACAGTACTTGGGTTCGCCGCCTCTCTTATCTAAGCCTGAAGAAGGGGAGCCCTTGTTCCTCTACCTCACGATCTCAGCTTCAACTGTCAGCTCGGCCCTGATCAGAGAAGTCGGGAGCAAGCAATACCCATACTATGTGATCAAAGCCCTTGTACCGGCGGAAACAAGATACCAATCCTTGGAAAAACTGGCGCTCTGCCTCGTCGTCTCAGCTAGAAGATTGCGGCCGTACTTCCAGGCTCATTCCATAGTTGTGTTGACCGACTCTCCTCTGAAGCAGGTCCTCTAGAGACCCGAAGTTTTGGGTCGGATGACCAAATGGGCTGTTGAGCTAGGAGAGTTTGACATTCAATTTCACCCCAGGACAACAATCAAGGGTCAAGCTGTAGCCGACTTCATCACCGAGTTCACGACTCCGAGCGAAGAGCAAATCAGTAAGGAAGTCGAGATGACACCGCCCATCTTGTTGAACGGCCAAGAAGCAGTGCCGGATCCGGGATGGGTCCTCTATGTTGATGGGTCGTCCAACATCAAAGAAGCAGGGGCCGGTGTTGTCCTGGTTGCACCCGATTTAACGATAATTCAATACGCAATCAGACTTGGATTCAAAGCTTTTAACAACGAGATGGAATATGAAGTGTTGTTAGCTGGACTCTGGCTGGCAGCAAGCCTGGGTGTTCAGACTCTACAAGTCCTCTGCAATTCGCAGCTGGTGGTGAACCACATCTCTTCGGATTATAAAGCTAAA
Source organism: Magnolia kwangsiensis (assembly GCA_037074715.1). Taxonomy (NCBI): domain Eukaryota; kingdom Viridiplantae; phylum Streptophyta; class Magnoliopsida; order Magnoliales; family Magnoliaceae; genus Magnolia; species Magnolia kwangsiensis. Next base: position 1,335,130 of record CM073585.1, read on the forward strand.
GAAGTCAGAATGATCGCTTACCTTGAAGAGGCGAGGAAACTGATCAAAAAATTCTAGAGTTGCACCATCCAGCAGATCCCTGGAACCGAGAACTCATGGGTCGATGCCTTAGCAAGACTCGCCTCGGCCTCTGAAGGAAAGATCCCGCTTTTTTTTCCCGTCGAATTCATTGAGCATCCGAGCATTGGCCAGTCGGAGAAGGTCAATCCTGTTCAGTCCATTCCGAGTTGGATGGATTTGATTTTTAATTATCTATCATCCGGCGAAATCCCCTCGGACAAGCTAGAGGCGAGGCGACTTAGGGTCAGGGCGGCCCGGTACATCATATTGGACGGAGTGTTGTATAAGAAGGGGCATTCCCAGCCTTACCTTAGATGCCTCCGACCGGATGAGGCCGACTACATGATTCGGGAGATTCACGAGAGAATCTGTGGAAACCACTCTGGCACTCGAGCCCTAACCATGAAGATACTTCTTCAAGGGTATTTCTAGCCAACTCTTAAACAGGACTCGAAGAATTTTGTTCGAAAGTGCGATAAATGTCAACGTTTTGTATCCGTGTTGAGGCAACCAGCAGAAGAGATGACTCCCATGAGCGGGTCGTGGCCGTTCGCCCAATGAGGGATCGACATCATTGGTCTTTTACCCACAGGGAAGGGACAAGTGAAGTTTGTCATAATTGCGGTCGACTACTTCACTAAGTGGGTCGAGGCCGAGCCTGTTGAGAAGATCATCGAGCAAAGAGTGATCAATTTTGTGTAGAAAAATATCATCTGTCGATTCGGAATACCACGAACCATCGTATCTGATAACGGCTGATAATTCGATAATGACAAGTTCCGTGGTATGTGTCAAGGACTTGACATCATGGATGCTTATTCATCGCCTCAGCACCCGCAGTCAAATGGACAGGTAGAAGCGGTCAACAAGATTATCAAATACCATCTCAAAACAAAGCTAGAAAAGGCAAAGGGTAACTGGGTCGAGGAGCTCCCCTTCGTCCTTTGGGTTTACAAGACCACAACCCAACCTCAACGGGTCAAACCCCATTTTTATTATCCTACGGCTCGGATGCAATGGTGCTAGTAGAAATTGGACTCCCTACGGCACAAGTGAGGAACTTCGAAGAGAATCGAAATTCTGAACAGATCGCCGCTAATCTGGATTTACTTGAGGAAGTCAGAGATATTTCCAAGCTTCGAGTAGCGGTTCAACATCAACAAGTCGTCTGTTTCTACAACTCGAAGGTCAAAATCAGGTGTTTCCATCCTGGGGACTTAGTCTTCCGTCGGGTTTTCCAAAACACAGCCGAATCGGGAGGAGGAGCACTCGGACCTAACTGGGAATGACCATATCGCGTGGTCAGATCTGCTAAACTGGGCTCGTATCACTTGAAAAACTTCGAAGGCCGTCAGCTCCCTCATCCTTGGAATGCTGAGCACCTGAAGATCTACTACCCATGATAAATTAGCCTTTAAGGCTCCTAATAAAGTGTACGTCTCCGAGCGATTAGCCTTTAAGGCTTTTAATAAAAGTTTCAATTCTACTTCACGAATGTCTACTCAATTGCCTTATCGATACGAGCACGAACTTAATGGTCCGATTCCTTTGAGAAGGGGTCGGAACTTAATAGGTTCAATGAGGCATTCCCTTAAGAGGGAGAAAGTCCAATAATGACCCGACTCTCCAATGGAGAACTCAGCTCATCATACGACAGAATGAAAGGTCTCCGCCGAACAAGCGACGAGCCGAGTACCCTAAAAGATCGGACTCAACTGAGACTTGAGCCGAAGGGGCTCGGAGAGCCAATTTAACGATAATGGAAGGGCCTGACCTGTAAAGAGGTCGGCTCGGCAACATCCCAGAACAAGTCAACACAATAACAAACCCTTAAATACCATAGAAAAGTTTCTCATTCAGTAAATCTCCCTCGGAGGGGCAAAAAATACATCAACAGTTAAAAAAATAATAAAAAAAAGGTCTTCACGGGGGAGGAGGCACTTGAGCGTCGGGGGCTTGATTCGAGCGGGCGACTTCGACAGGGGCGTCTTCAAGGTCCTCAGGTAGAAGAGGATCAAGATTGAGGTCTGGGTATAAACTCAGGACTGCCTCGATACAAGCATCGAAACTGCGGTTGTAAAATGTCGCAGCTTCGACATCCCTCTCCTTGGAGGTCTTGAAATCCTCAATCGCGGCGGAAACTGCTGCTGCCAGAGAAGCCTCATCCTTGATCGTTGAGCCTCCACAGCCTGAGCGATGGCTCGGATCAGCTCTTCAGCCGCCTCAGCCTTGGTGCGTTCCAAGGCCTCACCCAGCCGAGTGGTCTCCACAGCCAAGGAATCCGCGTGAGCTCTGGTGCGGGTCAGCTCGGCGGTCGCCTCTTCGCTGCTGGCTTTGAGGTTTTCCGCGCTCTCCTGCAGCAGCAACTCCCTGGCCTCTAGGTCGACCACAACCCCCTACAGCCGACTCCCTCTGGCCCTCTCGTCCGAAAGCTGCCGACGCAGCTCACTCGGCTCGGACCTCAAGAGGGTGGATTCATCTCGTAAGGCCACCATCTCAGCTTTAAGGGCCTTGAGCTCAATCTCCCTCCTCTGATGCTCCTGGGCTCTCTCTCGAACCAAAAGTAACTTCGGGACGGCCTGAATAGAAAATGAGAATCAGTATATAAGAAAACGTATACAATGGTAATACGAAGGAAAGAGAGGATCCTCTCGGAGACGTACCGTGTAATACACGGCAGCTAAGTCGTTCAGAAAGGAGCCGTCCTACCTGTCGAGATTTCGAGCTATGTCCTCCTTAGGGGCATGCTTGGCGGCCCACGAAGCCAAGCAGGCCATGTGGTAGCTTGGCTCAAACCTCCCATCTCTCGTCCCCACCTGGGGCGAGACCACAGCCTCCTCAGTCCCTACCCTATTACCGGCTGAGTTCTGACCCTCGGTGCGAACATTTGGGGCGCGAGAAGGAACAGAGCTCGGAACGACTGGAGTGCCAGCCATGGTCGTTCAGGCAAGCACTGGGGGAGGAGCTACCACCAGGCCCCTAGTTGAACCGGAAAGCACCAGAAGCGGAGCCGACGGAGGAGCCATGACTGCCCTAGGGAGCACCGGGGCCAAAGCTACACCTGACGTTTGTGGGTGAGTAAGCACTGCGAGAGTCGAGCCGGTGAGCCTCGGAGCGGGGGCTACAGAAATCGGCGCCGCAGTAGATTTCCCTTCACGAGGGAGAACCTACTTCTTCTGAGTGATCTTCACCCGGGGGGCATCCTTCAACAACTCCGCCGCTGTCGGAGCCGCCTTCCTCTTCCAAATGCCAGACGCCTCGGCCATGTCTGCGAGAGAAATGACTGTGTCAGCGACTAAGTAGGCGAAATTGGGCTCATCAGAAAGATTGGGGGCAACTTACTAAAGGACGTGGGCAAGGGCTGTGACTTGTAAAGCCCAGACCAATGAAGATTGTCCGCCGTAATCAGGTCCGTCCAGGAGCGAAGCCCCTCTGACCACACCCTAGCCTTCGCAATGCGGTTCTTCTGAGCCTGGTCGAGGAGTGGCAGTCCCTTCGGGAAAGCTACAAAATGAAACGGAGAGCTTTACTTCAATTGAAACAAATAGAAACAAAGGCAGTAATACAGATACTGGTTAAAGTCTGACCTGATTTTATGAAGCGGGTCGGAACCCGTGTTGTTAAGGTTCCAAGCTCAGCTGCGGGCGCCTCCCATTCGCCTGCCGCTTAGAACCATTTATTTTTTCAGTCCTTATTGGAGGATGGCAGGTTCATCACCAGTCTAGACCCCTTGCTGTCTTAGGTCGTGAATTAGTACCATGGGTCGTTGTTGTCGTGCTTGACCAGGTACAGGCTCATCAGCTCTTCCGGAGTTAGATCAGGGTTCCCGACTTATCGCCAGATGATGAAGGTTGAGATCAGCACCTTCCAGGCGTTGGGAGTGAATTGCCCCGGAGCTAGACCGAGGTAGGCCGCAACCTTCCGAACGAAGGGGTGAAGTGGGAACCGAAGCCCGCACTGCAATGCACAGAGAAAGATTGCAATATCTCCCTTAGCAGGAGCACCAACCGTATCCGTAGGCCCAGGGGCCCTTATCTGAACGGAGTTCGAAATTTGAAACTCCGAACGGATCCAATGTATCTGAGATTTCGACAAAATGGAACCTTCTGAGACTACTTTCGCGGTGCATCCACTCGGGGACATTTCAGTGGCCTTAGCAGTGCCGACTTGGTGGGCTCGGGCGACCTTTTTTTTGTTAGGCTACTTGGTCTTAGCACTCGTGCCCCTTTGTCTCCAAGACAGGGGGTATCATGGTACGGTTTCGAAGGGACCTTCGGAAGCCCCACTTCCTTTTTCAGAACTCTCCGTCTCGGAGTCCTCAGCGTACTTGCGCACCATTTCGAGATCGGAAGACATTATGAAAAGAAGGATGAAGATCAACGGAGGGGACTCATCGGACGACTACCGAAAATCGTCTTCTACCAGAAAAGGGTGATCAGTCGGAATCGCCTACTGAAAACTTCAAATTCGAACGGAATCGCCTTGTCGAAAATCGCCTCCTTCGGTATGCTCTCAAGATTCACAATGCAAAGTAACAGAGAAAATTTGAGGATCCCTTATATAGGCTACGAAGGATCTCTGCATTAATGACAAGCTATAACAGCCGCAGTCGAATCGGCATGAGCCGATCTTCAAGCACACGTGGCCATGCCTCGTTGGGGGAATACTCAACCGACGGTATGGCTCTGACATCGGACAGCGTGCTTCGATATGCGAAGCGACGCCAGAGCAGTGGGAGCCATCACGTACATGCCTCCTCAGACCTGCGTGGCAACCCCTCATAGGCCGGAAGGATATTCGGAATTTTAACCGTCGCCACGCGTCGACCAAAGCGACTCGCACGCGCGTAATCTTAAGATTTGACGTTTTGAATTCAAAATTCGTCATCATTGCAGTATGGGCAGGAGATCTCTTACATGAGTAGTCTCCAAGTCTGCAAGCAGACTCGAAGAGTACGGGGCTTCTTTTATGAGGAGATCCGAGCCCACGACAAAACGCTAGTCCGAGCGCCGGTCTGAGCCGACTCACTGACATGACGTCCGAGGCACGACCCGTCCGACCTGATTCGAGCATCACGTGACAATAACGAGGATTTTTCGGCTGAGGTGAAGCTCGGAACGGTTCTAATACTCCGATCAGATAACCTATTATTTGCTAACCGCAGTATGCTTGACACCACTAGCCTTGCCGACCACAATGGATCCGAACTAACGAGTCGGGCCGGATACCGCTCGACTTAGACCACATCTTTTACTCCATGGTTGGATGAGCCGAGCCGAGTAGACGTTTAATAGCATACGCCAAATGCGAAAGTTGCCATAACTGGTCGTGGTCGGTAACTTCGTTCGCAGATACGCACTACTCGTCTGATACGCTGCGTGATCAGCAGATTGCAGGCAGTAACTCCATGATCCGAGAATCCCCTTGATCGTACAGAGATTATTGGATCCACACCATTCCACAGGAAAGTATAAATAGTACACAGCACCATGTCTACAAGTACACAATAGCAAGTGCTCTCTCCTCTACTCTCTACTTAGACCTCGATTTCCCTGACCTGACTTAGGCATCGGAGGGTCCCCCGACTTAGCCAGGGTCACCTTTGTCTGTTCTCTTGGTGCAGGTTCCAGAGGTGGTACGCTGAAGTGAGGAAGACATGGAGGAGGGGCCGACCAGATTTTGAAATCAACAATATTAATATTAAATATATATATAACATATATATTTAAATTTTAAAAAAAAGAAGTTAAAACTTAAAAGTTTTTACTAAAAAATCCTACCCGACCCTACCCATCCCCATTCTCTCTTTTTCTTTCCCTTACCCTACCGAGGTAAACTCGACTCAACTCGAACCACTAGCTCGACTCGAAAGCTTTGGCACACAAGCCAAGCTTCAATGTTGAGCTTGAGGGCAAGCTCGAACTTGAGTATAGCATGGACGAGTCAAGCCAAGCTCGGCCTACCTCGACTCGACTTGGCTCGATGTACAGCCCTAGTCCTGGGTAAGGCCGAGACCACACCTAATCTGTTATCTTTTCTGACATGCTTAAGAATTTTTTTTTAAAAAAAAATGTACATGGAAGAGTTTGTTAGAAACTAATGACAAGAAAAAGTACAATTATACATAAATTAAAGAAAATACTTAAAAAATAATTTCATTTAAGAAAAATAGAGTGGATGCATATGTAGAAAAATAATATTTTGAAAAATAATGTTATTTGAGCACTCCTACAAAACTTAAGGCATATAATATTAAAAAAAAAGCGCTACGATATTTATACAATATTGAGATGGAGAGCTGATTGCGTTCCGAGGAACTCAGCGGGCTATAGCCTATGCAGCGTATTGAGTAAAGTGTGGCACCCACGGGTGATGTTTGTATCTCATCCACGCCGTCCATCTGTTTTATCAGCATATTTTAGGAAATAATCTCAAAATTGAAGTATATTCAAAGCTCAAGTGGACCACACCACAAGAAACAACAGGGATAATGATATCCGCCATTGAAACCCATGTTTATTTGTCATCCAACCTGTTCATAAGGTCACCTAGACCTAAATGAAGGGACGACACAAATATAAGCTTGATCCAAAACTTCTGTGGCCCCATGAAATTTTCAGCGGCAGGCATTCACTTCTCAGGTTTATGCAGCCATTGATCTGACAGGCTCATCACGGACCTACCATGGCCCCCCCAAATCTCCAAAATTGGATGATACTGGCCATTGATTCCTTGGCATTCCCTCAATTAAATGCGGCTTGTTGGTGCATTTTTTTTTTTTATTAATTAAGATTTTTTATTTTTTTATTTTTAATCTGGCCAAGCTATGGATTAGATAATTAGGATTGCTTGAAAAGAAAGATCCTTTACAACCACAAGAAATCAATGATGGACCCAACTAATGGATGGCTCGGATTAATTTGATTGGACTTATTTTATATAAACAATCTTGACCATTCATTTTATAGGCTATTGATCTGATGGTTAGAATCATCATGTCGACTTAATTTTTTTTCCCGTAGTACTAGGTGATATCTTTGATGAACTGGACGGTCCATATCGATGGATTGGACAATCCAAGTGTCCTGATGCAACTAGGAGTACCGTATCATTTCTCAATCACTCATCGATACAAGCGGCTATATGCTAACTTATCATGCGATCCAACTTCCCTGCCAACGTGCCACTTCCTATATGACATCTGACCGTTGAAAACAGTGGGTCCCACTAGGATGATCATATGAACAAAATTCGGGTGGGTCAACTCATCATATAGGTGGTCTCTGAAAGTTTTGGATCATACAGGAAACAAAGGCAACTGATTATTAAAAACTTCCTGTGGTTTCTAAAAGTTTTGGATCAAGCTGATATTTGTTCTTTCTCTTCATCCATTTCTGAGTGACCTTATCAAGGGTTTAGATGGTAGATAAACATTACTGTGGGCCCTAGGAAGTTTTCAATGGTGACCATTCAATTACCAGTATTTCCTATGGTGTGGTCTACTTGAGATTAAGACCCCCTGTGATTTTGGGTTCATGTTCTAAAATGAGTTGGAAAAACGGATGGACGGTATGGATATACAATACATACACCAAGGTTAGCCCTACGGTTAAGATCGCACCGTCTTCAGTGAGGCCAGGTCAGCACCTAATCCTCTCCCATTTGCGTAGATGTCGTTATCGGTATGAGAATCTCTGTAGAAATTCATAATTATAAACACCTCCCTTCAAAGTTCTAAAAATAGTAAAAACCACTCCTTTGGTTTGGATTATTGCAATACCTCATGCCTCCTAGTATACGCACCAAATGACAAACATACCCTCATCTATGTAATACGTTTTACCCTCATGTGGGGCCCACTGCTATGTATAAATGGCATCCAATCCGTCCATAAGTTTATCTCTACCAAAATATTCAATGCCCTAAAATGTAAACTAACCTATGGTTAGATCAGCCTAATATCTTGGTAGGGACGCGACTTTGGTGGATCCCTGTGATGTATGTTCCTTACATCCACGCCTTTTATTAATATAACAAAGATTGATGGATTTAAAAATTAAATTTTAAAAATGCTAATTTTATTAATGTATATTTGATGCTTAGTATAACAAAATAAACTAAAGATAAATACATACAATTGGTTATGTGGGCAAACAATCAACGTTGGATGGTCAACAAAATGTAACCAATGGTTTAATTTTTCAAATAAGAACTTTGTTAATCGGGGATCCAATGACAATAGGTCATGAATATCTATGTTACTTTTAGGCTTACTATGGCTTTAGTGATCTAAGCTAACCTAAATCTCATATGTTTTGTAATGTAACTAAACAAATGTAGATGAGCTAAAATTAAGATAAAAGCCGCATTGCATTGTGTAGGTTGATTGTGTTTCGTGTAGGCATGCAACTCTTGATCTCCTTCTCCTTTTTCAGCTTTGAGAGGTGGTGAAACTCTCATCAGTTTCGTTACTAATCCAATATCTTCGACACTCGGTTGTTCTTTTATCATTCTAGACATGATTAAAGAAATCTTTAAGAGGTCAGAAACTATTTCCAAATCTCTTGCTAGTATGACTGCAGAGATTCATTGATTTTATAAGATGAGACTTGTTGGAATCAAATCAATTACTCCGATATGATTTGATAATAATCCACTTCTCAAATCTTCATAATCACTGTGCTATCACTGATCCTCTCTAAAAAGATGTTCATTTTTGAAAGGATTGTGTGAGATGACCTTGCTCAATATATTCGAATTTGCAGTAATATTCTTGTCAGTGAGTTTTTTCAAGCCTTGACAAGCTCAGGCTCAATTATATGTGATACACATATTAAGGTTATGTCAGTAAGTGTAGTGTTTTATCAAAGGACCTATATCAGGACTTTGCACTATTTTACCTTCAGTAAGTGACTTCAAATGAGATAATAAAAATATTTTTCATATTTCAGTAAGATTTTATCCATCAAAGTGTCATATTATCAACACGTGGCGGCATTTCATTAGTACAAGTGGTTGCTCTAAAAATGAGTGGAAACACAGAGCTTGGGTAAAGCAATGAAATGTGAAAGAGGGGTGAGGATATACCCACCCTTGAATTCGACAGGGGCCCACCCAAGTCGCAAAAATGGTTGAATATTGTCATGAGCCTTCATAAGGACTGGATTAAAGGTCTGAAGATTACAGCGGGTCCCACACGCTAATCAATAACGGTGGGTTTCCCTCTCAAAATATGTTCCTGTGCTGTGGCCCATCTGATGATTATGAGTTTTGGGTTGTGGAGAGTTTCTGAGCTGATGAATCTTATGGACGGTTTGGATTCCGTGAACGCATTAGTGGACCCCAGTCCCCACGTGTGACCAGTACCAGCTCCACAACATCCAAAACAGAAAGGAGGTATTTACAATTTCAGAAAAATTAAGGGGAGGTATTCGCAATTACTCCACTTTAGAAATCGCGAATTAGACGCCTTTGGGTCTTCGTCTCTCAGAAAGCAGCAGCTCTCCAGTGACTAGAGAGAGAGAGAGACGGAGAGGTCTGAAAACCGGAGAAAAAGCAGAGAGAGAGAGAGAGAGAGAGAGAGAGAGAGAGATGAAGGTGAAAGGGAAGAGATTTGAAGGGAAGGTAGCGATCGTAACAGCATCTACGCAAGGTATCGGTTTCGGCATTGCCGAGCGTATCGGATCGGAAGGCGCTTCCGTTGTTATCTCCTCTCGCAAGCAGGTTCTCTCTCTCATAGTGACAAATATCGTTATCGGCAATTTCTCGGGAGATTTTTAATTTTTGGAGGTTTTTCTCGGGACATTATCGGGAAAACCTTGCCAAAAAAAAGAGCTTTTTACTATATTTCGATTTAATCTCGCTATATATTTAAAAATATTTTTGCGAAAATTTCGCGATATTATCGTCTCTCTCTCAGGCTCTAGTTCCTCTGATTTGCAGAAGAACGTCGATGAGGCTGTTGGCAAGCTCGGTTCTCAAGGGATCGACGCCATTGGGGTCGTCTGCCACGTGTCAAACGCGGAGCAGAGGAAGAATCTCATCGAAAAGACCTTGCAGGTAAATGGCATTGAAGATTCCCTTTGTTCTTGATCGGAATATCAATAAGAATGTAGATTTGTAGTTGGAACTGTTTCTTCTGCGTTTGGAATGAGAAGTATTCAGTTTAGTCGAGAGGAGAATGGCAAAAAATTCAATGCCTTTTACTTGCATTTGTTGTAAGGAAGTATCCCTAGGATTGAATTCACATGCCGTTTCCACTACAATTTTGAAAGTAAACGTAATCGCAATTTGGTGCCCAAACATCAATCTCAATGTTAAACAAAGAAATTGCAGTTTGGGATTTTTTTATTATTATTTATTCTACTGGACCATAAATAACTCAATTCAATTTGTTAGTGCATCCAAACACACCCTTTGAGAATTATATGCTTCCTTTGAGTCCTTGGTTTGTACAGGTGGGTGGGACTTTTTGATCTGGACCGTTGATCTGATAGGGCCATGGCGGAAAGATAATGTCTCGGACAATTTAAACCTCCAATTTGGTGGTCTTGAAAATCAGAAGTGAAGGAAAATTACGCTATTAGTCCACATTCGACGGAAAATCCAAAAGGGGGTGGGGCTCACTATATCATCATTCTGCAGGGATCTTGAAAATCTAGGGATTTTTTGTTTGTTTGTTATTTCCACCCATCATAGGCGGGTGGGGCTCACTAGTTCATCATTCTGAATCTTTGAACCATGGCCCCACTTGTACAGTATTAGGAGTGATGCAGGACGGTTTAGACTAGAATGCATGTGTGAGTACAGAAATTATCCAGCGAAATAAACTAAGCAAATCAATTGGAATATTCACATTCTACATCGTAGTAAAGATAATAACAGAGGAAACATGCAATGGTTGTAGACTATCATCACAATCGGTACCATATTCAAATCATGCATGGATTGGGATCTGGCAAGGGGACCTCCCGATCTTGCATGGTTTCAATCCAACAATCAATGCAGCTTCTCTAGTCCAGGAAATCAAAGGATTTCTGGAATAGGGGCGGCTGAAAAATCTGAGAGAGGGTTGAGATCAATTATCAGATTTTCAGGGTCAATAGCAATAAAAAAATTATTAGGCATAAAAAGAGAAGAAGAAGGTTGGAAGGCTAGAAATAGAATTTAGAAGAAGAGAAGAGATTAGGGGAAGAGAAGAACTTACCACAAAGAAAAAGGGGAAGGAGGCACCAAGCTTTCATTAAAAAAATTATTAGGTTTAGGGTAGAAAGCACCATATTTATAAAATTCGGATTTAAAAGAAAATGAATAAACTACTCCTATAACAAAAGAAAAAAAAAAAAAAAAAACCATGTAAAACAAAACTTTCTAAATTTTATTTTTAAAAAAAAAAATAAAATCATGCATAACAGATTAGTCTTCTAACTCATCCTACACGTGTGCCCTCTTAATGTGAGGCATTCAATTAATCCAGGGATGTGTTAGGTCTTCTAAATCCTCATTGGTTGTGCCACGAACCATCTACGAGCCATGAAGATGTATTCGTCGGCCACCTTGTCTTTAATAAACTTTGAAGGGTCTGATGTGCTCATCAAGGAGCATCTAATTTTGTATATATAATTGGGTCAAGGGGCATGTGATTATCTTTTGAATCAGATTATCTAGTGCATAAATGACGTTGAAAGGAAAAATAAAAATAAAAAATATCTTGATATTGTGCATATTGCAGAAATATGGGCATATAGATGTAATTGTGTGCAATGCGGCTGTGAATCCAACTACAGATGCCATCTTGGAAATGAAAGAATCCGTCTTAGATAAACTATGGGAAGTCAACATCAAGACCTCTATCCTACTCTTGCAGGTATGATTTGAACAAGTTCGTGTCAAAGTTGAATGATATTTTACCTGAATGATTCTCACCACATTGCCATCGCAGGCTGCTGCCCCGCACTTGCGGGAGGGATCATCAGTTGTTTTTATTTCCTCGATAGCAGCATACCAACCACCAGCATCGACGGCCATGTATGGAGTCACCAAAACAGCTCTTCTCGGGCTTACCAAGGTGCTTTCTTGAACCTGTGTTTATGCATGATGTGGACCTTTATACTGATTAAAGAGAGAATATGTATGCAAAAAGAAGAACTACCAGAGCAATTTAGTGGTTAGATTTAGAATCTCCACTCCAAGCATCAGAGGCATTCTAGTGATTCCAACTGTAGCTAAATGAAGCTGCAGTATCATTGTCTTCCTTGTCAATGTGATATGTGTAAACCTCAGGTGGAGTGGGAAGCTTCTAGCCAAGGTATTTGGTAACTGTAACGGCCAAGGTATTCAGTAACTGTAACGGCTGGCCATATGACCATCATGGTATGGCTCAAAACAGCCATTATGGCCTCCTGTAACGGCTGGCCATATGGCATAATGGGTCTCACTGTTACTGCTACAGCAGTTGTGTGACCGTTTTTTAATACCTTAGTTCTAGCTGCGTCTCCAGCAAGTGCGTAGCATCGTTCTTTCCAAACTCTCTAGGTTTTTTCGTGGGAATGTTCGCTAGAGATTTAGGCCCGATGATTATGGGCTTGCAAAACCAACATCTATTAGACCTGTAATATAAGTAGGCAATCACGGACTCCATGTGAAATGAGAGGTCAATGAAGAAACTCGAAACTCATCTAATTTATAGGCAATGCAACTTATACTGAAAAATAAATAAATAAATAAAAAGCAAATGGGCAATGCAGAAGAAGATGACCCACTGAAAAGCTGGCAATGTTATAAGATGAACCATGGGTCCCTGCTCATGGTTCAGTGGTAGACAGTATGCATTTCAACATTGAGGTCATGGGTTCAAGTGCCCATGGGGTGTGTGTGGGTGTGGCAAGGTGTTCCGTTGTGGTATCGGTGGGCGTAACGGTGCCCACAGTTACTGATACGTATATGCCCTGTATCGGCCGATACGGGTGTGCAACGGTGGAAAAAAAAAAAAAAAAGGTAAAAAAATTATGGAAAAATATACATTAAATCCGGAATATTCTAAATATTCCAAATATGCATTCTTTTATAATTTGAAACATGTTTATAGTGGTGTAACGGTCCACGTCATGGATAGCATTTTGATTTTGTATGAATGGCCTTCCAGTACGATTGTGACAACAGTCCATTGGGAATGACCACATTGATCCCCAACTTGCTTGGGTCTTAAATCAAGTCAGATTGTGGAGACCAATATGACTCATCTGAAATAGGGTGAGTCGGGACTCTTACTAGATATGTTTGGGATTATTACAAAAAAATTAAAATAAAAAAGAAGGAAATTTTAGAAGAAAAAATCACAAACTGTGCTGCACTTTTGGCGGCAAAGTTCATGATCTTATCCTCTGGTACAAATTGTGATGCTCTTTTGGCAATAGAAGTTCATGATCAATTCTCTTGTATGAATGTCTCTTCTTCTTTTTTTTTCTCTTTTTGACCCCTTGGAAAGAATGCTTACCGTGTTTGTTTACAGGCTCTTGCAACTGAGATGAGCCCAAAAACCCGAGTAAATTGTGTTGCTCCTGGATTCGTTCCCACCCACTTTGCTGATTTCCTCTCAAGAAATGAAGTTGTTGTAAGTAATCTATTGCACTCTGTGTGTGTTAGGTGTCTTGCTTTTGGGACTTGAATTTTCTTCAAGACTACGGGTCTTCTGAAACAAGAGGGGTTTTGAGTCAAGCAGCAAGTTTTAGAAATCTCTCTGTTATGTGTCTACTTTTGGGGCTGGAATCATCTTCAAGAGTATGGGTCTAAAACAAGAGGTGTTTTGAGTCATGAAGCAAGTTTTAGAAAACTATAGTTTACTGAAATTTTCAAATGGGATGTTGCTCAGAGGAATGCCATCGAGGAGAGAACTTTACTCAAGAGGCTGGGGACTGCAGGGGACATGGCAGCAGCTGTTGCCTTTCTGGCATCTGATGATGCTGCTTACATAACAGGAGAAACTCTGGTGGTGGCAGGAGGGATTCCTTCAAGACTCTAAAATGTTTCTTTGTTTCCCATTTTAGTTGGAAGGTCACGAAGATTGTAAATGATGACCATCCACTATCTTCATTGTGTATGTATGTGTGTCTATGTGTGTGTGTGTGTGTGTGTGTGTGTGTGTGTCAAACTCAACAAACTGGAAAATGCGGCACCCTTATTGTCTGTAATAGATATTTTAGCAATTTTAATAATTTTCCGTCCAATCATTGTTCCCTCCCATTCCAAAATGTGCACCCATCTGTACTAATTTTAAGGGAATAGGATTGCGTACTGAGACGCTTTTATGGTACTGAGTAAACTCAGTTGGGCGTACTATGAATGTATGTGGGTTATCCACGCCATCCATCCGTTTTTCCATATCATTTTAGTTGAGTCCAAAATAGGAGTATGTCCAAGGCTCAAGTGGACCACACCAAAGGAAACAGTGAGAATAATGACTTCAACCGTTGAAAACTTTCTAGGGCCCACAGTGATATTTATTTGTCATCCAACCTGTTTATAAGATCACATAGACATGGATGAAGGGAAAACTCAAATATTAACTTGATCCAAAACTTCTGTGGGCCTCCAGAAATTTTCAACGTAGAATTTCAATTCACACTGTTTCCCGTGGTAAGGTCCACTTGAGATTTGGATATATTTCATTTTTAGGAACAAGCCATAAAATTATCTGTTAAAATGGATGGACAGAGTAGATAAAATATGTAAATCACGGTGGACCCCACAGAGTTTACTCAGTACGCAATCCGCCTCCAATTTTAAGGGGTTGGCACTTGACCATTACAAAGACAGATCTTGGAAGAGTATGACAAAACCAACATCAACCATAGCAGTTAATGTGTGGTGGTGAGCTCCAAATCCAGATCGTCGGTGGTGATTGCATTTGTTGTCTGCCTCCTTTAAATGATAGTGAATCTTGTTCTGCCGGTTATGCTTCTGTGCATAGTTCAAACACCCGTACACTCAACTTGAGGTTGTCCTGAGGAATTCACTTGATATTTAATAATTAATTAATAAGAATATTTTAGTATCAATGGAAGACAAAATTTGAATGTAAGATCTCAAATGAATTGTCTTTATAAAATTAAATAAATAAATAATCGTACCTATAAATTTATATGGAGTTCTTATGAAATCTTAGCTAAGATTTTGGGTGGTTCTAGCTAACATCATCTTTTAAGTGTAAGATGCATTTGTAGTCGGAAGACATGTTGTTGGTAAGTGCTTTAGTTGCTCATGAATGCATTGATTCCCACCACATGTAAGGAAAAAAGATTACTATATGCAAGCTTGAAAGAGAGTATGCAACCTTGTGGATTGGGTTTTCTTGATTAAATGTTGGAATGATTAGGATGCAAGCTGAAATGGAGGAAGTAGATTTAAGAGCATATCCAGTCAACCAAGTTCTCAATTTTGGTCAATAGGTCTTCTAAAATTCTTTGAGAGATCTCTGGCAGGGGGATCCATTTTCACCACTTTCGTTCGTGGTTACAGTAGAAGTGCTTAGTAAGATGTTGGAAAGAGGGGCATTTAGTGGTCTTATTTCCGGGTTCAAGATGGAAAATGCAGAGTTTCAAGTCTCTCCTCCAATTCACCGATGATACTATTCTGTTTCCAATGCAAGGTTATGCAAGGTATTCAAATCTCTGAAGGGCATTTGGATGCCTGTTAATGGGACTAACTGTAAATGATTTATAGGTAAATGGCTTACAGTCTGTGTTTTGGATGCTGAAAATCATTTTCAACTCTTAGCCCCATTTGATTTACAGGCAAAAAGCTGTGATTTCATTTACATGCTCTCTATTTACAGCCTAATGGCTACAAATGGAAAAATTGGCTTTCCATTTACAGGATAAATAATTTACAAGCTATCCAAACACCAACAATCATTTACAGGCTACAGCTTACAGCCAAACATGATAGGGTATAAATGATAAACACCTGTAAATCATTTATCACTTAAACCATTTAATTGTATCCAAACGATCCCTAAAGAGGAGGTGGATAGGATGGTGGAGGTTTTTGGGTGTCACGTTTGTTCTTTTCCTTGCATCTTTGGGACAATAATTGAAAGTTTAATAGGAAACTATTAAGGTGGAGAAGTTGACATCTTTCATTTGTTGGAAGATCAACATTAATAAAAGTAATGTTTGAACTGAGGCATAACCCAAAAATCACACTAATTGGACGAATTGTATGTATTACAATCGATGGACATTTGATTGTTGAATTTGATCTGTTCACCCATTTTCTTTTCAACATCCTTCTGATGGCCTATAGTCACACCAATCTCCTTTTCATCATCTGATCAGTGTGATTCTTGGACCATACGGTGCTGGTGCCGATTCAGGCAGTTTGGCTTGGGTTACACACCCCCTTGCACTTGGATAGTTCCCATCATCAACTTGGAAAACTCATTCCAATCAAATTTCGTTCAGGAGGGAGGAAAGCTCTACCCAGCAACCACCCCATCAAAGACTCTAAAAAGATCAAATCAACAATACTTCGGACAGAAGTCTTTGACACCCAAGTCTTATTTACATTATTAATATGAGGTTGAGTTCCCTGCTTGCCCCAAGTTTTTTACATATGGGGTCCATGGTTGATTTATCCAAGCCATTGATCTGACAGACCCAAACTGGCTTGGCCGGAATCAACAGGCCAGGGCTGAATCTGCCCAAGTAAAACCAGATCTTGAGTCAGGCCTGACTTGGGGTATTGAACCGGATTGGGTCCAAGGATGGCTGAATAAGAGTCAAAAACACACTGCTCCCACCAGAGCACGTCAAAGATATAATTGACTGTGTTTTGGTTTCATTTCTGAAGCAGCAGCCATGAATCCTATCCTACCCCCACCTGATACCACTATTCATTAATCTAAACAATTTAAGGACATTGCAAATGGAAGGTCTGATTTCAAAAGCAATTCAGCCCACACCAAAGTCTCCCAACATAACATTCCATTCAACACAACCATATATAGGCTCCCAAAACCATTTGCAGTAGCTGTGGATTATCCTCCAAAAGCAATATAAAAAAAAAAAAAAAAATTTTAAAAATATCCCTGAAATTCTCAAGGTGCCTTCTGATACTGAACCATCTAAACAGAAGCCAAGCTTTCACAGTCAAAGTCAACATCAACAGAATTTGCACGTATTCACAAAACCCATAACCAGAAGGTGGCAATCACTGTAAATAGACACTCCTTTGAAGCAACCAAAAAAAAAAAGAACAAAAGTATCTATATGCACTTACCAACAAACAAATCAGCTACAGAAAGCAAAGAGGAACCCATTTTGGCATCTTCGCATCTTTACATCAGCCATACTAAAAATGCACATGCTAACACAATACAACATCTCCTAAAGCTGCAACTATCTCCAGTCGGAACTCATACGTGTATATCATCATCCTCACTTATTATGTCAATCTTCCTAGGCTTCCTTCCTGCTCTCAAATTCAAAATGCCCAATTTTTACATTCAACTAAAACTGAAATAGGAGACCGAGGGAGAGCGGAGAAAGTGTGATATTATCCCCAATATTTACACAGGAATGACATCAGCACTCTCACTTTCATCGCACATCAAAACAAGGCCTTCGATGTATGCGGGTAGGAGGCAGCTCAACCACTGACAGCCAGTTGAGACTGGCTCTGCAGATGGAACGATCATGAGCACATTATCGTGGCGTTGCACTATACCCATGACACTTACAGTGCTCCCCTCTTTGATATACCTGATAAAACAATAAACCAGAGATTGGTAAGAGAAACCTCATAAATCAATCATGCTTTAAAACCCGAAAAATCAACTAAAAAATCAGCCAAATCAAGTCAACTTGAACACAGTCCAGTCTAGACTTGCAAGACTCAGTAACAACATTTAATTTTTTCAGGGAATCACTGCAGATCCACCGCCCTTTCCACTTTTGGTAATATAGTACGATGTTCTACTACTGTTTTACCATAAGAGAACATGAAGGGTGAATTTATCAGTTGGGATCACTGCTGGTATCAATTCCCTGTATGGGGTTATCTTCCCAAATCCCATTTCACCTGTCAATCCTATCTTTAAATAGGATAAAAACATAAATTTGGTAAAAATCAACAGGAATTGTGAAAAGAATAGAGATGAACACAAAACCCTTCTAAAATGGCTCATTAATTTCTAAATAAGTCTATTTTTAAAGTTCAAAAGAAGTTGGCAAAAATCAACAGGAACCCTGAAAAAATAGGGAGAAACAGGAAACCCTTCTAAAAAAGGGTTCATTAGTTTGTAAAATAACTCTATTTTCTAAGTTCAAAAAGAGGAAGGGAGGAACAACACTCAATTCTTGGCAGTTTGAGTCTTGACTGAGTTCATTGGATGAGTCAACTCAAAATCTGAGCAAGTTAGCTTGAATTCCTTACACATTTTCAAACTACATTGTGGGAGAGTTTTTCATCATTCAAAATCATCCTTTTATTTGTAAATGGCAACAAGGCTTACCCTTCTTCGAGGCGCATTATCCGGTCATCGCTGGAAAGATTACGCTCTGCCAACCAATGCAAAAAGCTTTGAGAAAGCTCTCTGTTTTCCGCAGTTATATCAACAACAGTCGCAGGTTTAACAAATGGAGCAACCTTTGCTCCATACCCAGCTTTCACCAGTGCTCTTAACCCGGACTGGAAGTCAGATATGTAGAAATCTGCCACATGCCTCTGTAACAAGAGTTAGGAACCAGTCACTATCCAAAGTAATGCTTCACACCGAGCACGATTGAAAGTATTGGACATGTTACAAAGAAACCATGAGCAGCAGAAGCAACAATGTAATGAAGATCAGAAAAATGCATTGAGGCTTGAGTCTCCCATCCTCCCTCCCTCCCTCCCTCCCTCTTCTTCTTGTTATCATTCATCTGAATCTAATTAGTAAATGCAGACTGGGTTCAAAAGGATTGAAAGTCATCATTCGGTCTTAAATCAGTTGAAGCCTTGAAAGTTAATTTAGTTGTTTTAAGGATTATTATTATTTTTAGTTGTGGTCTTTACATGAGACTCACAAGGATCATGTGTCATACATGCTTGGGGCATCCAATAAGCATCAAAGCATTCTTTTTTTCTTTTTTTCTTTTTTTTTTTTTGCATGAGAGCCACCTAGAATTAGTAGGGTCCACACGGTTGTGTGCAAGGCCAGTATTAGGTGAGCCATTTAAGAAATTCATTAGCTGAAATCCTATGAATTAGGATAGTGGAATAGGTGAGTGCAGCTACTACTTGGAAGCCCTCTTGGGTTTCTATTGCTTTTAGTTCTGACTGCTTTGATGAGCTTGTCTTGGTCAAGTAAAATAGTATTTGACCATCTATGCATCATCTTTTCGGTGGTTGGGTTAGAGAGAAAAGCTTAGGTGCAAGTTACTTAACATAAGCTACTTATGCCTCAAGTAGCTTATCTTCGTTTATAATTATTAAGCTGAAGTGATTAAGTAACTTTTAAGTTAAAAAGTTACTTATAATTGATCTTAAACCAAATTTAGTTATCTCAAATAAGTTACATACTACTGTAAGTAGAAAAAGTAACTCATTTGGTGGTATCCAAATGGGCCCTAAGAACGTCAGTGGAGTCCAAAATTGGTTGATCCTTTTGGTTGTCTCAGGGTTGTAGTTACAGAAGTTAGGGGTGCTAGACTGCTAGGTAACTTAGTTGATAGAAGTTTTAATTTTTTTAAGAGTTTAAGCCTATAGTTGTAAAAGGTCGTATGCTACATGTGTGTGCATGCACGTGCATGTGATGAGCTGTCTTGCTTAAGTAAAATTCAGTTTGACTATCCACCAATGTTGTCGAATCGCGATCATGTGCAATCGCATATGCGGCCGCATATTTTTTGAAAAGTTTATATATATATATATATAAGAAACTAAGGAGAACTTTTCTAAGTTAATAGATAAGTAATTTTACATATTCGTGTGTGTGTGTGTGTGTGTGTGTGTGAGAGAGAGAGAGAGAGAGAGAGAGAGAGAGAGAACACTTGTAATTAAGAAACGTAAGAGAAAATCAGAGTAAGGGAGTTTTGGAGTGAGAATATTGTAAATGGAGGAGATTTGGAAGCCTTTTTATAGGCAAAATGTTGTTTTTTTGCAAAAAAATAAAAATAAAAATAATGTGCCATGGCCAATATGCGATCGCAATGGTCACATATGCCATGATCGCATATGCGATTTGCATATGGATATGCGCATATGGATATGCGCATATGCGGTCACATGACAACACTGTTATCCAATCAGTTTTTCATTAGTAGTGTTGATGCCAAAATCTGGACCACCCCCCACTCAATGCGGTGAACCTTCAACGGGGTCTTGCACGAAAAGGTAAGCAAATCAGACCCTGGCTAAGCCGAGGGTCCCTCAGATGCCTAAGTCAGGCTAGTGAATCTGAGTCTAAGTTCAATGTAGAGAGAGGGTGTGAGATCTTGCGTACCTGTAGTAATGGGGTCCCCTGGTATTTATACCTATGGGTCAGATGATCCACGTCCGTCAATCTCGGCTTGATTCACTCAATCAACAGGATATTATGATCGTGAAGATATCATCCGCAATCTTTGGATCATGCGGCATATCGTGTCTTAATGGCGCGTATCTTTGGGTGAGATCGTCAGTCACGTTCGTATCTAGGTTGATCTCCAGACTCAGTGTGCGAAGTACCACCACGGGCTCGACCTCAGCCTGAGCATGCGATACATCTTCGCCTAGGTTCGGCCTCGGCCTTTGTGCACTGTGCATACATGCCCTGACTTGGCCTCGGTAGTCGTGAAGCTGAGTAATAATAGTCGGGGTCGTCAATAGATCACCAAGGTCGGAGTTCGCTGACCAAAGTTGAGAATCGAAATCAGGACTCGGCTCAACAATTCTCCTTCGGACGAGGACAAGGGTCCGGGTCGGCCAATCAGAATTGTAGCTCTGAGTCATGACCTGACTCCTGACTCCTTTCGAGGTCTCCCTATCTGACTCATATAGCTTTGGCTGAACCCGATTGTCCTTGTACAAATTTTCCCATAACAGAAGCCCCCTACTCTCTAAGTCCGAGCCCATACTTGGAGAGTAAATGCTAGGGGAAGTGAAGCGACGTCTCCTCTCCAATGCTAATGATGGCAATTGGGATGATCGGGGTGTGATTAATGCGATTTGTATGCTTCAGATCCCGCATGCTGCGCGACGGCTGCAACCCTTCGGTTTCTATCCTCTTAGGAAAGGACACGTGGTGTCAGTTACGATTCACAGACGGCGGGGCGAATGAAGCAGAGCCATGTGTATGCAGAGGGACGAGGAGGCGCCTGCATCATTGATGACATTAAATGCTGAGGAGATTCCGACCTCAAAGCATGGGTTCGGACATATAGCACCCTTTCACGTGTCCCTTGGCACCAATGCCAAGTCGTGTCGGCTTCGGGAACAGTCACTCGTAATAATGGCACTGAGCGATGAGGTGTTTATATAAACCCCTCTCTCGCTCTCACACTTCTCGCGTTCTCATTTTCTCTGCTCCTTCCTTTTGAATCGCCTTCTGCCAGAAATCGCCCTTCGCCGGAAATCGCCTTCTACTGGAGATAGCGTTCTAAGCGCCAGATAAAGGAATCCCGACCATCGGAGGGGAGATTCAACCTAGCGGAAAATGTCAGAATTGGGAAAACTTCTACCGGAGGAAATCGCTTGCAACACTATGAGTCCTCCAATACTTAACACATTTTTCCTTCATGTCAAGTGACTCTGACGAGATGGGCATGGTCCAAGGAGCTAGTTCAGAGTCCAAACCAGAGACTTCAACTTCGGGGCCCGGTGCATCTGAAGGCCCTTTCGAGGCTATACCCCTTTACACTCCAGCCCCAGCTCGAGGAGCCATAAGCCGGAAGACCAAGAGTCGAGGCAAAGGGCCGAAGAGGGCCCTCAGAGATCTTATGGGGCGGTCGAAGGCGGGCCCCAAGGGAGGCAAAACGAAACCATCAGTCTCTGGGGGGTCGATTATGGTTGAGTCCCAGATAGCCCAACTCCGCGAAGATTATCAAATCCCCGACTCGGTTCACATCCGAGCCCCCGCCCCCACGGACCAAGCGGGATCTCCAGCTGAGGGGAAGATTGTTGTTTTCGTTTGCGCCCTCCAATGTGGGCTTCAATTCTCCATCCATCCTTTCTTGTGTGAGCTAATCGCGTAGTTGAAAATTGCGTCGGGGTAGTTGGGTCCAAATTCCTGGAGGATTCTAGTCTCCACTTTCATCTTATGGCATCAGGCGGGAAACCAGAGGCTAACGCCAGATGAATTTCTATTTTTGTATATGGCCAAATACGATAACACGGATAAGGCCCGGTGGTATTTCTCGGCCAAGCCTCCATGCCTCCCGGGTCTGGTAACTCAACTCCCTTCTTCCAACAAAGACTAGAAGGGGAAGTGGTTCTGGGCTTCGGGAGAATGAAAGGCCTCGGCTTCTGAATTGGACCGACTGCGGATCCGAGTCCCTACCCGATTCGCCAAACCAGGTCGGACATTTCTTCCGATCGCGCTGCATGCTTAATTCATCTTTCTATATTTAAACTCATTTTTCGCTTCTGTTTGCATTCCAGTCGAAGAGGGCCCCTGACCCCCAACTTCCGAATTGGACCAACTGCAGATCTGAGTCCCTACCAGATTCGCCAATCCAGGTCGGACATTTCTTCCGATCGCGCTGCATACTTAATTCATCTTTCTATATTTAAACTCGTTTTTCGCTTCTGTTTGCAATCCAGCCGAAAGGGGCCCCTGACCTCGTTGTCCTACAGAAGCGGCAGGTTGATAGAGCCCGAGTGCTCCCTGCAGACTAGAGTGCCTGGTTCGATCTCATCAGTCAAGAGAACTTGGTATCTTCTGGCTTTTGCAGAGTCCGGCCCACTCTCTTTGCCTTGAGTAAGCAAGGTTAAGGACTTCAGAGGTTGATACGCCGATCATCCATTCCGTGGACCTTACTGGACTGATTCCCCTTTTTCTTTTTACAGGGATGGAGGCAGGCGATTCAGAGAGGAGAAGGCCCCCGCGCCCTCCGATGGACGTCGTCCTCTCCTCTGAACCAAGGACAAAGGTGACACCGATGAAGAGGAAGGTTTCTGATGCCGTGGCCAAGGCTGCCCCAGCCGTAGAACCATTTGGAACAGAGCCTGCCACAACCCCCTCTGAGTTTGTTCCTGCTACTGTTCCGAACCTTGTCCCTTAAGCGCGAGCTCCAGAGGCTGCTGCTAGAGTCGAGCCTATTACGATTTTTCTGCCTTCAGCAGCAGCCTCCGAGCTTCAGCAGCCTCAGTTTTAGAGCCTCTAATAAGAATATGAAGCTCTGTTGGCCGGACTTAGATTGGCAACGAGTTTGGGGGTTCAATCCCTTGAAGTAAGATATGATTCGTAACTTATGGTAAACCATATCTCCATCGAGTATGAAGCCAAGGAAACCAAGATGGTGGCTTACCTGACCGAAGCCCGGAAATTGATCGAAAGGTCCTGGAGTTGCACTATCAACCAGATACCAAGGGCAGAGAACTCTTGGGCCGATGCCCTAGCAAGGGTAGCTTCGGCCACAGAAGGAAAGATTCCTCGAGTCATTCCCGTAGAGTTCATGGAGAATCCGAGCATCTCGACCAAAAAGAAAGTAAAGTGGTCAACTCGGTTGAGGCTGCACCAAGTTGGATGGACCCATTCTACGACTACCTTGTCTCTAGTGAGGTCCCCCGGGACAAGCTAGAGGCTTGACCCCTGAAGATCAGGGCAGCCCGATATATTATCCTGGAT
Source organism: Magnolia kwangsiensis (assembly GCA_037074715.1). Classification (NCBI taxonomy): domain Eukaryota; kingdom Viridiplantae; phylum Streptophyta; class Magnoliopsida; order Magnoliales; family Magnoliaceae; genus Magnolia; species Magnolia kwangsiensis. Next base: position 1,358,996 of record CM073585.1, read on the forward strand.
GGGTTCTTATACAAGAAGGGGTATTCACAACCCTAGCTCAGATGCCTTCGACCCGAAGAAGCGGATTACGTGATATGAGAAATCCACGAGGGTACCTGCGGTAATCACTCCGGTGGCCGAGCCTTAGCTCTGAAGATACTCCGTCAGGGGTACTTCTGGCCGATCATCCGTGAGGGCTTGAAAGATTATGTCCGAAGGTGCGACAAATGTCAGAGGTTTGCAGCAATATCGAGGCAACCCGCGGAAGAAATAACCCCTATGAGCGAGCCGTGGTTGTTCACTCAGTGGGGAATCGACATCATTGGACCTCTGCCTATAAGGAAGGGACAGGTGAAGTTTGCTCTTATCGCAGTTGATTACTTCACTAAATGGGTTGAGGCCGAGCCCGTAGCTAAAATAACCGAACAAAAGGTGATCGACTTCATCTGGAAGAATATCATATGTCGATTCAGGATTCCGCACACCATCGTTTTTAACAAAAACAAGCAATTCGACAATGATAAGTTCAAAGGGATGTGCAGGGGCCTCAGCGTCTCAAACGCTTATTCTTCGCCTCGACATCTCCAATCCAATGGGCAGGTAGAAGCCGTGAACAAGGTCATTAAGCACCACCTGAAAATGAAATTGGAAAAAGCAAAGGGCAACTGGGCTGAGGAGCAGGGTGTCCCAAATCGGTTACGTATCGGCCGATACGTAATGGTAACGACCGACACCATTACTCGATACAGGGTCGAAACGGGCACCCCCTCGATTTTGTAACCGTAACGGCCGTTACGGGTCATAACGGCTGTTACGGGCTAAAGAAAAAGGGGGAAAAAATAAACGTACCTTTTTTTCTTTTTTTCTTTCTTTTTTCTTTCTTTTCTTCTTCTTCTTCCTCTTCTTCTTCTTTTGGACTGCTACGGCTGCGGCCTTCTTCCTCTCCCTCTCTCTCTCCCTCTCCCTCTTCTTTCCCTCTTTTTCTTTTTCGGTTTCCCTCTTCTTTCCCTCTTTTTTCATTTGGCATTGGAAACAAAATCGGAAGCAGATTTGCTAGTGTACCACCCACCAGCTATGTAGCTGTTGCAGGTACGTGTCATGCTAAGACAAGTGCTGACATTCCACGAGCTCCGAGTTGTACGAACGGTTCAAAGGAGATCAAAATTACATGGGCTCCACAGCGATGTATTTATTATATCAACACCGTTCATCTATTTTTAGAGATCATTTTAAAGCATTACTCAAAAATGAATCATATCCAAAGATCGTCTGGACCACACCAAAAATAACAGCGGAGATAATGATTTTCACTTTAAACAATTCGCAGGGCCCACCATAACGTTTATTTTCCATCTAATCTGTTCGTAAGGTCAAAAAGACCTGAATGAAGAGGAAAAACAAATTTCATATTGATCAAAAACTTCTGTGATCCCAAAAAGGATTTCAACAGTAGACATTCAATCCCCCACTGCTTTTTGTAGCGTGATCCACTTGATTATTAGATCTGTATTATTTTTCGTGTCAATCCTTTAGTCGAGCTTGTCAAATGAATGGACGGTTTAGATATAATACATGCCTCATGATCAGACCCACAGGAATTGCTGACGTCAAATGAATGGATTGGGTACGTGGCACGCTTTTAATGGACAAGTTAATAAATGGTACACGTGCCACATGGGCCCCTCCATGATGTATGTATTTTATCCATGCCGTCCATCCATTTTGCCACATCATTTTAGGTCATGATCCAAAAAATTAGTAAGATCCAAATCTCAGGTGGACCATAGCATAGGAAACAGTGGTTATAGAATGCTCACTATTAATAATTTCTTAGGGTCCACTGTAATGTTTATTTTCCATCTAACCTGTTAATAGGGTCACACTGACATGGATGAAGGGAAAACACACATGTCAGCATGATCTAAAACTTTTGTAGCCCCCAATAAATTTTTAATGGTGGACATTTAATTATTGTTGTTTGTTATGGTGCGGTCCACCTAAGCTTTGGATCTGCCTCATTTTTGGGCTCATGCCCTAAAATTATTCGGCAAAATGGATGGACGGTGTGGATATAACACATTCATAACGGGTGGGGCCCAAAAAACTTTGACACTCATGTGCTACACTTCACAATCTGAGTCCCACCTAATTCGGGCCCTTAAAAAATTATACACAAGACATGCATTAACTTAAAATTTACCAATTAAATTATGGACTGTAATTGCTAACTCACAATGCCAAAATTAATTTGTTTGAATAGTTTTAATTGTTAATTTGTGGACGCTTATTTTTTAAAATAGGGCCTTTTGATTTTTTTTCATGATTCATTATCTGATAAATGTCCACCAATTCATAAGTGGGATAATGCCAATAAATTGCATGAATTTGAGGTTGATTTGGGGCATGGATTAGTCCTCCAAGTCAGTCCCAAATTGGCAACACGATCTACCTGAATTTAATTTCATTTTTTTAAAGAACTATTGGGAGAAATGATATCAAATTGTTAAGTATATAAATTAGATAGATAGAAAATTAAATATATGAATTTTGTAGTCAAATTCAGGTTATCTGATTCATAAATTCATCAGACAGTCCGATACAACTTCTCACCAAAGAGTGGACCGTTACACCACCATAAACATATTTCAATTTATAAATGAATGCATATTTAGAATGCTTAGAATATTCCGGATTTAATCCATATTTTTTTGGAATTTTTTTTTTTTTTTTTTGGCGCTGTTACAGACCTTTATGCTCTCATATTGCCGTTACGCCCCCGTATCCATATCAGTTTTGGAGGTCACCGTTACGCCAACCGATACCGATACGGGATACCTTGTTGAGGAGCTTCCACTTGTCCTGTGGGCATATCGGACCACGGCCCAGCCATCTATTGGGGAGACCCCCTTTTCGCTATCCTACGGCTCGGAGGCGGTGCTCCCGGTTGAGATCGGCGTCCCAACAGCTCGGGTTGGAAGCTATCGGGAAGATCAGAATGCAGAGCATATCACAACAAGCCTCGACTTGCTCGAAGAAGCCAGAGATATCGCCTGACTCCAAGTTGCTGCTAGGCATCACCAAGTAGCACGATTCTATAACTCAAGAATCAAGACAAGACGGTTCCGACCAGGGGACTTGGTCCTCCATCGCGTTTTTCAAAATACAGCAGAGCCGGGGGCTATGACACTCGGACTTAACTGGGAAGGGCCCTATTGTATGATCAGATCAACCCAACTAAGCTCTTATCACTTGGAAGACCTTGAGGAACGTCTACTCCCCCATCCTTGGAACGCCGAGCACTTGAAGACATACTATCCATGAGAATCTATCAGCCATTGGAGGCCCTCAATAAATGTACTGCTCGGAGCTATTGGCCTTTTAATGCCTCTAATAAAAGCTTCTCTTTTCCTACGTCTACTTGGGCAATCTATGAACGGAAACAGTTACCTCTCATAAGCAGAGGCTAACTTAACAGACCGATCCCTTCAAGAAGGGATCGTGACGTTAAACCCACGAAAATCTACATAGGGATTCCCTCACATACAAAGGAAAAGCCCAGAAACGACACGAGTCCCTTAAGGAGGGGTCGACTCGTCACGCACCGACTAATCTACAAAAAAGGACTGAGCATGTCATTCGGGGGGGGGGGGGGAAGTTGAGAGCCGGATAAAGCCTTCTGACCTCAACCAGGCAAGCATCAAAGCCAGTATCATAGCCGAAGTAATACAGTTTGTCCAGCTCCTTAGCTCTTTCAGCCGAACCCTTGTATTCGGCCATTGTTGCGGCTGCCTGTGAGATCGCTCAAGCCTCGAGCTCTGCTCGTAGAGTCGCCTTATTTGCAGACGCAGCGGACTCGAAGACAATCCGTTGCTGAGCCAACTGGTCCGCCATCATATGTTGCTCCGTCTCGAGCTTATCTTTTGCCACCTCGAGCCTTGACTCGGCTTCCATGGCCATGAACTCTAGGTCTTCTTTAGTCCGGCGTAAACGCCTAACTTCGGGTTCAGCCACATTCAAGTGAGCTTTGAGTTGTTTGACCTCACCCTGGAGCACAAGTTCTCTTGCCCAACCCTCCGCAACAACCTTCCTCAGCTCCTCCTGCTCCGTAACTGAAGCTTCCAGCTTCTTCTCGAGCTCGACCCGCCGTGCGTCTTGCTCTGCCTTCTCAACCACAAACTTGGCCCACTCTGCTTCGAGCCGTTCCATCTCCTTCAGCCTCTCCTTCACCTCCACCATCATTGGCAGTGACTGATAGCATACAACCGCATAATCGTTCATGAAGTTGATGTGGTGGTGGGAGAGCGTGTCGGCTATCTACGCCTCTAGAACGTGCTTAGCTGCCCAAGGGTTCAGCTGGGCCATGTGAAAACCAGGGGATAGGAACCCTGGAGAAGGTGCGGAAGCTCCAACCCCACTGGTCGCGGAAGCTTGGGTAGCCGCTATAGGTGGGTTCACATACCCTACAAGGAAGCCACCTTAGCCGACCAGGGGCTCGACCTCAGCAGTAGCGAGGGGGGGGGGGGGGGGGGGGGACTGCAGATCGTGCAGGGGCAACCGTACCGAGAGTTTCCTCTACTACTTCTCTCCCTGCCCCAGAAGGGCTCCCGCAACCGCAGAAGGCGGAACTAGCAAATGTACAGGCCGATGGTGAGGGCCTGCTTCACTGACCCTTTTCTTACCGCTATCGCATAACATCTTCGAGCTTCATGCTGGTCTCCTCGGAGGTATCCGAGGGCAGGGAACTTCATCATCAAGTAGTATGTGGACACAACTGCCTTCATTACATTAAAGGAAGGTTGACCCAGGATAACATTGTGCACCGATGGCACGTTGACAACCAAAAAGTCCACTAAAAGTGTGACTTGGTGCTGTCCTTCTCCTACCGTTACAGGGAGGGACATGGCTCCCTTCGAGATGACCTTTTCCCCGGCAAAGCCGTGTAGAGGGGTCTTCACGGGTCAGAGGCGTGACCTGTCGATACCCATTCTTTCGAACGCCTCAGAGTAAATGACGTCTGCATAGCTCACCGTGTCGACCAAGAAGCGGAAGACCTTATGGTTAGCTATGGTCATAGCCACCATGAGGGCATCGTCGTGTGGGTGTTGGATTCTATGCGCGTCATCCTCCGTGAAAGTGAAGCTACAGGGGCTGACACGGCTTTACGAGCCCTGTTCGAGTCGCCTCCACCAGATGAGCCACCATAAATAGTCCGGATTTTCGCATGTTCTTCCACCGCTTTGCTTGACCGTTCTTTCTGAGCCAACCTCTCCTCTTTAGTGTATCAGCGCAAATGACCTTTGCGGATAAGGGTTTCGATCTCATCCTTGAGATCTACACAGTCGCTCGTGTTGTAGTCGTGGTCGCGATGGAATCTACAGTACTTGCGCTTATCTCGGTTCTCTACATCAATCTTCATGCCGATAGGCCAATTCAGGAGCATCTAGCCCTTAATATCCAACAAAATCTGCTCCGTAGAGGTGTTGAGAGCAGTATAAGAACGAAAATTTCCCTCGGGCCTCCGGCTTAGGCGACGATCTCGTGGGGCTCAATCATCGGGTTTTTTGTTGGATGACTGAGGTTCTTCGTTCCTCAGTCTCTTCTCTTTTGATGATGCTTCGGTTGTTTGAATGTTCCTACAGGAGTTGGAGAATTCCTCGACATTGGTGTACTTCTGGGCCCTGCTGATGAGTTCAGCTAGGGTGGTCGGTAGATTTTCCCCAATTGAGAAGGTAAACCTTCCTTCTTTGAGTCCGCTGAACATGGTTGAAAGCGTCATTTTGTCATCATAATCTTCCACTAACAACGTCGCCTTGTTGAAGCAAGCAATGTAATCCTTCAGCGGCTCTTTCTTCCCTTGCTTGAGGGTGAACAGATACATAGTCGGCTTCCGACTCTTCTTACCAGAGATGAACTGGGTAAGGAACATTTTGTTGAGCTCTGAGAAGGAGCTAATCGATTTTGGTTGAAATTGTTTGTACCAATTTCGAGCTGACCCGGAGGGGTTATTGAAAATCTCGACACATCACGACATCCGTGGCCGATTGGATCTGCATCCACAAACGATATGACTCGATATGCTCTGAGGGGTCTCCAGATTCGGAGAATTGGGTGACAGGAGGCATCATGAACCTCGAAGGCATCACCTCATCCATGAGGTCTGAGGTGAAGGGAGGCTCGGTCTCTTCCATCATCGTCTAGACCTCGTTCTGCAGCGCTTTGTACTTTCCTCCTCGGCTCCGAGTTCGTTGGGACAGCCCTATCAAAGCCGACTCGGTGTCCAACAGCGAAGAAGATTGGTGTTGCCCGCTAGGTTCAGGCTCCGCCACTATCGCTTTTTTCTTTCCTCTCGCCATTTTCGGTAAACCTTACCAGCTTTTCATTCACGCTTCCCTCAGACGGCGCCAAAAAATGTTGATGTCAAAATCTGAACCACCCCCCACTCAATGCGGTGAACCTTCAACAGACCCTGGTCCTGCATGAAACAGTGAGCAAAGGAGACCCTAGCTAAGCCGAGGGACCCTCCGATGCTTAAGTCAGGCTAGTGAATCTGGGTCTAAGTTCAATGTAGAGAGAGGGTGCGAGATCTTGCATACCTGTAGCAATGGGGTCCCCTAGTATTTATACCTGTGGGTTAGACAATCCACGTTCGTCAATCTCGGCTTGATTCACTCAATCAACAAGATATTATGATCGTGAAGATATTATCCGCAATCTTTGGATCGTGCAGCATATTGTGTCTTAATGGCGCATATCTTTGGGCGAGATCGTCGGTCACGTTCGCATCTAGGTCGATCTACAGACTCAGCGTGCGAAGTACCACCATGGGTTTGACCTTAACCTCAGCATGCGATACATCTTCGCCTGGGTTCGGCCTCAGCCTTTGTGCATTGTGCATACATGCCCTGACTTGGCCTCGACCTCGGCAATCGTGAAGCTGAGTAATAATAGTTGGGGACCGTCAATACATCACTGAGGTCGGAGTTCGCTGACCAAAGCTGAGAATGGAAATCAGGACTCAGCTCAGCAATTCTCCTTTGGACGAGGACGAGGGTCCGGATCAACCAATCAGAATTCTAGCTCCGAGTCATAACCTAACTCCTGACTCCTCCTTCTGAGGTCTCCCTATCTGACTCGTATAGCTTTGGCTAACCCCGATTGTCCTTGTACAGATTTCCCCATAACAAGTAGGGTTAGAGAAATAACTACAATACAATCCAAAAATGGGAGATACTTCGATTGGGCGGTGGTTACAAAGGTTAGGAATCCCAAGTGTCTTTAGTTAATATGAGTTTTAGTTTTGGAAGTTAGAATATTTAAGCATAAGGTTATTAAAGGCTATATGTGTGTGTAATATTCCTTTTCTATATCCTGCAGCCATATATTTTCTAGAGTGATTCTTCTAGCCCCCTTTCTAGAAGTGTGTCTCTACAAAAAGTTCTTAAAGCTCTCCCAAGTCCTTTATTTGCTTATATTATCTCTTTTTTCCTCTCTTTGTTACTGTTTTGACACCATTTGCCCATAATTTTCAACTTCAGATTTGTGGAGACTTTTGTTGTTAACTGAGTGTTCTAGGTAGTAGGGAGGTATAGCTCCAGACTACTTGGCCATTATGAATTTATATGTTATCATAAACTCTGCTAGTTTGCGCTCCCATTGCCAGTCCCAAGCCAGGATGGAGGGTTGCGTCAGGTTGTTAAGGTTGCTAGGACCAAACTTCCACACCACAACTTAAAGAATTTTTAAGTATACATTATGCTTTAACCATGGAATGTAAGGTAAGGAAAGATTTGATGACCTGTGGTTTAGCTAAGGACATTGGTCATTGATAGAGTGAAATGGCAGAACAGGATTCGTGTACCCAACCCCAAGGAATTGGGGATAAGGCTTAGATGATGATCTTTCAAAAGCAGAATACCACATCCAAGCAGGGATTTCTTGGGCTCATGGGAACTTTGTAAAGCATCGAAAACACGGGCACCTGGACATTCCACCTACATTTGGCATTAGAATGGTTTTTCGAGGATCTTGAGAAAGTGTTATTGTGCTTTTATGAAGTATAAGATGTCAACGCTGTGAAGATGATTAGTTGGATGTACAGGCCAAAATGGCAGCTTTTTCTTTGTAATTAGAAGGGTTTTAAGAGGATGTTGAGAAAGTGTTCTTGTGCGAGGATGTTGAGAAAGTATTCTTGTGCTTTACTCACAAGAACACCGTGAAGATCTCAATGCTCAAAGAAGAAGAAGAGGAAGTATAAGCTGTTAATGCTGTGAAGATGTTTGCTTAGGATGCCCAAGCCAAAATGGCATCAGCTTTTTCTTTCAAGGAATGAGTTTGAACTTAACACATGGAAAACCAATCCAAAAATCAAAGGGACATGCATAATAGTTGGAGCATGGGCTTGTTCTAATCACACAAAGACAAGTTCCCACAACTTGGATCAGTCAACACACTATCTGATTGTCTTGTATTTCTGTCATCTTAAAGATAAGCCCATCAATGGGCATGAGTAATGTTAAGACTTTAAAAAAAAAAAAAAACCACCATGGATTTGGTCTTAGCAATAACATGCTAGTTATTGGGCCTATCATTAACATGGAAAAAATACAACGCAATCGACCGTTAACATGTTCATCAATCAATGCATCACCTCTTGGGATTGGTCATAGCCCATAATTGGAATGATTGGGACATTCTAATGGCTTGATCGAAATCTTTCTTTTGAATGCACCATACACTTAAAGGAAGTGGACCATGCGATTATTCCACAATTAGAGCATATTCTCATTGATCCAGTGTCCGAAATGGATGAGGAGCCGATGATGACATCACTTCACGTATATATTTGTGTACGTATCAAGGGTGGAGGCGGGCTGCACTGATTTTCTGGTGGCTAGGCGAGTACCTGTGATCGTGTTGAAGACCCCATGTGCATATGCGAGCATCTAAAAGACCCCACACTGGGAAGATGCACATGAGCTGCTTTATGGAGCAATCCAAACCGTTAGATTGGAGGGATGTGATGATCGGGTCTTTGGATCACATGATTGAGTCATTGATCGTGGATTGTCCACACTAATTTTTCTTAGATTTCATCAGCTTATAGGATTTATTTTTGTTTATGTTATGTTTGGACACCATCATGAGTGTTTTTAGTTGATTTTAGTTAGAATATGGTTATTTTCATCAAAATTTACAAAACCGAGCGTTTATTATAATTTTTGAACTTTCATGGAGCTATAAAAGAGGGTGGGCATGTGACCCTCTGATGCACAATTAACCACTTTATCTAAAAGCTCGAACTAATAGAGCATATCGAATCATCCCTTTATCTCATAGCCCAGGCCGCAAATCCATGGGTTAAGTCATCAACCAAACCATCCTCGTGGGCCCCAAATTCATGGGCTCCACCTCACACGGGCCCCAGATCCATGGGTTCCGCGGACCGCCCACCTCGAGTGTGCCCTCGCATCTCACAGGCTACCCCACTCAAGCCCGATGTGAAAATGCCCCCGCATTAATCACCTCCGGTGAGGAGTCTCAAACACAAGACCTCCCGCTATGATACCAATTCGATGCGGGACAATTAACCACTTTTTCTAAAAGTTTTAACTGATAGAGCATGGTGAATTAATCCCTTTATCTCATAGCCTAGGCCTTAAATCCATGGGTTATGTCATCGGTCGAACCCTCCTTGTGGGCCCCAAATCCATGGGCTCCACCTCACACGGGCCCTAAATCCATGGGTTCTCCGGGTCGCCCACCTCGAGTGTGCCCCTGCATCCCACAGGCTACCCTACTTGAACCCGGTGTGAAAATGCCCCCGCATTACCCTCTCCCTCATTGGATTTTGTGATAATAATAAATAATTTTTTCAAAAAAAAAAAAAAAAGCTCTAGTTTTCTTCTTCTATCTTCATGAGATTTGAAGATACTTCCATATGATTTGAAAGGAAGATTAGTGTGAGGTTAATCTTTATCAACAGATGTGCGATGTTTCCATCTATCCTCACATCAACATTTATTGTCCCCTCCATCAAAGTATTTTCTTCAAGTTTTTCAATTCCCCCATCCTTAGCCTTCATCTTCTCATAAACTCATCTTTCCCTTATCTATCGACCATCCAAACCCTAGCCAACCTAAACCCATCTATCCTACACCACACATGTGACCGTATGACCACACGTGTGAATCCTTCAGGTTGGTCGTACGACCACATCTTGCCCCTTTTGGTTTGCCATCATCTTTATATCAAAACTCCTTTCTTCCATTCTCAAATCCCTTTCCTACTTTCCCAAATTATCCAAACCCTAAATTTTACAATAGGTTCTATTAGGTCTTCTACTTTGAAATAAACTATACCCTATGCTAATTGGATGTCCCTACATCCATTAGATCCTAGTTTCCTTTTATTTAATGATCCAGTGTGATGATATAAGTGACTTAGGCTAGGATTATGCATGATATTCTTTTGGTTTTCATGGTATTTGTGATGATTACGGCAATGTTTATGCTTTTTTGTTAATTATCTTAATTCTGCTACTTAATCTCACATGTTATTTGGTTCATGCATCCGTCCTACATCAAGAGCCTTTTGCGAGGGCTATAGAGTAAAAACTACATTGATAGGATGTATCCAGCTACCCTTTCAACCTAATTTAGTTTAGGGGTCATGTGGATTGGGGGCATTTCGATGCCCTAGATATTTCAATTGCAAGTTATTGCAATGCCTAGTTATTGTAAATTGCAATTGCTAGCAATTACAATTTCTTTATTTGTAATGCTTCCTTTCTAGGGCATGGTTTAGGGGGCTCGGGCTTTTTGTTGTTTTTCTGGTGTTTTCTTTTGTGTTGTTGTTGTTGAGTGGTGTGCCGCCTCTTGATCTTGGTGGGTTGACAAGAGGGTCACATGTTGCCGTTGATTGTTTGGGTTTTGTATTTCTTTTTTAGGCTTAATAAATTCATCATTTTTCAACTGAAAAAAAGGAATCAAGAATAAACGATCCTTTCAACTCCACCTGGTAGAGAAGTGCCAACCAGTCTCAATCCCAGATGAAGTACAGTTGACGCTAGGTGAACAGCCCATCGTCATACCATTGCCAACAAATCATGAGCATTCCCATTTCAATGATTGGCCAAATGGAAACAGTAAAGCCGACCTCAAGTAGCCAGAACAAGGCTATACATATGATGATGATGATGATGATAATGTTCGTATACCTTTCAAAAAAAAAGAAAAAGGATACTTATGTTTACACGTGTAGGGGAATGCAAACATCCCCACCTTCATAGGGATGTTAGCAGCGTCCCAAAAGCTTTTAAACAATACTCGGCATGTGCAATCACTAATCCAAACAACCGACAACTAGGAGCAAGCCATGGTGCAAAAATCATGCAAAGGGATGATCCTATCCCTCTGATTGACATCTAATTTGTCTACCTGCACACCAGGGAACCATGGACAAACTTCTGAGAATTTTGTGTTAGAGGTCCCGCTTAAGAGCTTGGACTTGGACAGTCTTCAGCAACTACAGAGAAAAGAACTGGGAAAAATGGATCCCTCTAATAGAGGCGTCTCAAATCCTTAAGGAAAGCTTGGGGGGTACGATTAATCGAAATGCAAAAATGATCGAGATACAGGCCTTAATCCACTCTCCCTCAATTATCAGGAAAAAAAAAAACATTTCTATGGAGAAGATATAATATGATGGCCATTCCACCCAATCAGAAGTTCTCCATGTGCACTTTGCACACTAGGCCGGAGGCATCAATTCTTTTCCTGGAATCAACTCATTCGTTTGCTATGAGGATTCCATCCATAATGTCTCATGCCACAAACACACCTTCAAAAGGGGAGATGAGATAACTCGATCTTGACTGTCATGCTATTGATCAGATGGTTTGGATCACAAATCACCCAATCTGGAACCATTGATTGTTCCTAGTGAGACAAATGAATAGACTGTCCAGACTGATGATTGGCAGTACCACATGCCATTCAAAAAGTTTATAGACATTAGCAACATCCTCAAAGCTTTTGAGTGACATGTGGAACACCCAATCATTGATCTAGACTGTCCATTTGTTCCACACCACTATTAGCATACAAATGGATGGTATGGAACAATGTGATTCGTGAAGAAAAATTCACCATTCAGACTTGTGGACACCTAGTCAAGGGATGTTTGAGAGTGATTTTGAACTATAAAAATGTTGATCAATCTTTAAATCCTTGAAGATATCATTGTAAAAGTAAGACTAACAGATCTGAAATATAAAGAGTGGCAAACTGACCTCAGAATGCCTCAATCCCCATGAGCATAGACGATGATTGGAGTTCGCAGACTTTCCACCGCATCCTCGGTATTCATGCAATTCAGTGGATACATAGACACACCTAGGGACCCTCTGAAAAGATGATTCAAGAGGGATACTGCCACAGGTCACAACCTGCGTGAAGATACGACATCCAGTTTCCAAGAAAAATTAAACCAAGTGAAATATGTGCATTGCGGTTTGAGAGAAGGCTAACAACCATGCTAGATGAACAATACAAGGCAATATATTGAAATTTAACTTTCTACATTCATACATTTTTCTACTGGTAGCTTCCTACATTCGTATCTAGGTATGACATCAAATTCAAGACAAACTTAATGATAAATAACAACCGAGATAGAGTTTAATTACTAACAAGCTCATAAAACTACTCAAATTAAGACTACCCAGTCAAATCAAACGCTGCATAAAACGTAGAACTTGTGTTTCAATTATCCATCACAAATAATGACCAAAGCCATGACTTTGGGGTTGAGGTGAAAATCAAGTGATGAATGTCCTCAAAGGGCATTAATCTTTTTCCTTTTCATTCTGTCAACATTGAGTCATTCAATACCTTAAAAGTATCTTCTGCGGAATTCCTTCTACAAATGAACAATACATTTTGTTTATTGGGTCTTTTTGAGCAAAGAACAGCAAATATATTGCTAAAGAACCAGAGTTTCAAAATAGAATGCTGGTGAAAGCCCATAAGCAAAGAATTGGGTCTGACAGAATGCTCTAACCTGGACAAAAGCTCCCAAAACTACACAGTAGGCTGGATCAACCATTCCCTATCTTCTGATACCAACATCCCCCAGAATTTCAAGGACAGTGATGCCCAAATTCAATTGTCAACCCTTCAATTTTATTGAATAGCAATTTTGGAAATCTGAACATCCTTGAATATTTTGTTGTTCTGCTCTTTACAAATCTCCTAACAAATAGCAAAAGGCACAATGTTTCGACTGTCACTCCAACTGATGAATTCCTCTTCCAAAGAAAAACTTCTAGACCATGATGTCTTGAATTCAGCTATGAAAAAAATTATCAAACCATTGAAGCAGTCAGGCAATGAAGGAGCAGGTGGGGGCGGTTTTTTTTCATTTGATTTACACACCACCGCCTGTTTGAGAGCCATACCATGATGCTCCGATTTGTCCACTGTCAGAATTTTGTCTGATCACGAGCCACATAAATGCTGAAACTCTAGGAGGGAACGACCATTTCCATAACAAGACAGTGAACTGGGAATTGGCTGCATTTGACGAGCTTCGGAAGAGTGACTCGGCCGTGAAAATGCCTGAGGGATCCCTTTTCTAGATTCTTTCATCCGCAATCGAAGAGAGACGGATGTCATTTAACATATATTGCGAAGCGCCTGAAAGTCCAACTCTTCGTCCTTCAGGTTGCTTCAGATAACAATGTCCCATGACAGCATTCCTCCTATAGTCTCCGATCATTCCTTGACCATGATATGCTGCTCACAAACTAATCTGTAAAGCATAGGGAACCTGACAGCAAGAGTACAGCTTCCTAGCCATTCATCTTCCCAAAAAGGAAACGATTCACCTTTTTTTAGCAATTCCCAAAAAGGATTTGATTCACCATTGTTGACTAAAAACTTGATACCATATCAAAGATCCTTCCCACATTGTTTCAACCAGTTTCGAACTAGACAGTTGCAATTAGAAATTAGAATAAATGAAGGGGTAAGATCTAGTGAGGTTTTAAAGATGTTTCAAAGCTTTAATTACTCTTATAATATTTTTTTTTTTATCTGGACTAGCCTTACTCTACACTACGGCTGGATTTTTAGGCTTTTACAGAATCTACTCCATCATGAGTTTGGCTAACCCAACAGGGTTTGGGCAAGTGTCCAGCAACGTGGGTTTGCTCCCTACAGGCATGGGTTTGACTCCCCTCCCCAGCATTACCCAATGCACGTGGTTGCAGGTGATTGCGTGCATCCACAGAGAATAGTCTCACCTCAAATATGGGGAGTGGACACCCTGTGCTGTCAAAAATAAAAAAAATCATGAGTTTGGCTATCGTATTGTTGATTCTTCTTCACTCTTTCATTAGGTTGGATTTTGCTTTGCTTGGGATTATCGGTGAATAAGAGGACTGGCTTGTACAATCAGCCATTAGTTTTCACCAATCAGTCAAAAATCACAGCCCAACCAAGGCAACCCTATGCTTGAGGAATGATGCATAACTTGGCCACTGAACTTGGTCAAATAATCTCAATTGGAATCAACGAGTTCGTAATCATTGTCTGTAAATGTTCAATCCCAAAGAATTCTTCACGGGCAATAATCATGTGTATGTCTGAACTGTTTCCATTTTCACAAGGGAAACTTAAATAATAACAGAACCATACTGTGACCTTAGATTCAACCAATGTTGTTCAGATCTTTTCATAATCAAATTGTTTTTAACCATGGCAATATATAGATCTAATAGGATTCTTTGCCATCCATCATCCAATATAGTTTTTGAAGTATTAAGTCTAAAGGACTGCAGTAACCTTGTTCATCTCCCTTTCTCACTATGCTATGGACTCGTTAACTTAAAACTTTCCTACATGCATATATGAATATTATTCATCCTAACACTAGAAGTGGAAACAAACTGATAGTAATCAAGGTAGTTTTGTTATATATCCATCTTCTACTAATTTAACCCTCTCGTTTCCTTTTTTTGGAAAGACTAAGAGACTTCATTGAAAATTAAATGGGGACGAACTCCCAATATAAAGGGCCTCATGACCAACACCATCTTTAGCTAGCTTACCAACCATACCAACATGTGAAAATAAGATGGATATTAGGTTAGTTATTGGGGATGAATCACTAATGGAGGAAAGAAAATAAGGTGGAGAAATAGAACCATCAACGTAGCCATGATAGTATGACTATGAAGAATAGTGACAAGCTAGCTTGTACAACAAAGGTATTAAAACATTCAATAGAATAGAATGCAAGAGATGAGGAGACGGGTTATCAATTTCCTTTTTAAACTCCTAAAACTAGGGATAGGGTTTCAAAAGAAAGGGGAGAGGCACTTGAAAGATAGAGAGAAAAAGGATGATTGTCTATGAAAAAGATGAAGAGATGTGGTTTCTTTTCAAGAAAATGAAGGTTTTAGTTTGGTTTGTTGGAGTTTATGAGAGATTTTTATAAATGGAAGATATTGAGTTTTTGAGGGGAAAGAAAAATATTTAGGATGCCAAAATCTAGAAGAAGAAAGGGAACAAGAAGAAAATTAACTATAGGCAGTGTGAATGGAGATCGATTGATCATAAATGCAAGAGCATGAAAGGGATTAAATTGGTAGGCCACACAAATGAAGAAGAGAGTCGAACTAAGGACCCACTCTGATAACATGTGATATCATTGAAGGGTTGAATTGTTTTCTCAATTAAATGAATAAAAGAACTATTTGGGGGGGGTAGGTGGGGGGATAGGGGCTAGGTCAAGTCGAACCATCGACGGTCCGCTGTTGTTGTTCCCATCTTCCAACAGGATTCAATCAATGAATTCGGATAAGATTTGGCTTTTCCGAAATATAGATAACACGGGTTGGCCTCAACAAAGAATATTTTTCCGTCCTTGTTAATGGGGTTCCATATGGTGACTTCAAAGGAACAAGGGATTTAAGATAGGGTGATCCGCTCTCTCCTAGTCTGTTTATTATTGCGGAAGAGGTTCTCAGTCGTGGACTCAAGAATATTTTGATGGACTGATCCATCAGTGGTTGATCTTCTAGGTGAAAGACCTAAAGGCATAGGCAGAGGCTATGGACACAGAGATAGGCAGCATCCTCACTAGCACCGTCATGTTGCATAAAAAAGCCAGCACATTAAGCTAACGGTGGTATCATTTGTTAAAGGAATGGTATCTATAGACTTCTAAGGTCTATCTAGGGAGATTGTGGAAATCTTTTTGAGTATTACATAGAGAGATCCTAGAAATCATCTCGAGCCTATCTAAAGGATTTACCTTCGTGGGAAATAGAAATTACAGAAACACACCCTCATAGCAAATATTATCACTTAACACCCACTATCTTTCTCCAAAGCACATTTAGTTTCTCCCTAAACCACCACCATTTGGATAGGAGACTCCATTTCTTCTCACCCCAAGCCGACCCTCCTTGACTTTTTGAACATTCTCCAATAGTAAAGGTATTGCGTACTTTTCCACTTGTCTCCAAAAGGAAATCCCTTTTGGAGCCTTACTTTTGCATCGAGGGTCATAACTTTGAAGTGGGATAAATAATACACCAGAAGATTTGAGACTGGAACCTAATGAGAGCAATGTGACCAATGTTGGAGAGGTAGCTTCTTTTCCACAAAGTGAGCCTGCTTTCAAACCTCCCAACTTCCAAATCCCACTTGCTAATGGATCTCAGGTTGACACCGATGATGAGGCCTATGTACGAGATAGGGAGCTGCTGCACCTTACAACCCAAAATGTTCATTAACTAGGATACTTGTTGATCCCTAAACCAATGCCCACCATTGGACCAACCGCTTCTGCTCAAATCTACTCCAAGGCCTAACAACCTTGAAGTTAAGCACATTATCATCATCTAAATCTTATTCCAAAACTGGGCGGCTACATGAATCATGTTTTTCCATTCCACGCTTTAAGGGCCATACCTTCAGTTTGACCAAAAGTCATCATGTCTTTCTTACTACCCCCATCATTGGACCAACTCCTTCTGCTCAAATCCACTCTAAGGCCAAACAACCTTGAAGTCAAGCACATCATCATCATCTAAATCTCATTCCAAAATTGGGTGGCCACATGAATCATGTTTTGCCATTCCACACTTTAAGGGTCATACCTTCAATTTGACCAAAAGTCATCATCTTTTCTTACCACCCCCATCCATGTCCTTTTTGGCCTACCGCTCACCCTTATAGAACTTTCAACTGGTACCAACTAACTCCTAAGCGACACGGTCCTTGGTCTCCATTGCACATGACCAAACCATAAGTATACTTTCCCTATCTTATTACCTATTGGCGCTACTCCTAAGTTCCCTCAAAGTATTTCTAATTCTATCCTTCCTAATCCTACACTCATCCATCTCAACATCCTCATTTCAGCTACGCTCATCCTATGAACATGTCGTTCCTTAACTGCCCAACATTTTGTGGCATAAAGCATGGCCGGTCTTATAGCCATCCCATAGAATTTCCCTTTTCAGTTTTAAGTGGTATGCGATGATCACATAAAATTCCCTTTTGTCAACCTTGAAGTCAAGCACCTTAGAATAGAACAAAAGGTGGAAACCTATTTGCAAGAAGCATCACAAAGGGTGTCATCAGCAAGTTGGAGGTGAGAGATGAACACCTTAGAAGATCCCAACAAAATGCCAACAAGAGGCAACAATCTCACGCCTTTTGTAACAACAGTCAAAAGGAAAGGAGATAAAGAATCTTGTTAGTAAGATCACTATAATTTTTGAAGTAACCCACCATGGTCAAAATAGGGGTAAACACGATGCATTCTTTCATCCGATTCCTAAACTTCTCCCTATAGCCTATCTTTCAAAAGGCAAAAAATGGCCCCCCACTCTAGATGATCATGACCCTTCTCCATGTCTCTCTTCTTCCTTTTTAATGGCTTTAGGCATCTACCTTCTCCAAATATATCTTTCAAAGGAGACAGATTGCAACTCTACTCCCTGGAACATACTCAACTCGCGACCACAAGAATGGCATCCATTATTTCATGGTTGTGAACCAAGGCACCTTGAAACAGTGAAATGACACGAGATTTTATTTTTTTTCTTTGAAATTATGAAGATATCACTTCGCTTATTCCGCAGGTGATTGCCTCCACGATGATTTTAAATGCTCCACACTAGACTTAAGGGTTGGAAGTCTATTATTTCCACCACACTGTCCTTTTTGGGGACAGGAGTGATGAATAACACATCAAAGCTTCTGTATGGTATTGCATTTTCATCAAATTCACACATCACTTTTGTAATGCCTTCTTTAACCACCTCCAAACATTTTCTGAAAGACTTAAGGGGTCCTTTGTATGTGTGGAAACTTTTAAGGGTGGAAAGGAAGTGTCATGCTTGTTGTGTTTGGGTAATAGGAAAAAACCGTTCTAAGGATTTTAGAAAATGTGTTTGGGTACACTTGCAAGTATAGAGTGAAAAGGCGGGGGGGAGAGGATTTCAAAAATGTGAATCTTGGCAGCGAATTCTTTTCCCTGGAATTTGCAAGCGAGCTATTATGAAGGAAACAGATAAAATATCTTTTTCTTGAAGCTACCTCTTTAAGTATTTAATGCAGGGGCATTTTCGCACCGGGCTCGAGTGGGGTCGCTTATGGGATGCAGGGGCACACTCGGGGTGGGTGGGGCCCACAGGGGAGGTCTCGTGTTCGAGACTCCTCACCGGGGGTAATTAATGCGCATTTCACACCGGGCTCGAGTGGGGTAGCCTATGGGATGCAAGGAAACACTCGGGGTGGGCAGCCCATGTGATTTGGGACCCACAAGGGAGTTCGGCCGAGGTCCTAACCCATGAAATGTAGGGCCTGGGCTATGAGACAGATTAATTCGCCATAATCTAACAGTTCAAGCTTTTAGAGCAAGTGGTTAATTGTCCCACATCAAATTGGTATCAGAGCAGGAGGTCTCGTGTTCGAGACTCCTCACCGGGGGTGATTAATGCAGGGGCGTTTTCACACCTGGCTCGAGTAGGGTCGCCTGTGGAATGCAGGGGCACACTCGGGATGGGCAGGGCCCACGGGGGAGGTCTCGTGTTCGAAACTTCTCACCGGGGGTGATTAATGCGCATTTCACACCGGGCTTAAGTGGGGTAGCCTATGGGATGTAAGGACACACTCGGGGTGGGCAGCCCGTGTGAGGCGGTACCCATGTGATTTGGGGCCCACGATGGGGGGTTCGGCCGAGGTCCTAACCCATGAGATGTGGGGCTTGGGCTATGAGATAAAGAGATTAATTCACCATACTCTAATAGTTCGAGACTTTGGAGCAAGTAGTTAATTGTCCTGCATCAGTATTCTTCTGCACCCAAGAGCACCAAACAGAGGGTACTTGTGGAATTCATGTCCTTCAGGGCTTCTTTCCAAGTGGCCAAACAGCTCATAAAAGTTTCATGAACTCTCGAAATTCCTTCCGTACAGTGTCTCTATGTCCTTTTCTTAATGAATCAGGCCACTTTATTAAGAAGAAGAAGAACTAGAAGAATGCGAGACCAATGAGAGCAGAAAGTCTAAATCAAGGGAGAGTCTCCAAAAAAGCCAACTTGCTTGACACGCCTGACCTAACAAGCACGAAAACCCTAAGGTTGTTAGTCCATAACAATGAATAATATAAGTTGTTTAGCCCGAAGGCCAAGTCCCTAATCTCATCATAGATAAAAGTATAGTTTGTAAACCAGGCGGATCAACCCAAGACTAGGCTGAGTTAACCAACCTAGTTCATGTCCTAGCCACTGGGTTGAGAAAATCAGGCCTGCCCTAGTTAATGTGCAACTCGGGCCTGGTTTCCCCGTGTCTGCTTGAGACCCAGTTGGCTCTGCCAAGTCAAAACGAGTCGGTTGAGTCTATATAAAGGCATTTTCATAAAATGAAGAGATTGCCCAGTTTCCGTTTCATGAAGGTCTGCTCTCGCCCACTGCCGACTTGCTGCCACCAAGAAGGAGAAGATGTAGTAAAAGAAAAACAAAGGAGAAGGTTTTTTATTCTGATTTTTACAGGTATATTTTTACTAATAAGAAGAGAAGAATGACAAGGACAAAGATAAAGGAGAAGAAGAGGAAGAAGCAAGAAAGCAAGCGTGCACACACGCATGTGTGTATAAAATGTATATTATAATAATATAAAAAGTAATTTTTTTGCCCTGATGGGTTGACTTAGGGCTCAGTTGGTCAACCCGACCTCGCAACTGACCGTCCCGGGCCAAGTCCTAGTTGTTTTGGCTTACACCTTGTGATCCAACAGTGAGCGGGGGCAAGACCCCCAAGCACATGAAGAATACCCTAAACAACCCCAGAGATGGCAATACCAGCCCCGAGGTTTTAGTTTTTTCCTCAATCACGTTTATGGCAAGAATCTGACTTGAGAATGCCCTCCTAAGATTACATTTCTCATCACTTAAAATGCCCCTGTAGCACAAGAGCCCCAACTCCAAATCTATGATAACCAATGTTCCAAATATCAGTATCACGTTACGTATCGCACCCTTGGGGTACATATACGTATCGGTTATCGCATGGGATATATCGGTTGTATCGCGTAATGTATCGTTGATGTTGGAAACATGGGGAAACATTGGAAATTGGTTAAATTTTTCAATGATTGTTAAAAAAGATATCAATACACACTTACAAATCAAAACATCACAAAAAACAAGTGCACATAATAGATTTTCTTTATATGGGGTCTTAATCTATGCATTGTCTAACTGAATTGATGCAAGTATATTCAAAGTTTATTCATATAATTTATAAATGTAAGAAGACATGTGGAAACACAAGCAATACATTCAAAGGCAAAAGAAGAATCACTAAAAGCAGGTTACATGCATGTTTGATTTTATGTTTCGACATAGATTGCAACCGATTTGCGAGAAGTTGGAAAAAAATAATAATTTTTTAAATTTTCCGCAACTTGGTCCTCCTCCAAATCTCAAAATCGAAGCTCCCAATCCATGATTTTTCATGCAATCATGGATTTGTAACAATTTGACACTGATTAAACATGGTTTACAGCGAAAAAATAATAATAATACTAAAGGATATAAAATAAAAAATGCTCACTGGATCGAACACGTGGGATATATCTCACTACTTGTGTGTTTCATATCGCACAGGTAGGATACAAGAAATATCGTGGGATATATCAGCTGATATCATTAATATTTAAAACACTGGTGATAACCATGAACAAGTTTCCACATTCCCTCAATGGGGGCAACCTCATCCCCACATCTTGGTCATGGGTTCCGCATAAGAAAACCCCACCCTCCAATGATTCTAAAGGTACTTAACTAGAGGTGGGCATCGAGTCGAGTTGGACCGGATTAATAGTCCAACTCGACTTGATTCGAATTTTCAAGCAATTGATCCGAACTCCATCCGATCCGGGACCGAGTCCGGGTCACCTAATTCGATCCGACCCAATGCACCTCTGGCCTGACCAGAACAGAGTCCGATTCGGTTAGGAAAACCGAGTTGGATCGGGTTGGCATGATTCGGATCGGGACCTACTTCGCAGGGAAGGTTGGGATTATCGCAGAAATGGGTGGAGATGTAGAGTATAGGTCACAGTTATGAAGTGGATTGTATTGTGATGTATTGACATCAACAAGCTCTACGGGTCAAATTATGAGATGTGTTATATCCAAACTGTCCATCCATTTGGAGAGCTCGTATTAAGGCTTGAGCCAAAAACTAAGACAGATATAAAGATCAGTTGGACCACATTGTGAAAAACAGTAGGGGATTGAACGTTTACCATTGAAACCATTTTGGATATTAAAGAAGTTTTGGATCAATATGAAATTTATTTTTCCTGTTCATCCATGAATTTTTTACCTTATTAACGGTTTAGATGGAAAATAAATGTTATGCTGGGGCCATGTAACTTTAATCTCATTTAACCCGTTAGTACAACTCGTGGCTCGAGGCGCATCTGCCCGAGTCTTCGCGCGACACGTATCTACACCAATTGTATATAGCTGGCACTTGGCGTGTAGGCTTGTAGCACACAAAATCAGATTGCCTCAGTGAGCTTTTCATCGTGTGGACTAAACTCTGTGTGGGCCCACCATGAATGTACGTGGTTTATCCACACCGTCTATTCATTTTTCCAAATCATTTTAGGGGTTGAACTCAAAATTGATGCATATCTGAAGCTCAAGTCGACCATACCACAAAAAAAAGTAGAAGTATTGATTTCCACCGTTAAAAACTTCGTAAGGCCTCAATGACGTTTATTTCTCATCCAACGTGTTCATAAGATCGTAAACACATAAATGAAAGGAAAAAACAAATATCAACTTGATCTAAAACTCTATGCCCCTTACAAATTTTCAACGGTCGATGTTCAATTCATACCGTTTCGGTGGTGTGCTCCACTTGAGGATTGGATACACTCTTTTTTTGGGAAAAAGCCCTAAAATCATTTGTTAAAAGACATGAACGGATCGAATTGGTTCGGTCTGAATCAGATCCAATCGGATCGGATCACGGATCGGTTCGGTCTGGATTGACCACTGACCCAAGTTCGATCCGATGTGTGGTTGGATCTACGTGGACCTACTCGATCCAACCCGATCCTGGCCTTCGGTTCTGATCAAATCAGGTCGGATCAGGTCGAATAGGGTCAGATCGGTTAGATTATGCCTAGCTCTATACTTAACTCTCGCCAAATGCTTTGCACACAATGACCCAGCTAATACAGGATCTTTTCATTTTACCGCAAACACAGTCAATGAGGATTAAGGACATCTTCCTTGAAAAACTAAAGAATGGGAATGGTGTTCATTGAAAAACTAAATGAGGGGAAGGGAATTCATTGAAAAACTAAAGAAGGGGATTCATTCATTATTTATAATAAATTAATAAATGAGGGCTTCCTAACAATCTCCAAAAGAGGGGGGTGGTACTTCCAAACATTTGGAAGTTGTGCTTGCAAGATGCAGAATTGATTGACCATCTATTCATCCACTACTCTTTTGCTAGTGGGTTATGGGTGAATCTCCTTAAAGCTTTCCAAACTTTGTAGGTGATGTCGGGGTCTATTGAAGGTTTTTTCCCTTGCATGGCATGGGGGTGGAGGCAGAGCCAAGAAAAGGGGGAGGACGCTTTGGAGGCTTGCCCTTTTGGCAAGAATCCGGGCCTAGTGGGGGGAGAGAAATAATCAGTGCTTTGAAATAGGAGTGGGACCAGTGTTCGAAACATCGGTGTCGCGTTACATATCGCATCCTTGGGATACAGATACATATCGGTTGTCACACAGGATATATCGTTTGTATCAGGTAATTTATCGCAGTGTTCAAAATATCAGTATCGCATCACGTATTGCATCCTTGGGATACAAATACGTATCGGTTATCGCACGTGATATACCATTTGTATAGGGTAATTTATCGCACTTTTTGGAAAACATGGGAAAACATTGGGAAAATGGTTGAATTTTTCAATGAAACTTCAGGGATTGTTAAAAAAGACCTTAATACACACTTTTAAATCACAACATCTCAAAAAAGAAGTGCACATAATAGGTTTTCTTTGTATAGGGTCCTAAGCTATGTATTGTCTAACTAAACTAATGCAGTCATATTCAAATTGAATGCATAACATTTAGAGTATATGTGATGATCATTTCATCTAACACTCCTAAATGCATCGAAATTAGTCTCAATTCACAAATGGTTGAAGGGAAATTTCAAAAAATATTAATATTTCAAATATTTATTATTTTTTTAATTAAAAGATGATTTTTATTTTTCAAAAATTGACAAGGACTTGACAAATCAGTACATCAGCCCTCAATGCTTGATTTCATGTTTGAAGTGCAACATTACAAGCAACTTGGGAGAAATTGAAAATTTTTTGAATTTTTCCCAATTTCCCCCAAATCGGACTACTTACACAACTCAAATTTCAAAATTAGAATGTATGTGATGATCATTTCTTCAAATATTCCTAAATATTTTGAAATTAGTCTCAACTGACAGTTGGGTTGAAGGAAATTTTTGAAGAAAAAAAAAACATGAAGAACCAATGGATACTGAAATCAAAGCTCCAACTCCACGATTTTTCATGCAAAACATGAAGAACCAATGGATTTGTAACCATTTTACACTGATTAAGCATGATTTCAAAAGAAGAAGAGAGAGAGAGAGAGAGAGAGAGAGAGAGAGAGAGAGAGAGAAATGGATCGGAAATTGAAAATGCTCACCGGATCAAATATGTGGGATATATCGACACTACCTATGCATTTCGTATCGCACGAGTAGGATACAAAATATATCATGGGATATATCAGCCGATAGTCGATATTTAAAACATTGATTTATTGCACTTGCTAGAAAACATGGGAAAACATGGGGGGAAATGGATGAATTTTTAAATGAAACTTCATGGAATGTTAAAAAAGACCTTAACACACTTTTAAATCATAAGATCTCAATAAAGAAGTAAACGTAATGGGTTTCCTTTGTATAGGATACTAAGTTATGCGTTGTCTAACTGAACTAGTGCAACTATATTCAAATTGAATACATAGCATATAGTGTATGTGATGATTATTTCATCAAACACTCCTAAATACTTCGAAATTAGTCTCTACTGACAGCTGGTTGACAAGGACTTAACGAATCAGTAGATCAGCCCTGATACATGCTTGATTTCATGTTTGGAGTGCAACATTGCAAGCAATTTAGGAGAATATGGAGAAATTTCGAATTTCCCCAATTTCTCTCGGGACCACCTACACTCAAATTTCAAAATTAGACTGTATGTGATGATCATTTCATCAAATACTCCTAAATACTTTGAAATTAGCCTCAATTAACAGCTGGTTGAAGGAAAATTTTGAAAAAATATATGAAGAACATGAAGAACCAATAGATATCGAAATCAATGATTTTTCATGCAAAACATGAAGAACCAATGGATTTGTAACCATTTGACACTAATTTAATATAATTTCAACAAAAACAAAGGATCAGAAATTAAAAATGTTAACTAGATCGAACATGTGAGATATATCGGCACTACTTGTATGTTTCGTATCGCATAGGTTGGATACAAGATATATCGTGGGATACATCGGCCAATCTAGTCGATATTTAAAGCATTGAGCGAGACAATGGACGAAGCATTTAGAAGGGCTAAGTTCAATGTATTGGGATGGGCTTCTTGCGTATAAAGTCCCTCCATTAGTTTTCTTTTTTTCCTCTTTACTTTAGGGTTTGGCCCTCATGGCGATTTTTTGACTTGGTTTTTCCCTTTGGCTTTTGTTTTTAATAAATCTCATTATCTTTCAAAATAAATAAATAAATAATTTAAAATTTAAAATATTTAGGTATAAATAGATTATTTTTATTTTCATTTTTTGTTACAATTGCAATAATTTCACTACAAGTCAACGAAAAATTAAAAACTACTGATATTTTTAAATTCTCACAATATTATTGCAATAATATCATTGACCAATCTTCTGCGAAATTATTGTGAGATTTTGAAGATATCAGCAATATTTGTCACAATAGTAATCTATATCTCACCCTCTCGACAGGAGAACATATCATCAATCACTCCTTGCATCGCCCATGCCACATTAAAGAGGCTGAAAACATCGCACCAAGTGAAGCATAACTTTTATCTCTCAAGAAATTAATGATTAATCATCTTACTAGTAGATTTGCACATGAAGCACATACTCAGGAGATGATTGTCGCAGACCATGTTCACATGTAGAGATTTCTAAAGAGGATTAAAATTGTATATAGTGTAGAGATCTCAAGAATGTTATAGAGTTCTCTAGTAGGCTTTTATAGATAGAGTAATGTAGAAATTATCTAGAAGGTTTCTAAAGTATTCTTGGTCGTTGGTTGTATCACCACTTGACAGCATCCTAGCCATTTTTGCAAAGTTATTAAAAAGTTATTGTGCCTATATAAGGGGGAGGGCTCCTCATTTGGAAGCTCACAAGTTATAAGCTTTAGAGCTCTTGACTAATAGAAGCATTCTTCACTTCCATTTTATATTGTGCTCTCATCTTCTAAGTAGCTTAGCTCCAATTGGGGAGTACACTGACTAGTCTAAGGTTGGGAAGCACTTGGTCATGACATGATGATGCCTTCTTTGAAGACTATCAAATATCAAGCATAAGGATCTTACCACGGACCATTGTCCAAAAATTATCACTACACATGGTGGAATCGGAACCAATTGTCCAATAAAATGAAACACATATTGAGTTCTCCCTTGATTTTTGAAAGAGCACCTAGGATCAGGGTATCCCAAATCGGTTACGTTTTGGCCGTAACGGTAACAGCAATTACCGTTACGCGATACAGGGCTGAAACGGAGGTGCAGAAAACGAAACCGAAACCGTAACGGCCGTTACAAGGCATAACGGCTGTTACGAGCCCGTAACAGTTGTTACGGGCAGTAACCCTTAAAGAAAAAACAAAAAAAATGAAAAGAAAAAATGAAAAAAATAATAATAATAATAACCTCTTCTTCTTCTTCTTCTCTGCGGCACTGCTGCAATTCATCATGGCGTTGTTGCAGCTCCTCCTCCTGCTTCTTCTTCTTCTTCTTTCCCCTCTGGTGCAACTCCCTCTCCACCCTCTTTCTTTTTCCCTTTCATTTTCTCTTTCTCTCTCGTTCTCTTTCTTTCCTTCTGTTTTTTTCTTTTCATTTTTATTTTTCCCTCTCATTTCTCTCTCCCTCTGTCACAGTCCCAAAAAAAAATGAATGGGGGCGTGGCTAGACGCGGATTAGATACTGACAGGTTAGTAGCGAGACGGCTACTGAAGTGACGTCACCAAGTTCTGTGGGCCCCGCTATGATGTCTGTGTTGTATCCACACCGTCCATCCATTTTAAGATATTATTTAGGGCATGAGCCAAAGAATTGAGGCAGATAAAAAGATGTAGTGGACCCCACTACAGAAAACAGTGGGGAGAGTGATTCCCACCGTTGAAACTATCCTAAGGCCCACCATAATTTTTATTTGAAATCCAACCCGTTCAAAAGTAAAAAAGACATGAAATAAGGTAAAGCACAAATATCAGCTTGATCTAAAACTTTCGTGGCCTTTAGAAGTTTTTAACGGTAGGCGTCACTGTCCCCACAGTTTTCTGTATTGGGGTCCACTGGAGCTTTGGATTTAACTCATTCTTTGGATATTGCCCCAAAATGATCTCTACAAATGGATGGAAGGTGTGGATATAAAACATACATTATGGTGGGGCCCACGGAACTTGGTAACATCACTTCAGTAGCGTGTCTCGCTACTCAAACCTGTAGGTAGCTAATCCGTGCCCGGCATGGCTATTTTACAGCCACGTACGTACCTTATTTTATTGGTAGTCTACAGCGTATGCCGCTTAGTGCACTTGCATTATTTTAGTGCATGCGGCCCACCTTGATTTATGAGTTGTATTATATATCCATGCCACCCATCAGTTTTTCCGGATCATTTCAAGGCATAGTCCCTAAAAGGAAGCAGATCCAAATCTCAAGTGGACCGCACAATACGATTGAATGTCCACCGTGCACTAGCATTGTTTTTGTGCATGTCGTCCACCTTGATTTATGTGTTATATTATATATCCATGCCACCCATCAGTTTTTCTTGATCATTTCAACGCATGGTCTCTAAAATGAAGTAGATTCGAATCTCAAGTGGACCGCACGGTAGGATTGAATGCCCACCATTAAAAACCTATTATGACCCACTGTAATGTTTATTTACCATTGAAACTGTTGACAAGGTTGCATGGACATGGATCAAGGAAAACACAAGTTCGCAGCTTAAAAAATAATATTAACAAATAATAATAATAATAATAATATAAGTTTTAATTGTGGGAATTCAATCCCTATTGTGTAGTCCACCAAAGATTTGGATTTGCCAGATTTTTTGGACCATGAGTTCGCAAAAAGGATGGACAACATGGATATACAACAAATGCATCAAGGTGGGTCCTATGTTCAATGCGTCATTCACTAGTGGTCCACCTAAGATTTAAATCTACCTGATTTTTTGGATCATGCTTTAAAATGAGTTGGCAAAATAGATTGACGGCACGGATATACAAATACATCAAGTTGGACCCCAATTTCAAGGCCTCACCCACTAGTGGTCCACCTTAGATCTGGATCTACCTTATTTTTGGACCATGCCTTAAAAATGATTTGATAAACAAGATGGATGTCATTGATATACAATACATACATCATGGTGGGCCCTCTGTACATGGCCGTAAAAATTGTCCGTGAGGCATACATTAACTCAAAATTAATTAATTAAATTATGGCACTATTGTTGCCAAGTCACAATTCCAAAATTAAATTTTTTTAAATGATTCTCACCGTTAATTTGCAAACACTTGTTTTTTTCGAAATATGATCATTTGATATTTTTCATTTATCATTGTTCAATAAATATCCACTAATCCATTAGTGAGATAAGTGTCAATAGATTGCATGAATTTAACATTGATTTAGGGCATCAAATGGTCCACCAAATCAGTTCTAAATCAAAAACACTATTTACTTGAATATAATTCCAAATTTTTTCTTAAGATTTATTGGGAAAAATTATATTAATTTGTTAGATATATGAATTATATAATTGGACATAAAAGGCCCTAGATTGTATGTTGAAATAAAATGTACAAGTCATAAGGTATGTAATACACCAAACCTACAAATATGAGATATTTTGGTATTAGATTCATTCTAATTAATTCATATTGATATTATATAGTAAAATAATTAAATACTAAATATCTATAGCCAATACCAGGATGTCTGGTTCATAAATTCATTAGACAGTCCGATACAGCTTCTCACCAAAGAGTGGACCGTTACACCACCATAAATATGTTCCAGTTTATAAATGAATGCATATTTGGAATGCTTAGAATATTCCAGATTTAATCCATATTTTTTTCTCTTTTTTTGGCAAAAAAAAAAATTGCACCATTACGGCCCGTTACACCCCCGTATCACCGATACACCCCCATATCTGTATCGATATCGGTGGGCACCATTATGCCAACCGATACCAATACAGGATCACTTGCCTAGGATGCTTCCTTTGTGGACCCCTTCCAGTTGCAAACATCCTCCCTTTCTAACTATGAAACTTTATCTTAGTATAGAAGAACTTGGTTTCTTCATCCTTAAAATTTCTTCGAAAGAAGATATTATATACCAACCTTTCCACCTATGACTTTATAACAACAGTTTGCATATATTTTTTGTCCAATAAGTCATCCTGGAAAGGCGAAGGAACTTTGAAACCAAAGCTTCCTTCCCACCCATAATCTTCCTAGAATCTCACACTACTTCCTTCCATGAAAAAATCCCACCAATCTTCCTTGGTATTTCCAAACAGTTATCTCAATCCATTTACTTCTTCCACTCCCCATATTCCAACTCACTCTCCTTCCCTGTATTTTCTCCTAATCGCATTCCTCAAAGTGCATTTGGTTCGGATATATATCTCCATCACCATTTACGAAGGAGAGCCATATTCATCTCCTATGTGTTTCAAATACCAAGACCCCCATCCCAAAAGGATTGAATCACTTCGAACCATTTCACCAAATGATAGCAGCATTTTGTCACTTCCTTCCCAAAGGAAGGCCCTTCGGATTTTATTTTTTATTCCAATCTTTTCGTTTCCAACCAGAAGACCTTGATTGGTGAAGATAGTCCACATTCCCCTCATTTATATTTCCTAGCTTCTCATCTTCCTCCTTCTAATCCTACTAGGCTACTACCCTTTCCTTCTTCAAATATTGTTAATTGGGTTTTCCACAAATCTTAGTCCATACGCACCAGACATCCCATGGTTATTTTACTTTTTCCTTCATGAAATTTTCTCTCATAAAATAAATCTTCCAGCTCATCCCATAGTTTACTTGTTCTTTATCAGTTCTCCATAATTTATTTTTCAGGAGTAGCAAAAATTATATTAAATTGAAGAACAAGCTAGAAAAGGGGAAAGAAGTCCCAATATAAAACGAAGATCTAGGGACCCCATCTCTTTCTCAAGATTTAAGAAAGAGGAAAAGAATTAGCAATAATAAAGAGAAGATCTAAGGAGATCTAAGGACCCTTTTTTGGGCTAAAACATCAACCAGCTCATTAACTCCTCTTTTCACATATGTAAATAAAATTTATCTTTGAGGCCTTGTTATGGATCACCTCAAAAATAAAGGATTGATTCCACCGGTTCAGAAAGATACTTTGCCACCCACAAGAGAACCTTATTTGAATCCCACACTATAATAAATGCCCACAGGTATTTACCAGAAAAGACCCTCAATCCTTCTCTTAGAGTTTTAGCCTCCCTCAGCTTCTCACAAATTCCCCACCCTGGCAAGATGGGAGAATGATGTAGCCACAATGAAGGATCAAGATCACAAAAAGAGTGGACCTAAAGCCAGATCTGTGACACGTGAAGATCAGACCCACAGTGGAACATGATGTTATTAGTTATTATTTTTAGTTGCTATTTTTTGTTTTGATAAAAACCTGCTTAGTGGTTAGTTAGAGTTTGCTGGATGGTGAAGTTAGCTTAATGGCAAAGCCTAAGTGCTTCCCCAAGTATAGATCATGTGGCACTCTTAGTTACAGTCCCATTGTGGCCAAGTCAGCCTACACCTGTCGCACAAGTGCAAACACCAAGTGTTATGGAAAAAAAAAACTCACTAGGATACAAAAGAGACAAAATAGAGAATGGAAGAATGCCTCAATGACTCAAGAGCTCTAAAGCTCACAATTCTCCAAGTCCCTCTCAAATTAGGAGCACTTCCCTTATATTGGCACAAGAACCTTTTGGATACTTTACATGAATGTCTAAAATGATGTCATATAGTGATCATCCAACAGCCACGAATAAGAAACCTTCTAGACTCTTCTACACTACTCTTTCTACAAGACCTTACTAGAGAACTCTAAAATATTCCAAAGATCTCTACAAAACTCTACCACTCTTTAGAATTCTCTTTTGTTCTCTAATATGAACAAAGCCTCTAGTGTAAACTAGCTAAGACCCTGATTTAGTGCCATTTGAACAATTGGCCCATGGCATTAAGGTTCAAGCAAACGACCTCTATAAATAAGTTGTAATAAGGGTTTTCATTTAGATAAATGGGAGGAAGTTCAAAAGGCCAAGGAGGCCGGGGGATTAGGTAATGGTAAAATCAGAGAGAAAAACAAAAGCCTCCCTGGTGAATGGTGGGGGCAGTTCAAAAAGGAAAAAGATGCATCGTGGTGTAGAGTTGTGGTAGAAAATTATGGCTCAGCCAACAGGGGATGGGACCCAAGAATTCCCCACAGGCTGCCGATTTCAAATTTTGGAAGGATATAGTCATCATGGGCAACATCTTGAAGAATTAGGGGAAGATTCTACCAGATGCATTCAGGCTTTCAGTCAACAGTGAGGAATCCATGTTATTTGGGGAGAAGAATGGCTTGGGAAAATTTTTGTTTCAGCCTAAGTTCCCAGGCTCTACAGATTAGTTTTGGAATGGCACATCTCAGTGAAGGAATGTTCGGAACAGAACGAGAATAAGTTGACTTGGAATGTTGTTCTTAGAAGAAATTTGAAGGAAGCAGAATTGGAGGAACTCCAATCCCTTCTCAGCCTATCAGAACGGGTCCGCCTATCTCCTTTGGAGGCAGATGTGAGTGTGGAAAAGGGACCCTACAGGCAGACTCACGGTAAGTCCTTCCACTGCTACTTGTCAAACGAGACCATATCTCAGTTTGTTGCCCCTCTCTGGAAGACACCCCAGGTGCAGTAATAACCCGATCAGGGAAAGGGGAAGATTCTTTAGAAATTAGTGCTGTTTGCAATATGTTGGGAAATTTGGAATGCAAGGAATAATTAGAATCTTCAGGGATGATCAGGTCCCCTTAGATACACAAATTGACAAAATCAAAGGTTCGGTGATCGAATGGGCAGCGTAGGCTCCAAGATTTGGCGAATGCCTGCTAGTGATATTGGGATTGATTGGCACAATCGGGTGCAGTAACCCTACGTTTTCCTCCGGTTTAAACCCTTTGCTTAACTAAGGGAAGGCTGGTGTGCCCTGGTTTCCAGCTTTTGTCTTCTTTTGAATTGCTAATGTCGTATGCTCGCCATTCGGGCACTTATTTTAATGGAATTTTGTTATTTGCTCAAAAAACATAATGAATTTTATTGTGCATTTGATGGTGAATTTTATTTTATTTCTCTAAGCCTTGGGGTTCTTGTTGTTGTTATTTTCCAAGAAGGGGAATTTACCAATTCTCATTTCCGACCTGTTGCTGAGATGCTCATAGGGACAACACATGAATAGCTTATCCCATGGCAATTTTGGTCACCATTCATCACTATTCTCATTGCAACCATGTGCATTCATTGCAAATGGGACTGCATCATTTGGCATTGGGGCAATTCCACTCGAGACCCTAGGACCACAAATGCTTCTAATTGATCCAAAGCTACGTACGTATATCCAACAGTCCAATTTGATCCAAACCAATCCAGACAAATTTATAGGTTAACTGGTATATTCCCATTGTTCATTGCTAAAATGTTGTCGAGAGGAGTATGCTGTGTGCTTTGCACGACCCTTTGTATAGGAATTTGTGATAACGTCACAATTTTCCTTATATTTCCTCAATGATGAGGATGGATACTTTGAAAATATTTGACAGTGTGATTGAAAAAGTCAAAACTTACGAGTTACAATGAAAAGCTCCAATACATCATTGATTGTCAATGCCAAAAAGAAGATTGCATTGACTTTCAATCCATTGAATCTGAATATTCCAAAGACGATGTA
This sequence comes from Magnolia kwangsiensis, assembly GCA_037074715.1. NCBI lineage: Eukaryota > Viridiplantae > Streptophyta > Magnoliopsida > Magnoliales > Magnoliaceae > Magnolia > Magnolia kwangsiensis. Next base: position 1,391,879 of record CM073585.1, read on the forward strand.
CTTGAAAGTTTTGCGATGCATGATGATAAATGATTGATTCAAAGTGTGATGGGGAGTTCGATAATCATATCACCAACTTCTGAGGAGATCATTAAATTTGAGATGGATGTGTTGGTCCCATCCCGACAACGATCAGAGTGCATAGATAGGATAATCATGACAAAATCAAAGACGCGACGAAGTTTTAAAGTCAATCGGGAGTAAGGATAGATGCAAGTGCAACAACCAATGATCCAGATGTTATGGTCAGAAAACCCAAACTTGGAGAAGAAGCGGAAGTGAATGGCCAAAACACGGAAACTAATGAAGCAAAAGCAAAATCTTTTCGATCTACGATGCCATTTCGTGCACATCATACTGATAAGAAACGCTGGCCTCCATCATTAACTCTTATCAAGGCCCATGAAGGAGTGAGAGAAAGGTAGATCATGGTGAGGTACCAATGCAAGTTCAAAATCCAGAACGAGCTTTTATCTAACATGGGAAGTCTGATGTGGCCATGGTCAAGGGTCAAGATCCCATAAAGAATGATCCCCACGGGGCACAGCCAAATCGATCCCTCATGAAGATCCAACCCACCAATGGGCCATAGATTTTTATTTTTTATTTTTTGTGTTTTGGTAAACATGGGTTAAATATGATTTATTAGGACTTGGTTAGGGCCTGTTTGGATACCACCAAATAAGTAACTTTTTAACTTATGTTAAGTCATTAAGTTACTTTTTTTACTTAAGTTAGTTTGCTCTCTCTGTCTCTCTCTCTCCGTTACAGTCCACATCAAAGGTGGGCCCCACATGATTGACAACCCATGTTAACATCAGCCCACATAATGGATAGTCCACATCAAAGGTCAGAACATCCAAAATCGGTGGGTATAATGGACGACCCACTTCAAAGGTGGGGCCCACGCGATGGAAGATCCCCATCAAAGGTGAGCTCCACATGATGGGCAATGAACATTGAAGTTGGACCTCACATGATGGATAGCCCACATTGAGGTGGCCCCACATGATGGACGGTCCATATCAAAGGTCGGGCCCTAATGATGAATGGCCCACATCCAAGGCGAGCCCCACATGATGGGCAACCAACATGGAAGGTGGGGCCATGATGGACAGTGTACATCGAAGGTGGGCTCCACATGAATGGTGGCCACCACATGATGGATGATCCACATCAAGGTGGGCCCCGCATGATGGATGGTCCACATCGAAGGTCAGCCCAACTGATAAGTGGCCCATACCCAAGGCGGGGCCCGCATGATGGACAGCCCATATTAGAGGGGCCCACATGATGGATGATCCACATCAAAGGTGGACTCCACATGATTGGCGGTGGATATTGAAGGTGGGCCCCACATGATGGATGACCAACATCAAAGGTGGGCCCAACATAATGGACGATGCACATTAAAGGTCGGCCCTAATGATAAATGGCCCACATCCAAGGCAGGGCCCGCATGATGGATGGCCCACATCCAAGGCGGGGCCTTGCACAATGAATGGTCCACATCAAAGGTTGGTCCCATATGATGGACGGTAGATGTGAGGGGGACCAAACAGACTTGAGGGATAAATACTCATGATGTTGGAAACCAAACATGTTTTTCTACTTTTTGGCTGATAAGTATGGTTGTTTACCAAACTTATCCACTGAATCAGTAGAAACCAAGATAAGGTACTTGTGGCATAAGTAGCTTATCAAAAGTAACTTATGATCCAAAAACCCCCTTAGTGGTTAATTTAGGGTTTGCTTAATGGTTGAGTTAGCTTAAGGTTCAAGTAAACCTCCTTTCAAAAATAAATAATGACAATTGATAAGGGTTTTTTTCATACATGGTGAATTATGGTTTTCATACATAGTGAATTATATTTCACTCTCTAAGCCTTGAGTGTTGCTTAGTATTATTTTTCAACAAGGAAAATTATTGATTCCTACTTAGTCACTCACAGAATTAGTTTGTTGGCCATTATCGACCCATTTTTTAGATGCTCAAAGAGACACATGAGTCAACACATAAAATTCAACCAACCCTCGATAAGATGATCATCATGTCCAGATCATTATGTTTTGCATCAGAGAACCACCTTAATTGCGAATTAGGTCTTAACACAAGCAACTCGAATGAGATGGTTGTAAAGAAGTTTTGATGGTTGCAGTAGACATTTTAAGACTCCAAGCTACTCAAATGGTCAATCCAACAATTCAACATCATGAAAATGGATCATAGCACCATCGAATAGGAGTTAGGTCACTGTCCTTGTCAGGAACACCAGATAGTTGCCACAACATGCAACGGTCTATAGGTCCCTATCGTGAGGTAATCCAAGAGTTCAAAAGTACACCAAAGGCAACTTCATCAAGATCATGACCCAGTATAGGCCAAGAAGCACAATGCCACACAGTTGGTATGACCTGTCACGACCAAGATTGTCACAGAGTATTGTAGAATTTTCTCAACAAGCCCTTGTCGCAACTAGCTATACTTAATGGTTATAAGTGTCTCCTCAAACGTGCGGAAGCCATTAATGCATGCCCACAACCCACTGTAGGGCTTAGCATGTGCTGTTTTCTTACTGTTTATTTATATATTTGGGACCTAAATATCAAGAGCTACAATTTACTATTTGTGGAAGATATGGGGGATGTGATGGATAATATAATGTTGATTTAAAGATATAACTGAATATTTTGAAATTTATTTTCTAAATTTGCTTTTATGATTATTAGGCTTGTTAGGATCTATAGGGAGGGGTTGGTAGGAGGTAAGCATTCCAAATTTTTTTAATTTGAGTTTGCTCAAGTATTGTAAGAGAAGAAGTTTGATATCAATAAATTTATTTCTCCGTCTACTAAAATATTCTTGTGGGCATACTCTTGTCCATTTCTTTGCAATTCGGGTGCCAAGATCTCATTGACTTAATAATCGGATTGCACCATTTTGTTATCAGAGTGGGTCATTTTTTTGGGATTTTTTACTCTAAATTATCTCCTAATGGCCCCTTTAGAAGGATATATATATATATATATATATATATATATATATATATATATATATATATATATATATATATATATATGTGAAGGCATCGATGATTGAATCCTTCAAATGTTGAAACGTGATAGAGAACCCAAAATCAAAGTAGAAATTCCATAATCATTTGCACGTTAACAGCTTCATTGACTGACTAAGCAAGATGAAAAGGTGTTCCAATACAAGGAAATCGTGGATAATCGAAAGGTAAAATTAGTAACTTTGAAGTTTTCCAGTCAAGTGTTAGCATGGTAGGATAATCTCTAAACTGAACGAATCTATGTAATGAGAAAGTAAATTCCTGGAAAAAGAAGAAAAAAAAAAAAAAAAGAAGAAGAAGAAATGGAAGAAGAAGAAGTTACCACTTACGACTGATGCCCATGACCTCTTCAAAGATATCACAATCTATGTCAAGGGAACAAATTAGTAAATGAATACACTAAGTTTCATACATTGACGTCACGAGAAATGTTTCTTGAGTATGAAAACCAAAAGATTTCAAGATATCTTGATAATCTTAACCTAGAAATCATAAATGAATTGGCTTTCAATGTGCAAAGGCAGAAAGGAATGGAAGATGCTTTAATGGCATCTCTAACACGGTGGAGTTTAATGTGCAAAGGGTGATTCACTTCATAGTTGAGTGGGCCTCTTCTGTTGATAAGTTGAAGGGGTGTAATTTGCTATTTTTGGGTGCTTAGTTGGTCGATTATCTCAGCGGTCCAACTTCCCCTTTTTGTTTATGTTTCCTTTTTCTCATCAATAAAGTTATCGTTATCTTTTCTTTCTTTTTTTAAATGAATTGGCTTTCAAAGATGTATTTAAAATGTCTAATGCAATGGGTCGGTTGATAAAACTTATTTTCAGCACTTATCAATGAAATTTGACATTTTCAGTGATTTCACTAATTCAGATCGTTTGGTAAATCCAACTTATTTAAGTGCTTAAATTAATTTTCACTGAAAAAATGGATCTCTTTTCAACTCTTGCTATTTTTGGGTCTTTACTCTTGCCCGGGTGGTAGACTCTTAGGAGTTTCAACTCCCAGTAAAGGGTTCGAGTACCCATAGGTGGTGAAATTCCACCAGCGTGAGTGTGTGGGGTGTGTGTGCGTGTGTAAAAAAAAAAAAAAAAAAGGTGATTTTAAATATATATATATATATATATATGGATCTCTTTTCCAGCTCCCCTCCCTTCACTTGATACTGAACGTTGAATGCTAAAAGTGGTGATGCATTAAAACTTCTTTTCACTTTTGACTAAAATATTCCTAAAATTATTGTAAAACTATAATTCAATGCTTTAAGTTTTCAGCACTTAAATTAATTTTCAGAGTTTGTTTTTCATATTATCAAATAACACCTAAAAAACAAGGAATAATTAATTGGGGATTTGGGTGATGATTTAGTGCCCCAAGAGAACCGTCATCAACATTAAGGCAACTTGCTAACTTCCCACGTAAGGCAACCACAAGGCCTCTAATAGGTTGAGGGACAATAGGCAAACATCCAACAATGAAGCCAAACCCCAACTCAGGAAGAGGTGGTTATGAACGAAAGGTTAGTGCATACAGGATGGGGAAAAACAACACTCTTTTCACATGCTTTAAGTGTAGGCAATTGGAACATTGTTCCTTTCACTATCCTGAACATCAGTCTACAATTAAAATAAATTTGGCCGAGGAAGGAGAATATATGTTGAAGACACTCCTAACCGCATGCAAATAAAAGTTAAAGATGACACAGAATATGAAGAACAAGCATATAGGGATGAACACACAAATAAGGATGGGGTACATGTTAGGGAAGATGTAACAGACGTGCACGGTGATAGAGGCGAGTCGTTGGTTATCCAACAGATATGCTATCAACACCTTCGGTGATTAATGAGGGGTAGTGGTTATGAGCAATGTTCGTGTTGTCGGTATCGCTACAAGTTTCGCCGGCCGGAGATAAAGATATAATATTGTTATCGTCAATAATATCGCCGATAACCAGAAATGCAAGGAAAAAGTAGGAAATATGGGAAAAACAACGAAATTTTTTAGTGAAACTTTAGGACATGCCTAAATACACATATTTGTATGTTTAGGAATTTTTTTAAAAAAAATGTAAAAACAATGCATTAAATAATAAGTTTTCATTTAATGGAGACCCTAAAAGCATGCGTTGCCATAAAATATCACTCCAATAATAAACAAAATGAGTTTATATAATAAAAATGCAACTAGCATACAATAATTAATACATGTAATAATCAATGAATTCAAAAAGTATACTTTTCTGACCATATTTCATCCCATATGGAGTGACGAGGTGGCTCGTAGTCATCATCTGGATCCTGTTACAGTTGGGGCGTGATACTGTTGCCCAACATGTTGACAATATTGTTACCAGGTCATCCTCTGCTCATACTATAGCCCATCTGAGATTTGGATATGTTTCAAGTTTTGGATCATGCCCTAAATTTAATTTTTAATATAGATGGACGGCATAGATTTAGTCACGTAATCAAGGTGGCCCCACAGTCAGGGGTCCCATGCACCTAGTGGATTTGGGGATCCACTGAAGCCACTCCCGTGTTACCCGAGTAACACCATGTTACTTTTACCGTGTGGGGCCCAATTTTATCATTGTGACAAATGCACTCCATTCATCCATTTCAGAACATCATTTTAGTACGTGGTCCCCAAAAATGAGGTAGATCCAAATGTCAACTAGACCACACTAAAGGAAACGGTAGTGATTGAATTCCACCATTAAAAACTTTTTACGGGCCATGAAAGTTTTTTATCAAGATGATAATTGTGTTTTCGCTTCATCCAGGTCAGTGTGACCCAATCAAGAGGTTGGATGGTAGAAAGACATTACAGTGGCCCCCATAGAGCAACAAGCCAAGTCGCACATGCGAAATCATCATGAACACACTAATTGGTGTTGAGCATACTGAGGAAACTCTAGGAGGCCCATGGCGATTTATGTACTTTATCCACTCCGTCCATCCATTTTACCATATAATTTTAGGTATTTATGTAAAAAATGAAGCATATTGAAACCTCAAGTGGACCACACCATAGGAAACAATGTGAATTGAACATGTACCGTTGAAAAATTCTTAGAGGCCACATAAGTTTTAGATCAAGCTGATTTTTTATGTTTTACCTTCATCCATGGTTGTATGATCTTATATACAGTATTGATGACGAATAAACATCATTGTGTGCCCTAGAAAGGTTTCAACGGTGGAATCATTATTCCCATTGTATCCTTTTGTGTGGTCCACTCGAGCTTTGGATATGCTTCAATTTTGGGATTAACCCCTAAAATGACCTAGAAAACGGATGGACGGCATGGATAAGCCACATATAGTCATGGTGGGCCCAAGAGAGTTTACTTAGTACGATATTGTGTATGAGTTACTCGGTATGCAACAAAAATGCCGTTACAAGCTTGACACGGATTAGCTAAGGACGTCACCAAGATTTGTGGACCCCACCATGATATATCTGTTATATCCATGTCGTCTATCCATTTGGCGAGATCATTTTATGGCATGAGCCAAAGAATGAGGTAGATGTAAAGCTCAAGTGGACCCCACCAAAAGAAAACAGTGGGGATTGAACGCCTACCATTAAAAAGTTAATGGGAGCCATGAAAGTTTTCGATCAGGTTGATATTTATGTTTTTCCATTATTCCATGTCTGTGTGAACTTATGAACAAGTTAGATCTCAAATAAACATCATGGTGGGCCCTAGGAAGGTTTCAACAGTGCACGTCACTGTCCCCACTATTTCCTGTGGTGGGGTCCACTTTGACTTTGGATATGCCTCATTTTTGGGATCATGACATAAAATGATCTCACCAAATGGATGGATGGTGTGTGTGTGTGTATGGTGGGGTCCACAGAACTTGGTGACATCCTTCATTATGAGATCGTTGCTGAAGGAAGCGGATTGGCTGGTGTACCACCAGCTATATAGTTGTTGTAGGTACATGTCGTGCGAAGACGAGCACTGATGCTCCTCGAGCTCCGAGTTGTACGAATGGTTCAAAGGAGATCAAAGGTTTATGGGCCGATAGTGATGTATTTATTATATCTATACCGTTCATCTATTTTTAGAGATCACTTTAGAGCATTATCCAAAAAACGAATCATATCCAAAGATCATCTAGACCACACCAAAAATAGCAGCGGAGATAATGATTTTCGCCATTAAAAAATTTGTAGGGCCCACCATAACGTTTATTTTCCATCCAATCTGTTTATAAGGTCACAAAGACCTAAACGAAGAGGAAAAACAAATTTCATATTGATCCAAAACTTTTGTGACCCCAAAAAGGGTTTCAATGGTAGACGTTCACTCCCCCCACTGCTTTTTGCAGTGTGGTCCACTTGGTAATTACAACCATCTTATTTTTCGTCTCAAGCCTTAAGAAGACCTCGCCAAATGGATGGACGTTTTGCATATAACACATATCTCGTGATTAGACCCACGGAACTTGTTGACGTCAATACAGCAGCTATATAGCTGGTGTGAGGTACACCAGCCAATCCTCTTCCGTCGCTAAAGCCGTCCATATCTTAATCCGCGTCCCCATATCGTCGAGCCTCGAATATATATATATATATATAAACCCTGAAATTTCATTCACGAGGGATTCTTGCCGAAGAAAGGGGGTTTTTGAGGGAGGGTTTCGAAACCCTATATCATTCCCAAATCATGAGGAAATTCACAAAATAGCTGATTTTTCGCCAAAATTTCAAGCTTCTAATCAAAAAAGGAAAGGGAATTTTGAGGTTTTTCTTACCGCCTTGCAATGTTCGAAGATCGATTAGAGGCATTCTTCCGAGTTGTGAGTTCCGATTAACCAAGTACGCGATCACTCTCACGTATTTACAAAAACAGTGAAATCAAAGCGATTTTTCAATTTTTTTCCCTTATTTTTACTTATTTATCGAAAAAATAGGTTGTTGGCGACAGTTTTCCATTGATAGGTAACGTGGTTTGTGGCTACGGTCGATATTCTCAACGATAATCCAAAATTATCAATAATATCTCCGATTTTTCACCAATAATCGGGAGAGAAACAAAAAATTGGGGTTTCGGTATCGCTAGACTAGTGACACCGATATTATCGGCGATAATATCGACATTTCGTCGATAACTTGAACACTGGTTATACGACAAAATATCTTGCGCACCACTTGCACTTTTGGTGGGAAGGTATGCATAATTTTGGCAAACAGGAACAGTGACAACATTGTCTCACAAGAAATGATTGATAAATTAAACCTCAAAAAACGTAAGCATCCACGCCCATACCTAATTTGTTGGTTCAAACAAGAAGAAGTTTTTTGTTAATCACAGGTGCCTAATTTCCCTCTCTATTGGATCTAAATACAACTATGAGGTGTGGTGTGATGTAGTCCCCATGGATGCATACCACATTTCATTAGGAAGAGCGTGGTTGTGGGACCAATATATGGTGCATTTGACTCAAGCTAACACTTGTTCCTTCGTTAAGGATGGTGTTAATATAGCATTGCACCCAATAAAACAACTTCCAATTTCCAAATCTGATGAAGAGAAGGGTCATAAATCTCTCTTTTTTTCTTTTCTTTCTTTTTTTCTTTTGTAAAGGATAACGGTCATAAATCTATGTTCGAAAAGTCTAAAAAAGAATGGATCGAAACTGACATCATCTATGTATTAGTCGTTAAAGAAGAAGCAAGACAATTGGATATCCCACCTCTCATGCAAAAGCTTCTTCATGGATATCAAGACTTGGTGCCCTAAAAACTCCCAGCTGAACTTCCTCTTATGGGGAAAATTCAGCACTATATTGATATGCACTGAATTCAAACATGTCGAATCTTGCGTATTACCAAATGAGTTAAGCCAACCAAGCAGAACTTCTACTGATTGAATGGTCCGGCGTAAAGAAGTTTAAGTAGAGAAAAGGAAAGACGAAGAAAAAAAAAGCATGAGAATGAGACATCAAAGAGAACAGAGCTAAGTATCGAGAAGCTGCAAATGAACATCATTGTGGGAACATAAAATAAAGAAGGTGACTCTATTATGATTTATCTCCGCAAAGAAAGGGTTCATAGTGAAACTTACAACTAGTTGAAGTCTACAAAGATTGGTCCATGCTGAGTTGAGAGAGTTGGGTTGCAAAGCCAGCGAGGTCGAATTGTCAAATACCTTAGATATCTCGCTGACTCTCAATGTGGTGGATTTGTTCGAGTACCATGGAGAGGTGTCTGACATGCAAGATGAAGTCATTGTCGATAGAAATAAACAGCACCCAAAGGAAAAAAGGAAGTTGAACAAGTGTTGCACACCAATATCGATACATGTTTCCGTATCCTTAGTCACTAATACATGCAATGGTATCGATACTCCAAACATTGAATACAATAGAAGCTTGATCCTATAAAATCGCCTTGCATGATAACCCTGCATATTCTAGCTTTCCTATAACCTAATCAAGGACCACGGATGTGATACCGTGTTTGAGAGAAGAGAGGGGGAAGGCTTTTATCATTGAAAATAAACTTAGTGTTTCTCTCCATATGCCCCACAAATTAACACATGGGATCACCATCCAGGTCATTTTTCAAAATTTCGAGAAAGGCCTGACCCCCCAGCTCCCAATAACCTCAGTAACTGAAAACCTTGTCACCCAAGAAACTAGAAACGTCTAATAGAAGTAATCCCCAATCTCTCGACCAGCCTCATAATGAAGAAAAAATGATTCACTAACTCCTCATCTCTTCTACACATGTAGCACATGTTTGGAAGGTACATATTTCTTTTCTTTAGATGATCAACTATAAGAATTTTATTCTTTACCACCATCCAGACAAAAGCTTGGATCCGACAATGGATGGAGAGCTCCCACAAATAATTGCACTTGTACCAATGGCTGCCATTTTCACCCAGCTTCTAGAGTGATTCACATAGCTTCCCTCCTAGAGTGAAAGACAAAACATAGAATTTTGGCTATGGATAACATGCATAAAAGTCAATCCTCTCTATTGAGAGTCCACTCAGTTGTTTGGAGAATGAGGAGTCAATTGACCACATGTCTTTGCAACACCTATTCACGAATCAAGAGAAGTTTGAAGCTATTTCTTCCTTTTGTTCGGAATTAATTGGGTTTTGGATGGGTCTCTTAAAGATCCCATTCTTGGGTGATCCAGGTGATGCTTCTTTGCTAAGAGGAATATAATCCGGAAGATGCTTTCATGTGCCATCATGTGGTGTGGGTGGAAAGAAAGGAATAGGAGGATACTTGCCAATAAGACCTCATCTTGTGTGATTATCAAGGGAAGAGTTGCCTTCTTAATGGCAAATTGGGCCACAATAAGACCAAAATTTCAAGGTGTTAGGCAATAGAGATTGTTCGTGAGTAGAAAAGAGTGGGAGAGGCTTTTGGTGTCTAGCTCCCTTTTGTGCACCTTTTTTCCTTTTTAAAATTTTTTGGCCGCCTCTTTGCAATCTCCCTTTATTTTTCTTTGCATCTTTTCTTCTTTGTTTTCCCTTGTTTCACACTCACGCACACGGGAAGTGCACGAACACACACTTATCATGTTTATAATTTAAAAAGAAAAAGAAAAAATTTGTGGCTGTGAGATGAGAAAGGGACCAACCCATTCTTAAACCAGTATCAATTTCCACAGGGCACACCCCATCCACCACCAAGAGCATAAACACCCAAACATACCTTAATCTCATAAATTCAATTTGGGATCCCATTCAAGTCCCACAAAGCTAATTCAGAAGTCCCATAAAAAAGCACCAAAATGCAAAAATGAATAAACCAAAAAAAAAAAAACTGTTCAAGACACACACCAGTAAGCATCAATGAATAAGAACATATCAAGTCAGCAAGAACACCAGAAGTGAATCACACATCTTAACAAATTACCTGAACTACTCCATACCAATCAACAAATTACTAAATCAACGATAAAAACAACAATGGCTGCTGCTGCTGCTACAACTACAACTACAACAACTGAATCAAATAATGAAATTCAATGAATCAACGATTAAATAAATTCTGCAGTGAAGATAATAAAGAGAAAGGAATTACCCCAGTAACCTTCACACATTGCCCATCTGCCGCGCCCCTCAACTCTGCATCTGGATACTTCCTCAAGTACCTCTGCACGCCCCTCCTCCCCCATGCATAATTCCACCCGATTAGCACCACCACCGGCACCAGAATCCCTCCAACCACCACTAGAATCACTGCCTTCTTCACCGTCACCATCATGAACACCCCTGCCATCAGCCCAATCGCGAACACCACCACACTGACCCACATTATCAGCTTCGAGATCTTGAACCCGAACTTAGCCTTCTCCCCAAGGCTGGTCACGGCGGGGCCGTACGGTTTCCCCATCGACGCCGACGGCTCGAGCTGTCCGCTGCGGCGCGCCCCGCCACCACCGGACGCTGAAGACCCGAGGGGACCGGAGGTGATGAGGCCGGTGGGGTGGAGTGGGAGCGGGCCGGAGGATTTCTTAGGGAGTGGACCGGAATTGGACGGTTTGGGGGGAATGGGACCCGAGTTGGAGGCGGATCGGATGGAGCCGCTGTTGTGCTGGGACGACGATGAGGGACGGGATTTTGAGGGGTCGACGACGGGAATGTCGAACATCTTGCCGAGCTCGCCGGACTTCTTGACGTCGCCACCGGTGTAGGGGACGGCACGGGAGGCCATGGTCGGCGGCCGTTCCTTGTACTGCTCGGGGCGGCCCGAGACTATAAGGCCGTTACTCAGTTGATGGGATGGGATTCTCGTTCCCATTTCTGCAGCTCTATCTCTCCCTCTCTCAGAGACGAGGTTTTTGTTTTTCTCTGTGGAATAAAATCAAACAGCTGTGCGTGCGAGAGCGAGAGAGTGTGAAAGAAGAAAAGCGAGTGGAGTGCTGTTGTAGGACTGGGATTTTTTCTTTTTCTTTCTTACGCTCTGGGGTTTCGAAGGAGAGACGAAAGAAGTGGGTGAAATGACGGATATGGGTCTGGATTTTTCAAAAAATACCGTGTGTATCCTTGTCCTGGAAGTGATCGACAGGGTTTTGATTGTAAAATTTGATTAGTGGGTGGAAATAATCTGGTAGACTCCCCTCTACCTACACTTCCATGAAATCTTCCTTTATCTTTGCATATAGAAAATGGATACGGTAAATCAGAACCTTTCATATGATGAATCCTCATTATTATAATAATATGGAAGTTTTTATTATCCAAAATGTCATTGATTCACTAAAATATGAGGTTTTTTAATGTTATATATAGATTTAAATGTTCTGATCTAAAATAGGAGATTACGTTAACGATATCACTTTTAGATTTCATCAATAAAAGTATATCAGACGGATTATGATTCATCGACTATCGTATCCTCTTAAGATAAAAAGTAGGTTGAGTTGGAACTTCAGTAGAGACTAATCTACTGAATCTTTTCCCCTAGGGAAAATGACTGAGTCTGTCCTTATTCTCGATCGAAATTACTTTTGAGGAAAAGGAAGCTGTGTTGCAGGACTACACATTATGTAGTCCGCTGAAAGTGCTTCTGCATGTATCATAAACTCGATAACAGTAACCGTTCGTTCAGTGGACCCCACTCAGTATCACCCGTTGGGAAAACTTGTAATTATTTTGGACGGTTGAAAAGGTCCAGTGCTCACTACGTGTCATAAATGGAGTTTAAAAGTAAGAAAGGTAATTGGTTTACATGAAATGCTTTGATCGATTTAATGAATGGTTAGGATAATCTTACTGGTAGCCGCAGGGTCCACCGCTTGAACATTTTTGGACAAGGCCCATGAAGGGAGGATGTCTTAGAGGCTACCAATTCCCGGTAGTCTCGTGGAGTACTGAACCTGTTGAGGAAGAGAAAAAGTTAGAAAATGATGAACGTGATTGGCGCATACGCAAACAAAACAACTAATATAAGTAGTGGGGCCCACTGAGATATTCCAATCACATTCGATCTTTTTCAGTGGTTTTTGGCTAAAGACGTCTTAGGTATCTATAATCATGGATAATTATATTTAAAAATAATATATTGCATCTGGAAGGAGAGGGACCCACAACCCTACTTTGGTGGGCCCACATATTCATCCGTGAGAAAAATAGAGTGAACGGTGGATCTTTCTTGTGCAGACTTGATGAGCGGTTGTTATTGACATGGGTTAAATGCTTGCTATTTCAGACGCGGATTTCCTGCGCTAGAAACCTAGGTGAGCCACCTTGACGTTTAGGTGAAATCTACCCCGTCCATCCGATTTTTGAGATCATTTTATTTTTAGTACTCGAAAACAAAATGAGCCCGATATATTACTCAAGTGGGACGAAAACGTGAGGATTGAAATATTTGTGTTTTCAGTGACTACAGGGAGGTTTCAACGGTGGGAATTTCCTGACCCACCGTTTCCATTAGTGTGGCCCACTTAAGTATCTAATCCTTCTCGTTTTTGGTCACGAATACTAAAATGAGCTCAAAAAAAGGATGAACGGGGTAGATTTCTTACAAACATTACGGTGGGCCCCATCTAGGTTTCCGGTACAGGAACTTCCTACTAAAAGGCTGTAGCAGGAAATCCGCTTCCAGCTATTTCCACCGGTGTGTATTTTGGCTTGCAATTGGGAGCATCCGAATCGTCCATCAAGTGGATCGCCAGCTCCTACGTGCCTACTTCAAGATCGTTCGCCCCTGATGAACGGTCCTGATCACACATGGACAAATCTCCATCGTTATCTAGACGTCCATAGATTGATTTGGGAGGCAGGATCGAGGCCGTTCATTTGGTTGGCCATGCTAAGACATTCGCTGGGTGAAAAATCAGGCCAGTCCACTCATCAGGTGGGCCCATCCATCAATAGAAAGAAAAAGGACGGTGACAAGAAAGATCAAGTGCATGACCGTACATGTCACGCGGGTTAGAGATCAGAGCCATTGATCAAGGGCGGAACACCATAAACAACGGTCTATACTTCATGTACATGTGGTCACCTGCCCGATTAGTAGACCACCTTGATATTTGGACCACTACATGCCATCTAAGCGCAGCCTAGACGATGGACGACCTCGATCTTCTACGCGTGTGCCAAATTGTAGGATGCATGTATTCCACTATAATTATTCTGTCGAGTTTGTTTTGACTCTGCCGACACTCGTCATTAAGCATGTGTCGCCAGCCGCTGGGCCCACATGATTAGATGGTCTGAGGATTCTAACCATCCATTTTCTCTTTACTACCGTAGATAAGCCATTTTCACGTAATCACGCTTCAGTAATATTTTAGCTTATGCTTTTTACAGTTAAATTAGATTATCCATTGGAAATTTTTCTTATAATGGTACGGAAAATATATATCACACAACGTAGACGGATCCGATCATCGGATCACTCATCAAGTGGGCCATAGTGGGTGGCGACACACACTGTCACCTTAGCCGCGACGGAGGGAAATGGGAGCGGATTAGGTGCGGCCCCTGCCTCATCCAAGACGGTGCGGCTCTTAACGTGGGACCCACCTTGATGTATTTAGTATATCCATACCTTCCATCCGTTTTTTCAGATCATTTTAGGTCATGATCCCAAATATGAAGTAGATCTGATTCTCAGGTGGACCATACAATATGAAAAAGTGGTGATTGACCATTAATGGGCCACGTAAGTTTTGGATCATTATGATAATTGTTTTTCCTTCTTCCAGGTTCATGTGATCTTTTCAACGGTTATGATGAAAAATAAACATTACAATGGGGCGTAGGAAGTTTTTAATGGTAGGGAGTTCACTCACTACTGTTTCCTAAAGTATGGTCCTAATGAGATTTGAATCTTCTTCATTTCTGGTCTCATGCTATAAAATGATCTTTAAAAACGTATGGACGGTGTGGATATAGAATAAATATATCAAGGTGTGCTCCACAGTAAGGGATGTACCGTGTTGACTTCTGCCGGGGTCGCACCGAATCCACCCCCAGAAAAATCGACCTTTTTGTCACTGTAGCTTTTGTAAGGGGCAATGGGAGTAAAATATCCCCGCAGCAAGAACGTAGAAAATGACCATGAATGTCAGAAAATGACACATATGTCCTTTTCTGTGACGAAAGTGCCCTCAAAATAGGCAAAACGTTACTGTTCTGACCTCTCAAAATCTCTTTGCTTTCTGTAGGGGAGCTTTCGTCGTTTGCAGCCTTCTACTTTCAACAGTCTTACTCAAAGATTTTTATTTTTTTTTGACACTTTTCTATCCTTTGCCTTGAAAAAATGTTCTGAACCTAAATTAGTGGACGCTTAATCTTTGTTATTTTTTATTCAAGAGAATGATACAATGAACTTTCTGATTGCATGGGCCGGTGATTGGACGGTTAGGATCGTCGCAGCATATCAGGGGTGGGAATTATTGGATGAGCGGTCCAGATCATGGGAAAGTCATGCGCGCAGTTTAAACAAGAGTATTAATGGAAGAACGGATAAAGTTGACCTGGACCGTTTTGAAACATTTGACTATGCTAACCTCATTTGATGGAGAAGGGGATTTTTATAGACTTTTGGGATGGATCCTTGTGATTGGAAAAGTAATGTTAATTGCAGTGCACTTGACTTTTTAGACACTCATTTTATATGAAACCTTTGTTGACAAGATCCGAACCATCCATCCGTCGGTGGGCCGGTGGGTGTGAGCCATGGATCAAAAATCAAGTTGATCGGATGGCTTTTAGTGCTCAATTGAGAAGAAAGAATGAATGTTTTGGGAGTAAATTCGATTTGGCGAGGCCTTAATATGACGAGATTTAATTATAATATGTGCGATTGTCAAATTTGAGAATCTATGTAAGGATGTTTGAAAGTGATTCATATGAGTATCTCCTAAGCTGCCATCATATGGGGCCAGGCCAAACAAACCTTACCATGTCACCAAATCCACAGTCGTATGTACCTATTGCCATGGAGGGGTTAAGATTGTTCCATTAACCTAACATTGTGTCATGTCCCACTTGTGTATGATATGATTTAAGTGAATTTAGATGTGGATTAGCCAAGTTTGATTGGATTCTGATCATAGTTTATAGGCTCAAATATGTCTAATGCCACTTGGCCAAATCGAGTAGGTCCTATTAAGGACTAGCCCACTTGGCACCCCGAGTCACCCTTGACTTGTGCGAGTTGGACTGTTTCAACCCCAACTTAGGCAAGTCCGGTTCGGGTTAAGTCAGTTGGAGTCCCAAGTCTTTTAACCATGGTTTTGATTGAAAATGTACTCCATTTTGATAGATAAAAGCGGAATGATTGAGAAAGTGGCTTTGAAGGTAGGGGTCGGAAAAAGTGTTAATTGGGTTTGATGTGTGCATATTTTCGACAGCTGGGAAATATTTTGTCGGTTGCCCTATCCTGTGGAGAATTTCTATTTGTGATCATGCAGTTTCTGATCTTATGAGTGATAGATAATTATCTTTGGTGTGAACCTTATTTTGTCACAACGACATAATTCACCATTTCTTTAGGTTGCCCTATCCTATGGAGAATTTCTATTTGTGATCATGCAATTTCTAGTCCTACGAGTGATAGATAATTTATCTTTGGTGTGGACCTTATTTTGTCGTAACGACATAATTCACCACTTCATTAGGTTACCCTATCCTATGGAGAATTTGTATCTGTGATCATGCAATTTCTAATCCTACAAGTGATAGATAATTATCTTTGGTGTGGACCTTATTTTGTCACAATGACATAATTCACCACTTCCTTAGGTTGCCCTATCCTATGGAGAATTTCTATTTTTGATCATGCAATTTCTAGTCCTATGAGTCATAGATAATTATTTTTGGTGTGGACCTTATTTTGTCGTAACGACAGAATTCACCATTTCATTAGAAGTATGCAGTTGAGGTCATCAAATCAAACGGATCTCTAGAGTAACAAAGATGTCATGAGGACCATACGATGAACAGTGCAAATTCTATGTTCATACAGTTCTTTTATAAATGGGACAAATGATTTGGCTAGGATCATTGTAAGTCCTGAGAGCAATGAGAAAGTAAGGTGGAACATGTAAGATTGATGGTCATATTCATTATCGGACCATTTTATCATAAATAATATGGATTGTCCATCTTATTACTACTGACTTAGTGGGAAGGATCATCATATCAGGTGATCGATGAAAGGAAATGCCCCTCGTGCGGCTGTCGGGAATTGTCTATTTTAGACTGTCCGTTTTGTTGGACATTAATAGCTTGCTAGCATCATCACATCAAAGATTTTTTCTTTCTTTTATTTACTGGTAAGATTTGGAAAGTAAGATGGCTAGGGCTTTGAACCTTAGATAAAGCATGCACGCTACATTGTCTCTATCAGCTCAACTAACAAATTGAAGACACCGAAGTGATTCTTTAGAGGCATGCAAAACTAGTGGTGGGGACACATTGTGGAAGTCCGCATCCACAATCAACTTTTTTTTGTAAGAGATGACCTTGGCTATCCAGAAAGGAAACATTCATGTCAAAGGCATTCTTGATAAAGAGAATATTGGTCCCACATGATAGATGATTTTGGAACAAATCGGCAAAGCGCACTGGAAGAGAGAGAGAGAGAGTACAAGGGAATGAAAATAATTTATGGAGCTATACTTGCCGAAATCTTGAAATCTATGGTTAGCTAGATGTCATATAACTATGATGATTTAAAAGTCAAGATGAATGGGTCGGATTTGAATAACTCCGTGTAGTCTACGCAGGTAGATTTTGAATTACGGCATCAGTTATAAAAAACAAAGGTAAAAAGTATCATTTTTTGCATACACAAATGTACGGTCTCTATTTTATAGGATTTGAAATTATTTGGATTCTATCTTTAGATGATTGCTTACAAATAAGTAAAGGGATAAAACAAGAAATATAATAAATCTACTTGAAAAATGTAGCAATAAATAAATGACAATGCAAATTAAAGCAATAATTGCCTATATAGATTAAGTAGGGGCATGGAGATGTTGGTGGAGAAGGAAGAACTTTGACACTTGTTCGATGGAGAAGATGGTTGAAGCTCTTACATCTATGACTTGGCTTTACAAATAATTTTTTATTTTATTTTTAAAAAAAAAGAAAATAAAAAAAAGGCTATAAATACAATGGGCTCTAATTGAAGATGCGAACAATGAAGGAAGAGCAGTAACACTCTTTGTTCACAGAACATTATTGGAGCTATTCGATCCGATCCTTACTCTCAGGACATTCTCTATGAAACTTGTGAGGGGGTAGTCTTAAAAAGGAGAGCATTTCACCCTTAATTTTAAAGATGCCCTCACATAATCTTTAAGGCTCGGTGTAATGGTAGTGTGTTGGAAGTGATGAGTGAGGAGTATTTATAGTTGGATGCGGTGTCATTTTGGTTATCTTCAGGGAGATGGGAAGTAAAATGGCATGTGGCTTGTGGTGAGTGGTTCTTAGAGGTTTTTTGACACATGACACCTTCTCATTAGATGGTTAGTTTGGTAAATTTGACGAAGCTCAAGGGTGAAAGGGTAAAGTAATTTTCCTTAAATGATTTTTAGTAATAGAAGGTTGTAATGCCTTATGGTTTGAGGGATACAAGAAATTCACGAAATCGAGGGAATGATGCCATGACTGAGTCGTCATCAAAAGTGAAAATTCAATTTTAGTTTGTGATCTTTCACCAAATATTGACATCTAATTGATTAAGTGTTGATCGGACACAGCATCTCGGGGGAGGGAGAAAATATGCAATCAAAATCAAATTTTCACTGCCAAATTAACAATCTAGCTTTATTTCAAAGTCTGAGTGGGTTAGATTAAGCTTTGGGTTTGTTTGGATTGAGTGGGAGTAATCTAGGATAGACTGATGTGGACTTGGAAAAAAAGTGTATGATTTAGTGATTCTTTGTGAGTAATAACCCTTCTGAATGAAGAAGGTCGACTATTCCATTGATGGGTTGGGTGTGTACAAAAGTATAAATGTATGATCGAAACTCCAAAAAACCAAACTAATGCACTTGGAGTTGTACACAAGTTGAACCGAGCTGTGCTTGGCACAGCTCAGCTCGGCTCGGCCACTAGCTGATTCCAGCTTGAACTCGACTCGACTCGGTCCTCAAGCCTAACTAGCCAGCTCGATTTGATTTGGTCTGCAGCTCGAGATCGAGCCTGTGCAGCATTTTCTCAAACACATGGAGTGCACCTTCAATTTCTCGTGCTATGTAAAACAACAACATCAGTTTACAAGTATTTCATCAAACACTTATTAGGTAGCATCAAAATCAAGATACAAGAGTATTTGTTTTATATCCATACCTTCATCGCCCCCAGTTTACACTTCGTTGAGTCATTTCATCAAATACTTGGTGAGCAACATCAATATCAAAATAACCGAGTCACCGAACTTGTTTGATCAAAGTTCGATTCGAGTTGGGGTTCGATCCGAGTCAAGTCGAGCTCAGGCCAGCTCAAAGTTGGCTCGAAATTTTCCTGAGCTCAAGAAATCAGCTTGGCTCAGCTCGAACTCAGTTTCAAACTGAGTTGAATCGAGCTTTTTCAAGTCGAGTCGAGCATGCTAACCAAGCTAACTCGGTTCGTATACAGCTCTAATTGCACCATCCATTTATTGGCCAACTAATAGTGGTTAAGATAATTTAATTAAAGTATTTATTAAATCTCATGAGCAACTAATGCAGTGTTCCATGAAATGTATGATCTGGAATCTCAATTAAATCTTTAATCATAATAATTTTGGAAGTAAATTTAGATATTATTAATTTATAGACTTTTACATCCAATCACTTTTTCTTTTCATGCCATTCTCTCTCTCTCTCTCTTTTAAATAAAACGTTAAGTGAAAAGTCATTGTCTTAGAATGTTTTCTAACAAGACTAGTTATCAACCACCACTCTTTAGTCTATACGGCATCTAGATTAGCCATAATGTAGCATCCATGAAGATAATGACATAATTAAATCCATGATTGAACTTCTATATCAGTTCCACTCACCAATTAAAATTGATCGTGACTCTTTAAATGTAGCTATAAGGCAATCTGAACAGTCCACGTCCAAATCCCAACCGCATTATGGATAGAGAATGATCCAAGAACTACATTTAGGGCCCATTTGGCTGGGTGGATTGGAAGGGGTTGAATAGTATCAAGGTGGATGGCATGGATTTCAAGGTAATGATGGTGCTGTCAGGGGATTGTGTTAAGATCCAAGGGATTGCTACATGGAGTCTGTTTGGTACACCTGGCCAATCTTGAGATTAAACCTTCCCATCCCTTCCAATCTCTTGAACCAAACACGTTCGAGGCATATTTGAACGGTTTAGGGTGGATTGGATGGGATTTAAAGGCAATGATGGTGTTGTCAGTGGATTGTCTTAAGATCCATGGGATTGCTATATCCGGGGATTAGATCACCCCGTCTGTTTAGCACATTGGGCCAATCCCGGGATTTAACTTCCAATCCCTTCCAATACCATCCAGTCCCTTCCAATCCGCCCGGCCAAACAAGCCCTTAGAATATAATATCAACCATATTCTTTCCCTCAATATGAGTTGCTCACTGCTTTACTTTTAATTGCCCATTTGCTAGCCA
Source organism: Magnolia kwangsiensis (assembly GCA_037074715.1). NCBI lineage: Eukaryota > Viridiplantae > Streptophyta > Magnoliopsida > Magnoliales > Magnoliaceae > Magnolia > Magnolia kwangsiensis. Next base: position 1,412,548 of record CM073585.1, read on the forward strand.
TTAATTGGATGGTCTGGATTTATTGATCAATGTGACTTTAAAGACATGATTTTCCCAATATGGGGATCATGAGTTGGATGGTCTGGATAACTTTACATCAACAATAGACGTGAGGAGGATCAGTTGCTGCCATTTTTAAATATCACACAAGTAACATCTAGCCCAAATCCATAGGAAAACTTTGAAAATGTCCGGCTCATCTCATTTTAAGGTTACAATCTATCTATAATGGGTCCCATGTGTTAGATTGTTTCGTTCTAACTACATTTTATTTTATTTTCTTTACACATGCATGCACACACCCCACGCACTCATACCATAGTGGGATTTCACCACATTGACCTGGTGTTGAAACTCTTGGGAGTCTACCACCTAGGTGAGAGTAAGGACCCTCATGCCACATATGCCATGCAGGGATGAAGAGATCTCCTCATAATGTGAATCACTTGGGAAATTGAACAAAATTGAACAAAAACGGGAGATTCAAATAAAAATATACAAGCCAATCCACACAGCAATGAAAGAAATCTATTAAAGAAAATAAAGAGATAAATGAATACACCAATTTATGCTGAAAAACTTTATAATTGAAGAGGGGAAAACTACGAGGTTGTCAATCAAATCCACTATATAATAATGAGATTATAAATAAAAATAAAAAACCTTTCTTCTCAACCCTACTCTTACTTGATGATCACATTCTCATGTGCATATTTTTTATTTTTTATTTTTATTTTTTAACGATGAAGAAGAACAAGATATCTTATCTAAAATATAAAAAAATCATTTATTTGGGTTTTTAGATTTCAAAGCTCTCTCTCTTTTCTCTACATTTTTTTCTTACTCTAAAAAAGAAAATATGAAAAAAAAAAAAAAAAGATATACTAAGAACTGTATGCATTTGCAAGCGGGCGTAACGAGAAACATGATCTAAATAGGATATATTCCCGTGCATGCATAAACTAACATGAACTCGAAACGGTACCTTCATGGATATTTGGATAATGATCAGCATTTATTCTCTGCCTCTCCTTCTCTTGAGTTGACCAAATATAAGGTTTCTACTTTATGTGAAAATGAAGGTATTCTGAAGCACAAGTTCCACTAGTTGTACTGCTTACCATATTTGTGCTAGAAAACAACAATCTTATAATGCATATAGTTTATAATCTCAAGTCACTCATTGTCTTCTCTATCATGATCATGTTATAGGCTTACTTTGTTTTTGGTCGACCACCATTGGTCAACGCACAAGACGAAAGGGACATAAAGAGATAAAAAGAGCTCTAATTATATAATGTGAGCGACTTTTATATGTCACTTGATATTAATCCATTTCCACTTTTTTAGTTTTTTTTCTTCCTTGTTTTGATGTGGTGCATTTGTGGCAATTAAAGATGGATTATAGCACTTGCCAAATCATCATATATGGTAGATTGGGCACATGTGGGATGCTTAAAGATGGATGGTGTCACATGTTGCACATGCACACACCAGCACATGTGAGGCTCTTGAAAATGAATGGTTGCCATATGTGGACACTTGGAGAGGAAGATGGATGGATGACACATGTGATATATGTTGTACGTTGGCACTGCAGCACATGCAAGTGCAATAAGAAAATGAGCAGTGGTACACTGGCACGTTTGGTGCCTTCATTTGACAACATTTGACATATTGGAGCGTGGAGCACTTGTATATGGGAAGTTCTTCCTCCCATTTCATAGCAAAAGTCAGGTATATTTTAGAAAATGAGAGGAAAATGAAAATGACATTTCTAAAATATTTACATAAAAACTATTTGATGAACGCGGAGTTCTCAAAAATAAAAAAGCTTTCCTACTTAGATGATCCGTCCATCTAATATGTTCCATCATTTCGTCATTAAACTAGGACCACCAGTTGTGATTGTTCCCCTTGCAAGCCAGTCATGGATATGGGTAGATTAGCTTATTAAACCAGAGATTATGGAGCATAGCCCATCTTATGAAGGAGCCAATTGGAGGAATGAATTAGTTTATTAAAACACATGGGCCCTACCCATTTCATTTTAGGCCCAACTTAATTAAAAAAGATAGAAAGAAACAGTGTTGAAGAGTATGATGGCTCTCACATGCACACGCAAATTGTATACTGATCATTCTTCTAATTCCAATCAAAACTAACTAATTTATGGATTCTACTTTAGTTGCTAAGGGTGCGCTTGGTTTTAGACCCTTTGGATATTACCAAATAAGTATCTTTTTTTTACTTACCTAAGTTAATAAGTTACTTATCTTAAATAAGTTAGTTTAATTATTGAGAATAAGTAGTTTTTTAAAAGAAGTGACTTAATTTTATAAATTATTTCTTTCTATTGCTTTTCAACTTCCAAGAGTAACTTATTTTATTCATTTTCATCAATGACACAACAACTTAGAAAATTATCTAAGGGAATATGCCTTTTGTGGCCGTGAACCCCTTCTAAGTTCATTAGATTGGAAAATCATGATCTAGTGGACCCCACATGATGATGACCCATACCAAGGTGGCCCCACATGATCTACATCAAAGGTCCATCCATAATGATGAATGACCCACATCCAAGATGGGTAACCCACATTGAAGGTGGGGCTCAGATGATAGGCAACCCACATCAACGGTGGGCTCCACAAGATGGACAATCCACATCAAAGTTTGGCCTAGTGATGATTGACCCATATCCAAGGTGGGTCCCACATGATGGACAACCCACATCGGATGTGGGCCCACATGATGGACAGCATGTGGACGGTCCACATCAAAGGTGGGCTCCACATTATGGGTGGTAGATATTGAAGATGAGCCCCACATGATGGACAATAACATTGATGGTGATTCCTACATGTTGGATGGCTAACACCAAAGGTGGGCCCTACCTAATGAAATATGCACATTAAAGGTTGGCCCGTAATGATGAATGGCCCACAACCCATGTCAAAGGTGGGCCCTGCATGATGAACAACTCGCATCAAAGGTGAGGTCCACAAAACAAACAATCCACATCAAAGGTTGGCCCCATATGATGGACAGTGCATATGAGGGCAAACAAACTTTTAGGATAATTGTTTACAATGTTAGAAATCAAATAGGCTTTTCTACTTTCTGGATAATAAGCACACTTAATTGTTAATTAAGTAGAAACCAAGAAAAGTTACTTATGGCATAAGATCCAAACGCCCCCCAAATACTACAAAATCTAATAATATTTTGTACCAAACTGGATTACTTAATAATGAAATAATATTTGGCACAACCAAATGCAAAAGGTATACTAAATTAACATTAAAAAAAAAAAAAAAAAAACTTCAACTTCTTGGTGAGGTGGGGTTGGGTTGGTTGGATCTTATGGTCCAACCCATTGATAACACACAATGGGTTGCATTGGTCAAGTTATCTAGCTTGACCCATTGATAACATATGGTGGACAGCTTGGTATAGTTCAACCCAAGCCACCCATATACTTAGGGTAGGTTTGGATACACTTTGTCAAAGGTAGTTCCTGAAAAAGAGAGGTTGAAGTTTGCTTTTTAGGTCTACTTGGGTACTTTTTAAGTTACTTGGGTCTTCGATTCACCGCGTATTATGTTGAGTGTGGAAATGAGATGATTTTTTTTTCTTTTTAAGAGTGCATCTAACACACAAGATCAATCGTTCAAGATACATCCACATGGGCCATTAAGTTGCGTTGTTTACATACATTTTTTAAAAAATAAAAACACATGCACATACACCGCCACACACTCATGCCTTAGTGGGATTTCATCACCTATGGGTACTCGAATCCTTGACTAGGCATTGAAACTCCCGAGAGTCTACCACCTGAGTAAGAGCAAGGACCCACTGTTTACATACATGTCATTGCAAACACACATCCATGATCAGGTAATTCAAACTAATAGTTCTCTCAACCATTTCATAGAGCAAGAAAAAAAAAAAAAAAAACCTTTGGATGTTTGTTTAGACGCCTATAAGTTTTATTAGTTGTGAATGATTTACCTCTAACTACTCATAGTTAGGGTTTGGATGGAATCTTTACCTTTTAGACAAAAAATTTACCTTAAGGGTTGTTTGATTTTTCATGTCTATCGTTGATGCCTTGTAAATTGGTAATAACTATTTACCTGAAGGCCTGTTTGGAAGCATGGATTTGAAACCCCTTGGATTTGGAACCCCTTAGATTTGAAATCCTCTTGTTGTGTTAGACACCCTAGATCGAGAATCAACTTTAATCCAAAAGTAGTTATTAATGGTATATTTGCTGGGGTTTGAATTTAATTACTAAATCAGCTTTAATATCTCAAATTAGTGAACTTTTGTAATTTATGACACAATGGTTGTAATAAGCCTTACATTGCCAAAAAATGATGAAAATTCAAGTCTCGTATGGGCCACAAGCACAAGATCACGTCTGAGTGACTAACCAACGATTTTTAACCGTTGATTTACATGGACAATGTTTGAACAGTGTTGATCATCATATTAAAGTAATTATAGTGATGCAATAGATAATCTAATTATTTTATGATATTATTAGTGGGTCATATGTCCAATAGATTAATAGTCTAGTGATACACATGTTACACATGCAACTATGTGAAAATTCTAAATCTAATTGAAGGTCTTACGTTGGATTTCAAACTCCCTAATTGAGGGGATTTGAAACACCCCATTACTTTATGGTGCCAAACTACTGTCATTTTTATTGTAAAACGATGACAATTGCATAATAAATTGGGGCTCACATGTATATGGCTTACCCACACCATGAAATTGAACTACGTGCCAAGTATGCTCTTCTCGTATTAAGTAAACTCAACTGGGCGCACTATAAAGTATATATAAAAACGGATGGACAACGTGGATAGGCAACATACATTCGCAGTGGGCCCAACTGAGTTTACTCAGTACATAAAAGCATACTGAGTAACTCAGTACTCAATCCAATTTCAAATCCAATTGCGTACTGAGTAAACTTTACGAGGTTAACCATAATTTATGTATTTTCTCCGCTTCGTCCATTCATTTTATTCAATAAATTTAGAGCTTGACCCTAAAAATGAAGTATAACCCACGCTTAAATAAACCGCACCACATGAAAGAGCGTGAATTGGGTAACAAATTACATAATACGATTTCAAATCATCGGAGGAAATAAGTGTAATTACTGCATTTGAAATCCCAAGAAGGCCTAGTATGTGGATCCGGGTGGGTGGATCCCTATGGGGCCCTTCGTGATGTATTTTCTTTACATTTGTCCATCTATTTTAAAAACTCATTTCTGGATGTCATCTAAAAAAATGCAACAGATCAAAATCTCAGGTGGACCACACCACATGAAACAGTGGTGACTGACCATTAAAAACTTATTGTGCGCCACAAAATTTTTGAATCAAGTTGACATATGTGCAGTTCCTTCATCCAGGTCTTTTCACCTTAACAACAGGTTGGATGGAAATAAATATTCCAATGGCCCCCAGCAAGTTTTTAATGGTGGGTATTCAATCACTATTGTTTCCTATGGTGTGGCCCACCCGAGGTTTGGATTTAATTCATTTTTTAGATCATTCAAAATGAGCTGGAAAAATGGATGAACTGCGTGGATGTAATGCAAATACATCATAATGGGCCACAAGGATCAAACCCCCTTATCCACGCCCAACTTATTTAAAACATAAAAGAGTGGTGGTTGTTTTCTCTTCCTGACTGTCCGTCTTCTGCCCACAAATTGAAAGGCCAATATCTCTCCATGGAAGAAATTTATAAAGAACAGCCCATTCATAGCGGGAAATAATATATCAATGGTCTTGATTTCCAACACATGGGACCCACTTGCCAGAACTAAAAACTCGTATATACCGTCCAACACGCAGGACATGTATCCTTTCAATTCTCTCTATTTTTTTTATTCTCTACAAACGAAGTGGGAGAGGGAGATTTTTTTCTCTACAAACAAAGTGGGAGAGAGAGAGAGAGAGAGAGAGAGAGAGAGAGATGGTGGTAGGGCAGCAAGCGAGAAAGGCCCTTATGGAGAGTCCGAAGAAGGTAGCCAACCTGACTGACCTCGCCAACCTTCCATCCAACCTTAGAGAATTCGTGGGCCAGTCTCAGATCTCTCGTCTCGGATGCTTCATCAAAGTCTGGTCTTACATCAAGGCCAACAATCTACTGGTCCCACCTCCCCCCATCTCTAATCCTGTCCGTTTATTTATTATTCCTTCTGAGGGGTCGTTTGGATATCTGTAAGTTTTTAAGCTGTATAGGAAGTGACTTCTAATCTCAGCTCCATGAAGTTTGCTTGCAGTTGAATTTTTCATCCCCAAACAACACTTGTAAGTGACTTCTTCTTACTGATAAGAAACTTCTCACTTACAGAACTTACAGGCATCCAAACCACCCCTTATATCTTCTCATATAACTGAATCAAATTCCATGTTTTATCTATCTTTGGGGAGTGATCACACACACCCCAACATATGGTAATTATCATGCATTCGAGCAGTGGGGTCCACCCTTGATGGGCATGCAAAGTACAAATCGTTCTTCTTGCGCCCCTCCCCATCTGCACCTTACATCCCAAGAATCATCCTTATCCAAAACTCAGGTTGGACTAGGAATGTCAATGGGCTGGGTAGCCTGCCTGATGCGGCTTGGGTAATGCAGGGGCATTTTCACACCGGGCTCGAGTGGGGTGGCCTGTGGGATTTGGGGGCACACTTGGGCTGGGCAGCCAGCAAAACCCATGTGATTTGGGGCCCGTGTGAGGCGGGTGGCTTGTGTGAGACAGAACCTATGGATTTGGGGCCCACGAGGGGGCGGAACCCATGGATTTGGGGCCCACGAGAAGGGTTCAACCGATGACCTAACCCATGGATTTGGAGCCTGGGCTATGAGATAAAGGGATTAATTCGCTATGCTTTATCAGTTCGAGCTTTAGAGCAAGTGGTTAATTGTCCTGCATCAAATTGGTATTAGGGCGGGAGGTCCAGTGTCGATTTCTAGGTCAGGCTTCGGCTCAAGTATTTTAGCCTGATCCAACTCGGCCTGACCCAAGGTTACATGTAAATGCTATATTATACAAACATGCCATTCTAATCCTTAGTTAGGCAACCATATATATTGAATGTGGACTGTTAGACATCGTTTGGATGGTGGTAAATGGTTTAAGTTTTAAATGATTTATGGTGTTTGGATAGCCTGTAAATGGTTTATATCTTGTAATTGTGTACTCACACCTAAGATAGTTTAGAGAAGTATTTCATTAAGAGTGGATTTTAAAGTGGATAATTGCGTTAAGCCCATCTACTAAAGCTTAGGGTTGATCCTCACAAAAAACAAAACAGTAGGTGAGCCGTAGAAGTGGGCCCATGAATTCAAATGTTAGAGAGAGAGAGAGGGGGGGAGGGAGAGAGAGCCCTTGGAGTTCTTAGATACAATGGAGAGAGGGAGGTGTGTTATCTCCTTTTATAGCCTAGCCTTAAAATAAAGAATCATTTGCTAGCAAATGAAATCCTTGTTTTTTTACTAGCAAATGAAAAGGAAGAAATTGTGGTAAATCATTTACAACTAGTAAATGGTTTACAAGCATTTTAGGTCCTCTGAATGCAATTTTTAAATGATTTACTAGTAAATCATTTGCAACTTGCCTCATTTACCACTTTCCAAACGACCCCATAGTTTCATTCCTCTAAAATGCTTATTTTTTTGTGCATGCATGGCCCATTTGATAAACGGATAGATTAGGAAAATTCAAGGGGGAAATTGGGATTACATTAATTTTCACGCCAGGCCAGGTTGGCCCCAGTCCAACCAAAATTCTTTCTGGATCAGGCTTGGGCCTTAGGTCCAAGTGTTGGGTCAGGCCGTCTAGCTTGGCCTGACCTAAACTTGGCCCATTGCTACCCCAAGGTTAGATGCACCATGGGGATCGATGAATAATCATGCTTAAGACCTACATATTCATGTGGTGTGGCTTACCCGAGTTTTGGAATGGCTTATGTTTTGGTGTGTCATGTGTCCCTTCTAATGACTGGGTTGGATGGCATATGCTCAATTGGGTGGCCCTCTTAGATTAGGTAAGATAATCTTGGTGTATCTCCTGCATATATTAGGATAATCTTAGAGTAGATCTTTTAGATATGGACACAACTATTCATAGCTATCCTTTAGATACGTACACTTATATAAATACGTCATTCTCAATGGAATAATACAACACAACTTTCCACCATATAGTCTCTTTTTCTATCATGGTATCGGAGCCCCAATCCGTTCATTTGGCCTTGATCCATATTGTCCATTTTCTAGCTTTTCTCCTCATCCCATCCATTTCTCAACCAACCAATCAATTCCTTATTCCTCATATATGCCCCCATCATATTGCCATTATCAGAGTAGGTCTAATCTAGGCTGCTGAAATTAGTCCTTTATAACTAATTTTTCATCTGATTTGTGAGAACCACTGTTGTTCATTGGACAAATATGACATATATGTATTTGAAAGATGACGCAAATTGCATTAAAAGAAAGAGAAAAAACAAGAAAACAAAGGCAACAGTAAGGCTGCTGAGATAGCAGAAAGAAACTACACGCCTAAAAACAGAAAATCGGAATCCTTAAGGGATTCAACATGAGCAACCCACTCTACAATTAAAGATTTAGCTCTAGAAGAAACCCAGGCGGCAGATTTAACGGAGTCCCGAAAGCATCTGCAATTCCTTTCCTCCCAAACGGACCACCAAATGGAGAGGAGGGCCATTCTCCACAACGTAGTCCGAGGCTTGCCTAGCTTCGCCCCATGCCAAGCGGAAAAGAGGGAGACAACAGTATCAGGGGGACACCAACTGATAGCAAAGCGGGCACAAAAGTCAACCCAAATGAACGAAATGAAAGGACAGTGGAGTAAAAGGTGGTCAACCGATTCCTCCACCTTCATACAACAAAGACAGACATTAACCAGACACACCCCTCTCTTCTTTAGGTTATCCACTGTCAGGATTCTTTTCTTGCTAACCAGCCAACTGAACGCTATAAACTTGGGTGGGGCCTGGGATTTCCAGATTTGCTTACACTGAGAGTCGATAGAGAAAGGATTTTGATCCAATTGAACATAGAAAGAGCTAACTGCGAACCTGTTGTTCACACCCCAAGTGCAAGGTTGTGATGTAGTAATAAACTCGGTAAAACCGAGGACGAATCCCAAGGGACTGATACCTGTACGTAATCTGAAGCTAAGTAGGAATAGAACTAGCTTAAGATAAAATCTAATTCGAATAAAAATTAATGAATAATGGTGAGAGATTAATCTAAAACTTAAGAGAAATCAGAGATAGGAAACTAGGGATTCAGAGGATCCACTTGTAGAGATCAGGGAGATCTTACGCCTGCTTCAAGAATCATGGAAATTAACTTTGATCTAGTTTTCAAGAGATGAAAGGTATATGAATTAGAATGGATTCCATCACCAAACCATGCCCAGGAGACAAAGCAAACAACAGAATTAAACTAATTACCAACCAATCAACATGCTCTGAGGGTTAGGAAGGGTACCATCATCTGACCATGCCCAGGAGACTATGGTGAACAACATGGCTTCCTGACGTCATAAATATAAAGAAGAAGAAGAAATACTCAAAGCCATTGCAGGCCCATTGTAATTTCAGTCACAACAGACCATTAAAAACTAAAAACATTCCCTTCATTATCCAAATTCAACATCAGTTCAATCTAAACAAAAGGCAAGCAAAGAGTTCCCATCCTGCTATAAGCTTCACCTCTTAGCCCTAGATAAGAGGTTTAGCCTAACATGATTAGGCTAACATAAAATTAAAAACAAAAATAAAAAAAACCAAACTCTACACACTTGGCCCTTCACACGGCTGCAGTAGATCCAGATCCAGAGATACCCTCCTATCTCTCTTTCTTCTCTTTTTATAACAGTAGGAAGCAAGAGGTGGTGCATCTGAAATCGGTGGAGAACCGACTCTCTTTTCGCAGTTCGTTTCAGACAGAGCCGGACTCCCTGTTTCACGCAGAAAAACCGCAAAGACAGCTTGCGGTTGAATGAATTTTGGGATAGCTGGCCATCCTCATCTTCTGGTTGGCCTTCATGGATGGGGATGGTCCCGCCTTCAGGAGCTTATGGATGATTCAAATCGCCAAAAGGAGCCGCCTGTGATGGCCCACCTGGAACGTTAATTCCGGTTGCGAACGAGGCTCGCGCGATAGAGCAACGCAAGTTTGCGCTGTGATCGTGGTGGGGCCCATTGTTGATTTGTAAGGGAAGATCCAATCCGTCCAATAGATGTAGGATGAAAAACCGGTTGGGCATAGGTGGTTTTGACTATCTGATGATGCGGCCCACAGATTGTTTTACTTTACCGTCCATCCTACGTTTTGTCGGTCAAAATCCAATACCTGCTGTTTCTTAAAAAAATTCCACCTAGGTGAGGGTTTTGGTTACCTTATGGGATGAATGAACGGTTCGGATCATCGGACCAAATGATTAATGGGGCCCACAACGCAAAAACAGACGGACAACGTCCATCCGCTGTTGCTGGCATGAAACGGATCGAGTCAGCGGACGCTGACCCGATTTCTTGGTCCGGTGCACTTGCATACCTTGCACATGTACTACATGTATGGTTCCCACAGAGATGTTTTTGAGAAATCTGCTCCGTCCATCCATTCTGCCATATCATTTAAGGCGTTGAGTCCAAAATTGAGGCATATGCAGATGTTATGTGGGCCCCAAATCAAGATTTTATAGGCTGATCTGTTAGTTTAGGCACTTCCACAGGGATTCGGGAGCTGAAATTCGACGTGTACGGTTAATTTATGGTCTTCAAGCTACATATGAAATTTCGAGCCGAACTGATGGTGGAAATCCTGTGATCTTGCACTTTGGACGTCTTTTGGGCCACTTGAGCTTCAGTTTCTCAATTTTCTTGGATCCTTGGCGTGTAATTCCGTCGATCTTGGTCCCCTGGAGTCTGTCCCTTGCCTTTGGTATATTCAGATCATTAAATCCATGCTTTAAGCTCCCTTTTTCAGTTCATGCTTGTAAAGTCACCTTGCAACACAAACACGATAAAACGGGCCATTAAACAGTATCATGCTCGTAAATCCAGGTAATATCTGGGGTCTAATATGCAATATTTGACCCTCAACACCTGCTGGTCTTGGAATTCCTCCAGATGAGTGAGTCTTCAAGAAGGGGATTAGGCTGAGCCCTATAAATGCAATCCAGGAGGTCCTCATACTCCTGGATTTCTCAATCTTGCAGGTTTCTCCTACATTCCACTGTTTAGACAGTCTTTTTGGTAGAAACAATGTAACAATCAGCAACCAGAACTTCTAGGTTTGGAGCAAGAGAGAAAATTAACAGGAATTTCTCTAAAAGCGGGACATTCTCCACCCACCTGTCTTTCCAAAACTGAATTTTAGAGCCCTTACCTAACTGAAAATCAACACCTTGCAAGACTTGATCTTGAGTGGAGATGATGCCTCTCCATAATGCAGAAGCCTTGTACCAAGAGGACTCTTTAGACCACCAACCACCTGTCGATTTGCCATATTTGCACTTAATAACTTTATTCCATAGGCTGCTATCTTCTGTGCCTAATCTCCATATCCACTTGCCCAATAAAGCCTGGTTCATCAGCTTCAAATTTTTTAAGCCTGTCCCACCTTGTTGATATTGCTTGCACACAGTTTTCCACTCCACCAAATGGAATTTGTTCTTCTCTTTCTTGTTGTGTCAAAGGAAATCTCGTCTTTTGTTCTCAGTAATCTTTAGAACAGAGGGAGGGCATTTGACTAGGGACATGAGATAGATGGGGAGGTTGGATAGGGCAGCCTTGATAAGGTTGAGGCAACCGCTGAGCGAAAGGAAACGACATTTCCACTTAGCCAGAAAAGAATCGAACCTAGAGATGATCTTGTCCCAAGCTGATTTAGGAGGGGAGCCAACACACAGAGGAAGACCAACGAACGTGGAACGAACATTCAGATATTGATCCTCATCTATACCACTTCAACCTTGACTAACATCTCTGCCAAAGAGAACCCACCTTTGTCTCTGCTCTTGCTTTCGTTTCCACCCACTTTTGTGCTCAAGTAAATAGTGTCTCACTACTAGGGGTGTACAAGAACTGAGCTAGCTCGGTTGGCTCGCTCGACTCGACTCGAAAAAGCTCAATTTGACTCGGTTCGAGCCGAGTCGAGCTGATTTTTCGAGCTTGAAAATGAGTTCAAGCCGAGTTCGAGCTGGGGCTCGACTCAGATCAAACCCAGCTCAAATCGAACTCGGATCAAACCAGTTTGGTGACTTGGTTACTTTGATATTGATGTTGCTCACCAAGTGTTTGATGAAATGACTCAACGAAGTGTGGCTGGTGGCAAAGAAGGTATGTATATGAAACAAATACCCTTTTTTTTTTTGATTTTTATGTTGCTTGGAAGGTATTTGATAAAATACCTAAACAACTTTTGCTGCTGTTTTACAGACAATGGGATTTTGAAGGTGCAGTCCAAGTGTTTTGGAAATGCCGCACAGAAAAACTCGGCTCGATCTTGGCTTGAGCTGCTAACCGAACCGAGCCGAGCCGAGCCGAGCTGGCCAGTCAGGCTCGAGGACTGAGCTGAGCCAAGTTCGAGCTGAGGTCAGCTAGTGGCCGAGCGGAGTTGAGTTGAGGCTAGCTCGACTTGGTTTAGCTCAATGTACACCCTCACTCACTGCCACTCAACCAGCACCAGCCATGTTATTAAAAAAATGGTTATGTAATGGTGGTAATGGCCATTACGTAGGATCCGTTATGCATTACATTGTTGTAATGCTCGTTTTGAAAAATGGCCCGTAATAGTTGTAATGATTGTTACAGGCAAAGAAGGCGCTTTGGAGGTTTGCTCTCCTTGTGGATACTTGGGCTTTGTGGCATGAAAGGAATAATTGATGCTTCTGCAACCAGAGTGGGTCAGTATTGGAAGTTGGATGTGTTGGGATGGGCTTCATATATTGAATCCTTACATGATTGTAATCTTTACCCATTGTATTCGGCCTCACTGTTGTAATTAGACAGTTTTTCTTTGGCTCCCTATAATAAATTATTGTTAACTTCCATCAAAAAAAGAAGCAGCATTGGTGTGCACCAACTTTCCATGTCCATGGAGGCTACTGAAGTTGACCCCTTTTCCTGATTCCAATAGGCTATTAGGCATCTAAGAATCATGGTATTAAAAAATGGTTACGTTACAGCCGCAACGGCTGTTACATAATGGCAATGGTGGTGCCACTTACATGATATGGGGCTGTAATGCTCAATTTGGAAAAAGAAAGGCCCATAATGGGCTTGTAACGGTTGTAGTGGCTGTTACAAGCCGGTAATGGGCGGATATGGGGCTGGTACATTGTTTCCTTTAAAAAAATTCGATCGTTACAGGGTCAAAACGATTGTTATGCCCATATTGTGACGGCCAGACCGTTGTGGCCACCATTACAGTTATTGAATACCTTGCTAAGAATTCTAATTGTAACCTAACACCTTAATTGTAAGGATACTTCATAACTCAGCTAACTCTAAGCTATGAATAGCCCATGCGTAAATATGCATGGATGCATTAATTCTTTCCGTCAATAAACCCTTGTCCTCAAGGTTCAAGTTCAAAACCTCAATAAAAGTGGGTTTTGTGACTCCCACAATGCCACCCAACAAGTAATCCATCCCCATGGGTCCTCTTGCCATTGACATTGAAACCCTCCAAAATTGCAACCCAGGCCTTACATTTGTGCCCTGGAGCAAACTTCTCATCACAACTGAAACAAAGTCCTTTCTTCTATTGGCCGTATTCATTGGTGAGGGCCTTTTGACAGGCAGGAGTCCTGCTGCAAGCAACTTGACTCATGGTTTAGGCCCCTCAGGGTATCATCAAAGCGACTGTGCCCTTGGTAGTTGCCCAACTTCCTGCAGTTTGGCTAATCTGAAGACCTGTAGGGTAACACAGGGGGCCTTTTCCCACGGGCTGTAGGGTTGTTTTTGGGGCCCACATCTTCATTTCACGCTCTTGCAATCGTTTTTGTTTGCATTGTTCCCTGCAAGTTAGAAGGAATTTGACCTAACCGTTTGTGCTTTCATAGGTGGCAAATATCAATCAGCCTCAATCAATGGCTTAATCTCCTTGGCCACTTTACTATTAGTCATGATATCTGATCCATTCCATTGACCGACTTGGGATGTAACATGACTGTTTTTCTTTCCCTCTCGTTTGTGTAGAAATTTTCTTTTCCACATACCATAGGGCCCTAAGTGTATCGCCACTGCTTTTTGAGTAATACATCTGCACATCCACTGGCACCACATTACACCAATCTCATTATGGTACTCTTCCTTATCCTTCTTTTCTTCATCTATACTTCATCTTTAAATTTCTTTTTCATACACTCAAAGGAATGATGCCCAATTTGAAACACTTGTAGCACCTCGTTTGATCCCTATTACGTCTAGAAGATGGCTTTTGATCCTTCTCCTTTTCATTTCCTCCACCTTGTTTATGGTCCAGCTGGTTCAAATTTGAAATAGACTGATCCAGATTTTCTTTTTCACAAATTTGTGAGAGGATTTCAAATTATTAACATCCTTGTTTCTTATGTGTTCTTCACATTTCAGTGCATGTCTCTAAGCCTCATCCACTGAATAAGCTTGTCTTCAAAATCTTCCATTGGATCCTGTAACCTCACTTGCTAATGTATTTTCCTGCTGATTTGTCTGTTGATTGACTGAGATCATTCTGGATCATGAGGCGGTAGAATTCTGTATAAACTTTAACAGTCGAAATATTCTTTTTGAAGTGGTGGAACTTTCGATAGAGTTTTTGCTTGTAATTCATGGGTGAAAACTTTTGTCGCATCGCATCCTTCATCTTCTTCCAGCTTTCCAACTCTTTCTTTCCAATGCATTCACAAGTCTTCTAGAGTTGGCCCAATACAAAGGTCTCTGATCCAGTGATCCCTGCTTAACCTTCTTCTTTTCCGTTATCTCCTTCTGCTTGAAAAATTGCATTACATGAGCTAATCAATTGAGGAAGTTCTTTGGTTGTTGATCTCCATAGAATTTGTGCATCTTGACTTATACACTATATTCGTAATCACTATCTTCCAAATGGTCTGATCATAGGCATGATCAATTGGAGCACATGTCACTAGATTCCACAATGTTGCCGCCTTCCCATGTATGAGGAGGCTTTCCTTGATATGTTGATATGTAGATGGTGTCAATCTCGAATAGCTCCTTTTGATTGATCCTGTCTTTTAATCACTCCCTCCATGGATGCCAATTTCATGCAGGGTAAAGAGATTTTGTACAAACAAGAAAAAAAGAACAAAATAGGATAGATCATCTTTGGACACACGCAGTCACCCTCTCCAAGAAAAGAAATATTAGAATTGTTTTTTCCCCTAATCTATCATGGACATACAGCATCTACAAGAGATGCAAGAAACTCTATCATTCCAAAATAAGAGAGTTCTCAAAATACCACGCGTATGGACCTAGATTTCTTCCTTCCTCTTATTCTCTCATGTTCGTCTTTCTTATTTAATCTTTTCCTATTAAAGATCCCTCAAGATGTTAACATCCCAAAATATGTAACTAATGAAGACTTGATGACACATATGACTACTTATACAATTTTTTTTAGAAGGCAATAAATTTATTAACCATCCAAGCACATCCTGTTGAAGGAAACAACAAGCCCACAGCTCCAACCAAGCATGCGTGATAAGGATGGGAGGCAACCTCCAAAAAACAAAAGACAACTGCAAGTTAGGCAAAGCAATATGCCGACGGAAAATAGCTATTGATGGAATTCCCGTAAGTTGATCCTCACGAAGAGGGAGTGGGAGGGGGTCCGCCATTTTGTTGAGTTTCTTGTTGAAGGGTAGCTGGGTTGATGTAGACTGGGATACGGTTATCCCCTTAACATGTAGCACAAGAAGAATCATTCATGTGATAGGCAGCAAATTCTCCATGGTGCTTTTGCAGGATTGGAGGTGTGGTTTGTATTGTGAACTGCGAGTTTATGAAAACAGAGAAAATCTCTTGCTGATTGAAGCTTATTATCAATCGGTCTCCTCATCTGATGGGTGGTATCATCATCTCCCATTA
Source organism: Magnolia kwangsiensis (assembly GCA_037074715.1). Taxonomy (NCBI): domain Eukaryota; kingdom Viridiplantae; phylum Streptophyta; class Magnoliopsida; order Magnoliales; family Magnoliaceae; genus Magnolia; species Magnolia kwangsiensis. Next base: position 1,428,726 of record CM073585.1, read on the forward strand.
GCGGCCAATGACAGTTGTGATTACCTTCTTGAATATGGACTCCAACACCCCAGTTGGGAGCGTGAAAGCAGATATCTGATAGACATTAAGAGATTGTGTCATATTTGCTACTTCCGGGATTCGAACACAAGACCTTCCACTTTGATACCATGTCAAACAACCACTTGCTCTAAAAGCTCGAGCCGTTAGAGGATGGTGTATCAATGTATATCAAGGGACTTTGACACTCCAACACACAGGATGATAGACTTTGCCAATCAGACTCTACCAATGAATGAAGGCAATTTAGCTTTCCATCCCACAAGTTTCCTTTGAATTTTTCTATAAGATTGCCCACAGTCCCTGATTTTTGGCCAATGGGAGAGGAGGGTGATCCAAGATAATTGATGGGAGACATCCCTCCAGCATGCCAAGGGTGTCTAGATTCTGACTCTTCCTTCAGTAACTCCTTTCGAGAAAAAAATGCACTGCTTTTCTCAAAGTTCACACCAAGACCTGAGAAGTTTCAAATTTGGTTAATACCTGTTTTGAGAGTAAAGCTGAAATTTATATCTAAATATGGAAATATCATGAGATCATGGGGATGTGAAATCGTCATATTCTGCTTTGAAATCTGTCAGAAGTGGATGGACAGTCTTCCTTCGGAATCAGGGCTATGGATGTAACATTGAAGGCTTTAAGGGCCCATTTGGATACATGGATTCCATAGATAACGTAGCAATAACCCAATGATAGTTTCCATGGTCACTGCTTTGATAGCAAGTGGAATCCTCAAATTCATTAGTCAACTGTTACCTTATCTTTCATCCCAGAGAATTCTCACCATGGATAACATAATGATTACTGTATGGATCTGTGTATCCAAACAGTCCAACTATCTTGTATGTGGAAAAAAATTTCCTTTTCTGCATGGATTCCGTGCATCCAAACATGCCCAAAGAATCTACCCATCGAAGAAAGAATTACACCAGTTACAATGTCATCTTTTAATGATTGTCCAACATGATGTGATGGAGAAGGCATTAAACCCATCAGGCCTTTAGTTTTTGTCAGCTTAGCTTCAGACACTGCCTTTTCTATTTCAGCATCACCGACCTCGTTGAACAGGAAGTCTTCTAGTGATATTAAGGTGGTGGAGATTACAGTCACGGGGTATCTTGATCCAGAATGGATTGGAAGTGGGAGATGAACTTATATCAGATCATATCTGGAGCCTTGATGACATTGCCATTTTCATCATTGAGGACTGAGGGAGTTCTTATGTTGCCTGGCTTTGATCATGGTGTGGAAATATTTGCTGTTGGCACCCCTGAAATTGAGCTGACTGCACTTGGATTTTTGTCTGATTTGATCCTCAGCCAAGTTACAAAGAGGACTTTTCTGTATAACCTTTTTCTAGAACAACCAATCCTCTGTTAAGATTACCAGACGATCTGATTTTGCACCACAAACAGTTTTTGAGCCATAGACAGCTTTTATCAAATAGGACCACCTTATCTCTTTACCTTCAATGGAACCACCTTTCCATGCTTTCAGGAGTTAAGAGTCTGGCATTGGCCATGCCACAGAAAACTGAGGAGAGCACCTTTGCAAAACTTTGGATGCGAATGAACTAAGGATATAAGGCTCAGGTGAGTCCCGTGAAACTAGTCCGAGTCGATTCGGACTCACTTGCTGCCAATATGGTTCAATACCACGAGTCCCCTGGACAAGTCACCCACAACTCGGGTGAGTCGGTCCCATTCTCCCCCGACTTGGGCAAGTTGCAACTTGACTCAAGACTGGGTGAGTCGGTCTGAGTCGCTAAGTTCTTTTTATCTGTGGAATGATCAAATGATCCACTCTCCCTCCCTTAGACGCATGCAACACCCATTGCCAATGTTTTTCTGCCTGTTTCGCAAGCGATCAATTGTTCAGACTTTTTCCCAATCCATTAACCAAGAATGCAACAACTCTAGGTGGTTCTTTTACTTCTCACAACCTAGCCGATCAAAAAGGTTCTGATGGAAAAAAAAAAAAAAAAAAAAAACTCCAATTCTTCCATGTGCTTTTAAGACTTGTAGGATGCGACTCGTCCGAGCCAACTCGGTAGCACCCAGTCTATTTCAACCCTTTGAGCGAGTCCTGAATTGACTCAAGACTGAATGAGTTGGTCTGAGTCATGAGTCTTTCTAACAGTAATTCTTCCCCCATTTCTACGCCTTTCATCTGGCCTGTCCATAATAAAATATTTTGTATTAGCATGATAGAAGATTTTCATACCATATAATGAGTTTGTTGTGCCTTTACAAATCTTTCCACATGGTCCACATGTCAACTGCGGTGCCTATATAATGTCTGACCTGTGCTTCACATGGGCCCTGACATTTAGATGATCTGGTCCAGAGAAAGAGGCATGGTGCACTCATGAGGAATGCTGCAAGTGGATGCTCAGGTCTACCACACGCTGTGTAGCCCACCTGCCCATCATGTGCCAGGTTGGCATGCATTGCTACCTGTAGGATACATCTTGGCATTGCAAAGCTCTTCTATACCATATCATTACTTTGTGAAATACTTGTTGATGCATGCATACTAGAACCTGGGTGGATGAATTCTACAAACAGCTCGTTTTGACGGTGAAATGCTGGTGGCTTTTGCAGGATCCAAACAACAGAAACATAGTGAATTGTGACGATAAGTTGAAGAGTATTCTGTTGGGCAAGCCTCAGGTTGAGCTAGCCGAACTTCCGAGCCTCATAAAGCTCCACTTCCCGAAAGTGCCCAAGCAGAGTTAAACCATGAAAGTGGGCCCCACATTCCAGGTCATTCCTTTTTTCTTTTTTTTTTTTGGTAGACTCAGTATTCCAGTGTTCTTTCATTAATGAGTTAGGCTGTCAAGAGATGTAAGAAGTTAAAAACTAGTCAGAAAATCGAAAGAGGAAACTGGAGACTTTGCACTCATATGCTAATAGAAAGTGCACCTTTTGATTTTAAACTATGGATTATAGATAATGATCCAGTGGGCTAAGTGTAAGGGAGCCTTTCCATGAGCATAGTTTTATTTGGACTCGGTGGCATCCACACCACCCATCTAGACCGCTCATCATTCTTCATAGACTGCCTTGAAAAACTTGTACTGATCAGATTATCCCAATCATCCAGTTAGTGATATGCAAAACGAATGTAAATGATTTGTTCAAGGGAGATGGGCTTAGTCACAGATGCTTAGAACCAGTATTCCTGGCAATACTGAGATTATCTGTTTGCAGGTGAGCGATACAGATACAGGTTGTAATATAAAAATACACTGTATTGGTTGATATGATCATCGATATTGTTGATATCATGAGATATCGGTGACATATACATTGTGTTTTCAACACATGCAATAATCTCGATGATAACAATGTCCGTACCTGTGACATTCCAGGAAAAAATAATTTTGGAGGGGTATTTCTTCCTAGGAGTGTTTTAAATTAGTCCATTATGTGGGTTGAATTATTGAAATATTTTTAGAAAATTAATACATTAAATCATATTTATTAATTAAATATTTTGTCCGACAAGTGAATAGTTTGGGTCCATATACAATGGAAACCTGTAATGCATAGTTGTTTTTTTTTTAATATCTTGAGTCCCAATTGCACACCGCATGTCTTTTAATATCTTCTGAAGTTACACACTCACACTGAAAATTCCACCCTTTTCATAATGTTTGCCTTGCGTTTTCCTCAACTAGCTATACATTCTCTGGTATCTGTGACATTTTCAACGACATCAGTTCACATTTCCTTATCCCAGGTCATTGATACATGTAAATAATGGTATTTTTGTTACTGCTTAAAACAATCTATTCCTAGGATTTTTGCCCAACAGCGAAAGCAGAGGATTGGAGCTAATGGACGGTTCAGATAGGTGATTTGAATGCCAACAAGTCCAAATGCAACTGTGCATGGCCCACTAGATCCCTATTCTAAAATTTCAACATTTTTAGTACACCGGTCCTGCAAACCAAAATCTACTACTGTAATAAATTTTGGAAAATCAATCTCCATGCTTGATTCCTACTAATGGGTAGTGATGATTTTTGATAAATGGACACATTAAATCATGACAGTCGCATATAATGCATGACCTGACAAAGAAGAATTGATGAACTGTATGTACCATGCAAGTATGATATTTCTGATGTCTGGATTGCATTTATCATCTCATACCAGTTCTGCAGAGCTATTATTGTACGGGACTCGGATTGCATCATGTAGGGCCCACCATGATGTAGGTGTTTTATCTATGTTGTCCATCCATTTTGCCAGCTCACTTTAGGGCATGAGGCCAAAAATGAGGCAAATGCAAATCTCAGGTGGACCCCACCACAGGAAATATTGGTGATTGAAGGCCCACCATTAAAAACTTCCCAGGTCTACTGTAATGTTTATTTGCCTTATTGATTAGGTTACACACACACCTGGATGAAGGGAAAACGCAAATATCAGCTTTGATTCAAAACTCAAGAAGTTTTTAATGGTAAGTGTTCAATCACCACTGTTTCCTATGGTGTGGTCCACCTGAGATTTGGATTTGCCTCATTTTTGGGCTCATGTCCTAAAATGAGCTGGCTAAATGGATGGATGGCGTGGATAAAACACATACATCATTGGGAGGTAGGGGCAGCTTTTCAGCACCACATAGTTACTGATATAGATTATGTGTGCTGGACCAGACAACCCGAGTCCTATCCTCCTATTGTAGAATGACCAGGCTGCTGAATGGCTGTCAGTACTGTCCGAATGTTCATTTTTCACAATTGGGTTCATGATTAAATGATCCAAACCATTGATATTTCAGGCCTCACTGTGGATGGCCTACGATACTCCAAAAATCCTCCAGAATGGATGATCCTATCTTTATAACATTTGATGCTTGGTTGTCTGTGTTATCTAGACCGTCTGTTTATCACCACGTGCTGTTAGTTAGGATTCTCTGAGTGGGAGAGATTTTGGTGCACTAGCCATCCAAAATGGGCCCCCCCACAGTGTCTTACTATTTGGATCACTAAACTGTGGGCCCACTCGTGCAAACTGAACCGTGAGCAATGCTGTATAACCCAAGGGGGAAGCTGTGTGGCCCACTGATATCGGTGTCATCCACTCCGTCCATCACAAAAATGAGGCAGATCCAAAACTTCACGTGGCAAAGAATGTTTTGGATCAGTCTAATATTTGTGTTTTCAGTTTATACCAATGGGAATAACCTTATGAACGGTTTGGATGTCATATAATCATCACAGTGGGCCCCACAAAGGTTTCATCCCCACCATTTCCTGTCATGTGTGGCCCACTTGAGTCTTGGATCTGCCTTATTTTTAAGCTAATTCCCTAACTGATGGACGGTGGATGTCACAGGGACATGTGATGGGCAGGCTCCTCATAGCTTCCACCCACTGGGCCCCACTGATGATGAACAAACCCATACATGATTACATTTCACTGTATTCTCTATATTTGATTTGGCTTGGAAAGTATTAGTAGTCCATGAAAAAGTGACAAGGGCCCTCCACTTTTTTTTAGGCCGTTCGTTCCAGCAGCCAATAGGAGGGCCGTAGAAAGGAGAGAACTGTATACCTAGTGGATCCTCTGTTGTGGGCCCCATCAAAATTTGTGGATTTCATGGGGGATGATGATGATGATGATCAATCAATCTCTTTCAGAAATTGGCAAGCAAGTCCACATGCATGTCTGATGCTTTCTATTACTTGTGGCTACTACCATCTCCATTACTTTTTTTTTTTTTTTAATTATTATTATCAGGAATGCTAATTGCACTAACATGAAAATGTGGGCCCCACCCCATGTGATCATCAGGTGGGCCACATCTCTACAGAGCAAAAAAATTACCAACATTGCAGTTGCCATATAAAAGAAAAGAAAAAAAAAAAAAAAAAAAACCCATATGAACATCAGGTGGGCCACACCTAGACAGAACACAATGAATAGTTAAAGAGAAATTGACCTATATGACCATCGGGTGGGCCGTGCCCAACTTCTCCCCTCATTCTTGGATGCGGTTTGGCTACTGTTCGGCGCTATGTGGACCCCACCATGATGTATGTGTTTTATCCACGCTGTCCATCCTTTTTGAAAGATAATTTTAGGGCTTGATCCCAAAAATGAGGTAGATCTAAATCTCACGTGGACCACACCATGGGAAAACAGTATTGATTGAATGTTCACCGTTAAAAACATCCTAGGGCCCACTGTAATGGTTATTTGACATCTAACCTATTGTGGCTCCCAAGAAGTTTTTAACGGTAAGCGTTCAATCAACACTGTGCGGTCCACTTGAGATTTGGATCAACCTCATTTTTGGGCTCATACCATAAAATGATTTGGAAAAATGGGTGGACGGCATGGATGGAACACATACATTATGGTGGGGCCCACAGAGGACCAAGCACTAGCCATTGGCTAGTGGTAGGGTCAGTAGCCAATCCATTTCCCTCATGCTTGCTCACCGTAGAAACTGAAAAAAAAACACGGCGGGAAGCGGATTGCGTGCTGAGTTACTCGGTACGAGTAAACTCTGTGGGGCCCACCTTAATTCATGCAATTTATCCAACCCGTTCATCCATTTTACTAGATAATTTTAGGTGATGAGTTCAAAAATAAAGCCTATAAAAGGATCGAGTGGACCACACCAACGTAAAAAGTGTGAATTGAACTTCTACCGTTGAAAAGTTCTTAGGGGCCACAGAAGTTTTAGATCAAGCTGATATTTGTTTTTTTTTTCTCTTCATCCATTTCTCTTTGATCTTATTAACAGGTTGGATGAAAAATAAACCTTACTGCGTGCCTCAGAAAGGTTTCAACGGTGGAAACCAATACTTCCACTGTTTCATGTGGTATGGTCCAGTTGAGTTGTGGATATACTTCGATTTTGATCTCAACGCCTAAAATGACCTCTAAAAACGGATGGACGGCGTGGATAAACCACATGCATTCACGGTGGGCCCAACAGTGTTTACTCAGTACGATAAGAGCGTACTGAGTAACTCAGTACACAGTCCGATTTCCAATTTTCCAAGTCCGAACCGTAATACAGTAGAGCCATCTTTACACAGTACACGTGGCAGGGAGATGAATTAATCGGGCCGTCCATCTACTGGGCTCTATAATGGATGGCTCATATTTCAAAAATCACACCAATTTAACGATCTGGATGAATGTTTGGCCATTAACTATTTTCGTCTCACACCGTCGCTTTCAAGTCCATCTTTCATATGGACAGAATAATCGAATATGTTTGTATCTGCATACACTATCCATCCAAAGTAGGGGCAACTAGATGTACGGACCGGATTGATTCATTAGCTTGCCTGCCACGTGTACTGTGGAATGTTGGCTCTAACATATTCCAGTTCTACCGGTTCCATCTCGCAACGTGAGGCAGCTGTTAACCATCATAAGGCCGTTTCAACGGAGCATGTACCCAGCATACTCAGGTGTAATCCTGACCATTGGCCTGTTGGGTCCCGCATCGAATTAATCACGCCCAAAAAAGTCTTCCAACACAATCATGTAATATGTAAAGCTAAGTAGATATATTTGAATTGATATCGTATATGACTGAAATTTAAGAAGATCAGTTTTTTAAAATGGTAAGGTGAATATCGGAAGATGATATTCGTACCTTACAATCAACCATAATGCTCTACTTTCGAGCACCCTTCTCAAAGAAGAAATACTTGTATTACCAATAGAAATTATTTAATGAATGAGTGTAGACTTGAATTATAGTTAAGGATTTGCTACTAAGTTACCGCTACTCTTAATGTAATATTAAGCTACTAGTTGCATTAAAAAGCATGGCTTATACAACGGAACATAAAAAATAATTGATAGAGTTGATTGGTTTGATTGAGTTGGTATGATAAATTTTGTTTGGTTGAATCCTTTTGCTATTAATAGTTTTGTTGCTATAATCATTTAGATACCTTTTCTCACATTTAGGTTTTGTTGATTACAATAATCGATTTAGTATTACTCCAACATTCCAAACTCTTTTTGACCACCTATCCTACTAAATGCTTTAGCACCATCTTTCTCTTGACCATGTTTCCCTTAAAAGCTGCCGAGTCAGGCTTTATCTATAAAATAACATGTCATACCTTGATTAGGGCCAATTGTAATTAGAGCTGGGCATCGAGTTTAGTCGGACCGAGTTAGGGCTGACTCGACTCGATTTGAACTTGATCTGACTCAATATCGAGTCCAACATGCCTGACTTGATTTGAGTCTATACTGGCTTGGACTGAGGATGAGAAGGGTGGTGGGTAGTTGTCGGGCTTGGAAGATGAGCAAAATCAGGGAGGGAAGGAGAGAGAGAGAGAGAGAGGTTAGGCTTGGAAGATGAGGAGGATGAGGGAGAGAGTGAGATTTTGGGATCGGGTCAGGTAGGGTGTGACAGGTAGGATTTGAAAGTCGAGTTTGAAATCAAGTCGAGTCTAATAAGATTGAGTTGGGTCGAGTTACTAGATAACTCTAACTTAACTTAGTTTGAACTTGGATTGAGCGAATCCTACTCAGTTCAGACCAACTCACTCATTCGATTCGAGTCAAGTTAGATCTGAACGAGTCAGATGAGTCGAGTTAACTGGATCAAGTTGTCTCGTGCCCACCTTTCTTAATTGGATATTCTAGGAATAGTAAAAAAATAAGGTACAACAGTGAGATTCCCACCATTTGAATTTGTGGGCTGCAAATAGACGGTCAAAAAGAGAAATACAGCGATAGTGCACCATCCTCACGAATGGGATGAGGATCTGGCCAACCTGAGTGATTCTCAATGTCCAATCATGGGGCCCAACGAACAGATGGTCTAGATGATTGAACCATCGCCCCACTTGTACAAATTGAAAAGCTGGCGCGTCGAGGAATAAGGATTTCCTATAGAGAGAGGAAAGGACTATTCTCTGAAATATGTTTTTTTTTTTTTTTCAAGTTTCCTGAGGTTTGCTTACTTCACACGCATGTGAGAGTCACACGTGCCACCATACAACACGTGTACGATATCGGTGCTTTCCATCTGATTTGCTGGCAAAATCTTAGATCTACCTAAAAAATCAGTCCATTTCATGCACAAAGTAAATTGCCCGTTAAAACAATTCTTTCTAGCCGTCCATGTGTTTTATGTGATGTGGTCCACCTTTTAGGTGTAAAATGACTTGTGCCAGAAGACATAAGCATCATTCCAACCAGATGAAAAGCTCTCGCACACGTGTTCCATATGGTTTCATGTGCCAGCGTGTGGATGGACAGGCTACCCACACACGTGTGGGCCAGATAACATTTTAATCAGGGGCCATACTACTGTGATAGTCCATTACTATTTTTAAATGGTTGCAACTTAGCAATTGGACACGTGGCACACGTGTATAAAATGGCCAAAACATAGGCGCCCTATTGTAGATCAGCCCATACATATCGCACTGACCGGACGATCTTAACCATCAGATTTGGCACGTTGAACTTGGACTGCTTACAACTTTAATTTTTAACTGTCCGTTTGATTGCCTACAACTCAACGGTTAGGATCATTTGATCAGCGCCATCTACTAAAATGGGCCCTTGGATCAGAAATGCCTCTACGTGGATGTATTTCTCAACCATCTATTCGTGGATCACAAATCAAAGGGCTAGCATTGTCCAAAAGGTGAAAGTTGTGTCGTATGGTCCATCCACGGTTGGGTCAATCAGATCAACGGTCCTGATCACTGAATACTTTTACGGAATAGGTAGTCCACTACCCAGATTCTTGTATTCACTGATGATCAGAACGAATTTGCTACCATATATGGTAGTTGTTCATATCTCTTCTTTCTATTAGCATATGATAAGGATATCCGTTTCCTGGTCAAGAGAAGAAATCTCTCTCTTTTCTAATCATGGGCCAGGATGGGTGGGCCTGAGGACCTGGGCTGTAAATCCAGACCTTTTATCCAGTTTGGGCCAATGATGAATGGACCGACCGTCCATTTTTCTGATTAAATTGTAAACTGAGTTCCTGTTATTTAAAAAGAATGGATGGCTTAAAGACACTTGTAATTTAAGGATAATCTAATCGTAGTTATATTTCAATGAACCAAATCATTTAAATGATTACTTTTAAATTGGAGTATTTTAAGCTTTGATTTTATATATATATATATATATATATATATATATATATATATTTTGGAACGCTCACCCGCTAACCAGTTCGTACAGACTATGTACGAACTTTTTTTAGAACTCATCATATTTGATGAGTCTCGAAAGTCTGAACGGTCCACATGAAGTAGAACCTCATGAAACTCCCTGGTACTAATTTTTACTTTGAACCAAAACTTCGGTGGGCCATGAAAAATGCAAATAATTTCTTCTCTTGATTTAAATTTTTCTTTGCTATGGCCCACCAGAATCTTAGATCAAGGTGAAAATTTACTCCTTAAGGTTTCATGAGATTCCGCATCTTATAGACCGTTCTGATTCGACACCCATAATACGTGTGCAAAGGTGCGCATGTGCATAGGTGAGCATGCCTATATATATATATGGCCAAGGTCATTCAAGTTAACTTTGAGAGAGCCTGCTAGATCTAGTTCGGCCCACTACTAGGCCTAAAATGGGGCGAAACATCTGCAATTCAATGATGGCCCGTCGCTGTAGAGTTTTTCAAGGGATTACAATGAAGTAGGCTAGCAAGAAGCAAATCAACGCCTGGTCCTTGATATGCAGACAAAAGTTAATATAAGACAATTAATCACTTGCTCTAAAAGCTCAAACTAATATAACATTATAAATCAATCCTTTTATCTCATAAGTCAGGCCTTATATTGTATAAGTTAGGACCTCGACTGAACTCCCTCGTAACTTTCACATCACATGGGTTCCGTCTCACATAAGTCACCCACTTTACATGGGTGAGACTCACCCAGTGGCCCACTTACACCGGCCATCCACTCCGAGTGTGTCCTGCCACCCCAGTTAAGCTTTACGTGAAAATGCCCGTGCATTAAAAGTTAAAGCCCATCAAACTGAATCTAGACATCCAGCCAAGATCTTAGAACATTAATGTTAAATAAGTCAGCAAGAGTGGGCCCACTTGTTGGGCCTTGAGGTAAAGTACTTTGGAATTGGGTGGGGCCCAGTTCAGCCTGCCAAGTTGCTATCCTACCACCAAACGATAGTTCGATCATAGCCACATGATCGAACGGTGGATAGGCTTCCAAATGATAGTTCGATCATGTGGGCCTTATCCAGCCACTAAAGCTGGATGATCCGCACCATGATCCTGCGGCGCGGATCATTCAGCTTTAGAGGGAGAGAATCCATGAAGAGAGTGGGGCGTAGGCAAAGATGCCATCGTCAGGTACGGTAGATCCTGTACAACTGGATTACGTTAGATCTACCCATCCAACGTATACGTGATAGGTCAATTTATCAATCTAGACCGTCTATCTATTTTTTCCTGATATGGATGAAAATTATAAAAAACAGACCTTTATCAATTGATGTTGTCCACCTGATCTGTGACCTTCAATAGTTTGACATAAAACAAAAATGGTTCATAGAAAAATTCAACCTGGGAAAGTTCAGAATTACTTTGATTTTTTCAAAATGGGCCATCCATGATATATCAAACAAAATGAACGATCCAGATTGATGCATCAACTTATGAATTGTACGGTGGAAATGTGGTTGTAGTATATAAGGGGTTCTCAAATGGGCTCTACCGTATCATCTCCCGCCACTGTATGTGTATTCTATAAATGCAAAAACACGGAACGGTTGGATTCGTTCCTAATAAAGGGTGCGAAAAGCGCTCTCTCTCCCACTCCCTCTCCCTCTCTCTTTCATCTACTCTACGAACTCTCTTTCATCTACTTTACGAAAGACGCAATCACGGGAATTGCTTGAAATCCTTCAATTCAAATGCAATCCAATGCAATGCAATTCCCAAATCCAACAAACCATTTACTTTCATCTCTATCTCTCTTGAATCCCAAAATCCCCAAAACAAGAAATCCATGAAAAAGAGCTCTTGAAATCTACTCCCTCTCTCTCTCCCTCTCTCTCTTAATTATCATGTATTTCTCTTTGATTTCCTCACCCCGGTGAACACCAATGGAAATTCATCTCTCTTTTATCTCCATCTGCAACACCCATTTTTCCATTTTAAAATCCTTCTTCTCATAAACCAACGTTTTGAATTTCAGTTTGAATCTCTCTCTCTCTCTCTCTCTCAAGGAATTTCTCTATGGTCTCTGCTACACTTCTTTGAAAACCATAGAGAATCCATATCTTTTGGCAATACCCAGGTTTTGAATTCAAAACAAAAATCTCCCCAAAACTTCTCCCCCCCCCTCTCTCTCTCTCCCCTTTACATTTTCATGGATTCCTCTCTGATTTTGTTACTTCTTTGAAAACCCATTTGAACCCATCTTCTTGTCATCTCCTTCATCAAAATTCATTTTCTGATTTCAGATTTTCCGTCTAAGAAGGTGACTGTAAAAAGAGTGATCTCTCTCTATGATTTTCGTAGATTTCTTTTGGATTTCATCACTTCTCTGATAACCCATCTCCCTTTTTGTTCCTCCCTCAAAACCCATGTCTCCGAATTCATATTCTCCTTCCTACAAAATTAATAAAAATTCCATCCCCATTGATACTTCAATAGATTCCCCCCAATTCTCTTAGCTGCAGCAGCAGCAGCATCCTGTTCTGGTTCGCGGGCTTCTCTAGAGAAGCCCGCATCCGATGATCAGGATGGTGTCTTGCTTCCCGGCGCTGCGGCCTCGGAAGAAGAAGAGCGACTCTGTCCCTTCTTCAATTATGGCAGCCCAGCCTACCTCGGAAACACAGGATTTGGAGAGGATGAGATGGAATAGTGTGGAATCTTGGTCAATGTTATTTGAACCGGAGAATGTGGAAAGTCTGATGGGAGGAGAGGGAGGGGAATCAGAAGAATGGATGGCAGATCTGTCGCAACTGTTTATTGGAAACAAGTTCGCCTCTGGGGCCCACAGTAGGATTTACCGAGGAATTTACAAGCAGAGGGCAGTTGCTGTGAAGATGGTACGAATCCCTGATCGGGATGAGGAAACCCGGGCTCTTCTCGAGTCGCAGTTCGCATCTGAAGTCGCTCTGCTTTCGCGTCTTTATCATCCCAACATAGTGCAGGTAAGCACAAGTAATGATTTTTGCTTGGAACATGCAAGAAATGGAATTCGTTTCTGTTCCTGTTTTCTAATCTAAAATATCAATCCTACAATTTTGCAGTAAATGTTAGTTCTTTGTGCAATTGTATTTTTTATGTGCTTCATGCAAGTCCGATTTAGTGTAGTCCCAACCACTGGCATCAATCTATGGTGATCAAGACCATTGATCTAGTGGGTCAACTTGTGGATGAGCTATAGCTCGAGGTCCGGGGTGATTGGCTGACCCTGATCATCCAATCCTAATGTGTTTTGCCCAGGGGTTAAGGTATCGTCCGAAACCAGTACTCATTGCTTGATAGAGAGACTAGTTTCGTCCATGAATGATATGGACATAATAATCCAAAATAGCCTGATACGGGTTCATATTGGGCACTACGACCCCATGTCAGTGGTGAGTGGTAGGTACACCAGAAGCGATGTTCAATCCTTGGTTTTGACAATTGAATGCCAACACTTTCTTCTTTTCTATCTAAAGGCCAGTGATTGGATGGTTAGCATGGTCCCACTGCCTTATTTTTGGGCTATGATTCATTATAAGGATGGCCATCATATAATGTTGGGTGTAATGACCATTACATTGGCTTTAGGAGGGGCATTTCTCAATGACAAAAATGTCCCTCTATGATGATGAGGTCAGGGGCAATTTTCTAGGGGCAAAAAGGTCTGCTTGTGGTTTCTTGATCTTTGAGTTTTGACATGTTATAAAAGCTAAAGATGGTCTTTTTCTTTGGAGCCTAGAAGGGCTTTCCCTTGTGCGAGAGAGAGAGAGAGAGAGAGAGAGAGAGAGATGGTTTTCTCATATGTGTTTCTTCTCATGTGTTCGGCAAAGTGGAGAGAAGAGGTGAGACGGTTTTCCAAAAGTTTCTCTTGGTTGTGTGATGAGAAGAGGTGAGTGTTCTTGTATGCGAGCATTGCCTCTCTTCTACCTTGTATTCTTCTTATTTTGCTAGTGAAATGATTTGCCAGTGCTTCCCCATACACGTAGCTACATTATGATGAATCAAGTATATCTTGTGTCTCATTCTCTATCTATTTCCATGTTTTCCCTATCTGATGGTCATGGTTTTTTCACATTATCTTCACAAGATCAACTACATACACTGTTGAAGCGCTTTCACCTGTTTTTCCAAATTTGTGATGTTGAGCTCCCTGTTCCACCACAACATATAAATGTTCACATGTATGGTTGTGTTGCTTCAATCAGGTGCTTTATGAGAATCCATGAAACTCACATCATAGGAGCATGCCTATGTTAAACTGGATGTTTGAGTTGGCTATATTTTCCTTTTCTTCAAGCCATTATTCTTGATGAAACCAATTATTTTTAGAGTAACTAAAATAGTAGGCCCATCTGGAATGGGAGAGAATTCCATCCTTTTCCGATTTTTCCATCCCAAGGGAGTCGTTTTTCAAATCTGTTTCATTCTCTCTTGCTTGAAATAAATCTATTCGTTTCATTGAGCAGAACTGACCCACAAGCAAACAGGCATGTAACTACTTTTTTGAATTACTGTCATTTCACACAACTCATTGAACTCATTGTTTGGGTCAATGTCTTAAAACCCAGACTGGACCTCGACCCATTTTGTGGCAGCTTGGTCAAACCCATCATATCCTCTTGGCTTGTTCTGGCTGAGAAATCTGATCCATTTAAAATAATAGAAAATATAGAGACTTAAAAGTAATCTGCCATTAGCCTTGGGGTTTGTGTTTGGTTTTCCAGTAGATGTCATGGATTTGAGCTTTGAAGGAGCTTCATTTAAAAAAAAAAAAACAGTTATTGTAACCTTCTTTTGGGTTACCTCTATTTCTAGAACATCAGAAACATGCACACTCACCATGCATGCAACACGCTCCAGCTGTTAGGGCTTTCCATTCGTCTATATTGCTGTGGGCTTCGAAATGATCTTGTTTCTTGATTAGTGACACGACCTTTTTTCACAGTTCATTGCAGCCTGCAAGAAGCCTCCTTTGTACTGTATCATCATGGAGTACATGTCTCAAGGGACATTGAGGATGTATCTCCACAAGAAAGATCCGTACTCATTATCAACCGAGACGATTCTGAGATTGGCGCTTGATATCTCCCGAGGAATGGAATATCTTCATTCGCAAGGTGTGATCCACAGAGACCTGAAATCTCACAACCTCCTTCTAAGTGATGACATGCGTGTTAAGGTAGCTGATTTTGGTACCTCATGTCTGGAGACGCAGTCTCAAGCATCCAAAGGTAATGCGGGGACGTACCGTTGGATGGCCCCTGAAATGATCAAGGAGAAGCCATACACTAGAAAAGTCGACGTGTACAGTTTCGGGATCGTGCTATGGGAACTGACGACAGCGCTGGTTCCCTTTCAAGGAATGACCCCCGTGCAAGCTGCATTCGCTGTGTCCGAGAAGGTAGTTGCTTTAAAACTGATTGGTCTTGTGACATATTGCAGTTTCTGTATGTACGAGGCTTGAATTTTGAAATTTGACATGGAGACGAATTTTTAAAACTCATTTTGCATGAACAATATCTGCAGGGCTGTCAATGGGCTGGGTTGGGGCCTAGGAAATGGAAAAAATTTAATAGGCCTGGCCTGAAAAGTTTAAAATGCGGCCTGAGGCCTGGTCCATTGGCCACCCTAATATTTGGAATATAGAACCATCCGATGATTTTGTATCATGGTCATTTAATTTCGTTTGAATAGATTTATATAGGGTTTTGCTGACATCCCATCGCTATGGCAGAAGGCATGACCTATAATCGATTTGAACCATCCATTCGTTGATATAAGTAGGGGCAACTGGCCATGCCATGGTGCAAAAACCACACCAATCAGATGATCTTAAACATCTGATCAATAGCATGGAAAATGGATGGTCAAGATTGAGTGGAGAAACAAAACGGGTTCAATCATCATCTTAAAACATCAATTTGATGATCCCACTTTGTATTGCTTATGATTCCAAAGCAGCACTTCGGCTTGACGATTCCACCCACGTGATTTATGGCTTGTAAACAACGGAGGGTTGTAACAAACTGGCCCCGTTCAAAGGATTAGGATCATCCGATTGGCGTGATTCTTACATCATGGCTAGCTCCCAGTGTGTTCTATTTAATTAACTGACCAATTGATCACCGGGTGTCACAAATGGCATTCAAAAGGTTTGAGGACATTGCTAACATCCTCATAAAGGTGAGGAACATTAGCAAAACCCTTTCAAGAGATTGCTGTCTGTTTCATGATTTAGATAATTCTATAACAGATCTCTTTTGTTTGAATCGACATGTTTGTTGTTTTGTTCTTTTGAAACTGATTTTTTTTACTGTTTTACCATCACATGTGATATCAATGAACCTTTCAATGTGATCATTTACTTTGCTGAAGTTTTAGCCTCGATCTGGTTCACATGCTTCGATTGCAGAAATTTCTGCATATGTTTCTAACATGGTATCTAAGGCTGTAACTTGGTTTTGGGTTAACCCCAACCCGACTGACCTGACGGTAGTTCAAGTTGTTGAAAATCATTGCCAAGTCCTAATTTAGTTAGATTACTTAGTTGTTAAGCATGTTTTGGTTGAGTTAATTTAGGAAAGTGTTAAATTAAGAACTTCCTTTTATGAGTTGTGGTGTCAATAGGATTAGGAAATAGGGAGGCCCTCTTTTGTATAAAAGGGCCTAGGTTAGAAAGTAAACAATATGTACAATCTCTCTCTCTCTCTACACTCTTTTTTTTGTCTTTTTCTTCCTTGTGGATGCTAAGACCCCCGTCTACATAGCCTTGCTTTTGTGATTTTCTACATCGGTCGGGTTGTCAAGGTCCTTAGGCTGGGTTCGGGTTGAAAAACGTCCACTTGATTTGAATTCTTGTCGGATTTGGATTTGAGCAAATTTGGGTCGGGTTAGATTGGGTTGGAAATACTCACATGTATTTGGGTTGTGTGGTCAAGGTCCTCGGGTTGGGTTTGGGTTCATCACCAACCTGATTTGTATTCTAATTGGATTTGGATTGAGCAAATTTGGTTCTGGTTATGTTGTGTTGGGACTACTTACATGTATTTGGGTCAGGTTAGGTTCAGGTTGGGCACCTCAGGTTGGAATTTAGGTTGGGTCGTGTTGGAGTTAACTGGCTCTTATCTCACATCACTGTGACGTAATTCCGAGCCATAACAAACCTGAATCAACCCTAGGTATTAAAAATTTGGATCTAACACCACCGTCGATCTTGTGCTTTGCGGAAGCACACCTAACGAAGATAGAACAATAAAAATAATCAGAATAACCAAAACAATCAAGCAAGCAATCACCGAACACACCGATTTTACGTGAAAAATTCTTGCGGGAAAACACCACGGCACAAAGATCTCCAATATAATCAAAAGCCTTAGAGTTTACACCACTCACCTTCTCTAATTACAGAATCACCCGGTCTCCCCTTGCAATGCCCACCTAGGAAAACCCTAGCCTTTTGAGAAAATCCCTTCCCCAGTCCTTATAAGTGTAAAAAATCTTCTCATCTCGCAAAACCCTTGCCTTTAGAGAGAAAACACTCATATCATTAAGCCCTAATTGTAATTAGGCTTAAATATCCCAATTTGCATAAAACTGCATAAATCGGAGCTCGTCGGTCGGATTGATGGAACCGTCGGTCATACCAACAGACCCCTGTCGATCAAATCGACAGAACTTTGTTCTGCTCCTGTCTCATGATCGAAAATCTTCACGCTGTCGGTTGGACCTACAATGTCCTATTTTTTTGCTCCAGATTATGCAAAATTCATGGCATCCGCACAACAATCTCTACCTTGACTTGTATTATGCAAAGTCACCATGATGATCTCCCGTGCTAGCCTCCACCTTGAGCATAGACCGCTCCTTGCATCCTCCACTTGGAACATAGGTCCCTCCGCACCCCTGTGCAAGGGTGCCTAATCTCATCAATTACTAGTGAGATTAATGAAGCCCAAGCAGTGCTGCTTTGTCAACATGTCTGTGGCATTCTCATCTGTATGAATTTTCTGAAATAGAATCTCTCATGAAGTAATGAATTCTCATATCTGGTAGAACCTCATGTCGATGTGCTTGGTTATCGCATGATACACCTAATTCAACATTAGATGGATAACACTTTGACTATTGCAATGTAACAGAATTGCCTCCTGCTTCAACTCGAGTCATTTTATCAGACCCTTCAAGCATAATGTCTCCTTTGACGCCTTCATCGCAACCATATATTTCGCTTCGGTTGTAAACAACACCATCATAGATTGTAATGTAGATCTCCTACATATTGGTCTGCCTTCTAATGTGAAAACGTATCCTGTAGTGGACCAACTGTTGTCCATATTTCCTGTATAATCCGAATCCATGTAGTGTACAACTCCGCCTGAAGCTCCATGCTCCCCCCCCCAGCGAACATGATCCTAGTGTTGACTATGCCCCTGTACTTGAGAATCCACTTAACAACATTCCAATGCCCCTTTCTTGGATTCGTCGTATATCTGTTGACACACTAACTGGCCGTGAGATATCTATCCTTGTGCAAACCATTGCACACATGAGACTCTCCATTGCACTCGCATACGACACCCGTGACATGTCTGACCTCTTCTGTGCTTGGACATGACTTGGCTAACAACTTAAAGTGACCTATTAGAAGTGTGCTAACTGGCTTAGCACCTTCCATGTGGAACTTCCCTAGCACCCTATACACATAGGCCCTTTGAGATAGCCATGGCTTTCCAAACTCTGTCTTTGTGTATCTACATGTCTAGGATCTTCTTCGCGTCGTCCATATCTTTCATGCCAAACTTCTTGCTTAACAGAGACTTAAACAAGAGTATCTTCTTCTTGTCCTTCACAGCAATCGGCATGTCATCAACATATAGCATTGTTAGAATGTAGGACCCATCCTAAAGGATTCTATAATGTACGCAACAATCATACTCATATCTGATATAGCCAATCTCCACCATGTAGGAATCAAACTACTTGTACCACTGTCTCAGAGACTATTTTAGCCTATACAATGACTTCTTTAGCCTACACATGTGATCTTCCTTACCAAGCTCTTCGAATACTTCTAGATGCTTCATGTAAATAACTTACTCTAAGTTCCCATGAAGGAATGATGTCTTCATATCAGCTGTTCTAATTCTAAATTGGATTTCGATACCATAACTATTAGCATCCTCATTAATGTATGTTTCACAATTGGAGAGAAAATTTCATTATAATCCACTCATTCCCTCTGTGAATACCCCTTTGTTACAAGTTGTGCCTTGAATTTATTGCCCTCTTTCTCTATTAATACTTTATTCCTTCTGAACACCCACTTGCACCTGTTAGCCCTCTGACCTTTTGGAAGTTCCGCCAACTCCCATGTCTAATTCTTATGTAGAGATTCCATCTCTTCCGCCATGGTCGACATCCACTTATCGCCATCATTTCTAAACTTAGCTTCTTGAAAGGTGGAGGGATCTCCACTTCCTGTGAACAATGCGAAAGAATGTTCTTGAACCTATATCGAACTAGGGCTCTAATGGTTTGTCTCTCCTTGTTCCTAGCTATATTTTCCTGGATATCCTGCTAATTATTTTGGTTAATTTCTTGCTCTTGCCGAATTTCACCTTCAATAACCAGGTAAACTGACTCCACCTACACCAATAATCTCTTTGCATCACTATGTGTTTCTGACTTCTCTTTAGCGTCCTTATTAGCCTTCAACAATAATGCCCCATCAAAGATGACATCTCTATTAGCAAACAACTTCTTAGAAATTGTATCCTAAAGCTTGTAACCCTTGACACTTTTCTCATACTCAACAAAAATGCACTTTCTAGACTTGGGATCCAACTTCGTCCTTTGTCCACTCTGCATGTGGATGTATGCTAAACACTCGAAGATCTTCAATACTAAGTAATCAACATCCTTTTCAGCCCAGACTTTCTTTGCAACCTTAAAGTCCAGCGCTATAGATGGTGATCGATTTACAACAAAGCATACCATGTTAACCACTTCTGCCTAAAAGCTTTTAGGAGCATGCAACTGCATACTTCTCACCCTCTCCAATAGAGTTTTGTTCATGCTCTCAACCACCCCATTCTGCCCTAGGGTCCCTGGAGTTGAGAAGTGCCTTGTGTTGCCATGTTTCTTGCAGAAATCCATGAATTCCACCTCTCCGTACTCCTTATTGTTATATGACCCTAGACACTTAACCTGTCTCCCGGTTTATTTTTTTTATTCCGCCTTCCATTCCTTGAACTTGACGAACACCTCAGACTTGTGCTTTAAGAAGTAGACCGAAGCCTTCATTAAGTAGTCGTCTATGAAGCTCACGAAATATTATGCTCCCTCCTTAAATGGTACCGTCGCTGGCCCCCAAACATCGGAATGTATGTAATCGAGCACTCCACTAGTAGTATGTGTAGTAGTCTTGAACCTTATCCTCTGCTACTTCCCATTAGATGTAATGCTCGCAGAAATCCACCTTGCACGCCTTAACTCCCTTCAACAATTTCCGTTTATGGAGTACCATCATGCCCTTCTCACTCATATGCTATAGCCGCATATGCCATAGATTAGTGTTATATATGTTGGATTACGTATGTGAGGTGGTAGCAACCTCACCTATAACCGTTCTCCCAACCAACTTGTACATATTTTTTCTTATGTCCCTTCATTAACACCATTGTACCTCTGGTGACCTTGATTACACTGCCAGATGCGGTGAATGTGCACCCATTCATATCTAAAACCCCAAGGATATCAAATTTTTCTTCAAATCCGGGACATGCCTGACATCACGTAGAGTCCTTATGATTCCATCAAACATCCTTACCTTGATGCTCCATATTCCGATGGCCTTGCATGCTGCATCATTCCCTATCAGAATACTCCCCCATCATAGGACTTGTAGGAATCAAACCAAGTCCTATCCGGGCACATATGATGCGAACATCCCGAATCGAGTATCCACGTATCTGTAAGATGACTCATACCTGAGGAGACCGAGAAGTCTCCTTTTGAGCTCTCTTCCACTACGCTAGTTGATTCGCCCGTGTTCTTTTTACCCTTGCTTTTTAGGTATTCCTTCCGTTTTTGGCAGTCTCTCTTGAAGTGCCCCTTCATGTCATAATAGAAGCATCCATCCTTAGCCTTTGATTTTGATCTAGACTTTTTCTTCTTGTCAGACCGAGATCGCTCCACGGATGTCCCATGTCCCTGACACCATTTTGCAACTAACCCTTCTGGTTGAGAGTTCCCATCGTTTGACTTCTTCCTCATCTCGTTAGAAACGAGAGTCGCGCTGATTTCTTTCTGCTGCACTGTATTCTTCCCATATAACAAAGTAGTGATGAGATAGTGGTATGATGTGAGAAGTGACTTTAAAAGTAGCATTGTTTTATCTTCATCCCCGGTTGTCACTCCGAGCCTTAACAACTCGCTATATTTCTTGGTAACGAGTTCATGTGTTCGAGGAG
This sequence comes from Magnolia kwangsiensis, assembly GCA_037074715.1. Taxonomy (NCBI): domain Eukaryota; kingdom Viridiplantae; phylum Streptophyta; class Magnoliopsida; order Magnoliales; family Magnoliaceae; genus Magnolia; species Magnolia kwangsiensis. The sequence continues at coordinate 1,450,436 of CM073585.1, forward strand.
ATTGGATTATTCCTTCATCTGTAGCCCGAAAAAGTTGTTTCTTCACAAACAACTTGATAGTAGGGACTTTGCCATGTATTTTTTCTAGTTTCTTCCACATCTCCAGGGGTGATTCCTCATCCTGAACGTTGTACATGACTTCATTTGATAGACATAGACGAATGATGCCATAGCCCTCTCCCCACATTTGCTCCAATAATCATCTGACATTTTCTTCGGTTTAGTCTACAACAATGCCTTGCTCAATCCTTGTGATACTAGAATATCCTTAACCTTCCACTATCACAAACTGAAATTGTTCTTCACGTCGAATTTCTGTATATTGAATTTCGACCCTGACATCTTCGTTGAATTCCCAAACGTCCTTAAACCTGACGCTCTAATACCACTTTGTTGGAGTTAACTGGCTCTCATCTCACTCCACTATGATGTAATTTCGAGCCACAACAATCCTGAATCAATCCTAGGTATTAGAAATTTGGATCTAACACCACCGTCGATCCCGCATTTTGCAGAAGCACACTCAACCAAGATAGAACAATTAAAATAAACAGAATAACCAAAACAAATAAGCAAGCAATCACAGAACATACCGATTTTACGTGGAAAACCCTTGTAGAAAAAAAACCATGGCACAAAGCGACAAAGATCTCCACTATAATCAAAAGCCTTAGAATTTACACCACTCACCTTCTCCGATTACAAAATCAACCTATCTCCCTTTGTGATGCGCACTTAGGAAAACCCTATCTCCCTGAGAAAATCCCTTCCCAAGCCTTTACAAGTGTAGAAAACCCTCTTACCTCACAAAACCCTTGCCCTTAGAGAGAAAACACTTGTATCACTAAGCCCTAATCGTAATTAAGCTTAAATACCCCAATTTCCGCAAAACCCCTGTCGGCCGAACCAACAAAACTCTGTTATGCTCCAGTCTCTTGGCTGAAAATCTCCACACTGTCGGTCAGATCGACAGTGTCCTGTTTCTTGCTCCAAACAATGCAGAATTCAAGGCATCCGCACAACAGGTCGGGTTGTGGGTTGGGTTCTCTTGAGATCTGGTTGGGCTTGCATTGACCCTCAACCTGCCCCAACCCGCCCAAGTTGGATCCCTAATGGTATCTGTTATCACTAGAATTTAGTTGAACCCGCGGCTCCACCTGTAGACCGAGTACCTGCACCAGTAGAGAATAAAGGACAATGGGGGCGCCGGTTAGGCCCGAGGACCCTCTGATACTTAAGTCAGATAGATAAACCTAGAGCAAGTGTAGTCGGAGTTAGGATTTTTATGCGTACCTTTTACCCAAGGCAGGGGCTATATTTATAGGTTCTCTAGGCAGTCTGCGTATCTTAATGGATTTGTCAAATACATTGAATGGGCCCGTACTGCTCTCGAGAATATCTTCGATTCCATCTTGATTGGCTTGATTTTTTACTAGAATCTCGTGGAATCAATCGTAGCCTGTTACGATGCAAGATTCTCTTGGGGCATTTCTTTTATGGGGTGGAGATTGGTTTCTGAGGTCAAGGCCGAGATGGTCAAGTTGGATTGGTCAGATAGCTTGGTCGAGATAGTCAGGTTAGTTGATGAATCTCACTACCGAGTTCTGGGCTTGACCGGTTTATCTCGACAGATGAGTCCTTCATCAAAGCTCAGCTTGGCTTCCCTGGTGGTGGACAACTGATGGCTCAGGGAAGTTGCTTCGTCAGTCCTTCGCCACGTCTCTCATATGGCTGGTCAATTTGGTTTTTCCCACAATAGTATCAATGCTACTTTGACTTTTTAAATGATATTGACATATGTCTGGTTTTAAGTGAAAGGTTGTTCTTTTAGTTCCAATCTTTTATTATTCAGGTAAGACTTTCCGAGTCTCTCTCTTTCTCTCTCTCTATATATATGTTGTTTGTGCTCATAGAACATGAGATGTTGGAGGGAATTTAGCTTTCCTTCTTGGAGATGTGATTGCTATTAGGTTGATGTTTTTGGATTTGAAATCCATCACTGAAGTTCACTTTTCCCTCGTGAAGAAAATCATGAGTTGTATTACTAAGGTTCTTATTTATTCACTGCATGAAGTTGGCCAATGAAGCTATAGTATGTGCTGGTAGGAACCTAGCCATCCTTCCAAGTGCATGTGTTGTGTTAACCATTAATATCAATGGAAATCTTAAAAAACTGAAGCTAATCAAGATTGCAAGGAATGTCAAATGAGGACTTGCCACTTGGAACCAGTAGCTTCTCTAATGACCTCAAATGCAGGGAAGTTTGGCAAATTACAACTATAACCAACCGACTGTACTCCTAATTCAGAAGCATCCTTCTCTTGGAAAATCTCTGAAAGGATAGGATTATAATTTACAAAAAGAAAGTTTGCAAAAGGTGAAACTAGGGGTACAACTCGGGTGGGGTGGGTCGGTTGAGGCTCAACATGAGCCAACCTGATCTCAATCTAATCCAATCCAAATTCCAATTTGAGATTCCTAACCGAATTCCTCTATACTTAAAACCCTTAACCTACCCAACATAAACCAACCTGACCCAAATACATGTGATAAGTCCCAACCTGACCTAACCCGATTTGAAGTTGCTCAACACAAACACAACCCAATTCTAAATTGGTTTGGAGTTTTCCAACCCTAACCCAGCCTAAGGATCACAATAACATGACCCAAACTTGGGTTGGGTCTGGGTTGACCCAAAGGTCCTGAACCTGTGTAGTAATCCTAGGGGAAACCATGGACATACTGTCCTTTCTTGGGGAATTGGTGTGTTCCTTGATTCGTTTAGGAATATATTTCATGATATCTTATATTTTGCTATTATCAATTAGACATTGATAAACATGGAAAATAGGAAAACTCATAAAAAAAAAAAAGAGATATGATATAGGAAATTCCATGCCATGTTTTCCTAAGAACGAGACCACAATCTTTTTTGTGGTATTTATTACATTAACAACAATATTGCATACTATGGTGAATTCTCTTGAGTAATCCCCCATCGAAATAACATTATAATTAACTAATGTTTTAGGTATGGTTTCCGTATATATGGTCTCTTAGATTTCCCAACTATAAAAAACATGTAAAATCATATTCTCAATCTTCTTTTTTTTTTTTTGGGTTATCTTGTTAGTACTCACCCATGTCAGTACACACACTCCATGTTAGCCACCCCCACTAGGGATCGATACCAAGACCTCAAGTGTTGAAACTGCTAATAGAAAAACATGTCGTAGGACTCGACGAATCACCGAGTAGTGCCATTATCTTTTGGATGCGTGACAAAAACAGTAAGGATTGTTCGAAATCGAAAAACAATGGAGGATGGAATTGAAAAGCCAAAAACTGGGGAACCCACAGCCCGCTCTAGAATTACATGACCACACTGGATTGAGATGAGCCTCGATCTCGAGTCAATCTACGCATGCACTCATCTGCCTATTCAGCTCAAAATAACCACTTTGACATTGTTCTTTCAAGCGTTAAAAAAAGTATTGATATCTACATATATGTAATTTTTTCAATTGAAAGTTCATAGTGAGGTTTTTTTCTCACAAAACTCGATAATGTTGCTGCGAATAAGTCTCATAGTGCAAAATCATGGTCCTAAGAACTTGGTGTAATTATTAACAGATCTTCCCCACACAATTACACAATTCCGAATCAACTATTCCGCTTTTTCATGAGTACATCCCTTCATATCGTACACTAAATTAGGCGGCACCAAACCTCATCCTACAACATATAAAGGTGGGTAGATAAAGGCACTAGCATCATTTACAAGACATTGCACTTGCACAGTGCACTGCTTTGATTGAATTAGATACCAATAGGTACAAGAATCATAAAGTGTAAATAAATGTTCCAAGCATGTGATTGTTCACCCATGCTGCAAGCATTTCCCCTTTCAAAAGAGGTGCATGCACCAACTCAACCTAGTAACTCTTTATTTGGCTTCATACTGGTCATGATATCATCAGGATTAAATGTGTGTGCGTGCATGTGTGCGGGTGTGTGTGTTTGTTTGTTTTGTGACTGGAGTTGATTGTGCCATGACTTGTGCTTCATCATATCTTCTGCACCGCTAGACAAGGTTGTCTCACATGAGTGTGTCTCTTCATCCTAACATATTTTCACAGGCATGACAAGGGTGTTTAATTCCCATTCAAGTGAGAAGATGGCAGCCATGGCAGAAAGGGCCATTGTAAGTATAGAATGCACCACTGATGATCTCAAAGCCTAGGGGCCCCTCAACCTAGAACATCAGTCATCTTCACAACCCACTTTCAAAGACTACATGGATTTTTATCTTATCTCACATGTGGGTCTTGAATAGTAGACCCTAGCACCCCTACCATCATAACTAGTGGGGAACATGATTGGAAGTCTTACATAAATCCACAATACTTCCGTTCTCATGAAAGATATAAAGCTCTTTCTAGTCATATATGCCTGATGTTTGCTAAACTCTCTCTCTTGTAATCAGCTTTGTCATGGGATAGGCTAACATCTCTCCAGTGAGAATGTGTTTGAGCACAACATAACCATCTCTCAATTAATCTTTAACATAGTGATACTTTATCTCAACGTGTTTAGACTTCTTATGGTGTTTAGGATCTTTCGCAAGATCTATAATTGATGTGTTATCAATCCTTACAAAGAGAGACCTTGGCACTAGGGACAATATCCAAGGCTCTCTAGAATCTTATGATCTGTACACCCTCTTGAACTGCAAAACGACCCCCTATATATTTGTTTTCCATGGTAGAAAGGGCGGTAGGAGATTATTTATGTTGGACGATGAAATAATGCCATTTTTCAGCATGAACACAATACGAGGCAACTTTCTTTCATCCTAATCATCTACTTATGACGAATTGGAATAGATCAGCGCCCTCAACTCAGTGCCATGATAACACAACAAAAATTCCTATTTGTCTTTGAGATAATGGAATGTTCTCATAATTACAAGCCATTGTGCTTAGCTTGGATCGCTTGGTATTGACTCACAAGGCCATAGCATAACAAGATACATAGTGGTGTGCATAACATCACATATAAGGTTTCTGACTGCATTAGCATATGGCACTGAAGACAACTCCCTTCTTATCTTTTGACCAAGGACATATTTCCTTTTTTAATTTAGAGTACGTACAATCAGGATTTTAATTAGCTTGGAATTATGCGTCATGAGTCGTGAGAAGCTCTTTTAAATGAATGATACATGTGACATTCCCAAAAACTTATTAGAGCGGGTCCAAAAATTTTGATCCCTAAGATGAAATTTGACTCCTAAGATCCTTCATTCCAAAATCGGAGGGGAACCATTCCTTGGTCAATAACAGCGTATCAATATCATTTATAGTAAGCAGGATGTCATTGACGTACAATGACAATATCAAGATTTTTCCAGTAGATCACTTTACGTACACAACTGTCTTATTCGAGCATGTTAAATTTGAAAGAGTGATACCTTCGTGAAATCTCATGAACCTGTTTATGAAGTTTTCCATGTAATACATTTCCTCCAGATTTCTATTAAGAAATGTGTTTTTAATCACCACCGATACAATTCAGAATCCAAGTAAGCAAGTATAGCTCGAATCATGAATAAAGATGCGAATCTTGCTATGGAGAGAGTTTCTTCGTAGTAAACTCCTTCAGCACAATTGACTTCTTGGTCACCAATTGCACTTTGCATATGTCAACTGATCTGTCTACCCTCCATTTGATCTTGAATACCCTATTTTCTGATCACTCCTTGATCAGTTCGTAAATCAACCAATTCCCAGATGTGATTCATCTTCATGAAGTCAATTCCTCATTTGTGGTGACAATCTAATCTGCCGAGCTTGGCAAGGAAAAGGCCTCTTAATAGGAGCTTGGTTCATCCTTACCAATTGCAAGACCTGAGCATAATTTACTCTCAATCTTAGAGTATCCCTGAAGGATTCTGCCTTGATAACTGCAATGCAATTCAGGGACTGAATTCGAAGCTCTCAAACTGTGTTCATGATAATAGGAGCAAGGTATTAAAAAATGGTTACATAATGGCCAAAACATAATGGTAATGGCCTTTAAATAATGGTAATGTTCAGGTCGTTATGCGCAGTGTTTGAAGTATTGATGTTGCTGCAAGTTTTGCTGTTTGGGGATACGGAAACAGTATTGATATCATTGATAATATTGTCAAGAACCAAAAATGCAGGGAAATATGGAGAAAATGATAGATTTTTTCAGTGAAACTTCGGGAGATATTAAAATATGCATATCTGTATATTTATGAATAAAAAACTTGCAAAAAAGAATCCATCTATAACAAGTTTCCATTTAATGGGGGCTTAAAAGCATGTTTTATTGTTAGCAGAAGGCACATGGACTGAGTGGATTTCTCACCAACATTGCGGTGGGCCCCGCACAAGATCTTATTGTTATCTGAAGGCACAGGCAATTCACGTCCGAATTTCAGGTTCCTTATGCATTGGAGGCACAGTGTCCTAATAGGCCACTCTGTGCAAGTGTGGCCTATGGTCCAGTGATCACACCATTGCTTATGGTCCCCACCATGGATGGAGGATGCCTGAAAGATCCCAACCCTTGAATTAGCGGCCAAAGATTGGATATTTGGATGGCTAGGATTTCTGGGGCGCCCATCATCAGTGGTGCCTGTCAGCTGAACAGTCTGGATCACTCTTATGAAATGGGCAAATGAGAATGATGCATATGTTATGTACATATGATTTCTTTGAACAAGGAAATCCTGTTTTGTTGCAGTTCTTATCTATTTCAGTAGCAGAGCTTAGTCTATTTTTCTACATTTTATGTTGTTTTGAATGCTTTTCTTGTTCAGAACGCACGGCCGCCATTGGCAGACAACTGCTCGCCCATCCTCAACCACCTCATCAAGCGTTGCTGGTCTGCAAACCCATCAAAGCGACCAGATTTCAGGTACATCGTGTCGGTTTTGGAAAAGTATGATGAATGTCTCAAGAACGGCCATCCTCACCATGGGCTACTCAGCCAGAACATGCTTCTCGACCGCTTCAGGAGTTGTATATCTATGAATTCATCTATATCTGTCCATGCCTGAATTCGCCACCAAAGCAGGTAACATAATCTTTTTGGGCTAAACCATGATGTCCGCTTCCTGCCATTTTTTTTTTTCAAAAGTTGGTGATTAATCCACTGCATACAATCCAAACCATTGAATTCATGGGCTCCATGTTGGAGGTGACCCACAATCATGTGATGATCCTAACCATCAAAATGGAGACTTATTCCGACGGTCTGGATTGAGTTATATATTCAGATGATTGGTCACCTGCCTTTTCAGAAAATGGTCCAAAAACGCTCATAATGGTCTAGCCTAATTTTATTCCTTGTAGAGCCTGAAAACTGTATATATCTGACTAAAATTTCAGTATCTAATCTGATTGTATGTATAGAAATGGTAGAAATTGGAATATCCAGTAAATGTTTTTTTTTTTTTTTTTTTAAATTTAAATTTTGTCATCCATGCATTGAAATTGGAATAGTTTTGTGAATGCTAATGCAATTGTATTTTGGTAGTTTGAAAACTAAAATTTCTCCTTTCAAACTGTGTGGGCCCACCATGATTTTTGAGTTCCATCCAACCCGTGCATTTTGATGCAACTCATCGTGGTTAGCGTGTGTCTCAAAATTCATCCTGATCCATAACTCAGGTAGGCCACACCAAAGAGAAACAGCAGGGGACATGAGGGTGACATCACCTTAAAACTTCCAGATGGAATGTGGATCCGCCATGTTGTGTACTTGCCATCCAGACCACTCATCAGGTGCTCTCCCCCAAGATGAAGGGACAAACCGAAACTCAAAATATTTCAAATCTCAGGTGGGCCAAACCCCCTAAATGTAATGGTCTTACACATGATTGTAGATTGCTCCCTCTGGCAGTAGAACTATTATTCTAGTAGTCACTTTCAAGCATTTAGTCTTGTGGGGTCCACCGTATGTATAAAATCATCCAAAATTCATATTGTTTGAATGATCATGACCTCTGATTAATGAGCATTTGTTTGTTGAATTCAGACCGTTGACCCATTTTCATCTTGACCATCCGTTAATTGCCCGCCAATCAGTCGGTTAGGATCGAATATGGTTCCCAAGAACTGTTAACTTAGAGCCCACAATTTGAATGTTTTGATTTGAGTAAGTTTTTTAGTGCTTGCACAGCAATGATCCCAAAGTCTACCAGTTTCAAAGTTCAGTCTTTAGTCATTCCTATACATGGCGGGGCTATCCGCAGGCAAGCACATGTCAATATCACATGCATGTGAGATTTGAGCTTTTCATAAGGTGGGCCACACTATTTAGATCTTGTGGCCTAAAAATCAAGTCTCTTAACATTTGGGATAAAAGTGCATTTATAGACAAAACTAATGAGGTGAATGAATTCCAACGTGGCAAGTGCTATAAATAGTAAAGACTTCAAAATGATATCATGTTACGCATCACATTTGTAGGATAATGAATACATATTAGTTATCACACTGGACATATCGACATTGAGAAATTGGCCAAAATTCTCAATGAAATTTCAGTGATTATTAAAAAAACATTAATATACACTTATAAATCAAAACTTTACAAAAACAAGTGTACATAATAGGTTTTTTTTAATTATATGTGATCCTAATCTATGCATTATCTAACTAAATTGATATAAATGTATTCAAAGTTTATCAATATAATTTATAAATATAAAAAAATGCGTGAAAACACAAGCAATATATTAAAAAATAAAAGAAGACTCATTAGGATACATATATGTTTGGAGATGAATATTGCAATTGATTTGTGAGGAATTGAAATTTTTTATTTTTATTTTTTTTCAATTTTCCGCAGCTCTACCCACCTCCTTCAAATCTCAAAATCAAAACTCATCTTCATAATTTTTCATGCAAAAAATCATGAATTTATAACAATTTGACACCGATTAAATACGATTTACAGAAAAAAAAGATCGAAAATCAAAAATACTCACAATCGAACACGTGAGATATGCCTTGTGCGTTTCGCATCGCACAAGTGGGATATATCGGCAAATATCGTCGATATTTAAAACACTTCTTTTAACTATTCTTAGCTAATCTAAACAAAGGGCATTGAAATAAAACTTACAGCAAATTGTAAGTATTGAAATATAGCAAATATGAAACTTTACAGCAAATGGTAAGTTTTGAACTAGAATGCAATTTTGACCTCAAAATGGCTTTAAAAAAGAAAAAAGAAAAAAATGAAATCCCTCGGAAATGATTGATCTTGCTAGTTGCGACGTCATGGGCTCCTCAATAGCTTTCCAAAAATATATTACGTGTAAATCTGATAACTCCTGAAGTTACTTATGGCCGTTGAAAGCTTTGGTGTGCGTTTAGGCCATTTTTGCCTTGGATTGATCTATCTGGCCCTATCTCTTTCAATCTGCACCGTCCATGAAGTTGTCCACAACCCTATCAAAACCAGAGGCAGCTTAAAAAAAGGGTTAAAAATTATTCTCACATTAAAATAAAACATGGGCCCACCTCAAGATGCTGGAATTGTAGGAATTGCCTGGGACCCACAATTCAAAAAGACAAGATCACAAGTCATTCTTTATTCTTCAATGGATCAATGAACTTAGACATGTACTAGAGTGGAGAAATGAGCTCAGGGCACTATAAGTTTTAGTGCTCCTAGCTGCAATGGTGCATTTGTGAAAGCCTGTTTGACCGATCTGAGCCGTTCATTCACTCTACCACAAAATGATCAGATGGTTAGATCCATCTGTAAGTTGGATTTTTCCTTTTCCCAAGGCATGGACGTGATGGTCGAGATTGCTTGATAAAAGTGATGCTTTAAAATAATAAGCTTTTCCAATAAATAAATTGCTAAAACTGCTCGCTGGACCTATTTTTACGTAAACAATCTTGACCCTTGATTTTTGCAAACATGGCATGATACGCCCAAGATCTGATCCATCCATCAGAAAGACACCAGTGTACTGATGCCCTAGACCAATAATCAAGTTGATCCATTGGTCATGTGATACACAATTTGCAAAACAAATGTACAGCTCTGATGGGGCCATACACTGAGTGGGCCAGATTTTTTTCTGGTCACCTTTTTGAATTTGTGATGGGCCTATGACAGGCCCAGAGCCAGCCCTATGAAAGGTGTATACACTGAGGGCCTGTTTGGATTCGCATATAGTATTGTATTGTATTTGGATACTGTTCATGCATACATTGGACGGTTTTCAAAATACATCCAAATCAATGAGATACTAATCAATGTTTGGATAAGAGGTATTGTTTGACATAATATACAATACGTTATACAGATCAATGTTTAGATAGGACGTATTATGTCTGTGTATTATACAATCTTAATTGGGTCAGGTGACCTGTTTGACGTATGAAACTTTTTAATTTGTCGCCCAAATGATTTTCACATTGAAATGTGCCAAATGAACGGTCCCAATCTTACACTGCATAGGTACCAAATATCTTGTAATCGTACAAATTTCACACTCTCATCTACTGTCGAAAACAGCGCAATGAATATGAAGTATTAACGGCAACAGAATCCACCAATAATACTCTACCGTTGGTTTGAAAATTTAGTTGGAGTTTGTATTCGTACGCATGGGATTCAACTCCTATTCACTCCAATCTATACACGATAAACATCAAATCAAAATTTCTAATACGATGCAATACCTCCCAAAATGCGTGTCCAAACGGGCCCTAAGGTATGGTGTATACCTTAAGACCGAGTCACCAACGCGTAATGGAAATCGCGTCTTTCACTATCCATGCAATGCATTCCAGTCAAGTTGTTTTATCTACATAAGTCGTCTGACTAGCTTTGTCTTATCTGGGTCCGTAGAACTGGACCCATTCAAACTTCAGATTCCACCGTCTGACTCTTCTCTCCCTCTCTCTCACATCAACCATGAATCCATGATAGGGAATACAATCATATTTATGGGGTATTGACTAACATTTTAAAGATCTGGACCTTTGGATTTGACCCATTCAAACTTCAAAGTATACCCACTCACTCTTTCTGTCTCATATCCACTGTACAAGTGACATTCGTGCAAGTTCAATGGGAGAGATCAGACGGTTAAGATCATCTAATCAGTTGGATTAACAAGATCCAATCCAAGGGTAGTATTTAGACGGTCCAGATTGGCGTACAGAGAGCTCTCTTTATATATATAATCCAGGGACAATGATTCAGACGGTCTCGATTGGCCCATGTAGCTCTCTATCTGTCTCTCAATTAAACTTAAGCTATTGCAACCTATCCTCACGGTACAAGTAGTTTACACCAATCTAAATCCTAGATAGGAACCTTGTGAACAGTGCACACATCGAAACTTACATCAATGGACGATCCTAGCCATCCAATTTGCGGCCATAAATGCCTGGAAGGAGATCACTAGCGGTCTAAATTCAACGGGTAAAATCAAACGGTTAAGATCATAAAATCAATGTGATTTTTTAAATTCAATGGGTAGCTCTATTACGTTTTCTGTCTCCGGAGAAATAGTCAAAAAAAAAAAAAAGAAAAGAAAAGAAAAGGACTTCACAACCTTTCCGTGTCAAATTACCAAAATACCCATGAGTAAATGAATGGTGCAAAAAGTACCCCTTTTAGAGCGGCTGTTTGGATTCGTGGAAAAAAACATATTCCAGCGGAAATTACGGTAGGTGCGTTTAATTACGTAAATGTCCTTGTATATTTTTATATTTAAGAAGTGGGAGCGGATTAGTGAGTGTTATTCTCACCGTGTGGGGTCCACCTTGATGAATTATTTGTATATCCAAACCATCCATCCAATTTCTCAGCTCATTTTATAATGCGATCCTAAGAAATAAGCAGATCTAAATCTCAGTTGGACCACGCCAGAGTAACCAGTGGTGATTGAAAGCCCACCGTTAAAAACTACCCTGGGGTCAATGGAAATGCCCACCATAATGTTTCTTTTCCATCCAACCCATTGATGGGTCAACCAGACCTGGATGAATGGAATATATAAAGATCTGCTTGATCCTATATGGCTCACAAAAAGATTTTAACGGTCATTCGCCACTAATTCCAATGGTGTGGTCCACTTGAGATTTGGCTTGCTTAATGTTTTAGGACAACGTCCCAAAATGGGATGAAATAACAGATGGACGGCATGGATATTCAACAAATCTTAAGGTGGGCCCCACAGTAAGTGTAACACCACCAAAGTGTTACCCAGGTATCACCTAATCTACGCCCTTAAAAAGTGGTAAATGGTAGAAATCTGGACCCACGTGTCATGTATCTTACATCCAACCCGTTCAAAGGATGCACCGCACCATGATTATGTGGGTGGGACCTTGATCGTGAGCCTCACCTGTATGTATTGTATATTTATGTCGTCCACCCATTTCTTCAACTTATTTCAGGACATGGTCCAAAATATGGAGCAGATATAAATTTCAAGTGGACCACATCTAGAGCCGTACACGAGCAAAATTAGCTTAAAAAGCTTGCAAGTTAGTGCAGTTTAACTTGGCCCGGTTTGAGTAATATATATATATATATATAGAGAGAGAGAGAGAGAGAGATGCTCTTCCCACCTTAGTTGAGCACCCGTGTATACTTTTGCACACGTCTTAAGTATAAAATTTGAATGGTCTATGTTACGCAGCACCTTTTGAAACCTCACAAGCCTAACTTTCAACCTGATACAAAACGCTGGTGGGCCATGGTAAAAGGAATTAGTTTCCTCCGTTGATTTGCATTTCTCTTTGCTATGGTCCATTCGAATTTTGGATTAAGCTGAAAATTGAATTCGTAAAGTTTTAAGGGTTGCTGTATCACGTGGACCGTTCAGATTCTATGCCTAATACACATGTGCAAAGGTGGACACATGCACCACAGGTGAGCACAGGTAATGCATTTGAAAATGAGGATAGCGCGACTTACACATTGTATGTTTGGATACATGGGTCATTAAAACATGAACAACGGCATGAGTTGCACATGTAGTATAATAGTATGTATAAGACATTTTAAGATAAATGGTAACATATAATGCATACGTGGCACAATTGCAAATGTAGAACACTTAATAATTAAAAGAACAATTTCACATGTCGAGTACTTACGAAGATGATGGTCCACGTGACTATCATGACAGCATGTGGAAGATGATGGTTGGCCTCCCACAAAAGAAATATATTTGTTTTTTTATTTTTTATTTTTTAAATGACATATCTTAAGCTTAAGCAATGAAAGTAACAAAAAAAAAAAAAAAAATTTTGAAGAAATTTTATATATATATATATATATAAAATTGGAATTTGTGCGAATCACATTTATTTGGATCTAGGATAACAATTTAAGAGCAACAAACAAACACAAGAGAACATAGAGATTTAACGTGAAAATCCTTTCAGGAATAAACTACAGTACAAAGCGACAGAAATTCACTATGAAAATAAAAATTATAAAGAAAGAGGATTTACTCGATTTGAACAATCTCGAATCTTACTCTTGTTATACCCTTTGATAATCCTATAAATCTTTTAGAAACTCTTGAAATACCTTTAGAAAACCTTAAAATATATTAGAAATGTACTAGAGACACTTATTTATAGTTTAAGAAACTTTGCTTATGCACCAACTTTGAAAAAGTCAAGAAACTGTCTCAAATTTACGCAGTCCGTGCGTAAACTGCTTTACCTTCGACTGGTCAAGCCTGTCCCTAAATTGATAGAGCGTCTCGAAAATCTCAAATAAATCGTTGTTAGACTTTGAGTCGAACATGCTTCGACCAGTTGAAGGGACCTTCGACTAGTCGAGCAATGCAGAAGATTTAAGACATATTCCAAAACTATATATATATATATATATATATATATATATATATATATATATATATATATATATATATATATATATATGAATGACCAGTTGCACACCAATTTGTACGGAACTCGTGCCAACTTTTTTAGAACTTATCATACGTTATGGGAACCTCAAATTTGAACGGTCCACGTGATGCAACACCCCATAAAACTCTAAGGGCCTAACTTATACTTTGATCCAAAACTTAGTGGGCCATGAAAAAAGAAAATAGTTTCCTCTCTTGATTTACTTCTATCTTTTTTATGGCCCATCGAAGTTTTATATAAGGGTAAAAATTGGTCTCCAAGGATTTCAAGTAATTTTGCATCACATGTACCATTAGGATTAGACGCTCATGACATGTGTGCGTAGGTGTGTGTGTGTGTATGAAAATAATTACATGCAGTCCAGCTCATGGAAACTTTCCATGAGGTCGAGCTGTGTGAGCCCCACCATAATGCATGTCGAACATTGGCTCCATGCATTTAATGAGTCCCCTTTAAATGATGGGTTATCCCAAAAATCAGCCGTATACGGAACTCCGGTAGGCCATACCATGTAAAATTATGTGAAATCATGCCTAAAACATATAAAAGCATTTGGTGGGGCTCACCTAAAATTTGGATGCATCTGAAACTTGGTCTGAACCCTCATCCAAGTGGGACACACATAATGGATGGATTGGATTTGTGAACGACATCTCGGTGGGCCCAAAAAATAATTATGAATGTTTTAATGGGAGGATAACCCTCTCAACTTTTGTATGTGGTGTGGCCCACAAAAGTCATGGATTGACTTGATTTTTAAGCCTGAGTCCCACCACGGAACAGTTCATCTAGCCAATGGGATATATGTTCGACACGCATCACGGTGGGGCTCACATAGCTCGACCTCATGGGAAGTTCCCATGAACTCGACCGCATAGAACCATTTTCCATATATATATATATATATATATATATATATATATATATATATATATATATATATAGGGAAAAGGTACAATGCGCTCGAGCTCACGGCTTCGTCTCATACGGTCGAGTTGTGTGGGCCCCACCGTGATGCCTTTCGAACATCTACCCCATCAGTCAGATGTGCCATTCCATCGTGGGTCTAGGTCTCAAAAATTAAGTTAATCCATGACTTGTGTGGGCCACACCACTTACAGAAGTGGAGAGGGGCCGTGCACCATTAAAACATTCATAATCATTTTTGGGGCCCACAAAAGATGTGGTTTGCAAATCCAGCCCATCCATTATGTGTGTCCCACTTGTATGAGGGTTCAAACCAAGTTTTAGCAGCATTCAAAACTTAGGTGGGCCCCACTAAGTGTTTTTATATGTTTTAATGGTGTTTCACATGATTTTTGATGGTATGGCCCACCTGAGTTCCGTATACAGCTGATTTTTAGGATATACCATAATTTAAAGGGTACCCATCAAATGCACGGTGTTGATGGTCGACACGCATCACGGTGGGGCCCACACAGCTCGACCTCATGGGAGCTTATCGTGAGGTAGAGCGCATAGTACCTTTTTCCATATATATATATATATATATATATATATATATATATATATATATATATATATATCCTTTAAAGGTACTTTTTAAGTGCTTGAGAATCAACATTGTATATTAACCTTGTTACACCACGTTCTTTATTTTACAGTCATGTGACATTTTGGTGGAACATCTGAGCCGTGAAAAGGGTGTAACATACCACAAGGATGGGACAGTTTGGTTTTTAGCTGAGTGATCTTTATGAGTAGGCCCATCTTTCATACTGCTAGGATGTTATATATAAGTGACACATTAGCAGCAGATAAAAAGTGGGACCCACCACGTTAAAAGATCATTAAGCCCAATAATCATTCTGATCCATTGAAAACAATGTCCTCAAATGGATTTACAAAATGTACACGTATGGCCCACTTATACTTGGATTGGCCTATTTTTAACCAAAAAAAATAAAAATGATCTTCAGGTTGGGGCCTGCATTTTCAACGGCTCCGATGTTGTACACACATGTCATGTTGGCTATAACCGCGAACGCATGGTGGACCCCATAGATTGAGATGGATGTGATCATTCCTCTACAATGTGACACGACTTCTTACAATGCATTTGCTAGTTTGGATGGCTTATGGAACACACTGGCTTTTTAATTAGTTACCGGTGATTGAGGACTTGTATCTAGATCAAGTACAAACATCTCAAAGCCGGCCTCCATTCAGTATTTGATTGAATGTTAGTGACCTGGTGCTGAAACGATTAAGATTGAATTCAAAATAATCTATTTTCGGTAAAAATCTGTGTATAATGACTTGTTATTTTGCTAATAATTATAATTAAAATATTTCTCTAATTAAAAAATAAAGAAGAATGAATAAATATAAAAGAAAAATAAAACAATGCCAATTTTATTAATGTCAGAATGAAACTCATTACAATCAACACAGTATTAAAATAAATTAGAAAAATAAACAAAACAAGATATAAATGCTTAATTTGTCTATGAGAATAGATGATCAAACTAGATGATCAGTAAGATATGACCAGAAAGATAATTACCCAAGTAAAAACTCCGTTGATCAAATTCAATCACTTAGGGTTGCAGATGTTTAATATAATAATGCGGTGGTGGCATAGGTATGATAATACTAAAATATTCTAATATAAACATAAAAATAAATGTAAAATAGATCAATTATATTTGGTGTACCTTCGCTAGGTTTTCTTGTTGACTTGGGATCTTTCTCATCTACGTCATACATTCTGGATGGAGAGATTTTCATAAATCTAAAATCAATTGGTCTTAGGTCTCCGTTTTTACATAGATGTTCTTGTATTAGAGATTTTTAGACCCTACTACTTTTAGATTTAAAATCAATTTGATCTATCTTTACCCTTCATTCTGAACCTCAAATTAATCAAGTCATCATTACATTCGAATAACTCAATTTGGGGTCATCCATTTTCTCTGATCTTACTCTTGTGTAATTGTTGAACTGGTAGGACCAAATCCACCAAATCGAGCTCTTCTACTTAAAAAAAAAAATTCAATGTTGTATGGTCAGGATTTCAATACGTCGATGTCTACTCTTTCTTGATTTGAGTTCATGCCGCAACCAACCTACTAACATATTAGTCCCATCTTCAGATATTTAAAATCTAATCACAGTAGAACCTCATATTGTCTTTAGAAAAATATTTTATTCTAAAAATATTGTAAAAGACTACTTTAAGGGCCTGTTTGGGAGCATGGATTTGCAACCCCCTGGATTTGCAACCCCTAAGATTGGAAACCCCTTGGATTGACAATCCTCTTGGTGTGTTTGGCACCTAGAGTGTGAATAAACTTTAATTCAAAACTACCTATACATGGTATATTTGCAGGAGTTTGAATTTAATTACCAAATCAACTTTAATATCCCCAATTAGTGAGATATATAATTTTTGACACTATGGTTGTGATAAGCCCGCTAAAATATATGCTTTGCCTAAAAATGATGAAATTCCAAGTCTCAGATGGACTGCAAGCACAAGATCATGTTTGAATGCCTAACCAAAGATTTTTAATCGTTGATTAATATGGACAATGTTTGGACGATGTTGGACAATATTTGAACGGTGTTGATCTACATGAACAATGTTTGGACGGTGCTGATCATTGTTAGTGGGCCATGTGCCCAATAGAAAAATAGTATACAGTGACATACATTTATACTTACAACTATTGAAATGATTTTAGGTGTAATCCAAGCTCTCACCGTGGATTACAAACTCCCGCAAAAAGGGAATTGAGAACCCCCTGGATTGACAATCCCCAATTGCTTTATGCTGCCAAACAACCAAGGGAATTTGAGACCCCCTCTAATCCCCTCCAATCCAAGGTGCCAAACGACCCCTAATGAGTGTATTATAGCTAGACCCATAATACGATCTTTGTATTGGTGGGTCTTTTATACAAGTAACTTTTCAAAAAGTTATCTTTCACTCACTCTACCACTTGAGCTACGTAGGGTGTGCACAATAAAAGATTAAAAAAATAAATAAAAAAGTATAAACAGCTAATAGATGATTAGTTAAGAAGGAAAGTAGCGCAAAGCGTCCCCATTCAATTCTAAAAACAAGGCTAGATATTAAATGGCTAGTATCTTCCACACCACAAGTTCCTTTTTTGGCAGATGGGCCATCCCATGCACGGTGAGGTGCATCATACCAAACCACCCAAACAAAGGGGAAGGCTAATGGAAGCGGATTGCGTACAACCCCCGTCGGACCTCTAAGCGTTCGACGAGATCCGCGTGGGGCCACCAAGGTATATCTGTTTATCCATGCCGTTCATTTCTTTGTTTAGATAACGTTAATATATGGCCCAAACATGAGGTAGATCCAACGCTCTAGTGGACCATACCAAATAGTCATTAAATGCAGAAGCATCAAATGCAAGAGTCATCTCTGGTATGGTCCACTAGAGCGTTGGATCTGCCTCATTTTTGGGTCCGTACCTAAAAATGACCTGATAAAAGGGATGGACGGCGTGGATAAACATATATCTAACAGTGAGCCCCTACAAAGATCCGGTCGGACAATTAAATGTCCGACCGGGATCGGACGCAATCCGCTTCCGAGGGTAATGTCTTCCAAGACGGGCACTTGTGTTACTCAAAAATATCGAAGGGACTGTCGTTGAAGCCTGAGTCCGTTTTGCCCCTGTCGTGACTAGGAATGCATGGTGAGTCGCCACCTTGTAGTGCCTGCATGACGAGATAGTCTAGAGATTTAAACCGTTCATCTTCTCAAAATAGTTCCATGAATAAGCTATTATGCCAAACTCAAGAGTCATTGATGATCCTGACCTTTGACTTTTATAGTTGAATGAGAACCCTTGAAAATCTTATTTCATTGACCTTTGACGTTTATAGTTGAATGAGAACCCTTGAAAATCTTATTTCATTGTCTAAATCATCTTCAAATAGTGATGATCATAACCATCCGTTCAGAATAAATTTCATAATTTAGCCTGTATAGTATATATTCCACAAGAAGGACAGATCCGATCCTAAGACCACTGAACATGTGGGCCCCAGTAAATGGCGAAAGATACTGGAACCTTAGTCGCGACAGACGCGAAACGAACCTTGAAAAGAATCCAACGCCTTGAGAATATGAAAAAGAGAAATGCCTGCTCTTGCTTTAATCGATCCCACTCCCGCCGACCCTGATTCCCAGACAACGATCGCATACATCCGCACGTATGGTACTTACCGTACGTTCAAGATTTTTCAGGCCCACCCATGAATTGTATATTGAATCCAGCCCTTCAACTGGTGCTGCTCTTCGTGGTCACCGTACGTTCAAGATTTTTCAGGCCCACCCATGAATTGTATATTGAATCCAGCCCTTCAACTGGTGGGACACAGAAGGTGGGACACACCACAGAGAGCAAGCATTATACGATCGCACCTAAATTCTATGCATTCACTTATTTTTGCTTACCTGAGTTTCGACTTGTCCATTCATCCTGGTGGGGCTCACCTGATGAACGGACTGGATGAGGCAAAGAAACACTGTAGACTCCACATCCATCAGGAAGTAACCGTGGTGGGAACTAATGGACGGGTCGGATGGCACTCATACACAAAAGTGGGCCCCACGTATGATAGTTAGTTAGTTAGTTACACACCACTGTAAGGAAATCACAAACTTTGACGGAGCACTGGAATATTTCAGTGCCATCAACTCCTGTCAGCGCGATGCATCAATCAGGGTCGTCCATTTAATGGACCCAATCATCCAATCACAGACGGCTCAAGTTTAAAAAATCAGACCCATTACTACTCCAATCTCCACCATCTTCCTTCACTTTTGTGATGTACCGTTGCTTTGAATGCTACCATGATTTCTAGGATCATCCGATCTTTATGCATTTTCACCACGGTAGGCAAAACAAGATGGACGGTCCAATTTATGAGTTATTCTGCCACGTGTGCTGTGGATTGATGGCTCTACCATATTCCTTCTCTGACGGCTGTACAGCATCCGTTGCTTTGGGATCCGAGACGTTGGCTGATGGACCTCTCCCTAGAAGATCCTAACCGTTCAACGCTTAAGGGTATCTACAACCACATGCAGACAGCTCTCTGGTGTTTCATTTCACTTCTCGTCAAGATTAGCCGTTTATTTGTAGGCATCCCCAATGCAAGGTCCGGCGATCAACGGCTCAAGAACCCTCATGCACGGTCGTGCCCTGATCAACTGACAATAAGGAATGCTGCTGCCTAGCACACGTGAGAGATGGATCCGGCCCCAATGCGTAGATGTCAGTCAAATATGCCGATTTGATCAACAGGTGGGCCACGTTTCAATAAATAGTTCATTTCTACACGTGCCACGCATGCAACGATCCTACCGTCCTGATTTGGGAGAAATGTTCCATTTACGATCTATCCAGTGGGCATAGCACGATGAATGGCTCGGATCCCGCACGTGTTAGTTGTTTCCACGTAGGACGCAAGTGCTAGTGCACCTTTGTTCGTACTCCCTGCATTATCCTGGGAGCTGACGCCCTTGTGATTCACAACATACTAGTCAGTCAACACGCCGGTCATCACAGTGGAAAATATTGGAGCATAAAGAGAAGGTCTCTAGTCCAACTGGTTGGACCACATGTTACAGTTCACTCACCAGGTAACTGCCAACCTACTACGTTTCCACAACATCCAACCCGTCAATATGTTTGGCCCCACCATGATAATCACCTTACGGAAAAGAATTCCATATCCAATGATCGAGTAGTCTACGCGTTTTTCTTCTCTTTATCAACGGCTAATACATTTTTAGCATGGTGTAGCCCACATGACGCATAGATAAGAATGATTTTTATCAGGTGGTCTTCATTATGGGATCTAACTTATTGGATTGTTTAGATGCAACGTGCACCTTGTGGATTGGAAGTTATTCAGTAGTTGGACTGTAACTTATGATCCAACCGTTTGTATTTGATACCTTCGGGTAAAACACGAAGAAATGCGCACATCCAGCGGTTGGACGACAAGCTCCGTCCAACCAGTCCACAAGTTTCAATATTACCAGTTTTTGTAAAATCCAACCCGTCCAATTTGTTGATCCCGTCATATGGATCATCTGCTAGAAAGATAACCCCAATTGACTAGTTAGGTGGGCCACACCATATAAAACATTGTTACCCATCAATGTAATAAAGAAATATTGGAATGGACCATATGTCGGATGGATTAGGCTGATGTTTTAATAATGCGATCATCATGGTGGGGCCAAATCGTTTGGACGGGTTGGATATCGTACAAACTTGATAGGAAAAAAATACCGAGTGGTTGAACAGTAACTTAGCAGTCCAACCAGTCAGATGTGAGGATTTCTCTCAGATGGTCGGGTATGATAAACGAGGCACGGCTGATAGATTTCCCAATCCAACCTACAATGGAAATGATATATACACCCACTATTTTGATTGTTCGCCCTCATGATTCATGAAAGGTAATAGAGGAATGTGTTATCCTGAATAGGGGTGTAAATATCAACTCCAAACAGAACCCAGACAGGCATGGTTTAGCTAATTAGAGCACATACCCTTTGAAACATAGATGATATTATGCCCCTAAAAATTGAAAAAAAAAAAAAAAAAAACAGAGATTATATCACATACACACAAATGAGAGGTATCTATCAAAACTAGGGGGTATAATATCAGTTCCAAAAGAACCCCACCCAGTCTCCAAACCCATGTCCCAAATAACACACAAAAAAGAAAGAAAGAAAGATGGATTGATTAATTAAGGGTGCGTTTGGTTGATTTTTGGTGCAACCAAACGCACCCTAAAACACGACTTCCACAAACAAAGATGATATTAATACCCACAATTTTTTTTTTAAAAAAATAATTGCATGAAAGTTGAAACAAAAAGAGTATATCATCCATATAAAACTTGTGGTGTACTATGGGTTGTAAATATCAGTTCTAAAGAAAAGATGACATTTATCCCCTCAAAAGTTCCAAGAAAAAAAAAAAAAAAAAAAAACACCCTTCTTGAGTATATCATACATACAAAAAACAAAGAAAGAAAGAAAAGAGAGAGAGAAGATAAGAAAAAAGAGACCCACCTTATTGATTCCACACACCCCAAATCCTCTCTCCAATAAAACTAACAAACCTTCCAACGGTGCTCTTTTCTTCTTCATCAATCCCAACACCCTCAAGATGATCCTCACCGTCCAAACAGATCTCCTTCAAAATCTCCCCAGAAACATCATTACTACTTCCATCAGCCTCACCTCTTCTTCCCTTTCTCTTCTGCTGCTGCTGTTTTTTCTGCTTGGGTGCTTTCTGCAAGCTGTCTTCAAAGGCTTCTAAGATTTCATGAATCAACTGACGATTTGGGGAAGAATCCCACCTCACCCAAAAGCTCATATAGCATCTGAAACAGCTACAATCGAAGAGAGGAGGGTGTTCTCCTCTTTTCTCTTCTGGGGTTTTATTTTTATTGTTGTTGTTGTTATTGTTTTTTCTGTTGCTGTTGTTGTTGTTGTTGTTGTTGTTGTAGTTGTTGTTGTTGTTGTTGAGAAGGTATGCAAGAACTTGCCTGTCTTCTGGGAGAAGAGCTGCTGTAAGGGTTAGGATGGTGGATGGAAGATTGCAGAGGAGGGAGAGAATCGGGTCCGTTTGATGGTGGGTGACATGTGATGGTGAGGGATGGACCTTGCCTTTCCTATATGGATTCTTCATGGATGCCTCCTCTCTCTCTTTCTCTCTCTCTTTTTTGAGGGATTTGCACTCGGTGGATTTTTATAGAGGTGAGCTTTTTGATACTCTGGTTGTGTGCGCCGGTTGATACTCAGGCAGTTGGAAATGGCATACGTGGCGTATTTTGACTCAATTTAAACCGACTGAATTGTGGAACTTTCTGCCTCCACGTTATACTCCAAAGATCAGATTGGTTGAACAATCCTAACCTCTGATGCTTGGGCGATGGATCTTTGACTGTGGGGCCCACATTGATTTATTTTACTTATATCCACACCTTCCATTCGTTTTTAAAGCTAATTTTAGGTCATTATTAAAATTTTGAAGAATAACAAGTTTTAGGTGGACCACACTAAGGAAACAGTAGTGATTGAATATCCACCGTTAAAAATTTTATGGAAGCCACCAGAATGTCTATTTACCATCCAACCTCTTGATGAGATCAAAAAGAGACCTGGACGAAGGTACCACGTAAATATAAGCTTGATGAAAAAAATTTTGTGGCCCACGAGAAAATTTTAATGGTGAATCAGCACAATTTCCCGTGTTATGGTCCACCTTAGATTTGGATCTTCTTTATTAGTAGGATCATGCCATAAAATGATCCGTTAAAACGGATGGACGGCGTGGATGTAAGTCACATACATCAAGATGGGCCCCACAGTCAGGAATCCACCAAAGCCGCTCCCCTGCTTGTCTTTGATACTCTTATGGCCGTTGATACGCATGCACTTGGAAATGGGACACGTGGCATGTATTCACTCTCAATTCCCAACTAAATTGTGGAACCAACAGTCTGTATAATCTCAAAGTGGTTACATTCCAAAAATCGTCAATATTGGTTGATGACCTCTGACTTCTGGACACTTTGTTTCTTGACATACCGTTGGATTTTATTTTATTTTTTTCTTTTTCATTTTTAACCGTCGATTAAATCTCAATCAATATGATAGAATGGGATGAGTATAATTTTTGCTCATAACGCATCTAAAGTGGTGCAGATTATTTGGGTGGTCTATTTGAATTATGACATGCAACGTACACAACTTTTAAGTAATTCATTAGTGCCAGTATATCATCTCCCACGCACTGCCAGAGTATCAAAGTTTGTTTGGGTTTTTTCATTTTTATTAATTTATCATATGAATAGAGATTTAGATTGGTAAAATAAGTTTTATTTTGGTAAAAAAAAACAAGAAAAGTAGATGCAAGGCTGCGTCTATAATAAAAAATTACCCCTCAATGGGAGTTACTTTACGTACTTCAGCATAGTATGAATATTAGTATACATACGGTCTGAACTCATACACGTGGCACTTAGATAAAAAAATGTACCGTCCAAATCATGGGACCATTTGAAGTTAGGCTATATTCTCAAGGTAACAATTGATTGGAATATCCTAATATCTGATTGACGGTCTCTGTTGACTGATCTGTTAGACCGTCCATCATATATCTATCCAACAATCTACCGGTCTGGGAGAGCATCCAAGCTTCCCTGTGAAGTGTTTGACACTTGGCGGAGCATGAGGTCCATTGTCACGCACTTACAAATCGTAACCGTCAAAATCATAAACCCGCTTACACAATCAATGGACAGGATTGAAAACATAGATCTCTGCTTCTCCCAATCATTCTGAATTTGGGTCTATGACCGAGTAAATCGAGTCCCGCGACTGGAAGCGGATTAGGTGTTACCCGGGTAACACTATAGCAGGTGTTTCCCTAACAGTGTGAGGCCCACCTTGAGATGTAGGCTGTATATCCACGCCGTCCATCTATTTTTAAATCTCATTTTAGTAGGGAATCTCAAAAATTAAGAAGATCCAAATCTAAGGCGGACCACACCACTAAAAACAATGAAGAATGACCAGTGAATAGATCAAGCTGATCTTTGTATTTTCCCCTTCATCCAGTTACTCTTGACACTATCAACCGTTGGATGGAAAATAAACATTATGATGGGCCTTTGGATTTTTAATGGTGAGGCACTCAAGCACCATTGTTTTGGTTTCTATGGTGGGGTCCACCTAAGATTTGGAAATGCTTAATTTTCAACCACGTCGAAAAATGGGTTGGTGAAATGGATGGATGGCCTTGATATACAACACATCATCACAATCGGCCCTACAATAAGGATGACACCGAGGGGCCTGTTTTTGGTCCATGAGATTAAATGCCATGAAAAATGATATGGACTTGTATTAGATGAGATTAATACTATTTTGGACGGTGAATACATGTTTGAAAATATCATGATATTTTGTCCTTCCAATCGTCATGCTTTTGGGAGAAAAATACAAGATTAAGATAAATCTTATTTGATGGACCGTAGAAATGTACTCATGTGTATAAGATATAAGGATGACCGTTACGAGTAAAACACATGCATTAACGTGATGCCCACATATATGGTGGATTTCAAAATACACATAAAAAATCTAATGAGACCAAATGCAGTTCCATCTCATTTAATCTCAACACTTCCATCCTTTTGAAAGATAAGATGGAATTTGTACGGACCAAATGTAATTGGGTCTCGCCTAAACTCATCTAAGCCCACTAATAAATAAAAGGTGTTACTCAGGGAAACCTAATCAGCTCCCATTGCATCCCTGCTCTTGCTTGGGAGAAAATCTAGGGTTTATGGTTTATCCAAGTTGTTTATCCATTTTTTTTTTAGATCATCTTAAAATATGGGCCTAAAATTGAGGTAGATGCAATGAAATGGACCATACCATACGTAGCAGTGGTGATAATAACACTAACGGTTGAAACTTTCTTAAGAGCTATCGTGATATTTATTTGACATTCAACCTATTCATAGGGTTGTACATGAGCCAAGCTAGCTTAAAATGCTCGTCTGACTTGCCTCAATCCAGCTCATCTTGAATGAAGACTTAAGGTAAACCAAGCTTCATATGACTTAACTCGTTTTGAAAACAAACCGAGTTTAAATATAGATAAGTTTGACTTGACTTGAAGCTCGAATTCAACTTGGCTCAAATATATATTATATTTAAAAATAAAAAAGTTAAAAGTTAAATTTTATTTTATCTATCCATTCCTTTCTTAGTATTTTTCTTCTTTATCCAACCTGTTGTGCCTGAGCTCCTCTCTCTCTCTCTCTCTCTCTCTCTCTCTCTCCCCAAAAGTTGGACTTAATGTGTGCCCGACTTGTTTTAGGCATATGGCTTGCACTTGGCCACTACCTAAGCTCCATCTCTCTCTCTCTCAGCACCAATAACAAGGTATATCTATAACTCTATCTAATGGTATATATATTATTAATTGAATATTTGATTTGGGGTTGGATCGGATGGCTACGTTAAGTCAAGTACGGATTGAGTCGGATTACTAGGTTAAGTTGGGAGCAGGTTGACTTGGGAGTATGCTTGACTAACTTAAGATAAGTTTGCCTCAACTCAATCCACTAACTCATCTTATGCTCAACGAGCTTGAACTTGAGAAGACCAAAGATGAGTGCCAAGCTTAGCTCACCTCAACTGAGCTTGATGTACAGTCATACTTGTCATGAAGCCACGATGACCCGGAAGAAAAAAACTAAATGCCAGCTTATCTTAAACTTTTGTAGCACCTGAGAAAATTTTAATGATGTGTGTTTAATCCCCACAAGGTGGTTCACTTGAGCATTTGGTCTACCTCATTTTTTGGCTCATGCTCTAAAATAATTCAGAAAAATAGATGAACAGCGTTGATAAAGCCCATCCATATTCGTGGGCTCCACGGAACCCCTGCCTGTACCAACTCGGCTGGGCAGGCCGCAATCCGCTTCCCGAATATAGCCGAGTTCTAAGTGCATGCGTATAAACCCTAACACTCTGCCGGAGTATTAAATAACACAACATCCGAGTAATAAAAGGTCAAAAACTCAACATCAGCCCCACCTCATTTTTGTACTTTGGATTTATCTAACCGCTCATTTTTCTGATGGATGGCCCGGATATCTGACACGTGTTCCGTCCACCGGTTGATCAGATGGCAGTTTTCGCCTGGAGAAGTACTCTGATACTCTGGCTGAGTGTCATGGATGAAACTCAAGCAGTTAGAAATTACGAGGAATTGCATATTTGTCATATGGTCACTTCAAAATAAACCGTCCAAATCATAGTTATTGGCGTATATCTCTTATGAACCAAAAATTACAGTTTTTTGTTTATTCATATTTTAGATCGCTGGATGTATAGTGGACGGCTAAAAATAAAAATATCTAATGATAATATTTTGAAAAACAAGTGTCCCCAAATCAAAGGTTCAGTTAGTTTAACCGATCTTATGTTTAGATTGCAACTCACCTATAGCGGGCTCCACAATTTAGTCGGTTCATTTGAGTTAATATGTACCACGCATGCCATTTCTAAATGCGTGCGTATTGAGCGTAATACGCAACCAGAGTATCAAATAGCTTCCCGACGCCGCCTCATATCAAACGGAACCGCGTGGAGTCACGACCCTTTCGTCAGAGCGAAATTCATGCTCTGGAAATGTATGACAGTACGTAAGCGTGCACTTAAAATCGTGCAATTTATAGGAGTAAAAACTCAAATCAAACCGTCCAAAATGGGGTATATATAAAATATAAAAATAAAAATGGATTTATTAAACCAAAATAAACTTATAATAATCCAAAAGGTTCTTATCCTGACCCAAAAAGAAAATTTTGTACTGATCGGATTAATAATAAAATATATTTTTTTAAATTTTTTAATAATATCCATATAATTATAGATACACATTTTGGACGGTTAAATTTTCTAAAATACAATTCTATGGATATGACCCTTTTAGTGCATGCGCATGAAGTAATAAATCTGCTGGACTATTTAAGTTTCTCTCATTTCTAGGAGGCCTGAAGAAATCCTCGTGCTGCGTCCTGAGACAGTGCGTTGGTATAAGGGCACGGACCGAAATCGTCGACAACACCTGTTTTACTCGTAGCATAAAACATTCATGCTCTGTGGGGTCCACTACTTTATATATGTAAAATCCATACCGTCTATCAGATGAAAATCATTATTTATCTGTGCAATCGCATGGAATATGATCTAAAAAACTTCATATTCGCCACACCAAAGGAAAACATGTAAATTTTCTCCAAAAACCGTCCTCACGGTGTAGCCCGCATGAGAAATTTATCGGGACGATATTTTCTATAGTCTCTTCATCCTGGTGAGATACATCTGATTAACGGATTTGATGAAATATATACACCATTTAACCCAAAGTAAAAACCTATGGCTTCCATTCCATATCAATTTCACCATGTTGTGTGGCCGATGTGATTCATGTAATCTAGATTATATTTTTTCAAACTATAAAATCGAGGAAATAACATGATAAACGGAGTGGATTTTACATAAAGGTTAGGGTAGGCCCCACAGACTTGGGAGTTTTACACACTGCGTAAAATCGGTATTGTACAGGATTACAATCCGGTACTTAGCTTAATGTGACGAGACAGTCTAATGGGGAATATGTCTTCTCATAAAACTAATAGATGCGATGGAAGAGTATGTCCATCCATACGCACGCATAGTAAAATCGTACATGCGGCCAATATTTCATATCGATCGAAGCTGTATAAATATGGGACCCACACACAAATGGGTTGCATTTCTATTACAAGCTCTTACAAATGATTTGTCTGTTTGCTTAAGTTGGCCAGGTGAATATTTATTATCTGGACCGTCCATGTGTTGGCCACCAGTGGTAAAATAATAATGATCCCTTATTCTGATTTTTGGGTCATGAAACATTAATGTCGCCCCACTTTTTTAACAGTCTGGATAGGGTACACGTGGACATGGATTTCCTTGCAAGGATGCTGGTTGGGGCCCACCGAGATGTGTGTGAGAAATCCACCCCGTCCATCCATTTAGCAAAGCTCATTTTAGAACATGCCACAAATAAGGAGAGGTGGATCTAAAATTCAAGTCGTCCATACGGGAGGAAATAGTGGAGATTTAGTGTGCACCGTTGAAACATTTTTATGGCTATAAAAGTTTTGAATCAGACTAATTTTCAGTTCATCACTGTGGGAATGACCTTATAAACGGTTTGGATGGCATATAAACATCAAGCTGAAGCTCAGGAAGGTTTCAACGGTAGGAATTTCTTTTCTCAATTTTCCCTCTCGTGTGGACCACGTGAGTTTTAGATCCACGTCAGTTTTTACCAAATGTCCTAAATTTATCTCGAAAAACGTACGGACAGGATGGATTCATCACAAAAATCTCTGTGGGCCCCACTCAGCATCCTTGTGCAGGAACTTCCTGATCCGCGTCCGGCTTCATGTTATCCGTCCATGCACTGCTGCGTGCCTTTGTGTCGATGTTCAGACGCTGTATATGTGCCGCATGAGAACTGATCAGGTACAGTCGGAAGGACACTAAATATTTGTACATCCAGGTATGTTACCACCAAAATAACATATTTACATGAAATCTGTACCGTTCAAAAGTTACGTCCCACCATTAAAATCATAGTAACAGAATTCGGGCCGTTCTTCTCTTCAGTTGGGCCACAAAATTGATAAACCAACATCTGACTTCTCTTGCAGGTATGGACCGTCTGATTGTTGGGCCAGACGATCTTCATAGTAGAGACAATCGTTGGCATGGTACCGATGTTCTGTTCTACTTTCATGTTGGCCGTAAAGGAAACGGATTGGCTGCTCGCCTGACACCGGCCACGTGGCTGATGGACGGTGCTCTGTGGGCCCCACCATGATGTATATGTTTCATCCATTCCGTTCATCTATTTATAAAGATCATTTTAAGGTTTCGTATTTAAAAAAATGGATATAAATCTTATGTAGAGCACACCAAAGGAAAAACAAAAAAAGAAAGTGATTGGATATCCATCATTTAAATCCACCTCAGGCCCACTGTACTGTTTATCTGACATCCAATCGTTGATTAGGCCATAAAGACCCAGATGAAGGGAAAAAACAAAGATCAGCTTGATCCAATACCTTTTATGTCTCCCAAAAAGTTTTTAATGTTCAACGTTCATTCAACACTGTTTCCTGTAATGTGGTCCACTTGAAATTAGGATATACAATTTTTTTTTTATCATAAAATGACCTATAAAAATAGATGGACGGTATGGATGAAACACATACATCATGGTGGGGCCCACAGACCACCGAACACCAGTCATTAGCTGGTGGCAGGGGGAGTAGCCAATCCGTTTCCGGCCGTAAAGGCTCATTGGACGACCAGCAATGGTACGTCTTGCTGTACCTGCTCATGCTCATATATATATATATATATATATATATATATATATACGAAAATTACCCTATGTTCGAGCTGTGCGGGACCCATGATGATGACTGAGTTCCATCTAAACTGTCTATTAGATTCAAACCCAAATTTTAAATCTAGTTCCAGAAATACAGACTGCTTCATAACTCAGGTGGGTCACACAAGAAGGAATAATGAAAGACGTCAGGTCACCGATCATAGAAACTTCCAAAAGGATGTGGGTCCACAGAATTTTTTATAAGTCATCCAATCCATTAATTAGGTTTTACCCACCACGTTGAAGATGCACATTGAAATTCAAGATATTCCAACATTCCAGTTGGTCATAACAAATGGCTACACAGGTTTTAGGGGTGAGTGTACATATTCCATATGGTGTGTCCCACCTAAGATTTTGGTAGTGATACTTTTTTTATACGTAGTTTGAACATTAGGAGGCTCCAGATTTACGGTTTTGATTTTACATACTGATGTAGAGCAGGTCGCGGACAATTTCATTGCTAAGATGGATCAGAAAAGGCACGGTCGGTGACAGAAGTGATCTGGACCATCGGACCTTAGATCGGGCGTATCTCACAATCCGGAATGAGTTATCCGACGTAAAATATATGATTTTGGGGTAGAACAAGCTACTTTAGCCAACCAACCCCGCTATGCCAGGTTGCGCAGCCCGAATTTGTAAAAAAACCCCTGATCGACGGTCATTTTCTCGTTTTAATTTTGTTTTTACTATAAATAGTAAGTTTTAGTTTGATTATAACTTTTCATCCGTTAGACTTTAGGAGTTGTGTCCAAAAAGTGCTTAGGATAATTAGGAGAACGGTTTGTTGAAGCCAAATAGGACACTTACTATTTTTGGCCGAAAACCTTGCGCATTAGTAGATATCGTGACCGTCTATAAATAGTAAGTTTACTATTTATGGTAAGTTGCGAATTCTAGGAGTTTTAGTTGTAGTATGAGTCTGATTTCTTTCATATTGCTTGGTTCTCTTATTTAAAGGGTTGTAAACTTATTTTTAATTATTCATCAATCAATTTCAAATTTATTAGAATTATTTCTATTTTCCTGCTTTCTTTCCTCGTGGATTCGAGAAGTCTCTGTGAGAAGTCCAGAGAAGCTCCGTGGATTCGGAGTAGTTATCCTTGAGGAAGACGGTGATCGACCTCATCACGTTCATCCCTGCCTCACATACACATCACGGGTGGGCCCCACGAAGCTGGAACATATGGTAGTTAGTTTACGTTTGATCGCATGCGATCTTTACCCGCAAATCAGTGGCACTGGGGAAACGGGAGTTATTTGATACTCTGCCTCATCCGACGCTTGATACACAGACACGTAGAAACTGTACATTTAGCATATATTTATTAAATCAAACAGATTAAATTCTGTAAACCACTGTCTCTAAATTGCTGCATACAAATCAGATTGATTGAACGATCCTATCCTCTGAATTAGGACACTACTCTTATTTATTTATTTTAAATCAGACCATTGGAAAATTCATTTTTAACCGTCCAATAAATGCAAAACATCTATATTTTAATAATCAGATAAAGGTAATATTCGGTTTGTGTTATATCTAAAAATGTGACCGTAATTTGGACAGTTTATTTTGATTTAACTGTATATCACGTTCCACTAAGGCGTGCGTGTTTAAGAAATAAAAAAAAACAAAAAATCCAAAAAAACAAAAAAAAAAAAAAGAAAAATTTAAAAAACAACTGTATACCACGTTTGATATTTCACAGTAATGTCTAACTGCCTGTGTTTCATCCATCACACTCTGCCAGAGTATCTATGTATTTTTCAATAAAAAAATAAAAATGAAAATGGAACTGGAAAACATCACCTGAGCACATGTTCACACTGCACGTGAAACACGTGCATGCATGTTAATCCAGCTTTTTAGATAGTGAGCCCGGCTATTAGATAGGCCATGGCTTAAAATTTGCCCGATCGAACGATCAAGACCGTTCATCACATTGCAATATGTCCGAGGCATCATTAGGCATCGATTTACACGTAGGTGCTGGTGCCAGTATATAACACAAGTCCGGATCCGTGCTTTCCATCAGGTGGGCCACACTGTTTAGATGCCACTTCACATATCGAGTGGGCCACGACATAAATAAAATCGGATGGACCAAAAATTAGAGCTGTACACGAGTCAAGCTTGGCACCGCTTGACTCGGCTCGCCCACTGGATGACGCCAGCTCAAACTTAGCTCACCTTGGACCTCAAGTGTGATTGGCAAGCATGGGTTGGTTTAGGCAGTAACTTAAGTTAGTTCAAGCCAAGTTCAAGTTAACATCGAGCTTGTGAAATATAACATATTGAGTATATCTTTAATTTCTCACCATACGTGAAATTGTAGCAATATTTTACAGGTATTTCATCGAACACTTTGCCGGCAACATCAAAATCAAGATGCAAGGATATTTGTTTCATACTCATCCCTTCCTCATTACCAAGTCATTTCATCGAACACTTGATGAGCAACATCAATATCAAAATAACTGAGCTTGATGCAAATTGGGGTCCAATTCCAGTTGATTCAAGTAAGAACTTAGCTCAAGCTTCAAAAATCAGCTCAACTTAGCCCACACTCAATTTCAAACAAAGCTGAATCAAGCTTTTTCAAGTTGAGCCGAGCAAGTTAACCAAGCTAACTTGATTCATGTATAACTCTACCAAAAATAATTGTCATATACATATATGGAAATGGCCCTCTGCGGAATTTACAAAGTCCATTCATATGGGCCACACATGTACGTTGAGTATACCCTTTTGGCGCCGTTCATTCTTTTATATAAGGATGGCCCACCTTAGCCTGATTTATGTGCATGGTTGGAGCCACCTCACTCCAGACATATTTTACGAACTTTATGCGGATACAACTCTTTATTTACTTAAAAAGAAAAGACATATATAAAAAAATTTGTATATGCAATCCACCAAAATTTGCAAGAATCACGACCATCTTTTGGTGGGCCACACAACTATTTGTGGTGAGCAGGACCCCACTTGCCTTTGCGAATCTTCTCTTCCTTGAATTTGAATCCATTATTTAAGAGGACTATTTTCATACCTAAGGTGGGCCATGTAACTAAAAAAGGCTGGTGGAGAATTTATGCTTTGCGGCCCACCTAAGGATGATAATGGCCTAAATTTTAATTCAGAATATTTAAAGGCTTACTTGGAGGCACCCTCAAAGGGGTGTTTATCATCTGAATTTGATAAATAAAAAAAAAAAACTAACTGGTTTTGCCGAGACAACTGAAAAGGTAAGCTTGAAAATCTCTTTTCCTGAAATGGGTGGATCCTGGTCTACGGAGATCCCTAACATTGGTGCTGATGTATTTACCTTATGTCTACGCTGTCCATTCATTTTGATTGATCATTTTAGAACATGATCTAAAAAATAAAGTAGATTCAAATCTTAGGTGGACCATACCATAGGAAACAGTTGTGATTGAATCCCCACCATTCAAAACTTCATTGGGACATTGGAAAGCTTATGTTTTATCCAAATTGTTGATAAGGTCACAAAGACCATAAAAATATAAGCTTGATCCAAAACTTTGGTGACCAATAATGAGAAATTTTTAATGGTCAATTACCACCGTTTCCTATGTTTAGAGCTTTACAAGGGTAGAATCGAATCGAGCTTGGCACAACTTAGCTCGGCTCGGCAAGTAGCTAACCCCAGCTCGAACTCGACTCGGCTCGGTCTTCGAGCCTGTCTTGATAGCTTGGCTCGGTTCGGTTAGTAGCTTGGGCTAATTTGAGTCGAGTTCGAGCATGTTCGGCATTTTCTCAAATAAGTAGAACACATCTTCAATTTTTCATAGAATGTAAAACAGTAACAATATTTTACAGGTATTTCATTAAACACCTAGAGAGCAACATCAAAATCAAACACTCGGGATTCCAACATCAAAACAAATAGCCGACCTATCCATTCCTTCCTCACCAACACTTCATTGAGTCATTTCATCAAACACTCGGTGAGCGACATTCATATCAAAATAACCGATCCACTGAGTTGATTCGATTCGAGTCGGTTCAAGTTGAGGTTCAATTTGCTTCAAAAATCAGTTCAACACAGTCCGAATCCAATTTCAAGCCAAGGCGAGTCGAGCTTTTCTGAGTCGAATCGAGCGAGTTGACCAAGCTAACTTGACTCGTGTACAACTCTACCTATGTTATGGTCCACCTGAGATATGGATCTGTTTCATTTTTGGGATCTTGCCCTAACATGAGTTTTCAAAATGAATGAATGGTGTGGAGATGAGGCACATACATCATGGTGGGCTCCACGATCA
The DNA here is from genome assembly GCA_037074715.1 of Magnolia kwangsiensis. Classification (NCBI taxonomy): domain Eukaryota; kingdom Viridiplantae; phylum Streptophyta; class Magnoliopsida; order Magnoliales; family Magnoliaceae; genus Magnolia; species Magnolia kwangsiensis. Next base: position 1,484,757 of record CM073585.1, read on the forward strand.
AAGGATCCCATCCACTTTGGTGTATTTGGGGATCCACTTTGGATTTATGTGCCCTATATTCATCCGGTCGTCGGTTTTGATAGGGGTGCACATCGAACTGATAGAACCGTAGAATCGGACCGGAACTGACTAAACGATCCGGTTTGTTCAAGTTCTAGAGTGCATCTATTGCGGTTCCGATTCCGAAAATCAAAGAACCGATTATATCGGTTCGATTCTTGGTTTGGGGGTATGTAGAACCGAACTGAACCGTGGATCCGAACTATACAACCGAACCTATATTTAAAACTAAAAAAAGAAACCTAATACCCTAATCCTTATTCACGCCGACTGCCCGACCATATTGCAACTGCTCTCTCTCTCTCTCTAATCCTCTCTCTCGTCGGTCCTCTTTCTCTATCTCTCGCCGATCCTCTCTCTCCCTCTCGATGCTCCTCTCTCTCTCTCTCTCTCTCTCTGGTCTTTATCTAGAATTGCGAAACCGATTTACAACCGAACCGGTTTTAACGATTTGATTCCGGTTCGGTTCTAGGGTGTTAACGGTCCAATTCCCATCCTAAAACCGTTAGAAATGGTTCGGTTCCGATTTCACCCTAGAGTCGGACCGAACTGACCTGTGTGCACACCTAGGTTTTTATAGCATGATACAAACAACAAAGTAAATCAAAATCTCAAGTGAACTAGGAAACAATAGTAACGGAACATTTAAACCTTTTTGTGGGCTACAAAAAATTTGGATCAAGCTTATATCGGTGTGGTTCCTTCATCTAGGTTTTTACGACCTTATCTATAAGTTGGATGACAAATAAATATCCCGTGGCTCTCAATAGGCCTTTAACGGTAGATATTCAATCACCACTATTTCTTATGATAGGGTCCACCTAATATTTGAATTTGCTTTATTTTTGAGATCATGCCTTGAAATAAACTCTCAATGGATCCACCCACCTATCCCAACTGGTATTCTTCTATTGGCAGTCCATAGCCACCAAAAGAACACACCAATCAGATAAATCAGAACCCTTTAAACAAGGGTTAAATGTAGAGCTACACGTAGAACTAAATATATATTTTATTAAGATATAATACATACATAAGTCATAACCTTTTGCAAATTTGGAGGTTGTGTAAAAGAATTTCTTATTATTCAAAAAAGAAAATATGCCAGTCCATAATTATATTATAAGATAAAAGATATATTGAGATTATGCTAATCTACTATAACAATTTCAATACTGTATTTTCAATTATAGTATATAGTATTACAATGGGCATTTCATTGTATTGAAATTTACTATGAAATTAGTATTTTATTAAGAAGATTTCGAATATTTTTAATTGGTAGTTGGTAAACTCTTCATGGATTTACTCAACGGACTTAAGCTTAAACTTGACATATGTACCTAGGTTTAGTTATAATATATTTTATTATCATTTTTCAAAGCACCTGTACTGCTACCTGTGGTACAAGGCTAAACCCAGGGGGTGTGGATTGGGTAGTATTGAGCTTGGTTTGGACAGGGGCTTTTGAGTGGCTAATGTGATGTATGGGTGTTATCCATGCCATCCATTCATTTTGCCATATCATTTTATGGTATATGCTTAAGAATGAGTTAGATGCAAGGCTCAAGTGGACCACACATTGGGGATTAAATGCCTGCCATTGAAAACTTACTGGGGTGACGGAACTTTTATTCGTCTGGGTCCATGTGACCTTATGAAGAAGTTGGATGGGATATAAACATCTTGGCGTGCGTTGGGAAGTTTCAACATTGGGTGTTATTATCACTGCTGCTTTCTATGGTGTGGTTCACTTTAACTTTGGATCTGATTAGTTTTTGGGCTTTTACCTTTATATTTGACCAAAAGGATGGACGGTGTGGATAAAATAATCCATATATGGCGGTGGCCAGTCAGAGCCCCTGCCCCTACCCAACTAGAGCTTATACCTAAAATGATATATATGGCGAAATGGATGGACAGTGTGGATAAAAGCCATACATCACGGTGGCCAATCAATGGATGTACGGTGTGGATAAAATCCATACATAACAGTGGCCACTCAGAGCCCCTGTCTGTACCCAATCCTCGTCCAGCCCTTGGTTTAATTCATCCAACTGCTAAGAAAGCCTTGTACCGCAAGGAGTAGTACAGGCACCTGCAAGTGATCAGTTCTCTTTCATAAAACTCGGATGTTTGCATTTTGAATTTGGTCGAGTCAACTTGATTTGTTGAGATTTTGCTTAAAATCAACAGATTCCGTGAATAAGCTGGTTGACTTGTTCATCTTGATGTAACTTGCGTTGATTTGACCAAAACTCAAGATTATTCAACTTACAAATAGGAAATATGTATTTATTTAGCTGCTTTTATCTTAGATATTTATTAGGGGTTGAGTTTTTTATTTCTGCTAAATAGGAAATACATGTGGAACCCATTGTTATTTGGTCCAGAGCCATTGATTTTATTTTATTTTTTAATATTTCCTCCAATGAATGTGGATTATTGGTGCATTTCTTCTTAATTATGTATTTGCATGCTAACAATGTAAATGTTGAAATAGGGCTGCAACTTGGATTTATATCAACCTCATTGATCCAACCTGAGTTTGACTTATAGGTTCATGAATTCAAATTCGGCCAGATTGGGAATATTGAGGTGGGTCAAGCCAGGTTGTGTTGGCTAGGTTTAGGGTTGAACATAGAGGAATAAGAATTTGGATTGGGTTAGGTTTGGAAATCAGGTCAGGTTAGGTCAGGTCAAGTCCTCTGATGGTTAGGTTAGGTTGGGTTTGATTTAATCCTTAACTCCACGTAACCCCACTTAAATTGATCAATTAAGGAGATGTCTTAGGCATGGTTTATGTATAAAAAGGCAAATGATTAATTGATTGGTTAAACTACCCATATGACCATAGCTAATAAAATAGGGCCAAGAGAATGTGGCTATCGACTCACACACACCCCCACACACTCACACCGTAGTGGAATTTCACCACCTATGGATACTCAAACCCTTGACCAGATGTTGAAACTCTCGAGAGGAGAGAGTCTACCACCAGAGAAGAAGTAAGGATCCAAAATGTGGCTATATATATATATATATATATATATATATATATATATATATATATGTAATGGTTTCATAAATGAATGACTCATCTTTACTTTTTTCACTGTTGTAGCCCACTTAAATTTTATATTGTTGTGCTTTTGGGTTGGCCTCCGAACATGAGCGGTAGACACATATGCATAGAGTAGATGTCACGCAGTCATGGGGTGGGCCCATAAGTACATGCGATTGCTTTGGGTTGCATGCAAATAAAAAATTCTTATTTGTTGCTATCTAATTAGGCCATGTTATCATATATTGTATTTAATATAGTGTTGTTGACAATGTCAGTAATGACGTGGACCAATCACAGTACATGAAATATTTGTTTATCTCAAGCAATAAATCCCATTTAAAATAACAGCTGACAAAGATGCCTTTGTTTCACTTGAAAAATTATTAGTATAGTATATCTTAAAATTTTAAGAATTTTTTTTATAATCATCTACTTTTTTTATTTATGGACTAAATAGAGTTTATTTTAAAAAATATTTGTAAATAATCACTTGAGTTTTTTACCATTTATGAAATATACATTTACTATGGGAGGCCGTTTTGCAACTGTTTGGAATCCAGCATGTGTGGCCACCAGTGGCCGACATACTGAGATAATTCATTGATCTGAACCGTTCATATTTTTATTACAACAATCAAAAGGATATTATCCACCCATCACATATCACTGATAATCCCAGTCTTTGATTTCTACAGTCGAAGCTCAGCCTCTGAAAATTTCTCTTTTTTATGTTCTAAATCCATCTAGTGGTAATATTTTGGTCAAAATCATCCGTTCATCATTATTTCTTTATTTTTTACTGTATAGAACATGTTTCACAATATGGACGGTTCCGATCATCTGACCACTTAGAATGCTGACCTGTCCAGGGCTTACCTACCAAGATGAATGATATGAAAGGTGGCCTCAATTTTTGGAATAGTACGCACGTGCTTAGAACCTGGACATGTTGGGACACGGTCTGCTCATCTTTTCTATAGATATGTTGTGTAGGATCAAAATTTATCCATGCCATTTATCGGTTTTTACAAATCATTTTTAGGTGTAGGCTCAAAATTGAAGCATATCCAAAGCTTAAGTGGACTACACCACAGAGAATGGTGTGAACTGAACGCCTACCTTTGAAAACTTCTCGGGGTCCACAGAAGTTTTGGATGAAGCTGGTATTTGTGTTTTCCTTCATCCATATCGCTGTGATCTTGTGAAAAGTGTCCACAATGGGTGAAGTTATCCACATTGTTTTACGTGGGTAGAGTGATGGAGTCCATCCAAGGCATCAAGCTTGGCTCGGCTCAATCCTCAAGTCTGCCTGGGCAGCTCTGTTCGACTTTGTCAACAGCTCGGGTCTTTTGGAGTTGAGTTCAAGCTCGTGCGGTATGATTTTTAGACAGTGTAAATGTATATTCAAATTTTCACATGATACAAAACATCGGCAATTATTTATAGGGTCTTTACTCTTGCTTGGGGTGGTAAACTCTCAGGAGTTTCAACACCCGATCATGGGTTCGTACACCCATAGGTGGTGAAATTCCACTAGCGTGAGTATGTGGGGTGTGTGTGCAGGGTTCATGTATCCATAGGTGGTGAAATTCCACTAGCGTGAGTATGTGGGGGTGTGTGTGCGTGTGTAATTAATTAATTAAAATTTTTTTTTATAGGGTATCATTAAACTCTCTATTAACAAAATCAAAATTAAGATACATGATAGTTTTACAGTATATCTTTTTAGTTGTTTTTTTTTGTATTTACTCATTTCTCACCACCAGCTGATCCCATGAATAGAATACACACCCTCAAACAACTCTTCGTTAAGTCATTTCATCAAAAATAGCCAAATAACCCTGCTGATTCCATTTGAATTGAGGTTTGATCCGAGCCGAGTTGAGCTCAAGCAAGCTTAAACGCAGCTTGAAATTTTTGCAAACCCCATAAATAAATCATCTTAACTTGCTCCTAATCCAATTTTAAACTGAGGCGAGTCAAGCCAGCTGACCGAGCTAACTTGACTTGCGTACAACTCTATACTAGGGATGGTATACATGAGCTCTTCAATTCTGATCTCATGCCATGGAATCAAAATGCATGAATGGTGTGGATAAGACACATAATCTACGGTGATTAAGTGAAAACTCAAACAGCAGCCTCATAAAGGAAAAAACCTTTTGTGGGTCCCTTAAAGCTTCAATGATATATATTCAAGCTCATTGTTTCTTACCACGTGACGTCACCTGAATTTTGGAAATACCAAGTTTTTGTGCTCATGTCCCACCATGGGCCCGCAAAACTGATAAACGGCGTGGATGTTACAAGGATATACTAGTGGCCCCCCACCAGACTTTGATATACCCAACTTAATATTTCGCGCGTACAATAAGGTAAAATATTGAAAAATGTAAAGTTTAAATACCAAGATCCACCCTACACGTGGCATAATAAGTCAATAAAGATGGTTGAAAACCAAGATGGCTTCTTGCATGGAGTAATCCTCCTCCCTTATTGTTGTTAACATTAAGACGATCAATGGTCCAAATTCAACCGACAAAATAAATGATCTAGATCATCCTGTCGATGCTATTTTTGTGCTACTCATCCATCCAAATTGGGCCCCACGACCTGGACGAAATAGATTGCATTTCACCCTCTGAAATACTCCAAAAATTAGGACTGCGTCACTTCACATGGCTTGCTCTTGGTAAAGACAAATCACGTGCATTTATGTGGTACCGAGTTTTCAGTACTAAATATCAGATCAGGTCACAGAGGTGGGCCATTTTCTGATTGAATTCCTGTTGTTTGTGCAAGATATGGACACATACTGCCAACGTATCACGTGCATATGAAATCTGAGCCGCGTAAAAGGTGGGCCCCACATTGATAACCGTTTGGCATGAAAAATCGGCCATACCCATCCAAAGGGTTCGCACCAGATAAAACCAATGGACAGCGATGCACTGAATCACGTGGCCCACCTAACGAGCTGGTGTACCACATAGCAGCTATCTAGCTATGTAGCTGGTGTATTGACATCAGCAAGTTCTGTGGGTCACATCCTGATGTATGTGTTATATCCAAACCGTCCATACACTTGGTGAGCTCTTCTTAGGGCTTAAGAAGAAAAATTAGAAAGATCTAAAGATCAAGTGGACCACACTGTAGAAATAAGTGAGAGATTGAATGTCTACCATTGAAACCCTTTTGGGAGTCACAGAAGTTTTGGATCAATATGATATTTGTTTTTCCTATTCATATAGGTATTTGTGACCTTATTAATAGAATGGATGGAAAATAAACGCTATGATCGCCCTACGAATGTTTTAACAGTGAAAATCATTATCGCAGCCGCTATTTGTGGTGTGGTCCGGTTGAGATTTGGATATGATTCATTTTTTGGTTCATGATCTAAAATGATATCAAAAAATGGATGAACGGTGTGGATATAATAAATGCTTCATTTTGGGGCCCTTGTAACTTTGATCTCCTTCGAACCGCGTCAGCGCTCGTCTTGGCACGACAGTACCTACACCAGCGATATCGCTGGTGTGTCGTACACCAGCCAATCCACTTCCCATGTTTACACTCATTTTGGGCCTTAGTTATGTAGACCAATCGATATCCACCACGTGTTGACACCACCCTACCTGGCATAAGAAAATACTCTCAACCGAGAGTAGCCTCGTTAGCATTTGCTTTATTGACACACATTTGCTATAAATGCAAAGGTGAGGGCTTTTAAATAAGTTTGTCTTCATGGAAATCAATCATCACATGCTGCGTGGTCATAATTATAGTGTTTATTTACGAGGAAACGTCTCATTATTATTATTATCGGGTTTATTATTATGAAACGTCACCATCACATTTATAAAAGATCTGCTCAGGAATAAATTCATTATAAATTTGGAGATGATATCCTTATCAACAACATTTGATAGTCTTTTCAAAATGGGAGATCTTTATGTAATTAGTTAAAAAACTAGAACAATCGATAAGACTATAAACATCAAGAGATAATCAAGTTCGTGTCCAAACTAATTTGGTTTGAGGAGATCTAAATGATATGGCAAGATACAGTCTCTCCAATTTTTTTGGAGATAGGAAGAGACAAAGTATCCAAATGCTCATAGAGTTGCATTTTGTTCGGAACCTGAAGGGTTAGGATATGACAAATTTGTTCCATCCATCATTCTTAACATTTAAAACCAGCTTGCAATGGATATTGAAAATGCGAGATGAGGCTTGATTTAGATTATCTGACACCTTTTGTTGGCAATTGGCTAAATCCATTTAGCATAATGTCATCAGATATGTAAAGTGGTCATGATTGATCTGTATCCCATCCTGCATCTAGTTGTCCTAATATGAAGGATTTTGACAAATTTTGGCCCGATTCCTAATGGACCACGAACACATCACAATAGATTAAGATCTGATAAGACAAGAAGTCCGAATCTAAGCAGAGTATTTCTTCCCAATCCAAGTCACCAATTTTAAAATTATCAAAGAGATTGTCATATATAGAATTACAATGTGAGCATGAATGATACAAAAGTAATAAGAAAATCCTAACAAGGGTAAAGTAATAAGAAAATCCTAACAAGGGTATCACTGCTTTAACGATGTATAAAAGGAGTAATTGAAGAAAAGCTGAGACCCTCTGCAAAACACAGTAGCTTATCTTTCTTTTATTTTTTAAAAATTGTTTAAAACTTAAAGGGTTAGTGAAAGAATAAGTCTTTTACTTTTGTAGACTCACATTTATTGTCCTTAGAAGGATTAAAAAAAAAAAAAAAAACCCCCCCTCATCTAGAGGAATTAGCTTCCTTTTCTTTCTTTAATTGCTTGAAGAGAATGCAATTTTTGTGGCTGAGAAGGCTCCGAATCTTCGAACCCAATTTCCAATATGTCTGTCTTAGAGAAGGGGACATTAACAGTTCAAACAACCCTTGAGTCAAATAGACTTTAATACGGAGCCTCATTCTATTCACACGCTTATAAAAATTCTAGACCCTTAGTTATACGGATGGTCCAATTTAATTGAATCAAGTGCAACATTACATTAGCCAGATTTTTGCACCCATGAATCCTCTAGGTAGGGACAACATTTTGGCTGGTTACGATTTTGTGTCCGATACACATGACCCGTTGGCCCAGATCCACTGAGATGGACCCAAGTGGTTTGATGACTCGTCCGAGTCGTATCCAACTAACCCTATTCGATTCATGACATCACCACATCTGCTAATGCAGCACACGTGTGAAACACCCTAGCTGTCCATCAGGATTGCCCCACCATGTCAGAGAATCCCACGAAGCAGATAGACGGCTAAGAAAGTCTGCCAAGTTTATTTCAGCCGTTTACATATTTCATTCATTTGGCCCACCTGATTTGGGTTGATGAGGATTGGGTTGAGGATTTTCAACCCAAGGCCAACCCAACCGGTGGGAGACACCTGATGGACGGACACGTATTATTTAGATCATGGGCTAGCTTTTGAAAAAATCAGCCCGGCCCATTTACTTCCATATATAGTTGCATGCAGAGAGTCCTAAGGCGTCTTTGGGCTTCTCTCTGCATTATGGAAATGAACATTTGATGATTAGAGAGGTGGGCCACAGAGAATTATGGTGACATTTCCATAGCCATCTGATCAATCTTGAATGGGTCTAGCCACTGATCTCCGGTGCTGATTGTAGGAAAGGTGGGCCGCCTGTCTACAGCCCTGCGGTCCAGTGCGGCCCTTACCGGGGGGCCAACCTTGATGTATGTATTCTATATCCACACCATCCATCCATTTTTTCATATCATTTTAGTTAAAGAGTACAAAAATGAAGCAGATCCAATTCTCAAGTGGACCATACCATAGGAAACTGTGGTGAATGACCATTAACGGTCAACAAAAGTTTTGGATCAAGCTGATATATATATATATATATATATATATATATATATATATATATATATATATATATATATATATATATATATATATACACGCACACACACACACGCACACGCACAAAACCTTAATCTAGTTTTACGTGACCTTATCAACAGTTTGGATTTAAAATAAACATTATGGTGTGCCTAGAAAGTTTGTAATGGTAGGACGTTCAGTCACCCATGCTTTTTATAGTATGGTCCACCTGAATAATTGGATCTGCTTCATTTTTCGGTTCATGCCCTAAAATTATTTGGAAAAACGGATGGACGGTGTGGATATAGAATATATACATCAAGGTGGGCCCCACGGTGATGGCTGCACCCCTAGGTTTTGGACGTATATCTAAGACTCATTTATTAAACGGGTCGGGTTTGGATCCAGCCCGTGATCCAAACCCGACCCCACCCATACAGCAACGAGCCATTGGTGCAATGATTAAACTTTGGCCAGCTATTTGATATTCTGGCCGTTGCGGTGTACACCACTTGATACACAGGCATCTAGATATGGTCTACGTGGCATATTCTAACTCGAATTAATCCGACTAAATTGTAGATCCCACTGTTACTGAATTACAAGCTAAAAATTAGATCAATTGAAACATCTTAAACGCTGATTCGTGGAAACATGTTTGAAATAAGACCACTGTATATTTTTCACTTTTAGCCGTCAAATAAATGTCCAGCAATCTAATAGCTAGATAACCATATAATATTAAAATTTTTCTTGTGAAGCATCTAAGATCTTTCCTATAATTTGGACGGATGATTTAAATTTATTTTTTTCCACGTATGCCAATAATATCTAATTGCCTGCGTATCATCAATGGATCTCAGCCAGAGTATCAAAGTACTTCTCAATTTCATTTCCGTGCGCCGAATCGGGTCACCACCGAAACCGGCTCGTATCGTTTACGGACGAAAAGGTGATAACGATATTTTAAACCGAAAAGGTCTCAAGTCCAACCGGTTGGACCACAGGTTACAGTACATCAAGTGCATAATTTCCAACCTGTTAAGTGCATGGGTTAATTAACACATCCAATATATTTTCCCCACCATAAGGAACATCTTATCCACTGATCGGGTGGACCACATTTGTATTTTGCTACTTATCAATGGATATACTGTTTCTTAGGGTGTGGTCCACCTAGTGAGTGGATAGTGTTGAATTCTGCCTTATATGATCTCTATGAAGGTTTCAAAATATTGGAAGGATTGGATTTTACAAGAACTCAACAGATTAGAATCTATCCATTCGATGGACCATAATCTATGGTCCAAACAGTTGGACTAGATACCTCTCGTAAACATTGCACTGGTCAGGGAAGCCAGCCCGGACTCTGGTAAGCTTTTGATTATGGTCACATCCATGGTGGGACCCACCACCAGATCACATTGCACACGTGTGCCATGTTCACGTGTTGCTTATCTTTAAAGGAAGACTATCTTTTGATACGTGCCGTTCACAACGCATGACTACTTCACCTTTTTTTTCTTCTTTTTTTCTTTTGCTTTTAATTCAGGGTTAGCTTTAGAATCCCCTTTCAATACTTACACAGATGTATGAGTTAGCATGCATTTGACTTTAATAATATAGGAATTTTTACCCTATTCTGAGGGAGCAGCGTAATTCATACACGAGAGATTTTTATGGTGCCATGTTTGCAAGTCAATCAAGGCCCTCCAAAGTGTTGTACTCATGATGGATGAAGCGTGTCCTGAAAATTACAACTGATATCAATGTATGATGTAGAGCGGGTCACAGAAACTTTCACACCAAGATGGACCAGAGAAGGTTCGATCAAAGGCAGAAATGATTAGGACCGTCGAAACCTTAAAGCAGGCATATCTCGCAAATTAGAATGAATTATTCGACATATCATATATAACTTTAGGTAGCAGAAGCTACTTTAGCTACCAAATCCTGCCACGCAAGTTGCCCATGCTAAATTTGTGAGATTTTATCATATCGCCGATTGAAAATTTAATTTATTTTTATTTTTATTATTTATAATAAGTTTTACTATGATCATACCTTTTGACAATTGAGCTTTAGGAATTGTGCCTAACATGAAAAGTGTTTAGAAAATACAGGAGAATAATGTGGTTAGGATAAATATGACACTTACTATTTTTAGCTTAAAACCATGAAATTTAGTAGGACTTAATTCTCTTTTTAAATAATAAGTTTACTATTTATAGTAAATTACAAATTTTTGGAAGTTTGAGTTAGAATCTAAATCTAAAACTTTAACCATTTTGTATCACTATTTAATGGGCCGTAAATTCGATTTTATCAACCATAGATTAAATTTTAAAATTTTAAAACTTATCTCTGTTATCTTATTTTTCCTTGTGAATTCCGAGAATATCTGTGAGAGTTTAGAGAAGCTCCATAGACTTGGAGTAGTTCTCCTCTAAGAAAGCCGATGATCGACCTCATCCCGCTCATCCATGCAAGATCATTCAAAGGCCAAGATCTGAGTTCGGAGCGACTCTGATCTTGTTTGACACCATGAGTCACCCATGACTCGGGCGAGTTTCCTGACGGTGAGTTGGGATCCATTCGGAAGTCAAGTCGAGTTTCTGTTTTTCAGTTATGATATTTGGGGCTCATTTCCGGCGATCCTGACCATTGATACTCTGACAGAGTGCGATGGATAATACGCAGGCAATTGGGAATTGCATACGTGGCAGACAAGTAAGTTGGGTTATTCTATCTGAGTTGTGGTGGGTTCCAGTTTAGATGTTTGATGAACCATGCATAAGGCGCATTTGATTATATGATAATTGCATTGGTGGGAATTTATTGAACGGTTGAATATGAAAAAATCCTACGGTCCTATTTCATCAAACAAGTTTCCACGAATCAATGGTTAGGATTTGTCAAACAATCTGAAGTTGTGATTGTAACTTCAAGATAGGGGGTTCCACAGTTTTGTCAGTTCAATTTGAGTTTATGGTGCCACGTGTACAATTTCTGAGTGCCTGAGTATCATCAGTCATACTCTGCCAGAGTATTAGATGATTCTCCTTGATGGGCCAATCGTAACCTTTCGTTCTATGGCCTTCTGATGGGAAATTCAGCAACGGTCCATATTCAACTGAAAAAAGTTATAATATCAGTTGCTTGGATCTTCCTATCTGCTGGATTTTATGGGAATTCTCCATCCATGTTAGGGCTCAAAGGAGCAACGGTCTGGATTAAATGAATGAATTGGATATCCATGTGTAGGGATGCATGCCACGTATCATTTAATTCGTACATGTGGGGTCCATTGCACGGTCAGCGAGACTGTTAATCTAGTGGGCCCCAATGTGGACGAAGGATTCCCAAAAGTCTAATTGGAAGACCTTATCATTCAATAGTCTATATGGTGCATTTTAGACCGTTACTCTGTTTTCTTATCAGCCGTCTATCTAAACGTTATGGATTGTACCTTTACGACCATTGATGGTGCCCCTATCATATCAGCTAGAGCTGTACACGAGTTAAACCGAGTCAAGCTTGGCACAGCTTGACTCAGCTCAGCCACTAGCTGACTCACCTAGAACTTGGCTCGGCTCGGTGCTCTAGCCTAACTGGCCTGATCTGCTCAATTCGGTCAGCAGCTCAGGCCAGTTGGTATAGTTTGACTTATGATCGAGCATATGCGATAATTTTTCAGACACATAGAGTGCACCTTTAATTTCTCACAGTATATAAAACAACAACATCAATTCGTAAGTAATTCATCGAATACTCAACAGGCAACATCAAAATTAAGATACACTGATATTTGTTTCATATTCATACATTCCTTGCCATCACCCAATACTTCGTTGAGTCATTTCACCAAACATTTAGTGAGCAACATCAATATCAAAATAACTGAGTCACCGAGCTGATTCAATCCGAGTTCGATTCAAGTTAGGGTTCAATCCAAGCCAATTTGAGCTCGGACAAGCTCAAACTCAGCTTGAAAATTTTTCAAGTCCCAAAAATCAGCTCAACTCGTCTCAAACCTAGTTTTGAACTAAGTCAAGTCGAGCTTTTTTGAGTCGAATTAAATGAGTTAACCGAGCTAACTCAGTTCGTGTACAACTCTAATCATAACAACGATTTAGGGCCTGTTTGGATACATGTTTTGGAATATATTGTACCATATTGGAAGTTATAATTTGACGTTTACCGTGTTTAGATTGGAGTGAATAGGAGTTGAATCCCATGTGTGCGAATACAAACTCCAACCAAATTTTCGAAACGACGGTAGAGTATTATCAGTAGGTTTTCTTGCTGTCAATACTTCGTATTCATTGCGCTATATTCAACAGCGGATAAAAGTTTGAAATCTGTATGATTACAAGATATCTGATACCTATGCAGTGTAAGATTAGGACCGTTCATTTGGCACATTTCAACGTAAAAATCATCTGGGCTAGAAATCAAAAAGTTTCATGCATCAAAAAGGCCACCCGACACACTTAAGAGTGTACAATACGCAGACATAATACGTACTATCCAAACATTGATCTGTATAACGTATTGTATACTATGCCAAACAATACCTCCTACCCAAACATTGATTAGTATCTGATTGATTTGGATGTATTTTGAAAACCATCCAATGTATACATGAACAGTATCCAAATACAATACAATACAATATCATACGCAAATCCAAACATGCCCTTAGATAACCAAAATGTGGGCCTTATTTCTACAAAGTCACACCTGGACGAAGGCTGCCATGTGTCTGGCCCGCCATTCGAAAACCCGGCCCATGCTTTTTAAGTAGGATTGAAGTCCACCAGCCTGACACATGGCCCAACCCCACCTCTTAGATGGGTTTGGGCCATCCATAATTGTTTGGGGGTTATGAGATCTGTCTACTAGGTGGGCCATCCTAGATCTGATCAACGATTCCAATCGTGACCGGGCCCACTAATGAGAAGCTTATAGATGGTAATAGTGCAAGGTGGCAATTTGGTAAAGCCAGGGCATGGGCCCCTAAACATGGCCATAGGGCTGGGCCCGGCCTTGATATCTAGGGCTGGGACAACGATGAATGGCTTAGTCCACTTATCAAGTGGACCACCCATATATAAAAAAACGGACGGTTTAATTAAACTTATGAGCAGTTGTCATTCACCGCATATGTGTAGTTTAAAGGCATCCATTGGATCCAGGTCATGATTCATCGATCCAAACCATTTATACGATGGGTCCCATTGTAGATGAAGTACCCAAAAATAAAAAAAAAGTTTTAAATTGAACTACAAACTGTCGATCATTTAAATATTTTCCCTACATGGAGCCAGAGATTAGGGACTAGGGCTTAGGTAAGGCCCACCAAGGGATGGTCCTAGCCGGCCCATTGCCGTCGAATGCTTGTGTGATCTTGATCTAACAGTGATAAGATTTACCCATAAAAAAAATTCCATATTTTCGTAGTCACATGGTGGCCGAGTTAAGGATCATGGCTGACAATGTGCCACGTCAGAGATGGACCAGGCCTGAGAAGGTGGCCCACTTATTCGTTGGGTAGTAATCTGCCATCCTCTAACTCGAGCCCAAGTGCCCCATAATATCCATATATGGGTTGGGCCAGCAAGAACTTTCAGATAGGAGGTGGCCCACTGTAATTATCCATCCGACCTGAAATCAGGCCCATAACAATCCCTGGTGCCTTTGAAAATGACAATGTGACACAAAGCTGGGCATTGGATGACTCGAATTGCGACTCCTCCGACTCGTTTAGACCCGACTTAATCCAAAAAGAATGGGTGAGTCGGTCCGAACTAAGTAGGCTTCGCCCAATCTAAACTCAAATCATGTCGAGTCCAAGTTACTGAATAACTCGACCCGACTCGACTCGGATTTGAGTATATATAATAATAATTTAAAAAAATCCTAATTTCTAAGTATCTCTAACCCTATCCATCACCTTAGACCCTGACCCCAACCCGATCCCAAACTCTCCCTCTCTCCCCCTCCTTCATCCTCCTCTTCCAAACCTGGCAACCACCCACCACCATCACCACCTTCCTCCTCATCTCCTTCATCTCTTGATCCAATTCGATGCCAACTTGACTTGACTCGTTACTTTTGAACTGGGTCGGACTCAGTCCGGATTAGTCCAAGCCAGACTTGGACTCCGATCGGGTCAAACATGCTGGACTTGGTACTGACTCGGGTTGAGTTCAGGTCGGGCTTATTTCAAAACTGGATCGAGTTAGGTGAACCTTAACTCAATCCAACTCGATTCGACACCCAACTCTAGTGACACATCTAGGCCACGAGATGAAAGATGAAGGTCGACCCAGTTATTTACCAGGGAAGTGCACTAAGTGGGCCATGACTTGCTTGTGGGCCCACCTAGACTACTAAAACCTTGTTCATGATATTGCCCATGCTCCATGGCATGCATGGCTCACACTACATGCCATGGGTTGGTCAAGGGCCCACTTCATGGATGACCCATGGACAGATCCAAACCATTCGAATGGTTGGTTTAGTTTCTCTTCATAGAATGGATGGCTGGGATGGTTTGTGCTGATTCATACTTAAGTCCTGATCTGTTCATGAATTGGGCCTGGCCCATGTAATAGTTGGGCCTCAAATTAGGCCCACTATGGCATGATGGGTGGAAGTTGGGCCTAAGCCAGCTCTTGGAACATGTAAATGGGCCTAGATTGGGTCCTTATCAAGCATGGTCGGGGGCCCAAGATACCAACGGCAATTGGCCATTGCTGGGTGGAAGTTGGGCCTATGCCATCTTTTTGAAGTGGCCACATGTGTGCGAGATCCCACTCAGTATTTGGGCCCAAGCACCAACATGGGCATCATGTGGGCCATCTATGGTGTGGCCAAAATATGAACCGTCTGGATCTTGTACTCGTGGGCCACATGTACAGAAACAGGATGCTTGATAAGTAATCCAGATGAATTTTATGTTCGGAAACTACAACTTGATAACATCCATTTTTTAAAATTTTTTTTAATTTTGCTGATAATTGCAATTGGGACATCCAAACGGGCCCCTGGAATATAACAATAAGATGAAATTCAACTCTAGATTGCCGTAATTCCACAAAAGACGTCCAAATCTTTTGCCCACTGGGGATAGGCCACACCCAACAATTTCACTGATCGGATTCATCCGACTAGTCCCAATCCAACGGACGGTTGAGATGAAAATGTCATTGGACAAAATGGATGGTTAGGATCGTCTGATCTGCATGATTTGGAGGGTTGGTGGCGTGAGCCTGGAATCTTAAGCCTGTTGGGTCTTGTCGACTCTATAATCTCAGACCGAGTTGAGTCAGGACTTGTCTGAGTTGTGACTGACTCGGTCGGGTCGAGTCTTATCTAAGTGGGGCATGACTCGGCCGAGCCGTGTGAAGTCACCCTATTTTCTCAATCTCATCTGTCGGTGGACTTGACCGATTCGACTCAAATGAGTCACAAGTGAGTCATCTATCCTTGAGAAGGTCTCAGGTCTCACCAGTTGGACCATAAGCTACCATCCACCCAGCAGGCAACTTTCAACCTTTCATGTGCATAAGGCATCCGAACCGTCCATTGGCTCTTTGTATAACGAGGATCACCTTATGCATAAATAAGCTACATTCACTTATCTAGTGGACCACATTTATATTTGTTATTTATCAATGGCTATATATTCTTTTATGCGAAGTGGCTACAATCCCACCAATTGTGCTTACACTTTTTTTTTGGCTTATTCTCACATATCAACGAGATATCATCGCGTGTCAACATACATACTAAATGATGGACAAAATTCTACTCACATATTGAGAATGTTGTTTACATATGATCTAGTGTGCCCAAAGTAAATAGTTTTCTAGTCACCACGTGATAATCGTGCCACATGTAGTGTAGATCACTTCAATATGAGTTAGAGATGTTTAATTGAGAGCATTGAATACTAGAATTCTATCGAAAACTGTCTCTCAAAAGCAAGAATTACATTAAAGCAAGTTTTTTTTTTAAAAAAAAATTATTTTTTTAACACACACACACACACCCCACACACTCACGGCTTAGTGGAATTTCACCACCAATGGGTACTCGAACCCTTGACCTGGTGTTGAAACTCCCGAGAGTTTGCCACCCGAGCAAGGGTAAGGACCCACGGGGCATATACAATATCTTTTTGAGCCATGAGGCATATACAATATAGAAGGATCCATGGGGCATATACAATATCTTTTTGAGCAGGTACTAGAGATATGAGAGATATGTCATATCTTCTCAGAGCCTTGGTATTTATGCAATCTTTAGATAGATACGAGTAATTGTCAGGACTCCGTTAGCATTGGAGCATGTTTTGGGCATTCGGCAAAGACATCATGATTGAAAAAAGGTAGTTACTCCTTTACAACTGGTTACACTTGAAGGCGCCACGTGGACAGGAGGTTGTCGTCACACTTCATCCAAGAAAGCTATAAATAGCAAAGGCTGATTCGAAGAAAAGCATCCACCATCGAACCCAAAGCCAATCAACTATCAACCAACGCAATATTATTTATCTATCTTATCTTAGCTTATCATCCCTATCACCTCATCAGTCGTGAGTTGTTTTAGTCACTAAGAGTAGTCCAGTCCGTCCATACGCTCACTTCGAACTGACCTTAGCGGTTCAAACGACATCCCATCGAACGTGCCACGACCAAAAAGTTATCAAAATGGTTTATCTCAAAATGTCCCACCAGACATGCCACAAAGGTGTAAGCCTCGAATTTGGCCATGCGTGATGCGTGTGAGGTTTTGGGGTGTGCCAGAATCGATTGGGTCTGATTCAAACCGTGACCACCAACCCTTGGCACTAAGTTAGAGCGATGCTTGGTCATGGTTCGATCGTCTGTCTATTAAGCCAAACTGTCGAGTATGTTATCAGGCGATTTATGGAGGTTGGGGCTCTTCCTCTAATGATTTCTTTGTTGACTTGGGGATTAAGGACTTTCGAATGTATAATAATTATAAGGTTGAATGAAGATAGATAGAAGATGAACAAAGAAATAAGTGAGACTTACCAATTCAACGGAATCATCAATCTGGCTGAGAGCAGCAAGGTGCTTCATGAAGTAGCGTACTGATGAGCAAGCTAAAAGCAATGTTGAGAATTACAACTACGGTTGGCCCAACATATAAGCATAAGAGGACGATTTCTAAGGCAAGATCTCCCTTCAGATCCAACTCGTAGGCGCAGATTGAAGGGAATTATAACTAAGGTGTAACATAGTCGATTTTTACTGTTTTGGATTTTTTTAAAACCCTTGAAAATTTTCACTATAATTAGCTCACGTTGTCACTAACCGATACTTAATACTCAAGGTGAGCCCATACACGGGTGATACTGGTAAAGAACCGCACAAATTCGATAAATTAACCGTAAAAATCCAACAAGTCCACTCGATCACTTAAACCTCAACTCTAGCCTCGTGATTTGTTCACATGGGCCCACATCTAGCTGACATATCACTGACTAATCAAGACAACCGTAACTAAATAAAGATCTACCTAAAGCCGAGAGAAGTAAGGGTCAGATTTTAATTAACAAACCAAATCAATCCAGTTACTCCTTTAACCTAAAAACTAATGGTTTAGGGTTATTAAGACTGAATAGCCATTTCTGCTAATTATAAATAGGTCACACTCTGAACGTAGTTAATCTAAACACTAATACTTGCGTACAAGAAATCTTGCTACCTAATTCATTCTAGAAATGCCTTAATTATCCAAACGAGCTCTAAACCGCTCGTTAGTAGACCACTAGTTCCAAAACTATAGAATAATGTCCGTCTTACTGGGCTTGACGTCCATCAAGGGAGTCAGACCTGGGTAGTGTCCAGAACTGTACAACTTAGGCCAAAGGCCGAGTGCTTGAAATGCACAAATATCCTAGGCTGAAGCGTGAAACTTAAGTGAAATAGACTTTTCGCTCTTTTGCAAAGTTGTGGATTTCTGACCGTTAGATCGCAATCAAACTCGAGGTATGAGTTAAGGATATTTTCCTACTCATATCCATATAGCCGCGGCCCCGATCGACTATCGGTGACTATTGAATAGACTTCTAATTATATCTGTCGATCGGTGCATCCAAATGGTAGGCCGATCATATTCATACGTAGATCATCATTAGAGCTAACTATCTTACGATGTATATCAATATGTACACCCTATAGTGGGCCCTAGAAGTTAGAGAAATCATCTCATAGGGCTAGTATAGTAAAAACTCAGCCCTTGGGGCCATTTACACCAAATCTGGCACTTTATAAGGGCTTCATTTGGGCACCTCATCTCTCCATACGAATTTATATTTTTTAAAGGAGAGAAAAAGAGAAAGAAGAAGGAAGAAGAAAAAGAATAAGAGTGAGAGTAGGAGTTGGAGGTTTTGGTGCTTCCTTTCATCGGTCTCCTCCAACCAAGGACCTAGCCTCGATCATTTTCCTCTACCGAATCCACCTTGCAATTGGGAGGTAAGAAACAAATCCTACTTCCTAACTTAGGTTTTTCTAAAATGAATTGCATAAATCTCATGTAGTTTTTGGTGTTTATATAGGAATTTATGATTTTTTCTAAATTCCTAACCCTAGGAGTTCAAAATCAGATATTCCTTCTTAAGTTGCAGATCATTATCTCGAGGTTATCATTTATCGACCCTTGATGGTCTCAGTTAATGATTAGATGCTTGTAGATGAATTTGTACGTGCTAATATGTAAATGTTTTGATTTGTCTATAATATATGTTATTTGTTGAATATGAATACTCACGTGTTTGATGAAATGCTGGAATGTATTGCTTTTTCGATGCTCATGTGCTTGATTTAATACTTAAGTGATTGTATTACTTTATGCATGCTCACATGTTTGATTTAATGCTTTAGTAAACGTAATATCCTATGTATGCTTACATGTTCGATAAAATGCCTAAGTGGTTGTGTAGTAGAACCTATGCTACAATTATGTGATGTAATATTTAGTCCATAGTGATACTTAAGATTGCTATGATATTGGGTCAGTTGGCTAACCGCCTGAACTAAAAGGGTTACCCAAGTTAAGGCGGCCACCCTAGGCTTGTTCGATCGATCTGGGTTGAGCACGGACGACTGATAGTAGCAGGACTACACGAGCTGCTTGCACCAAATGTTAGTTGTATTGTGGTTCTCCCAGGTCAATCAAATTAGTCAATTATCCGACTGATCATGCAAGTTCACAATATATGTCATGACTAAATGGAATTTCGGATACCTCATTCCTAATGGATGTGTCCATTCATAATCATTAATGCGATACGATTCCAATACGACTCATGAGCCAGATATGGTGGTATGGGATACCGTGTTCGAGCTGTTGGCCTATGTTTGGGTGATGAGCCTCCCCGTAGTGACCAATAAGCAACTAGACTTATGAGTCGGGCATAGTGGTATGGGATACCATGTCCGAGCTGTCGACCTATACTGGGGTGACGAGCCTCTTATAATAATTAGTGAGCACTGATTGAAGTGATAGACCATTTTTCGAGTGGCCCCCGTCAAATTACCCGACCGATGATTTCGTGCCTGAGTACCGTTCGAACGACGAGCATGAATGAAATTTGGTAATGAGTTCTTTCCTTTGTATTAATTTGGGTTAATGTGATAAGCCCACACCTCTGTAATACCCCAGTCACTGTTCATCTGGGCTATCGTCCGAGCGTGGGTTGTCATCTGGGTGCATGTGTGGGATCGGTCAAGCTTCAAAAATAGCGCTCCGGTTGGTCGGGACAGCGTGCTATGGACTGTTACAACCTCAAAACAGAGTGATCATACTCGGTTTGGGTGACGACCCATATCGTGTTGATCCTCATACATTTAAGTATCATATCGTATCTTTAAAATTATTGATTTGTGATATAAACGAGTGATACCTAATTTGGATCAAGGGACGCTAGTAAGGACTCGTTGCGTGCGGCAATGAGCCACATGATCTGGATAAGGACTCATGATATAACGTCAGTATCCTAGCTTCGCCAATATGCTGGATGAATTGAATTTAATAATTACTCGGCTAACATAATCATTCATCGCATCGCATTAGTTTAAAATGTGGCCAAACAGGCATTGAAGTCGCATATTGAGGAAGTGTTGTCATTTGCAAACCAAGTGGTCGGAGTCGCATGTGAGGGAGTGTTGTTTGGAAAGGGCATGCATCATGTCATATCACGATAGCCCTCAAGAAGGTTAATTTCACAAATTGAAAATTATTCAGCCGGAGCAGGGCTTGACAAATTTCTAAATGGATTAGCTTGACAAATTGAAAATTAAAAGACTAGCTGACTCAGGACCACACCAGTGTGGATTGAATGTCCACCGTTAAAATCTTAATGTGGTTATAGAACTTTTGGACAATGTTATATGCATCTTTTCCCTTCATCCAGGTGGGAGTCGCCTAATGAACGGGTTAGATGGCATCTAAATATCATGGTGGCCCTCAAGAAGGTTAATTTCAACTATGGGTGTGTCCATCTCAACTTTTTTGTGGGCTCATGTCCTAAAATGAGTTGATAAAATAGACGTACGGAGTTGATATAACACTAGAGTTGGACATCAGACTGAGTTGACTCAAATTGGGTCCAACCCGAATTGCACCGAGTTTTGCATGGCCTGACCCGAACTCGGTCTGATCCGGGACCGAGTCAGGGTCATCTAAATCGATTCGATCCTAACTCATGATGGCTGTAACAGATCCGAGTCTGACTCGGTCAGGAAAACCGAGTCGGATCGGATTTGACCATGTTCGGATCGGTTGAAAATCAGATGATAAAAAGTTTCAAAGTTTCATATGTTTTTACAACCTAACAAGTTATTGTAACTCAACTTCGTAAAATTTTTTGAACAAAGCTTGCAAAGAGAAGTTATGGCAAGAATATAGCAAGAATCAACTACAAAGATTGGTTTCTACAATAAGTAAAATGTTGTTAATATATTAACCCAACTAATACATTGTTAAACATGCATTAGAGAAAAAAATAGAGGTTGGTTTGTAGCCTAGCTGGTAGAGTTCGTTGTAAAATCTAAAATAGTAGTCACTAGGCAATGTCGAGCGTTGTAAGTCTTAAGGATCACTAGGAAGAGGGCAAGCAGATACCTTATCCTTTCAAGCATCCAACTGATTATTTGATTATAGGATTGGATAACATATTAACAATACAACTACTTTTCTTTACAGCTGCTTGTTAGTTGATAAAAATAGTAATTAAGATAGAGTGTATACAAAGGGCCTAAAGAATCAAGAAAAAGTTGCTTTCTTTCAACAAACATGTAAAAGAGTATCGACTTATGAGTCTGATTAGTGAAGAAGCATAAAAGATAGGGAGAAAGCTTGCTGCCACAATTGGAATGCTCTAAGTAGTGCCGTGGACAGAGGAAATCAAACATGGTATTGTATGACATCAATAAACACATATCATGAAATATTGCAATACTTGGTGCAACTAAACACTCCTAAAACAACTTCCTTTCACGTTACTCACAGCGCAATACAAACAGACACACACTGGAGAGATTTAGACCATTCATAATATGTGGCTTGCAATTGAGGATTTGTACATCCGAAAGCTATACCGATTGGTTGATCCTCACCATTCAGATTACTAAATACGAGTAGAAGCTCAAGAAGCAAAATTTAAGCAACTGTCCTACACTTAAGAAAAGTCTTCGATACTGAAAATTAGTAACTGTCTAATCAGTGTAACTTTTGAGCCAAGGACCATCCATAGCCCCAACTAATGTATGGTCTGGATCTTAAGTGTACTTTGTTTGCAAGCTCTGAAGTTGGCACCGAAGTCAGTTGAATTTTTGTTTAAAAAAATAAGAGAAAAGCTAAATAAAATAAAAGAAAAAAAAATAAAAACGAAAAGTAGATTTAAAAATAAAATAGAATTAAACTTTATTTGCTTGATAAATAAATTCAAAAAATGTTCACAAGAAAAAATGTATTGAAGTGACTTTGCTCCAGGTGATTTGACAAAAATATAAAGGCAAGAAATGGACATGTAAGATAATTATCAAGAATGAGTCCAGTGGGCTATGCATGGGCACTATTTGGCATCCACATTGCCTATTTGGACCATCCAATGGGTCCTGCCACTCTTCTTCTACCACCCTATAAAAATCACAGTAGCGGTATGGTCAAGTTACCTTCTAGGAAGGATTTCGTCTGTCCATTTTTCCATGCTACTTAATCAACGATTTTGATTGTCCAATTAGGATGATTTTATTTTTTTCAAGCCAGCCTATAAAGGGGGGTTTGGGCCAAATGGATGGTCTATATTGATGATGAAGATTGTCCACAAGATTTTTCATAACCTTGGTCCAATGATTTTTGTGTGTGAGAATTAAATAATATTAGATTATAAGGAAAATAAAAAAATCAAATCTTTCATATTTGTCTTTGGAAGTACTTCTGCTCATTTCTTTAGCTCTTTCAGTAGGTAACTAGGGCTGGAAGCTGAGACCCCAAAACATAGGCTGGCTACCATTGGGTGGCCCAATTTTTCTAGTTCAAGACAAGCATTTGAATAAATTACTTTTCAAAAACATGGTTACTAAAGAATTACTTCTTCCCCAAAGAAGAATTTAGATGGATCCAACATTTATTTTTATTAACCATCCCTCTCAAAAATCACTTTGATCCAATGACTTTTATAATCCAATCAATGGCTACAGAAATGGACGAACTGTATTAATTATACTGAAAATGGTTAAATCATTGATGTGAACCAACGTCTAGTTAATGTGGGGCACATGTTTTTATTTCCCGTCCTTAGTGAAAATTACTATGATCCTATGATCTTAATCATCAGAAAAATAGCTAGGGAAGTGGATGACTCATGTCAATTAAATAAAAAAGCCCCAACCATTAACAAGGACTATCTATCACATGGGGCGTACCTTTGATTGTCCTTCCCTTTCAAAATTCAGGAAATGGATGCTCTATATTCCATTGATTATGTTAGAAGGTTGCATGATTAATATGGATCTTAGGCATCATGAGATGCAAGCCCTTGATCGCCTGTCCCTATAAGGCTTGACTTTTGATACAACCATCTATTTTGTGGGGCCCAACTTGTATTTCTCAGCCCCTATTAAAATCATTTCAACTGGATGATGTTAAGTTCATAACCATTCAATCAATGACTACAAAATAAAAAGGTTCGTATAGATTATGCTAGAAAAGAAAATTCCGGTAAATGATTTGGAATGCAATTCAAGTGGGACCCACATATGTTGATCATCATCTAAGCCTTATCCAACTTAATTGAGGTTGGCTACAACAATCCTGTTCCAACTTGTAAATTTTGATGAAACAGGATTTATCAAGCTAACAACAATTGAAAAATAGACCCACATGGAGATAATATGTTGGAAGATAACTGAGATGGTTTAGCCACCTGCTAAGAAATATGTATAGCAATCATTACCTTCTTTTCGTAGGCAATTGCACATCATGAGATATGAGGCAAACACTATTTCACAAATTCTAACTCAGCTTAAGGTATTCAACCCAACCCAAACTCCTCTGCTTAACCAAACCAATCCAATCTGACCCTAAATACATGTGACTATCCTAACCTAACCCAACTTGAATTTCCTCAACCAAGGCCAGATCCGAAGTCAAATAAGACTAAAGGTTTTCAACCCAAACTTAGTCCAATGAACTTGACACCCAACCCAACCCAACAGATCATAAAACATAAAAACATATATTACAGACTAAAATTTTCAAAAATCACTATATATAACAAGCTAAACAATGCAAATAAAATTCTATAACTCTACACTCCATTTCGATGAACGAACTAATAACACAAACATGCCAGGCTACCCAAATCAACACAGTGATCAATAGTACAAATAAATAAATAATCTATGTAAATAAGATAATGCAATAGATTTTGAGGATCAATCTTGTCACGTCCCAAAATTCGGGTACAGAGTATGCACCCTCAGACCCGAGTTTCAATTCGTAACTCGTACACAAAGTGTACTAATTTAATCCTTAATCGGTTTAATCAGAGATGATGATTATATTCAGTCTAAGTTCTACCATAATCTCAATCACATATATATAACACTTAGCACCAATCAACCAGGCATATATAAATCTTGACAACCCTTAAAATAAAATAAATCTTAAAAATCATTCATTTATTATATTATTATACTATAATTATGTTTATTCCATACTAACATTGTTTCAAAGAAATAAATTTAAATAATTCATTAAAATCTCAAAATCAATACCAATATGCATTATACATTAATCAAACTATGCTAATAAATCAATCACATAGTCAGGAATTGTCTAATGTCGCTACTTCATCTTTAGATAAGTATGGCTATGTTTCATATGGATCATGTTCAGGTACGGTGCATCTTTCTGGTTATTGCGCTACATCATCTGCTAAAGGCTCCTCTGTACGATTTTTCCATCAATAAAAAGGTAAGTTGGCCAGGCTTCGTGAAAAAAACTCAGCATGGTTCATAATCATATTAATTAAAATAACATAAAAATGTATGCACAATGATATGTATGCAAATGACGTATGAATGCATTAGATAGGGTGATCATCCATCTGCTTGGGTTGGAGGTCGTCAACCCGCATCCACCCGTTGGGTAGGCTTGGATATACTCCGCATCTGGTAACACTCTACCAGGATCGACATTTCTTCTAGGGAGGACCCCTATGATCGACCATGTATTATGTAAATGTAATGAATGGTGGATGATATGTAAATGCATATTTTTTCATATTTAGTATAGTTGTCATAATCAGAATATTCACATATGAATTTAGAGTATAAATATCATAACAAAATACTCAAATCAGTATATCAATCAATCAAACAATCACAAACGATTTATTTTAATTTTAATGAATTATGAGACAAGTTGGGTTACTCACCTGAGTCTGGTGGTGTAGAATCTACAAAGTAATTAGGTTGGTTTGAATTCAAAGATCCTATCAGTTATATCAACAACATTACTATTCATATATTTTTATTACATGGTGGGGCCCACCTTTGATATATATCCTAGGTGACCAAATCTTAAATAATCAAATAATTAAAATTATCTATTTATGTAAATTTAATTATCAAGATTTAAATTTTCTTTTTAAGATCCTGAAATTGAATGTGAAATAATTAACCGGGGTGGCCCACCGGATGATTAAATCATCCAGATTCTTGATGTCTTGTCATGTTTTGCCTCTATGTATTGGAGGAATGGTGTGGATCTAACCACACATACACCAATGGCCCATCTCGACCTTATACGCCAAGTGATACCAATACTTGCACAAAAATTTAAGATTCCTTTATTAAACACTTTTAGATCTGACTAATGTGGCATATCTGATTGTCAAATTAATCTAAAAATTATGGCCCTTATATATTTTGGCCTTAGGGATTATATGATCCGTACAGATCTATCTTAGCACAATCAGATTTCATCCATTCAAAATATTTATAAAATATTACTAACTAGATCTGAAATCATAAAAACATCACTTTATTAAAATTGACTCTACACACCTATACAATGATGGTGTGGATGATCCACACCATTTATTGTATAGATCAAAAATAAATTAACAATATAATAAAAAATTAAAAAAATCTAATGATTAGAATTTACCTAATCGAGCCTTTTTTTAGAATTTCCTTTTCATTTTACTTTAGGGCTTCCTATCTTTTTTTTAAAAAAAAATTATTTATGGAAACCTTTCGTATTCCTTTTTAAAGAAAATTCTCATAAGATAGGATGAGCACATCCTCTCTTATCCTAAATTTAAATTTTTTTAAAAGACATTTGATAAAAAAAATATTATTATTACTACTTCAAGAATTGATCTGTACCCTAAACCTCTCTCTCAACTAAGAATACCTCCACCGACTCAACTATTGACTTGTTTTTATTTTTTATTTAGAAATAAAATTTTTATATATTTATTTTAATTTTTTTAAATGCACTAAATTTTAAGGTTATTACAAATCTTACCTTGAGATAGTAAGCCTTTTAATCTCAACCACAAATGCAATGCAATAATTTTTTTTTTTAACTGCATTCAGGTAAACAGAAGTCTCATTTAATAATTTATAGAACTCAAGGTTTACAAATTCTCATGTATATAGCATCTCCTCTGCGTGCATCTTGATGTGTGTGCCTGCCTAAAAATCAGACCATGCCCATTAAAAAATTACTATGGGCCATAGATGTTTTGGATCTTATCAACAGATGGCAAATAAACATTCAGTGGCCCCATGAAACTTTTAATGGTGGCCATTCAACCACCACTGTTTGTTGTGGTGTGGTCCACCCGAGATTTGGACATGCCTCATTTTAGGGGAGCTGTCAAAACAAATGAACGGCGTAGATATCTGTTAAAACAGATGAACGGCGTGGATATCTGTCAAAACAAATGAACGGCATGGATATAAGGTAGATTAGATGCATTAGATTCACTTTACAGTCAGGGATTCATTAGAATAAGAAGAAATAAGAAGAAACTATCAAAATGGAATCCTCACAAAAACCTGATTCAAACACGAAGAAGGAGAGGAGATTGGCGTCGGGTGACGGGTAGGCAGCAAAACGGGTGTTGAAGAAGAAGAGGAGACTAGAGAGGAAGAAGATTGTCCATCGGGCAGGTAGCAGAACGTCGGGCAACGCTCGTCCGTCGTTCGGGTTGGGTTAGGGTAAGAAAAGAGGGGAAAGGGAAAGAGGGTAAAAACGAATGGGGTTAGGAAAGTTAGGGTAAAAAAATATATTTTATTTTATACTACTCGCTCACCCGCTCGGTCTGGGTCTGTTCGGTTCGATGCGGGTCCATTCGGTTCAGGTATCCAGGTTGGATCGGTCCGGACAGAGGTCTATCCGGACCTGACCCTAAAAAAAAGGGATCTGAAAATCCCAACTCGATCAGGCCTGATCTTGGCTGTCGGTTCTGTTCGGAATGGACCGGATCAGGTCTGATCGGGTTGAATCCGCCGGATCGGGTCAGAAATCCCCACCTCTATATAACACAAACAATTTGTGGGCCTCACAAAGATTTTGGTCACAGATCGAGTCTCTTATTTGATTTTTTTTTTAAAAAAAAATAAATATTTAACACACGCACATACCCTCACGCCGTAGTGGCTTTCACCACCTACGGATACTTGAACCATTGACCGGGTGTTGAAAGTCCCGTGAGTCTTCCACCCAAGTAAGAGCAAGGATCCGTTATTTGATTATTGACTATTTGATTGTAAATATTTATTGGACGGTTAAGAATGAAAACGGTTCAAGAATCAACCATGATTGTTCAACTGATCTGAGTTCAATTCTGTAACTCAACAATGGTGGATTTTATAACTTATTCAGCTTTTATATGCGTTAGTGTATGTCACATCTATAACTTTTAAGTGCATGTGTATCAAGTGTCTTACTCTGCTAGAGTACCAAATACATCGGAGAGAGATCATGCTAAATGCATCAATTCCAACGGGAAGCAGATTACATGTGGCAAGGGATGTCAATGGGCCGGGCTCGGGCCTGAAAACCAGAAATTTGAACGCTGAGGGCCTGGCCAAAACCTGGCCAAGAGGCCCGAGACCTACCCCAGGCCCGACCCATTGACAGCCCTATCGGTGGCCCCTGTTGCACGAAGTGGCTCAAGCTCTGTAAGGCCACTGTGATGCATGTGTTTTATCAACACTGCTCATCAATTTTACCAGCTCATTTTAGGACATGAGCCAAAAAATGATACATATCCCAAGCTCAAATGGACCACACCACAAAAAACAGTGGGGATTGAATGCCCACCAATGAAAACTCCTTATGGGTTATAGATGTTTTGGATCAAGCTTTTATTTGTGTTTTCCTTTCATCCTGTCCATATGACCTCGTGAATAGGTTGAATGGCAAATAAAACATCAGAGTGGACCCTATGAAGTTTTCAACTGTGGGCATTCAACCTCTACTATTTTCTATGATGTAGTCCACTTAAGCTTTGGATCTGCATTATTTTGGAGCCATGCCCAAAATAAGCTGGCAAATGGACGGACAACATGGATAAAACACATATATCATAATAGGAGCCAAAGAGCTTCTTGGGTCACATTGTGCTACAGGGATATCCTTGAGCTGGTGCCATGGGCAATCAAGTGGGGAATTGGTGCAATGAAAGGCTGGTGGGGCCACATTAATGTATCCATGACATGGATACGGATTCGTTATAAAAACCTTTTGCAAGACCTTCCTACTAGGGGAGGATAGGTGAGGCCACCATAATGTTTGTGATAAATTCTTCTGTCCACCCATTTTGTTAGATTTAATTGGGCCGATAAGAAATGTTGTCTAGATGTCTTTAATATGCCATTTATAGGGGATTTTGATCTTGTTGATCAATCAAGTGAACCTTGGATTAAATAGGTTGGTTTCTAGACAGTTTTAGACAAATTCCTTCAATCAAATTTGGTGGGTTGATTGGTTGACATAATGCTAAAAATTCATATAAACTCTCTCGACAGTTGTAAACACATTTGATTGATCAAACATGGGAGCTCAATTAATGATTGATCAAACATCGAAGCTTAAATGTCGATTGATCAGTGCGTAGATCAACGACTCGCATTATTTTGCATAATTGCACTAATTGTTTCCCATTCCAATTTATTTTTTATAGTGGATTTACTATGGCTTTGTGCTATGGTTTCTTTCCGCATAAATTTTTTCATGTAAAATCGTATGTTCTTATGCATACTTTGTTGTGTTAATCTTCCACGGCTCCCAACAAAAAAATGTTTAGCATTGAAATCTCTCTTACTCCCCCTTGATGTTTATATGCATGGTGAACTGAAAACACACCAAAAAAAAATAAAATCCATTTTCCAAACTTTTGTGGCAACAATAATATTTCAACATTTAATTTTCATTGTTTCTTATCATACTGCTCACTTGAGTTTTGGACCTGACTCAGTTTTTGCTTATGTGCCAACATGATATATGACAAAACAGATGGACGGAATAATAAATTTCTCACAAACATCATAGTGGGCCTTACCTAGCTTTCTTTCGAAAGTCTTTCAGGGTCAATCCACGTCCCTGTGACAACCACTTTGTCCATAGCTGCACCAACTCATTTTAAAACATGATTCCAAAAGTAAATGACATAGGAAACTCAAGTGGGTCACACCATGAGTACTGGAGATTAAAAACCACACCAACAAAACCTTCTTAAAGGCAACTCAACTTTACATATTTGCATTTTTCCTTCTTCCAGATGCAGGCCACCTCATGAATGAGTTAGATAGCATAGTAATATCAAGGTACACTTGAATAATAATATTTATAGAGGTCTGGTAGGTGTTCCCAACTAGCATTGTTCTTTAATTTATATTCTAATATAAAGTAATAAAACAAAGGTAAATATATATAAAGTAGATCTCATACAAATCTTCTTCTTCTTCTAAACTATCTCCTCTAAAATTAGTTGTCTAAATATCCTACAGTTGTGTTACTCCCATGTGGGTAGAATTTTTACGAGATTTATCACCCCTAGTTTTATGTGAGGCCTAAGAAGTGGCTATAGTTCATTCATGGAACGTTCCTCATCATAAGGAATTCCTAAAAAATTAACACAATTCCAAAACCTAGGCAGGCCATACAACATACATTTAGAGGTTTTAGGTATAGTTTTACAGTACTATTCCAACCAAGCGGATTGAATATTGAGTATGTTATAGCATATTCAGTAAACCTTGTAGATAAGGCTGCCAATGGGCTGGACATCGGGTTGGTTTCTGATTTAGAGTGGGTTGTAGATAATTTCATGGCCAAGATGGATCAGAAAAGGACCGATTGGAGAGAGATGATCCGGACCGTCAGAACTTAAAACGGACGTATCTCGTAAACCTGAATGAGTTGTCAAACATAAAATATATGATTTTGGTGTAGGACGAGTTACTTTTGCTTAGTTGCACAAGCTAAATTATGAAATATCATCAAATCCATTATCATTTTTCTATTTTAATTCTCTTTTTACTATAAATATTAAGTTTGGGGTTACGAGTTGTGCCCGACATGAAAAGTTTTTAGAATAATTAGGAGAATGACTTGGTAAAGCCAAATAGGACACTTACTATTTTTGGCCGATAACCTTGCACGCTAGTAGACATCACGACTCTCTAAATAGTAAATTTACTATTATTTATAGTAAGTCATGGTTTCTAGGAGTTTAAGTTGTAGTTTGATTTCGAAATTTCTTCTTTTTTTAAAGGTTTGTAGACTTGTTTATTTTTATCGCCTATCAATTTTGAATTTGATAGAATTTATTTTATATTGTTCTTTATTTTTTTCTCCGTAGATTCAATAAGTCTCTGTTAGGAATCTAGAGAAATTATCCCTTGAGGAAGACATTGCTAGACCTCCCTACGTCACTCACCCAAGATTTTGAACTGTTTCGTGTCTGGCCATCCAGCTGGGCTATTCAAAATTTTGATTTTGGGGGGCCGAGCCCAGCCCCTTACTGTTTACCTCATATATATATATATATATATATATATATATATATATATATATATATATATATATATATATGGGAAAGGGTACTATGCGCTCGACTTCACAAGTCCTTCCCATGAGGTCGAGCTGTGTGGGCCCCACCGTGATGTGTTTCGAAAATTTACCCCATCAGTCAGATGCACTATTCCATCGTGGCCTAGGTCTTAAAAATCAAGTCAATCCATGACTTGTGTGGGCCACACCACATACAGAAGTGGAGTGCACCATTAAAGCATTCATAATCATTTTAATGGCCTATCGAGATGTGGTTTGCAAATTCAGCCTATCCATTATGTGTGTCCCACTAGAATGAGGGGTCATATCAAGTTTCAGTAGCATTCAAAACTCAGGTGGGCCCCACCAAGTGCTTTTATATATTTTAACGATGTCTTCAAATGATTTTAGATGGTATGGCCCACCTGAGTTCCATATATGACTGATTTTTAGGATATTCCATAATTTAAAGGGACCCATCAAATGCATGGTGTTGATGGTCAACACGCATCACGGTGGAGCCCACATAGCTCGACCCTAGGGGAGCTCTTGGAGCACATAGTACCCTTTTCCTATATATATATATATATAGAAAAGCCAAAACTTGAAGCATATACTAAGTACAGGTAGTTCACACCATAGAAAGAAGTAGACGTAAACAATGATGTTTGTTTGTCATCCAACCTGTTCACAGGGTCACATGAACATGGGTTAAAGGAAAACACAAATATCGATCTAGCACTTCCGTGGCCCTCAGAGAAGTTTTCAACGGTGAGTGTTCAACTCACATTATTTCCTGTGGTGTGATCCACTTAAGCTTTGAATATGCTTCGAGTTTGGCCTCATGCCCTAAAATGAGATGGTAAAATGGATAGACGGTGTGGATAAGACACATACATGACAGTGGGCCTACCTGATTTTACTCAGTTTTTCACTACGCAGTCTGCTTCCCATTCCCTGTTGGCTGGCCCGTCTTCAATGGACGTGGAATTCATGCAAAAGTGTTCTGCAGAAGTTCTTGGGCTGGGATGCTAGGTGGGGCCACAGTAATGTTTGTGAGAAATCCACACCGTCCATCGAGCTCATTCTAGTACATGCTACCAAAAATGATGTGTATCCAAAACTCAAGTGGGCCGGACGAGAGGGAAATCCGGGGAAAGAGTTTTCCACCGTCGAAATCTTTCTGAGACCTACCTTGATATTTATATGCCATCCAAGCCGTTTATAAGGTCATTCTCACACTGATGAAGTGAAAAAACCTAAAAACTTGGCCTGATATGAAACTTTCTGGTCATACGAATGTTTCAAACGGTGTTCACTGAGTTTCTTCTCGTACGGCGCATCGTGTGCCAGCAAGCTCCTGCGCTGGAAACTTAAGTGGCAAAGATGATGTTTGTGAGAAATCTACCCCGTCCATATATTTGGTGAAATCATTTTAGGACATGGAGACAAAAATGGGCAGGATCCAACACTCAAGTGAGCCGGAAACATAAGGATTGAACGTACACCGTTGAAATATTCCTGGGGCCACAAAAGTTCTGAATCAGTTTAATATTTGTGTTTTCAGTTCATCTAAGTAGGAATGACGTCATGAACGGTATGGATGGCATGTAAACGTACTGTTGACGTACCTTTTCCGGAAACGGATTGGGTACTCCCCCTGCCATCAGCCCATGGCTACTGGTCGGTGGTCTGTGGAACCCATCATGATGTATGTGTTTCATCCATGCGGTTCATATCTTTTTCCAGATCATTTTAAGGTATAACACAAAAAATGAATTATATCAAAATCTCAAGTGGACCACAGTACAGGAAACAGTGTTGAATGAGTGTCGATCGTTGGAAACCTTTTGGGGGCCATAAAAGTTTTGGATCAAGTTGATTTTTTTTTTCCCTTCATCTGGGCCTGTATGACCTAATCAACGGATTAGATGTCAAATAAACAGTACAGTGAGCCTTAGGAGAATTTTAATTATGAATATCTAATCAATATTGTTTTCCTGTGGTGTGGTTCACCTCAAATTTATATCCCTCTCATGTTTTTCAAAAAGCCCTAAAATAATCTGTAAAAATGGATGAACAGAATGTATGAAACACATACATCATGGTGGGTATCACAGATCACGGACAACCAGCCACGGGGATGGTGGCAGGGGGAGTAGCAATCCGTTTTTCGGCGCACTTGAGTATCGCTTCTTTTCATTTGTTTTCGTTTCAAGTCTGAAAATTGGCTGATGTATTGACGTTATTAAGCTCTGTGGGTCACATCATGAGTTATGTGTTATATCCAAACCGTCCATCCATTTGAAGAGATTGTCTTAAGTGTTGAGCCAAAAAATAATACAGATATAAAGATCAGGTGGATCACACTGCATAAAAATATTGGAGAATTGAACGTCTACCATTGAAACCTTTTTGGGTTACAAAAGTTTTGAATCAATATGAAATTTGTTTTTACTCTTCATCCATATATTTTTTACCTTATTAACAGATTGGATGGAAAATTAACGTTATGGTGGGCCTACAAATTTTTTAACGGTGAAATTCATTATCCTGGTTACTATTTTTGGTGTGGTCCTTTTGAGCTTTGAATATTATTCATTTTTTGTCTAATGCTCTAAAATGATCTCAAAAAATGGATGAACAGTATGGATATAACAAATACATCATTGTAGGTCCCATGTAACTTTGATTTCATTTGAACCGTTCGTACAACTGGGAGCTCGAGGAGCGTCGGCGCTCGTCTTACACGTATCTACACCAGCTATATAGTTGGTGTGTGGTACACCAGCCAATGCGCTTCCCTTAAAATGAGCTCACAAGACGAATGGACGGTTAGATTTATCAAAAACATCACGGTGGGCCGCACCTAAATTTCCAGCGCAGAAACTTTCCGGGAAAGGCTTTCACAGGTAATCCGCGTCCGTCTTCATTCTAACTGCTCTTGAGACCAGGGCCAAACAAGAGGTTTGGAGGTATTGTACCTGATGGGCCGGCCGGATCTCATGCATAGCTAGCAGGCACGTGTTCCCTATACATAGACGGTCAGGCAAGAGGCAAGTGAAATTCACGTCCACTTCTCACTACCCGTATACCAAGTTCCCTGACCCACTAGGGAATGAAATAAGTGGGTGTGAATTAGGTGGTGCTTTAATTGTAGGGCCCACCTTGACGATTTTTCGTATATCCAAGCTATTCATCTGCTTTTCCAGTACATTTAAGAACTTGGTCCCAGAAATTATACAGATCCAAATCTCATGTGGACCACACCACAGGAAACAATGCTGATTGAATATCCACCATTAAAATTTTCCTACGGCCCAGAGCAGTGTTTACTTTCCATCCAACCTGTTGATAAATTCAAACAGACCCAGATGAAGGTAACTTATAGATATCTTATTGATCGAATACTTTTGAGGCCCACAAATTTTTTTTTTAATAGTGGCGTGGTCCAAATAAAATTTTGATCTGGTTAGTTTTTGGTATGACATCCTAAAATGATCATGAAAAGATTATGGACGGAGTGGATATGTAAAAAATTCATCAAGGTGGGCCCCATACGGTAAGATTAAAACCCACTAAGTTATCATTCGGTAACACCTAATCCGCTACCGAAATAAATTCCCGAAAACGAAGGGTTCCGTGCTAACGTGAAAACCGGCGTGATTGCTGAGGTCCTACGATAACCAAAATGGAGGCGGCAATAGCGTTCGACAGCTCCTAGTCCTCCTTCGTAGTTGGAGAAATGAATGCCTTTCAAAGTAGCGGGGACTTCTTTGATACTCCGAGTGCTTATGAAACTTCATACACAGGCACTCATAAATTGCCACATGGCAGACATTAATTCAAATTAAAACAACCTTAAAATCTCAAAATCAGATTGATTGACCAATCCTAACCTCCGAATTCATGGACACTTGTTTGTTCAAATACGGCCTTTGAATATCCTTCATTTTTAACCGTCCAATAAATGTAGACCAATCTGATACTCAGATTATGGGATAAACATAATTTTTTGGTCATGATACATCCATACTAAGAACCATAATGTGGACGGTTTAATTTAAATAACTTGTATTCCACGTATGTAGTTTCTAAATTATCAAGTGCCTGAGTATCATCCATCACACTCTGCCAGAGTATAAATGTCCTTCTCATAAAAGGGTTGGCCATAGGAATGGACTGATGCGTACTTGTGGACCGCCACAATTTCGAGTTTTCGGTGGGAAGTTGGGGCCTTAATACTTCATGGTCAATGTCACTAGAATATCCCTTCTCCTATCTTCTCGGGAATTTCTCGTCATTTCTCGGCATTTTAGCGTATTTCACGAGTAAATCAATATCTTCGACTCGTGGACTCGGCTCTGGTGTTGACATTCGAGCTTTGCTAAGCGTATACGCGTGTGCAATAAAACTCACGTACACGCGGCACACGTGGCAGAAAACACGATATGTCTGAGATCCAAACCATCCATCAGAAATGAACTAATATATAGAGCCATGATCCAAGAATTAGGTTGATGTACAGTTTCAGGTCGGCCACAGTTGGGAAAACAACAGCTGTGAAAAAATCGGATGAAGATTTATAAAGTTTCTAATATTGGGACCCACATTCTGAATGGAACATTTTTGGTAATACGTGTAGAAATTTTGACAAACTTGATGGATGGATTGGATCAGGCACCCTTATGTCATGCTGGCACATGTGTGCTTATTTCACCCGCGCGAGTGCTTTGTAAAGCTCACACGTGGATTTGCGTCAACCCTACATGATGCATGTATTGTATGGAAACGGTCCAACCATTTTTAGAGATTGTTTTATGGCATCATACGAAAAATGAAATAGATCAAAGTTTCAAGTATACCCACCATAGAAAATCGTGGGAGCAGTCACACCACGGTTGAAACATTTATAGGGACCACCGTGATGTATTTTTGCGATATAACCTATTCATATGTTAACATAAATATAGGTGAAGTGAAAACAAAAATATCTGCTTGATTAGAAACTATCTTGGTCCCTAAGAAGTTTTGAACGGTGGATGTCACTGTACCATTATTTTCTATGGTGGGGTCCGCTTGAACTTTAGATCTATCTCATTCTCTTTGTAATGACATAAAACTATCTCTAAAAATGTTTGGACGGTATGGATACAACAGATGCATCATAGTAGGGTCCACAGAGCCTGGTGACGTCACTTCAGTAGCAATTTGGCTAGTGTCCTTGTCAGTATCCAATCTGCGCCCGGTGGAGTCGAACAAAAGTGGGTCCCACGTGATGTATTCATGACATACATTCGGTCCCTCCGGCGTAACATGAGGCTAATCTATAATGAATTTGCAAAACGCATTCGAGACTTGGATGAAGTGATTAGATTCTGTGACAGAAAACAAGAAAATGACCGGATTAATGCCTTTGTCGTAACCTCTGCCTTATAAATCTAGGAGCTTGACTTCTCGTTTATTCTCTTAATCTCTTCTATTTTGTTAGTGTTATTTTTTGTCAACTATGAAGCCAACGAAGCATTATTGATATATCGTTTTCGAGCCGGTATAGTCTGACCCCACTGCTTTGAACACGAAATAATAGGCTGTCGTCTTATATTATGTAAAGTATGTTCTTTAGTTGCCTCTTTTGAAGATTTTCTGTATCAGAATATATGGCTTTAAATAGTAACTGAAAACTATGTGTTTCGTTTCTTTTCCATACATCTATTAGAAAACTCTTTTTTTATTGTTACTGTTTCGGTTTCAAATTATCTTTTGTAGTTTAGACATCTAAAACTTAGTATTTTATTAGAAGTTCTTTGAATTTTATTTGAAAGCATACAACATAGAAAAGTACATACTGTGTTTTACACGAGCGTTATAAGGGTGCATAACCTCTTCCTCTTTCGTAATTGAGCCCCCTTGCACAAAATTCATGACACATATCAAAAGAGGAGTTACTCGAGACGTGAATTGTTCATTTTTTCTAATCTCTAGGTAATTCCATGAATTTTAGCCATCCATGAATTCTGAAGTCTTTTTATGGCTAGTGGTGACTCTAAAATAATGCTCAGTTCAGTCAATCTATCAATGTTGTAACAATCTAGAACAATACTGGGTTACCGAGTTATTCCAAACCATGTGTATACCCTTCCGGGGCTCAACGTCTTAAGATACAAGCATGTTGTGTCACGCCCCAAACTCAAAAACTGGGCTTATAAAATCTTCGATCGCCGAATCCGGCGCTGACAGCATCCGTAGTACCCCATTCTCGGCTCCGAGCACCCATACACCAAATTTTCAATCCTTAAATCGTACAAGGAGAACTTTCAGTATAAATTTTTTTGTAAAGGAGCATAACCACAAGTGTATCTAGAGCAACATCATTATCATATATTCACTAATATAAATCGTTGATTACAATGCTGAAAAGAAATATATGAATATAATAAAATCTCCACAAAACTCGACCACATGCTCCTGCCTCTGCGCTACTGCGTTCTGGCGTCACCTGTAAGCATCTATCGTGCATAATCTTATAAAAAACTTAGAGGGTGGTGTACGTGTGTGCACAACGCAGGTGTCAAGTATACAATACAAGTCCACAATTCAAATAATATTAGAAATACTGGCAAGTTCATGAGTCATATGATAACAGAGTAAACAAAATTACTAACAATGTCTATAAGTCATACAATATGCATAGAAATGACCGTGAAGTGAGGCAATTGGACAGCGTAATGCCCGGAAATGACCATGAATTGAAGGGGCATGACCGTGAAATGCGCCAAAATGACCGTGAATCAACACGGAATAGGCAGAAATGACCGTGATATGCATGGAAATGACCGTGAAGTGAGGCGATTGTACCGTGAAATGTGCGAAAATGACCGTGAAGTGAATGGGCATGACCGTGAAATGCACTGAAATAACCGTAAATCAACACGAAATAGGCGAGAATGACCGTGATATGCATGGAAATGACCATAAAGTGAGGCGATTGTACCGCAAAATGCGCAAAAATGACCGTGAAATGAAGGAGCATGACCGTGAATCAACACAGAATAGGAGAGAATGACCGTGATATGCATGGAAATGACAGTGAAGTGAAGCGATTGGACCGCGTAATGCGCGGAAATGACCGTGAAGTGAAGGGACATGACCATAAAATGTGCCGAAATGACCATGAATCAACACGGAATAGGTGGGAATGACCATGGTATGCATGGAAATGACCGTGAAGTGAGGCGATTGAACCTTGAAATGCGCAAAAATGATCATGAAATGTACCGAAATGACCATGAATCAAGACGAAATCATCGGGAATGACCGTGAAGTGAGGCGAATGGACCGTGAAATGCGTGAAAATGACCATGAAGTGAAGGCATGTGACCCTAAAATGCAGCGAAATGACTATGAATCAACACAGAATAGGAGAGAATGACCGTGATATGCATGAAAATGATCGTGAAGTGCAGTGATTAGATCATGAAATGTGCGAAAATGACCGTGAAGTGAAGGGGCATGATCGTGAAATGCGTCAAAATGACCGTGAATCAATATGGAATAGGTGGGAATGACCGTGATATGCATGGAAATGACCATGAAGTGAAGCGATTGGACCGTGTAATGCCCGAAAATGATCGTGAAGTGAAGAGGCATGACAGTGAAATGCGCCGAAATAACTGTGAATCACTCACCGTGGTCATTTCACGATCATTTTTGCCTATTCCACGGTCCAATTGACTCACTTCCTGGTCATTTTCGCGCATTTTACGGTCGAATCACCTCACTTCACGGTCATTTTCATGCATATCACGGTCATTCCTGGTGATTTCGTGTTGATTCATGATCATTTTGACACATTTCACGGTCATGCCCCTTCCCTTCACGGTCATTTTCGCTCATTTCAAGTCCAATCGCTCCACTTCACGGTCATTTCTATGCATACCACGGTCATTTTCGCCTATTCCGTGTTGATTCACAGTCATTTCGGTGCATTTCACGGTCATACCCCTTCACTTCACGGTCATTTTCACGATTTCGCGGTCCAATTGCTGCACTTTACGGTCATTTCCATGCATATCATGGTTATTCCTGCCTATTCCGTGTTGATTCATGGTCATTTCGGTGCATTTCACGATCATGCCGCTTCACTTCATAGTCATTTTCGTCTATTTCACGGTCCATTTGTCTCACTTCACGGTCATTCCCGGCGATTCCGTGTTGATTCACGGTCATTTCTGCGCATTTCACAATCATGCTCATTCACTTCACGGTCATTTTTGCGCATTTCACGGTCCATTCGCCTCACTTCACAGTCATTTTCATGCATATCATGGTCATTCCCGACGATTTCGTGTTGATTCACGGTCATTTTCGCACATTTCACAATCATGCCCCTTCACTTCACGGTCATTTATGCATGTTTCAAGGTCTTATCGCCTCACTTCAAGATCATTTCCATGCATACCATGGTCATTCCCGCCTATTCCGTGTTGATTCACGGTCATTTTGACGCATTTCACTGTCATGCCCCTTCACTTCATGATCATTTTTGTGCATTACGTGGTCCAGTCGCTTCACTTCACAGTCATTTCCAAGCATATCACGGTCATTCCCGCCTATTCCGTGTTGATTCACGGTCATGCCCCTTCACTTCACGGTCATTTCTGCACATTTTGCGGTACAATCACCTCACTTCACGATCATTTCCATGCATATCACGGTCATTCTAACCTATTCCGTGTTGATTTATGGTCATTTTGGCACATTTCATGGTCCATTCACCTCACTTCACGGTCATTTCCATGTATATCACGGTCATTCCCGGCGATTCCGTGTTGATTCACGGTCATTTTCCTGCATTTCACAGTCATGTCCCTTCACTTCACGGTCATTTTTGCGCATTTCACGGTCATTTTCATGCATATCACGGTCATTCCCAATGATTCCGTGTTGATTCACGGTCATTTTCGTGCATTTCACGGTCATGCCCCTTCACTTCATGGTCATTTTCGTACATTTCAAGGTCCAATCGCCTCACTTCACAGTCATTTTCATGCATACCATGGTCATTCCCGCCTATTCCGTGTTGATTCACGATCATTTCGGTGCATTCACGGTCATAACCCTTCACTCACGTTCATTTCGGTGCATTTCATGGTCATAACCCTTCACTTCACGTTCATTTCCGCGCATTACGCAGTCTAGTCGCTTCACTTCACGTTCATTTCCGCGCATTACGCGGTCCAATCGCTTCACTTCACGGTCATTTCCATGCATATCATGGTCATTCCCGCCTATTTCGTGTTGATTCATGGTCACTTTGGTGCATTTTATGGTCATGTCCCTTCACTTCACGGTTATTTTCGAACATTTTACGGTACAATCGCCTCACTTCACGATCATTTTCATACATATCATGGTCATTCTCGCCTATTCTGTGTTGATTCACAATCATTTTGGCACATTTCACGGTCATGCCTCTTCACTTCACGGTCATTTTCGCACATTTCACGGTCCATTTGCCTCACTTCACAGTCATTTCCTTTCATATCACGGTCATTTCCGGTGATTCCGTGTTGATTCACGGTCATTTTGGTGCATTTCACGGTCATGCCTCTTCACTTCATGGTCATTTTCACGCATTTTAAGGTCCAATCGGCTCACTTCACGGTCATTTCCATGCATACCATGGTCATTCCCGCCTATTCCGTGTTGATTCATGGTCATTTCAGCGCATTTCACAGTCATGCCCCTTCACTTCACGGTCATTTCTGCGCATTACGCGGTCCAATCGCTTCACTTCACGGTCATTTTCATGCATATCACGGTCATTCCCGCCTATTCCATGTTGATTCACGGTCATTTCGGCGCATTTCACGGTCATGCCCCTTCACTTCATGGTCATTTTCGCGCATTTCATAGTCCAATTGTTGCACTTCACGGTCATTTTCGCCTATTCCGTGTTGATTCATAGTCATTTCGGTCCATATCACGGTCATTCTCACCTATTCCGTTTTGATTCACGGTCATTTTCATACATTTCATGATCAATTCCCTTCACTTCACGGTCATTTCCATGCATTTCA
Organism: Magnolia kwangsiensis; assembly: GCA_037074715.1. Taxonomy (NCBI): domain Eukaryota; kingdom Viridiplantae; phylum Streptophyta; class Magnoliopsida; order Magnoliales; family Magnoliaceae; genus Magnolia; species Magnolia kwangsiensis. The sequence goes on from CM073585.1 coordinate 1,526,501, forward strand.
CGGTCAATTCCCTTCTCTTCACGGTCATTTCCATGCATTTCACAATCAATTCCCTTCTCTTTACGGTCATTTCCATGCATTTCATGGTCAATTTGCTTTACTTCACGGTCATATCCATGCATTTCACGGTCATTTTGCTTCCCTTCACAGTCATTTCCATGCATTTCACGGTCAATCCCGACGATTCCGTTTTGATTCACGATCATTTCTATGCATTTCATGGTCAATTCCCTTCTCTTCATGGTCATTTCCATGCATTTCACGGTCAATTCCCTTTAGTTCACAGTCATTTCTATGCACTTCACGGTCATTTCCATGCATTTCACGTTCATCGACCTGATGGAATCTTGGAAAATAACCAGGTTAGTGTGGCTAAAGTAGCTTCTCCTACCCCAAAATCATATAGGGTTCATCGAGTAACCAATTTTGGTTTAAAAGATATACTTTCTAAATGAATAAAGTAAGAAATGAAAAAAAAGAGAGGAAAAAATTTTAATATGCTTATATATACATATTTATATAAATGTGTTTGAGAAAATTGTAGGTAAAATAAAGTTCTCCATGTAAAAAAAATAAAATAAAATAATTTTCATAGAATGTTGTCGCGGTAGTCCCTCTATGGCTATGGTTATAATCCGTAGCTATAGGGGCCACTAGATGGGCGTGGCTCCCCCAGATGGGCCAGCAACTGGTGAGGGGCCACCTGTTCGGCGAGCCCACCCCGGACAGTCACCAATGGCTACGGATTTTAGTCATTTATGGCTATAGTTATAATATGTAGCTAAAGGTGCGCAGCTTTTTCAAAAAGTTGAAAAACCAGGGGTATTTTCGACCTTTGGCGAGTGGTCCATACAGCTGGGACTGATTCTAGTAAGGTTAAGTGCGGTGGGCTTCAACGTGTAAATGGGCCATAAATGGATCATACAGTCGTAAATTTCTCGGTAGAAATTTCTTCTTAGTTAAAACCTACTCTTTATGCTCCGTGTGTTCCCACGTTAAGAATAAATTGGTATAATTGACCGGTAAAGTCTCTGTGAATCGTTAAAATTTCATTTGGATGGGTCATTTGATGGTTAAGATCAATATAATGGTTCGATGAGTTTGTAAATGAAAATAAAGTGGACCACAAGGTAGAGAAATCAATGTATGGTTGGTTCTACAAACGAATTACCATCATTATTAGTTTTGGTGGGCCACAAAGAGCTCAAATCAAGTTGAAATTAGTTTTCGCTCAATAAAATTGTGAGTGACAAAGAGAAAAGAGAATAAATGGATTGGATCTCCTTTGAAGTGGACTCAATGTACCGAGAGAAACACATGTGACATTGGGATTAGGGCATGCATCTTCTCCCACACTCAATCGTAGCACAGGCAAGTGGCTCAACGCAACCAAATCTTATCAATCAAATTTTCAGAAAATGTATTGAGGGGTGCAAAAATAGAAAAGAAAGCTAATCACATGCAACGATCATACTTTTGGGCTATTTTGGTAAAAAAATTCTATTTAAATCCCACTGTGGCCTCACGGACCTCGTTGCTTCCTAGCCTACCTTATAAATAATCCCACATAGTCGCGGAAGCTGTTTGGCCCATCCAGTTAGTTGTGTCAAAGCTCTATGGCCCACAACATGTTGTATTTGGTTTTACCCATGAAGTCCATCCAATTTTCCAATTCATCTTATCTTAAGGCACGAGCTCAAAATTGAGGCAGATCCAGATCACAAGTGTACCACACCAACCTATTGATAAGGTCAGGCACTGGGATGAAGTGAAAACACAAATATCAGTTTGATTTTAAACTTTCATGGCCCTAAAAAATTTTCAACGAAGTGTTCAATCCCTAGTTGAAATGACTCGTGTATGAGATCATGCCTTAAAATGAGCTTGGAAAAATGGATGTATAATGTGGACAAAACACATACATCATGGTGGGGCTCAAGGAGCTTTGACGCCAGCTACCTAGCTAGTGTTGGGTCACTGGCTAATTTGCATCCTGTGACCATGATCTTAATTACTTGCGGGAAGGCATGTGGACGCCAGAGCAGACTAGCTGTTACCTGAGTAACAGCTTAGTGGGTGTTACCCTCATCATGGAGAGCAGGAGCACACCTTGAAAAATTCGTTTTATATCCGCTGTTTTTTCAATTCATTTAAGGAAGTTATCCCAAAACTTGAGCAGATCCAGATATCTGGTGGGCCACACCATGGGAAAAAAGTGGTGAATGACCATTGAAAGCTTTTCGTAGGTCACAAAAGTTTTGGATCAAGCTAATCTTTGTATTTTTCATTTATTCAGTTTTGGTTGACCTTATCAACGGTTTGGATAGAAAATAAACATTACCAACCTGCTTATAATGGGCCTTGGGAAGTTTTTAATGGTGAGCGATCAATAATCATTGTTTCTTTTGGTGTGTTCCACCTGAGATTTGGATACTTAATTTTTGGGACCGTGTCCTAAAATGAGATTTAAAAATGTATGGACGGAGTGGATATACAACTAAAGCTGGGCATCTCAGGCCCAATCTGGTGGATCCGACTTGATTAGACCCGATCCGACCTGAATTGCACCGAACCGACGGCCTGGATCGGTCAAGTTTGAGCACTATCATGCAGATCCAACCTTTAATCGGATCAGGTTCGGGTTAACGTCAAATCGGACCACACCGATCCGAAATCCAATCCGTTTGGATCCGAACCGATCCAATTCGAACCGGACCGTGCTAATTTACACACACACACACACACACGCTTTTACCCTTTTTATTTTTTTACCCTACCCTACCTGTCCCTCTCTACCTGCACGGACGCACCCGAAATCTCCCCAAAACCCTCTTGTCGTCACTACCTGGCAACAGCAGAGACAGAGCCTCTGGTAGTAAAGCCTTTCACTGCTAACGAGGTGAATGCTCCACCTTTGGATTTAGGAGATCCTGCTTCGGAAGGTATCGGTGATGAGAAAGATGATGAGATACTTGAAGGGCCTGAAGAAGCTGCATATGGGGAAAATGAAGGTGAAGGGGATCAGATGGATCAAGAACAAGGTACAAATCCCTTTTTTCTATTTTTTCGCATCTTGCTTTTTTTACTAACTGCCTATTTGCAGCACAGAGATTGAATGGTTAGGATTCTTCCACATGTGAGAAATTTCTTTTTCTTTCTCTGTGGCATAACTTATAGATGACTGGTCCACTAGATCAGTGGTCTGAGTAACAGAACCATGGGCACTACCTGTACGGTCCAAACCTTGCCCAATCCAATCCAACTCGATTTTCCCTACCGAGTCAGACTCGGATCGGTTAAGGCTAACAGGGGTTCGGGTCTGTCCGAGTTAGATGACCAGAACTTGGTCCCGGTTCGATCCGAGTTCGAGTTGGGCCATGTAGAATCCTGACCGAGTCGAGTTGGACCCAATCCGATCCGACTTGGTCCGATGCCCAACTCTATATACAACTTATGATCAAGGTGGGCCCTACCTTAAGGTAACACCCACTAAGCTATTACTCTGGTAACTCCTAATCCGCACCCTATGGATGTGACACACAAGGAACGATTGAGAAGGCTTAGGTATCAATCGAAATCATGGTCTTAGTAAATTATGAGATAGCCATATAGACACAGCACACTTGGAAGGCTTGGGTATCAATTGGAGCTATTCATCACGTGTGCCCTTTTAATGATGGCTCTTTTTTTTTCTTTTTTTCTTTTTTAATAACACCCACTATCGTCAATTTTTGCAAAAAAAAAAATCAAAGTGAGTTACATGTGACTTGGATGCATTTGCGTGGTGTATTTGGAGATCTACAGGGATATACGAAGAGGATTCTACGATAATACAACTGGAACGCATTTAGCGACACCACGATATCTATTAATCGAACGATTAAAAAATGATCGTATAGAAGAGGTTACAGGAGAGATGATAGGAATAGAAACAAAGAAGGTCATGTAGTGTTAAATGGTTATAGCAACCGTCAGAATGTGAGAAGGATCTAGATGACCGAGGTAATTATATAAATAGTAGAGGAATTCGATATGAAGATTTTGTCCCATACCAACCCAATCAAACTCAATATATCTTTCAATTATCTTTTCAATTGATAGTCAATTAAGTTTCTTAGTATAATCACTTTACCATTTATGTAAGTCAATTACGTTTCCTAGTATAATCATTTATTTTTCTGCTTAATGTTTACATTCCATAGTATAATCAGTAGCATTATTTAAGTAGCTGATAATCTTAGCTGTTTATAATCAAACAATGGATTCAGTGTGCTTCACAGCCATTCTCTAAGACCGACGGTAAAGATTCTTTTTCTATTAATCTTTTATTGATATTAAAGTCTTTTCGTGTGGAAAGCAAAAGTGTAACGAATCCTACCTTCTAAATGTAGTCAAATTCCATTTATATAGTGAGGGAGTGGCTGAATAGGCAATTGATCACATTCTATCTCATTCATACACTATGTATCTGCCTAATTAGGAGCTTGGGGTCATACTCGCTTGGCATGAATTGAGCCACAAATTCAATTCTAACATGTCGTTGCCGAACCTTTAAAAAACAAGCAAAACACAAGTTTTTCCACCGTTGCTTAAAACATAGAGTCCACTAATATATGTGAGCATTAAAACATTTCCATTCACAGCTAGGGCAACTAGATCGATGGTCCACCATACAATCTTCCATTCACAAAGGCGGCCTTGATGCATGATGCATCCACACCATCCATTTATGGGGACCACTATGATATACGTATTTTATCCCACCGTCCATCTTTTTTTTTTTTTTTTTCAACACACACACACACACCCCCACACACTCACGCCACACGCACACACACCGTGGGACTTCACCACCATGGGTACTCGAACCCTTAACCCGGTGTTGAAACTCCAAGGAGTCTACCACCCGGGTAAGAGCAAGGACCCATCCCACCGTCCAGCTATATGAATTTTGTCCCACCGTCCATCTTGACGGTGGGGACCACCAGCTATATAGCTGATGTATTGGCGTCAACAAAGTTTGGTGGTCTGATCATGAGGTATGTGTTATACCTAAATCGTCCATCTGGATGTGACCCACCCTCATACATGGGTTTTATCCTCACCATCCAGCTGTGTAGACGGTGGGATGCACCATGATACATGTGTTTATTACCACCGTCCAGCTTTCTGGACAGTGGGAACCACCGAGAGGTATGTGTTCATCCAGGCTGTCCGTCCATGTACCCCACCTGATGTGTATGTTGTCCACACACGTGGAGCCCACACACGATGTATATGTTTCATATCCACACCGTCCACCGTCCATAACTGGAAGTGGAACCCACTGATGTAAGTGTTTTATCCACATTGTCCATCTTGTTGGACGCCCGAACGGGACCCACCTTGCAGCACGTGTGTGTTGTCCACGCCATCCAGCAAGGGATGGTGGAGCCCACGTGATGTATATGTATTATATCTACATCGTCCATCTGTGTGGCCCATCCATTAAGTGCAGGGCCCACCTGCTGCTTGTGTAGAGCCCACCTTGATGAAATGTATGTTGCCCATCCATTTTTACTGGATCATGGGCTGCCCCATAAGGCCCATTGTGATGCATATGCAGCCCATGTAATGAGGCCCATTGTGATGTATATGCGGCCCATGTAATGAGGCCCATTGTGATGCATATGCAGCCTATGTAATGAGGCCATTGTGATGTATGCGGCCCATGTAATGAGGCCATTGTGATGTACATGCAACCCATGTCATGAGGCTCATTGTAATGTATATGCAGCCCATGTAATGAGGCCCATTGTGATGTATATGCGGCCCATGAAATGAGGCCCATTGTGATGTATATGCAAATAGTGTATGAGGCCTAATCTGATGTATGTGAGGCCCATTGTATGTGTGAGGCCCATTATATGTGTGAGACCCACCGTGATGTATGTGATACACACACGGCCCATCCGTCTTTCTAGATATTTAGAGGGCTAAGGGCCCTGTTGAGATTCTGATTCCAATCCCAAGTGGACCGTACCATAAAACAATAGTGGTTAAATGTCCACCATTGTAAACCTCCTTAGGGCCCATTGTAAGCCCACTCCCAATCTCCCTTATTGGGCTACCCCTAACCGTTGGGCCCCCACTTAAGTTAGTAATACCCATTGGGCTAACCTAAACTGTTGGACTCCCTTAGTGCCTTCCACCTCACCTTGTAGGATTATCCAAGCCTCGAGGCCCACCTTGTTCGTATCAGGCCTCCATAAGAAAGCCTAGTTCATGACATGATAGAGTGGATGAGGAAGCTCGCTTATTATACCTAGGCTCATCTTCTTGACTCCCTTTATTATATGCCCATTAGGTTCACCCCAGGAGGTTCACCCCAGGAGGTCTATTTTCATTGATGTTAGTAATCTCTCATCTATTCTTATTGGGTTATCTCATACTGTTGTGCTATTATTGATAATGATATTTTTCACCATACCCTGTAGGACTACCAAAACCTTAGAGCCCACCTTATGTTCATATCGGGACTTCTATAGTAAATGTGGTCCACCTAGATACATGTGTTTAACCAAGCTTAGTGACCCTAGCCCGAGGCCCACTTAGATGATGAGCGGGCTACCTAATCCATTTGTAAGGACACATAGTCATAGATGTGTGAACCCTGCCAAGACCCGCCTTATATTCATATTAGGCCCGCTTATAGGAAATCTCAGTTGCTACATGATAACGAGGGTGACGAAGCCCACTTGTTCTACCTAGACTTATCCTCTTAACTTACTTTGTTATATACCTGCTTGACTCCCCCCCCCCCCGCGATATGTCCTACCCTTGTAATCGATTGCTAGGATCTCGATGTTATGTAAGTATCATCCACATCATCCATGTACCTTCGTAGGATGAGTGTGAGGCTCATCCTTGACATTAATATAACATCTAAGCCATCCACTATCTATAGGAGAGTACATCATTATCTCTTACCATAAATGGAAGACTATGTGGTATCAAGTTTAGAAGATCCACTATATAAAGCCTATCTCGATGTATGAATTAGATCCCCCGTCCTTCCAGTAGACCCTAAAATATATTAGTGCCTTGGGAGGCTAATGTTAGTCTAACGTGGGGCGATTGTGGATCATTGTTATCTGCCTTATCAAATAATCATGCCTATGTACTTTATTATGTCATGATACATATCCATGTGCATCATTTATATGCTTATTATGAGTGATTAATCATAGCATGTGTCATTGGGCTGATTATTTATGAGACTCCTTGTGAGACAGAATGGCCCCACATGAGCGCGCTGTACGCGCAGGTTTAATGCATGACTGGATAATATGACTTATGCATCTCGTATTTTTGTGACATGATCACTATACGCCCTAGCAACATCAAGGCCATGGCCTTCACTTCTATATCGTGGATGGCCAGTTGAGACACCAAAATTGTTTGGTTCTAGTATATGTGCATCTAATATGTTCGTGGATGAAAGTCCCTAAATTCCTTAGCAACAGGGATGCTCTAACATCAAAACTAAGTAGATATATGAGCGCACGAGTGCCGAATACTAGGAGGCCATATCTCCCACTGTGTCGTGATCGGTTGGAAGGGGGTGTGTCCTTACCTGCCTGAGTAAGGGACAATTGACTAGTCTGAATCTGACCCAGCTTGAGGAATGAGTTCGCTATCGACAAGTCGGGCCGATATTAGCAAGCGGATAGTGAGGTCTCTTCCACCTCCCAATTGTGTGCTTAGATGGGGCGGCAAGCTGGTGTAGCGTGTACTAGACCCTGGTAATTGTCCTGATATGCGATTGTCCAGACATGTACGGTACTAATATTGTGATGCACTATCTCTATTGCACACGTGGGTGGACGCTGATGTGGGTGGGGCTTAAAGGCCTGGGCGAGCTGTCAGTGGTTGGCAGGCTACTGTGCATACCATGAGGTGGAACCTTGTTCCACATCAAAAGCACCTTGGTGGTCATATGCGAACTCATTGAGCAGGAGTTGCATACTCAGCACTTTGCTTATACATTCATTCATTCGCTATCCACTCGGGCTGGTGGTGCGTAAATAAATCATTATATGTATCTTCGCAATGGTCAGGATTTCGGTTGAGCACGCAAACAACCTAAGATGAAGAGTTTTTCACATTGAGTCTAGTTATCCAAATTTAGGTATGAGACTGGTTTAGATATAAGTTCTTTGTGATGGACCCCACAACTTGCGATACTACATACTATCATCCCGATTCATACTCCAACTTGGTCATTTTCTTTCGCACCAAATATTGCATTGCATCCTCAGCACATCGCATTTGGTTTACTATGCTTTTGTATTATCTAGCCTGAATAAGGTTAATGGTATTATGGACTCGCTAGGATCTGCATATTTCATTACATCCATGATATATGGTATTTTGGGTTGTTTCTTTATTTATATGGCCTAGATGAGGCTGATGGTATTCTTGGCTCGTCAAGAATTGCATATTGTATTGTACCTCGGTATCTGATATTTGGCTCATTATGACTCCGCATTGCATAGCTGATCTACATTGCATACTCTGATATTAAATGACTTATAGACTTACCAGTATTCCACTTATGCTGATATTTGTGTGCTTGATACTTATCTTATGCCCACACATACACCACCCTCTAAGCTTCTTGTAAGTTTATGCACGACCATTGCATGCAAGTGACGTTAGGTCGTGGTAGCATTGAGGCAGGAGCGTGGAGCCGAGCTTTATGGAGATTTTATTATATGCATGTATTTCCTTTTAGCATTGTAATCAACTATTTATATTAGTAGATATGTGATGATGATAATTTTTTTAGTAGGTTAATTTTTATATAGTAGGTTAATTTTTTTGGTAAAGGATCATAACTACAAGTGTACCTAAATAACAAAACATCATCACCATATATTCACTAATATAATTTTTTATTACAGTGGTAAAAGGGAAATACATGATATAACAAAACTTTAAAAATCGGGCATATGCTCCTGCCTTAATGCTGCTATGGTTTAACATAACCTGCATGTAACGAACGTCCATAAGCTTATTACGAAGCTTAGAGAGTACATGCGTGTGTATACAATACATGTGTCAAACACACAAATATCAGAGTAAGTGAAAATGATGGAAGGATAAACTGGCAAGTTCATAAATGATGTTAGCCATACCAAGGCTATGCAATACAAGGCCTATATGGCCGAATGTCATATGCTAGAGATGCAACCCAAGAATGTCAATCCTCAACTAGTCCACGTATCAGTACAGTTCATCACTGAAAACACCACTGGGGTCTAATACACTCCAACATTAGTTGTCGCCCTATTGCGCACATGACCAAGTGAGTGGAAGAGACCTCATTATCCACCTTACTAGTGGTATGCCACAGTCCACTCGACTCATCGATAGCGGACCCATTTATGAGCTTATCAAATTTAACCTAGCTTACAACTCCTTACCCTCGGGCGAATAAGGTCACACCCATTTTCAACTAACCATGACACAGTGGGAGATGCAGTTTAATAGTATTCAGTACTCAGGCGCTCATGTTATCCGCTAGGTCTCAACGTTGAAACATCCTATTGGTACCACAAGAGTTTTAGGACTTTTACTTAAGGACATCTATAGCGCCCTAATACTAGAACAAATATTTTCTGTATCCAATCTGACCATGCACGATATGCCTGTGGATACCACAACCCTTATGTTGCTAGGACGTAAAGTGATAGTGACATACAAGATATGAAATACCATCCAAGTCATGCATCAAAACTACGTGTTTCGCATGATCATACGGGGCAACTCTATCTCCTATGAGGTCCCCTAAGTATCTCAACTTAAAGGCATATACTATGATCAATCATCATCCATAACATGCATACAAATGATGCGTATGGGCATATGTCTAGACATGATGTCATTATACTAAGCATGTTCTCAGTGTGTCCTACCAATCCAAGTACATTAGCATGTTATCTAACATATCGGGCAATAATCAGCCTTAATCGGCACATCATATACAGAGAGTGAGAACTGAACGACATGCCCTACTAGAAATATAGAAGTGTATGTGGTGTAGCCCACGTTAAACTAACATTATTTATGGACTCGATAAATTTAGTCTTCATTATTTCTGCTTACTTTGACATTTGTATGTTTAGCACATGCATTGCGCACACATGCACGCACTCTTTAAGCTTCATAGTAAGCTTATGCACGTTCGTTACGTACATGTTATGTTAGATCACAATAACATTGAGGCAAAAGTATATGCCTGATCTTTGGAGTTTTGTTATATCATGTATTTCCCTTTCAGTACTGTACTCAAAAATTATATCAGTAGATATGTGGTGATGGTGTTTCGTGACTTAGGTACACTTGTAGTTATGCTCCTTTACCAAAAAAAAATCCTGAAAATTCTTCTTGTACGATCCCAGGATCGAAACCTAGCAAATGGAAGCTGGAAGCCAAGAATGGGGTATTAAGGAGGTTGTTGGTACTGGATTCGGTAACTGAAAATTTTGTGAGCTTGGTTTTCGAATTTGAGGCGTGACAATTTTCTTCGGGCTAGCCGAACCCAAAGTTGGGCTGACTGAAATTGTAACCGATTTTTTAAATTTTCAAATATGAAAACTGACCTGAAACTAAAGTTAAGTTAGCATAAGTAAGTTGGGTCAGACGAACCTAAATTTAGGCCGACTAAACTTAGTGAACTTACACTATAATTTACCCATTTAAATTATTTTTTCAAAAGCACCTAACCTAAGGTCTTTCTAGGGTCATTCAACCTTTAGCTAGGATATACAAATATCTTTAATATTGACAACTAATTTGAGTGTCTTTCGAATTAAATGTGGAGCGTTGTTGAATTTCTCTTTTAACCATCTATCCGTGGGCCATTGATCATAAGGTTAATACTGTCCTATCAGAGATAGTCCACCTACACCTTCGGAATTGAGAACCCACGTGTACTATCCAAAGACGCCGACTCTGCTAAAAGGTGGGGCACCTAGTTCATTGATCCAGACCGTCGATCTTATAGAAACCGGTGAAGATTATGGATGGCCTAAAACCTTCGTGGTTAGAACATTCTACCATGATACGTTTGGAATTTTTCTGACTCGTTAACATATTCTCCAAGTCTTTTATTGTCGGCCCCAGATCATAATTTTCAGAAGCTTCTAATGGGAGAGGTTTTTGACACGTCGCCAACCTACCCACGGTTCAAACCATCAAATCACCGTTCTGGATAAGTGAGAAATGAATCCATGGATATTTGCCTGGTGCTACACGCACGACCGACCTTCCTGGTGTGTTGACGTCACCAAGTTATGTGGGTCACTATATATATATATATATATATATATATATATATATATATATATATATATATATAATCCAAACCGTCCATCCATTTTTAGAGATCATTTTAGTAGAAGATAAATCTCAAGCACACCACCGAAGAAATCAGTGGTAATTGAAAAGCTTCGGTGAGCTTAGGAAGGTTTCAACGGAGTCCCGCTGCTTTTTATAGTGTGATGTACTTGAGTTTTGTATCTTCCTCATTTTCGTGCTTGTGCACTAAAATGATATGGAAAAATAAATGGATGGTGTGGATACAACATATATATATCTATCATGGTCGGGCTTATAGAACTTGGTGACGTCGACACACCACCAACAATCTCTTCTTGGTTATTTATAACCGTGTATCATGGGGAGACATCCACATTTATTTGTTTGATTTGGACCGACAACTACTTTCCATTTTAGCCGTCCAAAATATACCCACCAATGATTTAATTACTTTCTTTTACTTTTTTTTAAAAAATTTTTTGGATTCTGACCAATGTATAGTGGGACCCATGCTTTGAACGGTTTGAGTTGAGGCACGTATACGCCGGAAGCCGATTGGCTGTGTACCACACATCACCAAGTTCTGTGGGTCCCATCATGAGGTATTTGTTATATCCAAACCATCCGTACATTTGGCGAAGTTGTTTTTGTTGAGAATTTATACAGATTAATATAATTTCTGTATAATGTGAAAATTGAAAAAATAAAAAATTATCTGATCTAAGGATATGCTGAAGCACGTCTGAAACGTTGTCCTTAAAGCGTTATTTACCCCTACTCAAGTGAATTGAGTATGCTGATAGGTTACAAGCAAACCACTTCTAGGATACGACAAGCCTGATGTGGGTCTGCATTCAGCAAATACGAAGGCCCACTAATGGAACTCTGTTATACAGTCTGGCAGAAATACATAAAAAAGGAAAAATCCCATAATAAAGAAAAGGAAGAAAATTTATTTTAGACCACTGCACTGGTCAAGTCTTTAGCCACTGCTTCAGTTGAACCGTTCTATACCACACCGTTGGTCTATTCTTCTTGCAATGGTTTAACCGTTGCTATCTTGCTGGAATTACTGGAGTATAGAGAGAGAGGATTAGTGGGTTGTCTCAGTTTCGTATGGAAGTACTGGATTGGGTTGTGAGATGGTTTGGAAACCTATCCAGGACCTCCTTTTATAGGCTATGGTGGCTGGGGGTTATGGTTTAGGAAAATAAATCCCATGACTGTTTTCTGGCTGTTGGAGAAAACTAGCCGTTTTATGGCTGTTTTCTGACTATTGTGCATGAGCCATTAAGTTGCTGCATGCTGACTGTTGTGAGACAGCAACTAGCCGTTTTCTAGCTTTTGGGCTAGCCATGCAGTAGTTTCAGCTGGACCCTGCACTTACTGCACAACTGTTATAGATTTTCTGCAACAACTCTTTTTTCAGCCTTCTATATATTCTGGAGGATTCTCATTCAATCCTCTAGTCTCTTCATCACTTAGCCATCTGCCCTAGCCACTTAGTCGTACCACGACTCGCACACGTCTCGCTCTGGTTCGCGACCCTCTGTGACACGATGCGCACGTGCGAAGTGCAAAGTACGCCACTAGTGCCTCTACAGCCACACTACCTTACACGCCCACGCCCTCGCACCGAGCTCGAGCCCGTTCCCGTGCCCGAGCCCGAGCACGAGCGTGAGCGCGTGCGCGGTGTTCCAGTGCTTCGCACTGAAACACTCAAGTCCCATGGTCCACGGACTAGGTAAGTAAATATTATAATACTCCACATCCTTCATATAAACTACATATTTTTCTCTTCCCTTTCCCATGTGGGACTATTCCCAACACCCACAAAAAGCTATTTTTTCAAATACTTTTTTATATATGTTATATATTATTTATTATTAAAATATATTTTAAAATTAATATTTTTTGTAACAATCCCCCACTTCATTTTATAAAAATATATTTTATCAGTTAAACATTTTTACTAGAATAATCAGCTTATATGCATAAAGAAAGATATCTTTCGATTTTAATCTTCCCTTAGTGTAAATATCTCAAAACTCTATCGAAATGACTGGTAGCCGCAGCTTTGAATCAGTTATTCCTAGATAACAGAGTTGAAAAAACCACACACATATTCGCTAGGTATTGTTAGAGTTCCCACAATCTTGCTCAGCACGATTAATGGTCATGTGCTTATCCTAATTCGTGAACGATCCTGAGAGAAAACTCCTAACTCTCATGAGAGACGGCACCATCTCTACGTTCATATAGGTAAAATCCTTCCAGTGTCTCCGTTACTATAAGATACTTGTCCCAAAGACTGAATTTCATTAAGAGTTCTAAGGCTCAACTCTCTTTCGTAACACTCAGCACTTATATATTATGGATGAAGTTATATAATTTAGTGCTGAAAACTTTCCACATATCAGTGACTTGTTCTTATCTATTAAACCTAAGATTAGAGATTTTCTGACTTTAGGTTGGGTTACCATCACTGGTGAAACATTAGTTGAAGAGTTTCAACCCCATCCCTCTAGATGTAGCCTTTACTACCTCTCTCGGTAGAGGTTTAGTGAAAGGATCTGCTAAGTTATTGCTTGATTTCATATAGGAAATAGCAATGATTCCATCTTTAATCAACTGTCTGACATAATCATGTCGAAAACTAATATGTCTAGACTTACCATTATAAGTGTCGCTATAGGCTCTAGTTAATGTGGCTTCACTATCACAATGTAGTGACACAACCGATATAGTCTTTACACAAAAAGAAATTTTTAATAGAAGATCTCTTAGCCACTCATCCTCTTTGCCCGTTGCAGCCAGGGCTATAAATTCAGACTCCATAGTCGAGTGCGTTATACAAGTCTGTTTCTTGGATCCCCAAGATACAGCTGCACCTCCTAGGGTGAATACCCACCCTGTAGTAAACTTGTTGTACCCTGCACTCGATATCTAGCTCGCATCGGTATATCCTTCCAATACGGCAGAAAACTCTGAATAAAATAGTCTTAAGTCTTTGGTTGCTTTTAAGTAATTAAGGACTCTACTGATTGCATTCCAGTGTTCAGTACTGGGGTTACTAGTAAACGTACTAAGTTTACTCACAGCATATGCGATATCAGGTCTAGTACATTGCATAGCATACATAAGACTTCTTATAACACTCGCATATTCTAATTGTACAATTGTTCTTCCAGTATTTTCTTTTAGCTTGATACTTGGATCAAATGAGATTTTTGCTTCCTTTATATTTAGATGGTTAAACTTGTTTAGTATCTTCTCAATATAATGAGATTGACACAAAGCATAACCCTCACAATATTTTTTAACTTTGATACCTAAGATGATATCGACTTGTCCAAGATCTTTCATTTTAAATACGGAAGAAAGAAACTTCTTTGTTTTAGTCACACCTTTCATTTTATTACTTATTATTAACATGTCATCAACATACAAACAGATAATAATGATATAATCATCATCTACTTTAGAATATATGCATTTGTCAACTATATTATGTATGAAACCATGAGATAGTATTTTGGAATCAAACTTCTCATGCCACTGTTTTGGTACTTATTTTAATTCATACAATGATTTGACTAATCTACATACTTTGTTTTAATTTTCTGGTAAAACGAAACCTTCAGGTTATTTCATATATACTTCCTCATTGAGGTCACCATTCAGGAAAGCAGTCTTTACATCTTTTTGGTGGATGTGAAGATGATGTATGGAAGCTAGCGTAAATAATATCCTAATGGATGTTATCCTAGCTACAGGCGAGTATGTGTCAAAGTAATTTATCCATTCTTTTTATCTAAAACCCTTAGCTACTAATCAAGCTTTAAAGGTTTGGATAGTCCCATCAGTGTAATATTTCTTCCTAAATACCCACTTACAACCTATGGGTCTAGAACCTGGAGGTAAGTTTACTAGTTCCCATATTTGATTTGATAATATGGATTCTATTTCATCATTTATAGTTTCTTTCTAAAAAGTTAAGTCTCTAGAGGATACAGTCTCTTTATATGTTTTAGGATCATCTTTTATAGTCATTACTATAGGTATTTGTCTAATAACATTTTCTGTATCTACTTCTACCGGATGAAAATTGATGCGTTATAAGTCTATGTAGTCATCTTCTAGACTATTCTCTATTCTTGTTCTTTGACTCCTACGAGGTTCAATAGGAGCTTCCACTATCGTGGAGCTGTGCTATCTGGTTCTCTATTAGGAGTTTGGATTTCATTATCCTTTGACTCCAAGGATAGTGAATGTTTGAAGAATTCAACATATCTTGATTCTATTATTGCATTAGACTCCATGTCTAAAAGTCTATAAGCTTTACTATTTTGTGCATACCCTACGAAGGCACACTTAATAGCTCTTGGTCTTAATTTGGTTCTTTTTAGATCAGGAGTTCTGCAGTATGCAAGATACCCCCACACTTTAAGATATAGGTTAGGTTTTCTACCGCTCCATATTTCATATGGAGATATTTTATATTTTTTAGATGGAATTCTGTTTATTATATGGCATGTTGTAAGCAGTGCCTCACCCCATAGACTTAGTGACAACTTTGCTCTTATTAACATTGAGTTGACTATTTCTATTAATGTTCTCTTCTTCCTTTCAGTTATTCCGTTTTGTTGAGGTGTATATGAAGCTATACATTGATGTACCAGTCCATGTTCTTCACAGAAGTTATTGAATTCATTAGAAAAGTATTCTCCTCCTCTATCGCTACGGAGAATTTTTATCTTCTTACTTAGTTGATTCTCTACTTCTTCTTTATATATCTTAAAAATGTTCAATGCCTCATCTTTGCTCTTTGATAGATAAACATACATATATCTAGAGTAATTATCTATAAAGGTTATGAAGTACCGTTTACCTCCACGAGTAAGAATGTCGTTTAACTCACAGATATCACTGTGTACAAGATCTAATATTTGAGATGATCTATCAACATTTGGAAAAGGTTTCTTCGTCATTTTGTATCGTATGCACACTTCACATTTATCGGTTTTATTATTTGTGTATGATATTAAACCATTCTTAGCCATAAACTTCAAGGTACTATACCCTACATGGGCTAGTCTATCATGCCACAGTCCAGCGGATTCAACCATATACGCGGAAGTGTTACTTTCATTTAGAGAAAACTTAACCATTCCGTTACAAGCATATCCTTTTCCCACAAAATTCTCATTTTTAGACAGAATCAGTTTTCCTGACTCGTACACCACCCTTATACCTGGTTTTTCCAGAAGATCCCCAGAAACTAAGTTTCGCCTCATGTCTGGGACGTGCAGTACATTAGTCATAATCACTTTCTTTCCAGAGGTGAATATCAGTTCGACAGTTCTTTTGTCGACGACCTTTGATCAGAGTTCATTACCCATTTGAACTTCTTGAACATCGGTCAATTCCTCATACGTTTTGAAGGCGAATTTGTCGTAGCACACATGTACTGTAGTGGCACTATTATACCACCACCCTGGAACTATGCCTTGGATGTATTCACCTCAGTAATCATAGCTACGTTATCGCCTTCTTCTACTGCACTTGCCTCCTTTTTAGATTTGCGATATCGGCAAACTCGAGCATAGTGTCCGATTTTTCCACAGACATGGCATGGGCCTTTGAACTTTTCGTTCTTCTTTTGGGTGTTTTTCTTGAATTTCCCTTTATTAGGTTTAAGGGAATCGTCCTTCTCGGGATTCTTTTTATTGACATTTTCTACTTCATGTACCTTGAACGATGCATTTCCATTATCATTCTTTTTGTCACGGTTACAGGATTCTTTATCAATTTTGAGGTGTTTCTGGATTTGTTCCAATGTGTAGTCCTCGGTTTTATGCAGCAACTTCTTTCTATAGTCTTTTCACATTAGTGGCAATTTAGTGATTATAGCCCCGACTTGGAATGATTCAGGAAGATCAATCTTTATCGTTTTGATTTTGTTAACTATTAACTGCAGTTCTTGGATTTAGGGCAGCAGCAGTTTATTATCTACTATGTTGAAGTCAAAATACTTGGCGATGAGAAATTTGTTGGTTCCTTCTTTTTCAGCCTTATACTTGAACTTCAGAGCGGCCCAGATCTCCTTTGCTGATAATGTCTGTTGGTACAGATCGTACAGGCGGTCAGAGAGCGCGTTCAGAATGTGTCCTCAACACAAGAGTTTATCTTTAGCTCGTTTAATACGGACAACCACCTGTTCAGGTGTGTCGTTGTCGGTTGCTTCTGACAGCGCTTGAAGATTTAGATCTAGTATGTAGTAGATCTTTAGCGCAGTCAGGAGAAATTTCAGCTTGTCTTACCATCTTGTAAAATTGGTTCCATCGAACCGATCAAGACGTATCAAGTCGTAATTCATCAACTTGATGGATGAAACGTTATCGGCTTCCATCTTATAAATAACGCTTTAAGATTGTTGAGAATTTATACAGATTAATATAATTTCTGTATAATGTAGAAATCAAAAAAATAAAAAATTATTTGATCTAAGGACAGACTGAAGCACGTCTGAAACGCTGTCCTTAAAGCGTTATTTGCCCCTACTCAAGTGAATTGAGTATGCTGATAGGTTATAGGTAAACCACTTCTAGGATACGACGAGGCTCATGTGGGTCTGTGTTCAGCAAACACGAAGGCTCACTAATGGAACTCTGTTATACAGTCTGACAGAAATACATAAAAAAGGAAAAATCCCAGAATAAAGAAAAGGAAGAAAATTTATTTTAGACCACTGCACTGGTCAAGTCTTCAGCCACTGCTTCAGTTGAACCGTTCTAGACCACACTGTTGGTCTGTTCTTCTTGCAATGGTTTAACCGTTGCTATTTTGCTGGAATTACTGGAGTATAGAGAGAGGATTAGTGAGCTGTCTCAGTTTTGTATGAAAGTACTGGATTGGGTTGTGAGATGGTTTGGAAACCTATCCACGACCTCCTTTTATAGGCTATGATGGCTGGGGGTTATGGTCCAGGGAAATAAATCTCATGACCGTTTTCTGGCTGTTGGAGAAAACTAGCCGTTTTATGACCGTTTTCTGACTGTTATGTATGGGCCATTAAGCTGCTGCATGCTGACTGTTGTGAGATAGCAGCTAGCCATTTCTAGCAGTTTCAACTGGACCCTACACTTATTGCACAGCTGTTACAGATTTTCTACAACAGCTCTTTTTTCAGCCCTCTATATATTCTGGAGGATTCCCATTCAGTCCTCTAGTCTCTTCATCACCCAGCCATCTGCCTTAGCCACTTAGCCGCACAGCGACTTGCACACGTCTCGCTCAAGTTTGCGACCCTCTGCGACACGATACACAAGTGAGAAGTGCAAAGTGCGCCACTAGCGCCTCTACAGTCACACTGCCTCACATGCCCACGCCCTGACACCGAGCCCGAGACCGACCTCATGCCCGAGCCCTAGCTCAAGCGCGAGCGCATGCGCGGAACTAGGTAAGCAAATATTATAATACTCCACATCCTTCATATAAACTACAAAATTTTTCTCTTCCCTTTCCCATGTGGGACTATTCCCAAAACCCACAAAAAGCAATTTTTTCAAATACTTTTTATATATGTTATATATTATTTATTATTAAAATATATTTTAAAATCAATATTTTTTGTAACAGTTTTAAGGCTTGATACAAAAAATAGGATAGATCCAAAGATCAGGTGAACCACACTGCAAAAAAGAGCGGAGGATTGCACCTATACTAGTGAAGCGCTTTAGGGATTATAGAAGTTTTAGATCAACGTGATATTTGTTTTTCCTCTTCATCCAAATCCATGTGACATTAAGAACAAATTTGATGAAAAATAAACCTTATGGTGGGCCTATGAATGTTTGAACGGTGAGCATCATTCTCCCCTTTGCTATTTTTGGTGTGGCCCACTTGAGCTCTAGATATGACTCATTTTGGAATCACAATCTAGAAAAATCTCTCCAAATGGATGAACAGTGTGGATATAATTAATACATCATTACAGGGCATGTAACATTGATCTCCTTTGAACCGTTCGTACAACTTGGAGCCCGAGGGAAGCGGATCGGCTGGTGTATTGATGTCAGCAAGTTAGGTGGGTTTGATCATGAGGTATATGTTATATCCAAACAGTCCATTCATTTGGCGAGCTAGAAATAAGACAAATATAACTATCAAATGGACCACACTACAAAAAGCAGTGGGGGGTTGAACGTAGGAGTGTACATTAGGCCGAACCGAGTTGAACTGGGCTCAACCCGACCCAGTCATCAACCAAACTTAGCCTGAACCCGGCCCGGCTCAGTCACCAAGCCAACATATCTAGCTTGAACTCGGCTCAGTTAGCAATCGGGCGAGTTCGAGCCAGTTTTGGACCTTACAGCAAATTCATGGAAAGAGCTTTGGCAAGTTTAAATGGTTAGCGAGGAATATATATATATATATATATATATATATATATATATATATATATATATATATATATATATATATATATATATATATATATATATATATATATATATATATATATATATGTGTGTGTGTGTGTGTGTGTGTGTGTGTAAACGGTTAAGTCGGGTCGTGTCAAGTTAGGTTTTGGATTGAGTTGGGTCGAACTATGACTTGTTCGAATTTGGTCCGAACTTAATTTCAAGCTGCAGAAAATAGCCCATCCCAGACAAAATTCAGTTCCGAGTCAGGTCAAGCCGAGCAAGTTAACCGAGCTATTCTAGCTCGTGTGCACCTCTAATTGAATGTATACCATTGAAACACTTTTCAGGGTAGTAGAAGTTTTAAATCAATGTGAAATTTGTTTCTCCACTTCGTTCATGTCTTCGTGACAATATTAAGAGTGGGTGGAAAATAATCATTATGGTATTCGTGGCGTGGTATAGATGATCTTTGGATAATGTTCATTTTCTGGATAAGGCTATAAAATGATCTCTAAACGTGGATTAACGGTGTGGATATAATAAATACATCCCTGCAGAGCCTATTTAACTTTGATCTCCTTTGAACCGTTCGTACAAACCAGAGCTTTGAGGAACGTCAGCGCTCGTCTTCGCGCGACACGTACCTACAGCAGCTATATACCTGGGGTGTGCTACACCGACCAATCCGCTTCCGAGCTCGAGCCGCGTCAGAACTCGTCTTCCACGACACGTAGCCACACCAGCCAGGTCGGTGGTGTATATGGAGCACATCAATCTACTTTTTAAGTATCAAAGATTTCCCACGTGCCATAGTGAGAGATCGACGTGGGTGAATCTCATCCCATCATCTGTAACAAAATAGAGAATGGTTATAAGTGGACCCCACAAAATCGACTCCATCCACAGATCCATCTGGGTCCGAATGAGATCCGCCCATTACTTTTGTGCGGTTCCAGACCTGTACAAATCCCAACTGTCCCAGAAAATAATAATCACTGGACCCCACTCAGGTCACACAACCTCAAAAATCAAATCGAGTGGGACCCACGCACGTGACGACATCATCTGAACGCTGTAAGAGAATGTAGCAGGTGGGCCCACGCATTTCCCCCCGGCCTAGAAAGTCAAACCAAGTCGGCCTATCCACGGATCAATCTAGATCAGATTCGTCAGAATGAGATCCACCCAGTGCCAACAGTAAACGGACTGGCTACTCTCCCTGCCACCAGCCAATGGCTGGTAGTCGGTGCTCTGTGGGCCCCACCATGATGTATGTGTTTCATCTATGCCGTTCATCTATTTTCTAGATCATTTCATGGTATGAGAGCAAAAATTAGGTATATCCCAATCTCAAGTGAACCACATTACAGGAAACAGTGTTGAATGAACGTAGACCATTAAAAATCTTCTGAGGGCCATAAAAGTTTTGGATCAAGCTGATCTTTGTTTTTTCCCTTCATCTGGGTCTTTATGACCTAATCAGCAGATTGGATTTCAAATAAACAGTACAGTGAGTGTTTGGAGGATTTTAACGGTGGATATCCAATCACTATTGTTTTCCCGTTGTGTGATCTACCTGGGATTTATATCCCTCTCATTTTTGGGATCAAGCGCTAAAATGATCTATAAAAATGTATGAACGGAGTGGATGAAACACATACATCATAGTGGGGCCCACAGAGTACGATGGCTGGTGGCAGGGGAAGTAGCCAGCTCGTTCGCGTGCCAAAATGATAGCAAGCGGGCCCCACTTATGCCACCACATCCTGAAAAAGTGGGCCCCACTTATGACACCAAGTAGTGCCCACCAACAGGCTCACATCGTCTGACCAAAAGATCAGAGACTGATAGTAAGTCGGCCCCACTTATGCCATCGCATAAACCAAAGTGGGCCCATCAACAGATCAACCTTGGAGGGAATTAAAAAAAGAAAAGAAAAGAAAAAACTCCCCTGCTGATCCTAGCTGCATTGGGACAATCAGAGAATCCAATCCATTGATCTTGCTCATTAGGTCCAGCAGGCTACGTGTAAATACCATTCCGATCCGTCAAATCTTAACCATTAGATTAATGTCCTTTAATGTGGACGGCTAAGATGATTTGCACAAAAATAGGGGATTGCTTTCTATCCTCATGGGCGTAGGGTATTAGATGGGATTAAGTGGAGGCGGGTATCATCAAGCCAGTCGAGTCAAGGTGGGGCAAGCTTGACTCGGCTTGTTCATGATGTACTCGAGTTTGAGTTTGAGCTAATTTTCAACATTAAAGATTGGCTTGTTTGCTAAAGCTGTCAAGTTGAGTTCGAGTCAAGCTCGAGCTTGTTGGGTGAGAGAGTAATGAATCAAATGAAAAAACATGTAAGAACCGATTTACTATTCATATTTTTTCACCAGAAGAAATCCAAATACTAAAAAAGAAGCTGAACAAAACACAGATCAGAAATTCAAGTAAAAAGTTTTAGCTAATTAAGTCATTAAATTTCCTAAAAACTCTTACAAATCTAAGAAGAACCGATCTTAGATTTTTTGAGTTTTTCACATAAGAAGTAGATCTCATGAGATTGAAATCATATTATTATGAAGCTTAAATGAAAATTGGTGGTGGTAGTCCGGACGGGCTTGCGGTTGACAACAAGTAGAGAAAGAGAATAAAAGAAAAGGAATATGGGGTGAGTGCAGTCAACTAGAGACTCTAGGATTTATTTTATTATTATTAAATTAAAACTTAAAACTTATATTAATATAATATACTATATATAATATATTTATAAATCGGGCCAAGTCGAGCTCAAGTTTAAACTTCGAGTTGAGTCGAGTCGAGTTGAAATGTTTTCTAGTCAAACTTATCTTGAACTCAACTGGATCTTCAAATAATTATCCTGAATCCATTCAAATCAGCCATCCAAGCTGAGTTAATTTGAGCTACTCGAGCCAAGACGAGCTGAGTATTTCAAGCTAGCTGGAATCGTGAACAGCTCCAAGACTAAGTATGATAGAATTGCATTTATCTTGTCTAATTCTCATATAATTCTCATCAGGAGAATATGGGAAAAGTTTAGATTAGGTCAGGCCCATCAAGATTTTGAAATCATCTACACATGTGGGCCAACATTAATGCATGTGTTTATCTATACGGTCTATCTCTCTACACTATTTACGCGTGATATGCTGATTATACATGCGTACAAGTGAACGGCATCTCCTATCCGTTGTGAATTTAGTCCGTTAATTTGTTAATTACAATTCCAGTGCACCGAACGTTATCTTGCTTTACATGATGTTTTCCCATTGCAAAAATTTTGATGGGTACAATACTTTTGTATTTCCAGAGATGCAACTATTGTTGAAATATGGATGTGAATCCCATTTAATACCATTCAATTCTACGTACCAAACACGTGTCCGTTGGGCAATCGTTACTATCTCGGTTGTCCCATCCATCAATCGGACGGCAAAAGAAAAGGAAAAAAATGGCCAAAACCACGATGGATTGGATCATCAGATCAATGTGATTTTTGCATAGTAGACCATAAAGCATATTCTCAATTTATTGGACGGTTCAGATCAACCGATCCGATACACAACTAAGAGCACTATACATCACGAAAATTTCCCATTCAACCCTTCGTCCCAACGCTTAAAAACTCACGATAAATTGAAAATTTTCAAAAATAATAAAAGCTACGCTAAAAAACTCGCGATAAATTGGAAGCTTTTAAAAATAATAAAGGGCGAGTATCTGTTAGTTGTTAGTCGTTACTACAATGAACATTCCTAACCCTCAGTTAGTGACAATCCACCCCCTGAATTCTTCATTCTAGCGATAAAACCACCCAAAAAACATGTAGAATCATACAAATGTGGCCCACCTTTCTGATATCTTCCCCCACCTTCCATCTCTCCACTTCTATTTATGGAACCGCTTCCCAGCACAACACAACCCAACATTTCTCTCGACGTCATGGCACATTCCAACACCTTCCTATTCCTCCTTTTCCTCCAAATCCCACTTTCCTGCATCGGGATTCGTGCCGAGCCTCCCACCAAGGTCCCGGCGATCATCGTCTTCGGCGATTCATCGGTCGATGCCGGCAACAATAACCAGATCAGAACCGTCCTCAAGAGCAATTTCGAGCCATATGGGCGCGATTTTTGGGACGCGCGGCCCACTGGGCGGTTTTCCAACGGTCGGATCGCTCCCGATTTCATATCGGAGGCGTTCGGAATCAAGCCGGCGGTGCCGGCCTACTTAGATCCTACTTACAGTATCAAGGACTTCGCCGACGGCGTGTGCTTCGCATCGGCGGGGACCGGCTACGACAATGCTACATCTAATGTCCTGGTGAGTCACTAAATCGAAACTCGTTAATGTAGAGATGCGTTTGGATGCTCAAATCAATCAAATCGTGATAAATCAACCAAACGCGGGGCAATCCAGGTTGCGATTACTATTATTTTGAGTTTAAATCAATTGCAATTAAATTCGAATACGAATCCAAACGCACGCAGATAAACTAATTGCCAGCTTGGATTTGCATGGAATGTCAGTAGAATCGAATCGCAAATACCATTACTGTTGAAACATGAATTGGACAAATCACGATTCAATCCAATCTTGTACCCAAACGGGTTCCAATCTAACTTCGAAATCCAATTTGTGCAGAATGTGATACCTCTCTGGCAGGAATTGGTGCATTTCAAGGAATACCAAACGAAGTTGAGAAGCTATGTTGGAGATCAAAAGGCCACTTATATATTGACTGAGGCTCTCTATCTGATTAGCGTAGGAACCAATGATTTCCTAGAAAATTACTACACTATTCCTGGCCGTCGATCACAATTCACGATCAACGGTTACCAGCACTTCTTGGTGGGGATCGCAGAGTCGTTCGTGAAGGCGATCTATGATCTGGGCGGTCGAAAGATATCAGTGGGTGGGATCCCACCAATGGGGTGCT
Organism: Magnolia kwangsiensis; assembly: GCA_037074715.1. NCBI lineage: Eukaryota > Viridiplantae > Streptophyta > Magnoliopsida > Magnoliales > Magnoliaceae > Magnolia > Magnolia kwangsiensis. The sequence continues at coordinate 1,551,251 of CM073585.1, forward strand.
TGCCATTGGAGAGGACTATGAATTTCATACAGGGTAGTGATTGCAGGGAAGATTATAATGAGGTGGCCAGAGATTTCAATGGGAAATTACAGGCATTGGTGGCTAAGCTGAATCAAGAGCTTGTGGGAATTCGACTGGTGTATTCAGACGTTTATGATACACTGCTGGAACTCGTTCAGAAGCCATACTTGTACGGTACGTTCAAAGTCAGTTTCTAAGTCCACATGTGCTCATATGGCACACGTGTGATACATCCGAGATTGATTCCTTTCCGGTGGTCCACATGAAAGTCAGGGATATTGACCGTTTGTTACGTGTAAAGTAGCACGAATGAGAACTAATAACCACCAACGAACTAGACAGTGGCCCACCTGATGGATGGCTCGGATCTATCAGATGTTTGCTCTATTTGCAGATAATGCTTGCGTGTATACGCAAATACGCATGGGCTTTTATGTTTTTATTTTTGTTTAAAGCAAAAGTAGGTAATCCACAGGACCACCGGAAAATGTACGCACGACGGTACTGGTAGTTGCTTGAAAAGCTCTGTGGACTTCACCATGATTTTTCTGTTTTATCCACGCCGTCCATCCATTTTTCAAGCTTTTGTCAGGATTTGAACTCAAAAATGAGGAAGATTTAAATCTCATGTGGACCACACCATAGGAAAGAGTATTTTGATTGAATCCCCACCGCAAAAAAAAATTATTGGGGTCTCAAAAGTTGTGGATCAAAGCTGATTATTTGTGTTTTCCATTCATCCAGGACCATGTGACCTAACCAACATGATGGATGGCAAATAAATAATGTGGGCCCTAGGAAGTTTTTAACGGTGGTCATTCACCTGAGATGGGATGTGAATCTACCTCATTTTTTGTCTCATGCCCCAGAATGAACCGGAAAAAAAGCGTGGACGGGGTCCGGAGAACTTTTCTAGCACCAGGGATCACCACCAATCCGAGTCAAATGCAGATGTTGCTATTGGATGGTTCGACCGTCCCCACAAAATAGGCCACTAAATAGACGGTTGAAACTAAAGAGATCAGCGGTCCACATGAACGTTCTTTAATCTGACGGTTGGGACCTTCTAATGGTTGCATTTTTTGCAAGTCGGCAATGACTGATGGGCCCCACCTAGTGAATATTCCAGACCAATAACGCTGCAGACTACAATTTGGAGTAGTCCAGCGGAACTAATCTAATATTCTCTAGTGCACCTGAGCGTGCCATTAGGGTCGAGCCACCGACGTAAGGTGCACCCGATTGCTTGGGGAACGGATTGGCTACGCGCTGGTGGTCGGTGCTCTGTGGGGCCCACCATGACGTATGTGTGTCATCCATTCCGTTCATCTATTTTTATATGTTATTTTATGACGTGGGAAGAAAAATGAAGTATATCTCAATCTCGAGTGGACCACGTTACAGGAAACAGTGTTGAATGAATTTTGACCATTAAAAACGTTTCGAGGGCCATAAGAGTTTCGGATTAAGCTGATATTTATTTTTTCCCTTCATCCGGGTCTTTATGACAAATCAACAGATTGGATGTCAAATAAACAGTACAATGGGCCTTAGGAGGATTTTAATGGTGAATATCCATTCATTATTTTTCTCCTGTGATGTGGCCCCCTAAGGTTTATATCCCTATAATTGTTTGTATCAAGCTCTAAAATGATCTGTAAAAATGGATGAACGGAATGGATGAAACACGTACATCATGGTGGGGCCCACAGAGCACCGACCACCAGCCACGGGGCTGGTGTCAGGGGGAGTAGCCAATTCGTCTCCGATTGCGTGGTTTCCAATTCTCTTGCATTCATTTCCACTAGACAAGTGAGAAGCCAAGTACACTTTTTTATCGGTGCGCTTTAGTTACCATAACTCCATTATCACATCCAACTTTTTGATAGAAACCACCTTTCTTTCAACTATTGGTAATACAGAGTACGGCAGATTTTATTCAATGCATCCATGCATCGTACTACACCGAATGCAATAAAGAAGGGAACTACTATTACGGATGCTTCGGCAGTCCGACGGCTGAAAAATCAACCACTTAGAAATTATACACGTGGCGTGTATTTACTCGTAATAGTTAAAAATGCGGGACCCACCACCTACGGATGCTGATTGTCTTCTCGAATCTCTCCCCAAGCTCTGTGGGTTCCACCACGATGTATGTGTTACATCTACACCGTCCATCCATTCGGAGGAATCTTTTTAAGGCTTAAGTCAAAGAATGAAACAGATCCAAAGGTCAAGTGGACCCCACCAGAAAAAATAAGTGGGGATTAAACTCCTGCCATTAAGTATTTCTTGGGGGCTACGGAGGTTTTCAATCAATCTGATATTTGTGTTTTAATGGCGGGCCCACTATTTCTTTGGTGGGTCCACATAAGCTTTGAATCCGTCTCATTTTTTGGCTCATGCTTTAAAATGATCTCTCCAGATGAATGAATGGTGCAGTTACAATACATACATAGTTTATGTAGGATCCATGTAGAGATTTTGATTGGAGATTAATTTTTGTTGGTGATCCATCCATCTTAGGGCCCACGAGTTTGATGGTTTAATTTGGGTTAGCTGTATGCCACGTGTATAGTTTTATGGGGCTTGCCTATCATGATAAATTTCAACGGCCAAAAAGACAATGACCGTCTATCTAAAATTTTCTTCCACATATGAAATGAACCACACAAATAAAAAATTGAAAACTTTATATTACCAAAGCGATGAATGGATTGGATTCTTCACACGATCACTTATTTCGCACGTGTACCGCGAATGGTGTGTCCAATCTTATCTCCCGCGAAGCAGCGCGTCATTTTTATGGTATAACTATCGCCTCCCTAGTTATCTAGTCTCCGATGCTAGTTTTTCACCATTTTAGAAAAGAAAAGGCCTCTTCATCCATACACATGTCATTGTTGTACGGAAATCTAGACCTGTCAAAATAGCGGACCCAACCTAGATAATACTAACCGTAGGATTTTTCTCTTCGATTTCGGACCGCTCATTATTCTACTTCTATTATTTCATTTAATCAGATGATCAGGATATTGTTTGATTGCTGTTACCTTAGATATTTGCTCAATTCAAAATCCAAGGTGGGACCGACCATTTGGATTGTACGGATGAGTTCTAGTGAGTGACATGTGCACCACATTGATGGTACGGACAAACGTAGGGTAATCCCCAAGGCCCTAGGGAGTCAGCTTTTTCAGTCTCTTATAAATCCGGAAGCGGTTGGCTGGTGTACGTACGTGTCGTGCGAAGACGAGCGTTGCAGTTCGTCGAGTTCCGAGTTGTTAGAACGGTTCAAATTAGATCAAAGTTACGTGGCCTGCAAAATGATGTATTTATTATATCTTACACCGTTCATCCATTTCGTGAGATCATTATAGGGTATGATTCGAAAAATGATTCATATCCATAGATTAATTGGACCACACCAGAAATAGCAGTGGGACAATGATTCTCACCGTTGAAACATTCCTAGGCCTACCATAGCGTTTATTTTCCATCTAAACTCTTCATATGGTGCACAGACATGGATGAATGGGAAAAACAAATATTATATCGATCCAAAACTTCTGTAACCTCCAAAATGGTCTCAATGGTAGATGTTCAATCCTCCACAGCTTTTTGTAGTGTGGTCCACTTGGTCTATGAATCTGTCTTATTTTTCAGTTCAAGCTTAGAACGAGATCTCCAAATAAAAGGACGGTTGGGATATAATACATACCTCGTAATGGGATCCACAGAACTTGGTGACGTCAACACACTAGACATGGTGTGCGGTACACCAGCCAATCCGCTTCCTATATAGTCCGCAGGCTTATGCATTCGACTGCGTTCCCTTCCCTTCTTTTATTAGGTCTTGTCACTTCATATATAATAAGAACCTGTAGTCGCAGAACCGCCAGAATTTTTTCTTTCAATGCTGCCACGTGTCAGAGGACTTGACCGTAACTGGTTATCATTCTACTTGAAGGTGACAAATCTCCCCGAGACGTTGAAAATATCGCGACGCTATATTTCAAAATGTTTTTTGTTTTCGAAGTTTTTTTTTTTCTTTTTCGATAATATCCAATTCTCCCGAGAAATTTCCGAGATCAAGATTTTTCTCTATGATCGGCATCTCATTTAGAGCACTGCCCATCTACACGCAGGAATGCGTGCCACATGATACACGTGAGAGACCTGAGCTTTCCATCTGGTTGGAAATAATTCATAGATATGCTGCCTCAGAAATTAATCAGTTTCACTCCTCAGGTGGGCCGCAATATACGAAGTAAACTGATAAGTATTTAGAACCGTCGATTTATTTTTTTATGATATACCGCACCCAATCTGTGATGTAGCCTGATTTTGTGGTCTGAACGTCTAAACAATCTATCACAGCTGATGGAAAGGTCAGATCTCCCACACGTATTCATATGTACACGCGTGTAGAACTAGCGATGCTCATATGCTCATGTTTTGGTGGACACACACTGCCTCACACGTGTAAAAAAATAGTATTTGTGCGAGATCGGATCAGCTTGTCTGTCAATCTCCATTTTACAGACTCCATGCATCTAAGTTCAGGTAAATATGATTATCATGTGGAGCACATCTGAGCACTAAATTGGAACCGTTGATCAGTTATCTCATCTTCTGGGATATTCCATCGAGTTGCTTCACATGTGTCTCGTTCCCACGTGTCATGCCATTAGGTCTTTTGTCCGCGCTTTTGAACGCGGATTCCGTGAGGCAGGGGAAAGAGAAAGACCGACTTCGGTGAAGCCGTGAACGTGGCGACCAACTTTATTTATGTATGTGGTGTACATCCACACCGTCCATCTGGTTTTCCAGCTCATTTTAGGAACGAGACAAAAAAATGAAACAGACCCAAATCTCAAAGGGACCACATCACAGGAAAGAGTGGCAACCACCGTTGAAAACTTCCTAGGGCCCACCGTAATGTTTATTTGACATCCAATCTATGGATTAGGTCACACAGACATGGACGAAAGGAAATTGCAAATATCAGCTTGATCCAAAACTTTTGTGGCCCACAAGAAGTTTTTAATGGTGGCCGTTCAATTAGTATGGTCCACGTGAGATTTGGACTGGAATTCTTTTGGGCCAATGGTTAAAATAAACTGAAAAAACGGATGGACAGCGTGGATATACAACACGTACATAAAGGTGGTCGCGTCCCATTGCTTATTCTTTTCATAGACTGCTATGTTTGTCCTGCACCATATAAAAAAATTGTGGTGACCCTTCAAACATGCACATGACATGGTTTTAGGGCAATCGAGACTGTTCAAATTTCTGACCCAGCCGTGGATGGACGACAACGGAGAACCTGCACTGACAAGATCATACCGGCCATATGATTTTTCCACCGTTTTTGAACCACTCACTATTAATGTTTAACCGTCCTATTGGTAGCCAATTAATTGGATGGTTAGATTTTCTTGACCAGTGATGCCCCATCCACAACGGGACCCACAATGTGGACGTTCTGGATAGCTGTACATCGATACCACATTTGAAGAGGATGAATTACCACCATTTTAAAACAGTACAAAACTAACATAGGAGTCTATTCCGTTTCTTCCAGGTTTCTTGCCCCACCAAAGTGCCACGTGGCACAAAAGTAGCCGTGGGAATAGGTTAGGACATCCATACTTTGTTGGCCCGGGCTTTGGGTGGCCAGATTTTAACCTGCTGAAAACTCATCATGGGCCCGTATCTTTGGTAACTGCGCCTTCAATTTTCGGCCCAAAACCGCCCATTAAAGCTATAGAATCTGCCTGTTCCAGGATGGGGCCCACATACATCACGGTTGGCCCCACATATATTTAACAGCACCTTCAATTTTAGCGTTAGGCGTCAAATCAACACTAATTAGAGAATGAAATACATGGTATCCATTTGCAATGCATTTACAGAGGATTTGAAAAATCGGGTGGTGGATACCGTTAATTAAAGAAAAATGACTGTTTTTGAAAAAAAAGGCGTTTTTGACATGAGCTAACTGCCACCGTCAAAACAAACTAAAAAAGAAAAGAGTAAATGGTGTGGGCCGACCAAGGTGGAGCTAAGCCGTTTATGGGGGGAGTCGCCCACTCCAGCAACCCGTTTATTAAATTAATAAACGAAAATTGACTTCTTCTTCTTTTTTGTTCTTTCTTTTTTAATAAGTTAGATTCTTCAAGTTTGTATTGGCATATAAGCTACTGCCACCATCAAAATAGATTAAAGAAAATAAAGGGGGAGTAATGATCTTAGTGTGGATTGGGCCCACCACATCACAAAATATGAGTATTTGGACAGAGGCTGGATCTTTCATTCTGGAAAGTCGAAACAAACTAGAGTAATTATCTGATCATGGTGGGTGGGCCCCACCAAGAATTTAGTGATGGTCCACATCACAAAACGAAGGAGGCTGCCTGACTGGGGTTATTAAATCATTCATTCAAGAAGAATTTCCCCAGGATGATGAAAGATCCAACCGTAGTCACACAGCCTCACATTTTGTAATGGTGGGGCCACCCAAGTCTAGCATGCCTGACCCGGGTCTAGCCTAGACTAATCTGGACCAAGTCCGACCCGGTCACAGGTGCCAGTTCAGGTCAGGTGCAACAGGTAACCACAAGCTGAAATCACAACCCAAAAACCGGATATATATTTATAAAGTCCGACCTGGTTACAGGTACCAAGTCGGGTCGAGTGCAACAGGTAACCACTGGCTGAAATTACAACCCAGAACCTAGATGCGCCTGCCAATTTGGGTATATATATATATATATATATATATATATATATATATATATACTGTATGTATATGTATGGCTTTGAGTTTGGATTGGACAAATTCTACTCATGTCGGATCGAGTCGGGTCTAAACAAGTCGGACGAGTCAAGCCTGCCGAATCGAATCGTCCCGTGCCCAGCTCTACTCAAAGTAAGAATTGAAAATGTGGGGGTGACTCATCCATACGAGTCACGACTCGATTCAGAGCCGAACGAGTCGACTCGCCGAGTCATGAAACTTCACTGTAAATTACAACTCATTTCTCTATTCCAAAATAATAATCAGTAGAAATCTTCCATTTTGAGTAACCATGATTGAAATTTCAACGGTCAGGATTCGAGAATGTAGCGGTCGGATGCTGCGCGACCGGGATGTTCGAGATGGGCTACTTGTGTGATAAGTGGAACCCGTTCACCTGTGCAGATGCGAGCAAATACGTATTTTGGGATTCCTTCCATGGTACAGAAAAGATGAATAAAATCCTGGCCGATCATGTCATGGCCACCAGCTTAGCCCAGTTTGTATGAAGATTATTGTATTGTAGTGTATTTTATACGTATACCATACTATATACAAGTACGGTCACATGAGCATGTACTAAATATGATAGAGGGATGATTCATTCTCCACCGTTAATAAACCCGTACTATTTATTTTTGGAATTTTGGGACCGGATTGATCATCGGTACCATTTCGACATGTCATTGATGAATGTGGTGTAGATGGACTAGATCCAAACCATCCATTACATGGGTCAAATGATTTTGGGTTTTAATTTTTAATTTAAGCTGTCAAATCGGATCGGTTCCCACCGAGTCCGAGTTGACTCAAACGAGTCATATGGACTAGTTCAAGTCTTAAAATCTCGATTATACCCCAGTTCACACTGTTTGGACGGCGTGGATTGGGTACTACCCCCACCAGGACCCAGCTAGAGACCGATGGTCATGTAAGGGGCTCTGTGAGACCTACCGTGATGTATATGTTTTATCTACGCCGTTCATCTATTTTGGCAGACCATTTTAGGGCATCAGTTCAAAAGGGAGGCAGATCTAAGACTCAAGTGGATTCAACCGAAGTATTCAACGATAGGCTTTCAATCCCTACTTGTGGTGTGGTCCACTTGAGCCATCAATCCGCCTACTTTTGGGATTATGCCCTAAATGATCTGAGAAAATGGATGGACGGAGTGGATGAAAAATATACATCACGGTGGACCCCGCGGAGACCCTGACAGGACCGTCCGTCTCTAGCTAGGATATTTGTAGTCATCTAATCAATGACCAGGGAAATTGATGATCCAGATTGATTCGTGCTAGAAAAAGATCCCATGTTAAGGTGGCCCTTCCACTGCATGGGTCCCACTTTTGATTGCTCACAAAAGTCACTTCGATAGGATGATCCTAACCATCCAATCCATGGTCAGGGAAAAGATGATTCATGGTGATTACAGTAGGAAAGGTAGTCGGGCCCACCTTTGATTGCCCGTCCATCTCCAAAAATGTGATATCCTAACAATCCTATAATCACTTGGAAAATCGATGGTTCATATTGATTAGAGTAAAAACTGTCCTGTAATTAATAACGTCAGTCCATTACGTGGGACCCACCTTTGATTGTCCTTTACACATGCTGAACCTCTAGCATTAGCCAGTCTCCTTTTTACTTATCCATCTGTAGTCATCCCATCTCAGCCATTCAATTTGGAGGACAAGATTTGGAGGGTCCAGATTAATGAACTCGTAACCTCTAGCTTTAGATTCGGCTCATGCCCTAAAATGAGCTGGAAAAACAGATGGACGGTGTGGATAAAACACATACATGGTGGTGGACCCTACGGTGCATGCCACCAGGGAATCCGCTTCCCTCTGACAGGGACGCGACTTTAGTGGATCCCTGACCGTGGGGTCCACCGTGATTTATGTGATTTACATCAACGCCGTCCATCCGTTTTGGCAGCTCATTTTAGGTCATAATCAGAAAAATAAAGCATATCCAAATCTCAGGTGGACCACACCATAGGAAACAGTGCTGATTGACCATTACAAACTTATTGTGGCCCACAAAAGTTTTGGATCAAGCTAATGTTCTTATGGTCCCTCATCGAGGTCTTTTTGATCTTATCAACAGTATGGATGGCAAATAAACATTCAGGTGGTCCCAAGAAGTTTTTAACGGTGGGCATTCAATCACCAATGTTACCTGTGGTGTGGTCCACCTGAGATTTGTATCCGCTTTATTTTCCGGATTATGCACTAAAATGAACTGTTAAAACGGTTGTAGACGGCGTGGATGTAAAGCACATACATCACGATGGGTCCCACAGCGATCCACCGAAGGCGCGCCACTCACACAGACCTGTATTTACGCCTACACCTGGGATCCTTACTGTTGGGCGGGTGGTAGACTCAGGAGTTTCAACACCCCATTCAGGGTTCGAGTATCCATAGGGGGTGAATTCCCAGGTGTAGGGAGTGCGTGTGTGGGGGTGTGTGTGCGTGTGTTATAATAATAAAAAAAAATAATATATATATGGACTAGTAGAGATGACAGGGTATGGTACAACCATAACTTCACATTGATGGGTAATATATCATCGTAACCGTCCATCTACTTACCCTACCGTAGATAACAAATGGTTCAAAACACACATGGATTGGATGATTGATGGCCCTCAAACCGATAGTACCAAATCAAAATAGTTAACGGTCAAATATTTGAAATTGAAGAAAACCAATGAATAGGATTATCTAATGGGTCTGATTTTAGAAAAAGGAGATTAAATTATTTTTTTTAAAAAGGGCCATCTATGATAAGGTCCACTAGATGGACGGACCGATCGATGTATCAACTCACGAAAGTATATTTTCGAGAGATGGGTGTAGCATACTCCAGTGCTTCCAGCTGTACCGTATCATCATCGCCCCTAACTAACGGACGCGGATTGCGTCCTACCCCCGCCGGTCTCCAGCTGGGAACGGGCAGGAACTTTGAGTGGCCACCGTCATGTATGGATATTATCCACACCGTCCATCCATTTTTTCGTATCATTTTACGTAAAATTCTCAAAATTAGGCAGATCCAATGCTCAAGTGGACCACACCACAGGAAGAGCAATGATAATGATTCTCACCGTTGAAACTTTTCTAGGGCCCACCATGATGTTTATTTTCCATCTAACCTATTAATAAAGTTACATAAACCAGGATGAAGAGAAAACACAAATATCAGCTCCATCCAAAACCTCCGTGGCCCCTAAGAATTTTTCAACGGTAAGAGTTTAATCCCCATTGTGTAGTCCACTTGAGCGTTAGATCTGCCTCATGTTTGGGCATGTATCATAAAATAATACAAAAAAAATGGATGGACGGTGTGGATAAGATCCATACATCACGGTGGCCACTCAAAGCTCCTGCCCATTCCCACCTGGAGACGGTCTGGGTAGGACACAAACTGCGTCCCTAACTAACCTAACCAACACACACCTTTTATGGGCTCATGCCCACAAATTAAGGCCCACCTCACAATACTAAACAAACAACAAGGCCCAAAACTCCATATAAATCCCATCCACACATACACTACTCCACAATCAATCTATAGCAAAATCACGAGGCCCACGTCGATCCAATGGCTATAAATCACATACGTTTAGCCTGCATCGCTGGACTTCTCGTGTGCATGCTCTTCATGGAAGTGAATGCTACCGGCGGGCCCGGTGAAGAAAGAACCATCAACTATGGGGAGATTGTCGGAAACAGGGACCGCCTCTGCGCCGAAGATAAATCAATGTGCAAGGAACATGTGGTCCACCCGAGACCTTGCACCGAGAAGAACAGATGCGACAGGAACCTCGGCGCCGACGATGAGCCAAGCACACTGGTCCAAGGCCACAAGACTTTGGAAGGGGAAGAGCAGTTCGAGGCGTTCAAAACGGGACACTTCCCACGCATCGTTATGGGACACTAGGCCCACCTTTACAAGATGGCCCACTTAAGATGGGAGCTTAAAACTAGTAAGAATGCCTAATTTGGGTATTTTTTGGACATCATCTACTATTATATTAATTACATGAAATTAGTATTTTAATGTGCATGTGTGCGCGTGCACGTGCCCCGTTCTTTTGGACCCGAATGGCGGACATTTGATTCATACATCAGGTGGGCCAGCTGTGTAGATGGGTGGGCTCCAAAATAAGACTGGGTTAATTCATCAGGCAGGCCATGCTGCTGGAAAGCAATGGATGGTTTTAGAACAAGTGTCCACATTGGACCACTTGATGAGTGGGCCGCCTATTCATGCACCAAGGCCCAAATGATAGAAATTCAAAAATGTGCAGCCAGACAGGTGCGGGCCCGGAACATGGGAACATTTCCATGCCTGAAAATTGCCACTCCCAAACCTGCGTGGTGTGGCCCACTGCCCGCCTGATCCACGGCTTAGATTTCACACAGGGGCAGGTGGGTGGTTTTGCTTAGTTACAAGTGGGGCCCACGGTGGATGGACATGCCTCAAAAATCTCTTTGATAGGAGAAATCGAAATATTCAATTTCTGTCCAGAAAATAAACGATAAGTGTAGCAATGGCACATGTTCTACTGAGAAGGCCAAGGCCCAAGATCAGTGGCCAGGATCCTATAACCAGGAGATTTTGGAGCATGATGTATTTTTGGTGTGACCCAACAGACCAACGGTCTGGATCAATTGGACCATGGCCATACTGAGGATTTTAAGGCTATCCAACTTGGAGGAATTAAAGCCGTACGCGCAATACTGATTTATTTTTTTCCAATTTGTACTAGTGGGGCCCATGATTAGGTGATTCACACCATTGGCCTGATGCAACCTCCCAAAGATGGATCATGACCCAATACTCGACTGGAAGAGCCCATGCAGCAAATCTGTTTAGTTGTCCATTTGTGGCCCAGATATAGAAAGGGTGGAATTCTACTATCAATGATATTTTGGGCATGGTCCATCCATGCCCAATCACATCAGGTACAAGCTGCAGAATCTTTTGAGATCAAATAATTCCTAATGTATGGGTTCGATTGGGAGCTTGTAAACGGTGGTAAATGAGAAATGGAATTGGGAGTAAATGGCTTAGTTGTGTTTGGATGGTGAGCAAATGAATTGAATTTGAAAGGAAGAGGATTGCATCCTACTTCAATAGAAGATAAGGGGTCCACCGCCATGTATGGGTTTAACTCCATTCATCTATTTTGCCGGATTATTTTTTAGTATAAACCCAAAAATGAGGCAAATTCAAGCCTAAAGTGGACCACACGGTGGGAATTGAAGAGCCACTAATAAAAACTTTTTGAGAGCCATAAAAGTTTTGAATCAAGCTGTTTTCCCTTCACTCATGGGATCAAGCGGATATTTGTGTCTTCCATTCACTCGGAGGTCTATATCACCTTATGAACAGGTTGGATGGATAAACATCACAGTGGCCCCTAGGAAGGTTTTAATCGGTGCTGGCTTGTTGTTTCTTCGACTTGAGCGAATCTGCCTCATTTTTTGAATTGTATAATAAAATGATCTGGAAAATTAGATGGTGGAGCCGATAAAACCCATACATATCAGTGAGCCCCACGTAGCCCTTATCTAGACAGATTATTGTGGGGTAGGGTCAAATCCGCATCTTATTTGAAATCTAAATATTTTGCTTAGATGGGGTATATGGGAGGAGTTGAAATGCATTAAAAATTTTCAATATATATGATATCTCAAATCAGCTTTCATATCCCAAATTAATATACATATGTAATATTTAGTAGAAAAGCCCATTGAAATATATAGTCTTGTCAAAAATGAGAAAATATCAAGCATCAGGTGCACCTCAAGTGTAAAGATTACAAACAAGCAACTTGTCAACATTTTTTAACCATCCATTTAGATGGCCAACCTTTGGATGGTTTAGACCATTCTATTGATGTAGCCAATAATTGAATTGTTTTGAAGTATCATCAACATGCCACTTGTACGGTGGATATGTACACAGCGGCATCTTTGTTTACTTTGCAACTCTCCAAGGGAGCTAAAAAGATTTCCAATCTTCTTGTTCGGAGAGGATTTCACTCACAGGCAGGCCTATTTACTTCCATTTCATTCTCACGCATTTACTCTCATCCAAATACACTTCAAATTCCATTTACCTCCATTTACTCCCATCCAAACACACCTCAAATGCCATTTACTCCTATCAAAACGGCCCTATAGTCTAATAATAGACAAAAGCCCAGTATACTGGTTCATGAACAATTTCAATTGGGATGAAAGTGAGACTAATGTGACCCAGGGCGGGGTTGCAGCGGCCCATTTTAAGCTGGATTCAGTTCGAACCCAAACACCCATGGGATGGGCGTGGACAACAGTTTTAGGCATGATAAAATAATCGAGACGGGCCTGTCTTGGGTCTGCATATCGGCCGAGTATACTGGCTTGGCACGGCCCACATAACATGATCAATCTGAGCTAGGTCTGAATACTCACCTAGAGAAATTGCCATTGCCTGGGCCCGAGCATGGGACATGGTCATCCACAGTGGGGCCTACTATATCAACGAACTGGATTGCTGGAACATGGGTTCAAGTTATACAAACTCACTTGATCGTCTATCACCCCCGGGCCTGGCAACACATCAGGTCAACCTATGGGCTAACCACAATGATGCCCCTACAGCCGGGCTCAACCTGACCCACAACATGGCCTACTCAGATTGATATCGACCCAACCTAACCCGACCCAAGCCGCATAAATATAATTGTTCACATATACAAATCAAAGTCTTGAAATCACTCAATATTAAATAATCCATATATATATATATATATATATATATATATATATGGGAAATGGTGATATGAGGTTGATTTCATGGGAACTTCCTATGAGGTCGAGTTGTGTGGGGCCCACCGTGATGTGTGTAGAACATCAACACCGTGCATTTTATGGGTCCCCTTTAGGTTATGGTATATCCCAAAAATTAACCATGTACGGAACTCAGGTTGGCCATACTATCTAAAACCATGTGAAGACATGCCTAAAACAAATAAAGGCACTTGGTGGGGCCCACCTGAGTTTTGGATGCTGCTGAAACTTGGTCTGACCCCTCACCCAAATGGGGGACACACAATGGATAGGCTGGATTTGTAAACCACATCTTGGTGGCCCAATAAACGATTATGAATGTTTTGACCTCATGGGAACTTCCCACGAGGTCGAGCTGTGTGGGCCCCTCCACGATGTATGTTGAAAATCAACACTGTGCATTAGATGGGTCCCCTTTAAATTATGGGATATCCTCAAAATCAGCTGTATATGTTACTCAGGTGGGCCATATCATCTAAAATCATGTGAAGACATGCTTAAAACATATAAAAGCCCTTGGTGGGGTCCACCTGAAATTTGGATGAATCTGAAACTTAGTCTGACCCCTCATCCAAGTGGGACACACATAATGGATGGGCTGGAATTGTGAGCTACATCTAGGTGGGCCAACAAATGATTATGAATTTTTTAATGGAGGGTAACCCCTTTCAACTTTTGTATGTGGTGTGGCCCACACAATTCACGGGTTGACTTGATTTTTAAGTCCTAAGCCCACCATGGAATGGTGCATCTGACTGATAGGGTAGATGTTCCTATTCATCCCCAACAGGGAACTTCCTTGTTTGGAACTTTGTAAATGTGAGGTCCATGGTTGATCTATCCAAGCCATTGATCTGACGGAACCCATCATGGATGGACCATTCCCAAAATATCCTTTCAATTGGTCCAACCTTCCTGTTGGCATACAAAGACAGTTAAAAAGGAAATGCACGAACAGACTACATTCAATGGATGAAAGACCAAAGATTTTATGGGTAGGATCTTCCAATTTAGGAGATTTTAGAGAATGGTCCATCCATGATGGGGTCCATCAGATCAATGGCTTGGATAGACCCACCATTGGCCCCACATCTACAAACTAAGTTCCAAATAAGTAAGTTCCTTGTTCAGAATGAATAGGAAACTTGGCATCAGAAATAAATAATTATCAATTAGAAAAATTGGGAAAATTAGTAAAATTTTCAGTACATTGAGAGTTTCCTAATGAATTCTTTTCTTTACAAGAAACATGGAGGTGTGAACTCACCACTGCAGCCTCGAGACTTCTGACGTGCGATAGGGACGTCCGATCACCACCGTTGACATACACGGCATGGTGCCCGAGATCAATGCCATCCTTTCCACAACAACAAAAACTTCAGTAAGGACTACATACCAAGTATCTATAGGGGTTTGGTACCAGTGGCACCAAAACCACCCTAAATTGTGGTGGTACTATGCAGAAGTGGGACCACGTGATATATTCACAACATCTGACCCATCCATCAGATGGGTCACCTCAACGTTACCCCGAGAGCCCAAAAATCAACCCAAATGGAAACTCAGACGGGCCACAGAACAGGGGACACCACCCTTGATTAGCGGTGGGGACCCACCAAGTTGTGCATAGATAATCCAATCCATCAAGACCTTTCGTCTGCCATGTATGAAGGATCTGGACAAAATTCAGGCTGTTGTGCAGCTCAGCTTGGCCACGGTGATTATCGAGGGTGGCAGTTCCCTACCACATTGTTCCCTGTGATATGGCCCGCCAGAGTTTTGGATCATACTGGCTTTCAGGCCTTTGGAGTAAACCTGAGGGTACGCATCTGATGGATGAGTTGGATATGATAAATACACCATGTGGGCCCAAATTCTTCCTTCATCAGGGAGCCACTTCACACCATGTCTTAGACACTAAATAATTGTACTCATCTACACAGCAGAAAAGGAACATGCAAGAAAAAAAGAATTAAAAAAACAAAACCATCAGCCATCCACAGATCCAATGGCTGGGATCATTTCCATGGATGTGACCTTTGTTCACCACCCACCCCCAGTAGGACCACAGGATGAACCATCAAGATCACCAGAAAATATGGAATGATGGTCCAAATGCAGTCCCCCATGCAAGATTTTGAGAAAGGAGAGGGCTTTGTTTGTTGAGGTTGCGGCTAGCAGATTTGCTGGTGAGTAAGGAAGAGAAGAAAAGGTATTTCTATGAGAAACCTGGAACTGAATTGGCCCAGTTTTGAGTTTTCTACACAACGAGTTGGTGGCACAGAGTTTTCTTTGAGTTTTTAAACCATGATAAAATAGAGAACTCAACGGGCAGACCTATCTTTTTCCACCAACATGTCAGTTGTACAGGACCCATGTAAAAAGGTAGTTCCCACCATGAAAATCACCTGGCACAAAAAGCAAGTTGATCTGCTCATCAACTGGACCACACCATTGGAATTGTTGGAAAACCAACGGTCTGACTCATCATATGGGTGTGGCCCCTCAAATGAGTAGGATCAGGCCAATTCTTTAGGTAAGTGGTTTTCATGATGGGGCCAACTATCTGCATGTACAGATGTCCAACAAAGTCGAATTTGGTGGGAAAGATAGGCCCACATGCCTGGTCACCTGTAGGTGATGGGCTCTCATATAAATAACAGTCACAAACCAAGCATGCTTCCTTCGATGGTAGTCAACAATCCGAGGATTCGAAAAGCACTTTTTTAAAATAAATGGTTTGGGCCAGGCTGGGCTTGGGCTTACAATTCTGCTCATATTCGAGCCTGGTCATCTCATCTAGGGTCATGGGTCAAGGTCAGGATCAGGGTCAGGGTCAGGGTCAGGCATGGATGTTGGGCCAGTTCGGTAAACAGGTTTTGGTCAGGCTGTGCATACCCCAACACAAACCGAACCCATTGCCCCATGTACCTTCAGACAAGGGGCAATGCTTTCAGTAGCAAGACAACTCAGCACCCCGAAACTTAGTTTTTCTTCATTGATATGGAGTGTCCAAATCCAAATCATGGGTCCCATTGCAGATGGAGCATAGCCCAAAAATTGCTCAGACAATCTTATCGTATCTAATTGGTGGCCAAGCCCAACATATGGGCAGCTAAGATATTATTTTCCTTGATCTGAAGCATCCAAACCCAGTTTCTTTTTCTTTTTTCTTTTCTTTTTTTTTGGGGGATGATTAGTAGGTGGATGGCTTTCAATGGCTTTCAAACTGGTAAACATGAAACATCGCATTTCTGACACAAAAGGTGAGAATTTAGGTGACATTCTTGTGCAACTATATACTTACAGGCTTCAGCAGCATGGCCACTCAAACTGCACTATTGTGTTGATCAATGGTCCGCTTCATCCCATCTAACTGCTCAATGACGTACTCCAATTTCTTGCAACAGATCTCGTTAGAGATTCTCGAGTTGTAATCACACTTCTCAAATGGACGGTACTCACACGCACTTTTGATTTCCTCCCTCAAGGTGACTTGGATGTCCTGCTTTCAGAAATGTTCCCATGAGTTTCATAAACTTCGTTGATTTACAGAGGATTGAAGAGAAAATTAAAATATTGCTAAGGCAGGCATCTTAGTGGAGTTGAAAAGGCAGTTAAATGAAGAAACTTCGTACACAGGCATATGTAGGACGGTGCTTTAGACCATGTTTGCATGGACTCCAAACCGGCATTCATCAAGGCTGAGTTTTAGGCCTGTGTTTGGATGACTGACAAATCAAATTGCAAAACATTCAGCTTAGTCAAGAGGAAATGATGAAAATGAATATTTGTGGTCCATTTTTTATGAAGGGTTCTGGAAATTTTATTCCAAAAATGAAAGGATACAAAGGGTTGACGACAAGCTGTCATCCACTGAAACCACAAGGCATTATAAAACCCCTCGAGACTTATGCAACATTACCTGGAGTCTCCTGAATCTTAGCAGCAATGGCCCATTCTATTCTTTTGGCTTTGAGAGATACCATCCTAGCCGGGCATTGCTTGTCCTTGAAAAATCAAAATGTGCTTGTTGCATTCAAGCCACACCACCCAAAGCACTGCCCGGACTGCTATCCATCGCTGATTTTTCAACTTGCTCCTCTGGCCTCCTTTGTACCGTGCTTGCAAGAATGCCCCTGTTGACTGGGCATTACCCATTCCTCCTCTGTGGCACCAAGCTATGAAGAAGGAGACGGTAGCTCTGGAAAAGAATGATAAATGGGAGATGACATTACCAGTTGGAAGAATCCTATAGCTTGTCATTAGGTATATGTTCTCAAGAACAAGCCCGATGTAAGTATAGCCCACCATAAAGCCCGCCTTATAGCTAAAGGTCTTACACGAACCTTTGGTGATGATTTATTCCAAGACATTTGCTCATGTTGCTAAGATGAACTCCGTGTGAGTTATTATTTCTCTTGTTGCCCTTGCATCAATTGTATGTTCAGAATGCTTCTTCTTTTTGTGGTTTGACCAAGGAGATCTATATGCTCTCTCTTCTTGGATTTGCTTGAAGGGAGTATAGCAAGGTATGTCGTCTAAATAAGGCAATATATGAGTTGGAGCAGGCACCTCGCACCTGGTTTGAAAAGTTTAGTGGTGCCTTAATTAATATTGATTCCACTCGTATCCATTTCGATCATTCTCCATCTGTCAAGTGGAATGCGAAGGGTACTATTATTATGAGTGTGTATGTAGATGATATTCTTGTTACAGGTGATGATGTTAATGGCATATCAGAGCTGAAATTATATCCGAGCAGGGTATTTTATATCAAAGATTTGGGTCCGTTAAAATACTATGTTTGAATTGAAGTCTCTCGATCCAAGAAGGGCATAATTTTGTCTACACGGAAATATGCTCTTGATTTTTTGACTTCAATTGTGAATCTTGGTATCAAACCTACTAATTCTCCATTGGAAGTTAATAACAAGCTCAGGACAGATGATGGATAACTTTTTAATAATCCCCGCATATATTAACACTTGGTTGGCAAATTGATATATGTGACGATTAGTCGACCAAATTTGTTTCATGCAGTGAGTTTGATTAGTCAATTCATGCATACTCCTCTTTGTAGTCATTTTAAAGTCGGCCGTCGCATCTTGTGCTATATCAAATTGTCCCCGAGGCATGATATCCTCCTTGATCATCATCATAATCATTTTTTATTTTTTTTAAAGCAACGAGAATATATTAAAAAACGAGCAGAAAAGAAAAAACAAGGGGGGCTGCTGAGATAGCAGAAGAAGAAAAAACGAACTGAAGCAAACTACAAGCCTAAAAAGAGAAAATTATAATCTTTAAGAGAAGGCACAACAAAGGCCCATTCGATAAGTAGCTGCTTTGCTCTCAAACCGACGCTTGAACCGAAGTCTGCATATTGTTGAAGCATCTGTCGTTACGCTCCTTCCATTCTGCCCACCAGATGGCCATGATTGCCATTTTCCAAACCATAGATTTTATTTTGCCCAACTTGAACCCGTGCCAATAAGCAAGAAGAGAGGATGCTGAAGCTAGCACACAACCACTGACGCTGAATCTTGTGAAAAAGTCCAAACGGATCTGAGAAACTAAAGGACAGTGCACAAGAAGATGATCGACTGATTCATCACAGGCCATGCAACAGAGGCATATGTTGGCGAGCTGCATTCCCCTCTTCATGAGATTGTCAACAGTTAAAATTCGATTCCTAGAGGCCAACCAAGTGAAGTAGATATATTTAGGAGCGGCGGGGTAGTTCCAGATAAACGGGGAGACCAGCGCAGTAGGGCGGAGGGGCCAGAGGAGGATAGAGTAGAGGGACTTCACTGAAAATTGGAAGGATTTATCCCTGATCCAGATGATTTGATCCGAATCAGTGTAGGAAGGGGAGACCCTAGATAAACACTCCAGGAGATCAGCAAAGTGGGTAACCTCCTAGTCGTAAAAATTTCTGCAGCAACTGATGTCTCAGACTATGCTATTTTCAGAACGAGAGAAAAAACTGTTGATGGGCTTGTCCTTCCAAACTACTAGACGATAAATAGAGGGGAAGCGCTCTTTCAAACACCTATCCCCAATCCAATGGTCTTCCCAAAACCGAATAGCCGACCCATCTCTCAAATGGAAGGAAATGTTTTCCATCATCAGATTTTTGGATCAAAGGATTCTTTTCCAAATACGAGAAGTTCTATAAGCAGAAGAGTCCCTAGTCCACCAACCTCCCGGGGAGGTCCCATATTTCCCTTTTATGACATGGTTCCACAAAGCTTCTGGTTCTAATCCCAGTCTCTAGGTCCACTTGCCCAGGAGGGCCTTATTCATCACCTTCCAGTTTTTAACACTTGCGCCTCCCTCTTTAAAGTGAGTACAAACCTCCTGCCAGTCGAGGAGATGGAATTTGTTCTGATTTTCCTTTCCGCTCCACAGAAAATCTCTCCTCAAGTTGTCAATCCGACGCCGGATAGCTGGGGAGCAGATGAAAAGGGACATGAAATAGATGGGGATATTTGACAAAAGCGGCTTTTATGAGCGTAAGCCTGCCCCCTAAAGACAAATACCGACATTTTCACCTAGCCAGCGATTTTTGAAATTTCTCCACCGGGGGGGGGGGCAATGACCAGCGGCAAACCCACGAAGAAAGTCGACAGAGAAGCAGTGGAGCAGCCGATAATTTGAGCGAAGGAATTAAGATCTTGCTCGGCAATGTGGATCCCAAAGATTTTTGACTTAGCCATATTGATGCGCAAGCCCGAGATAGCCTCAAAACAGCGCAGAGTCGTGAGAAGATTAGCAATGGCTTCTGAATCGGCTTCACAAGTGATCAACGTATCATCAGCAAATTGAATATGAGTGATCAGCGTAGAGACCCCTGGCATGGATATGCCTTTGAACAAACCAGCACTTTGGCCCTTTAACAGCATCTAGGAAAGGGCTTCAGAAATCAAGAGGAAGAGCAGGAGCGAAAGAGGATCACCCTAGCGCTAGCCCCT
Organism: Magnolia kwangsiensis; assembly: GCA_037074715.1. NCBI lineage: Eukaryota > Viridiplantae > Streptophyta > Magnoliopsida > Magnoliales > Magnoliaceae > Magnolia > Magnolia kwangsiensis. The sequence continues at coordinate 1,571,911 of CM073585.1, forward strand.
CGCGCTGGTGAAGAAACCCTTAGGGACACCATTGAGGAGAACCGAGAAGTGGGGGGATTAGACGCAGGTCTTCATCCACATCCTCCATTTTTGACCCAAACCCATATGGGTAAGCATGTAAGAAAGGAAATTCCAATCCACATGGTCATAGGGGTATTCTAATGCAGATTGGGTAGTTTGTTTGACTGATTGTCACTCTACATCAGGCTACTATACTTTTTTTACAGCAATTTAGTCACTTGGAACACTAAGAAGTAGACAGTTCAACAATTTAGTCACCTGGAACACTGAGAAGTAGACAATTGTAGCTCATTGCGGCGGGTGTTATTTTTACTCCATTTCTTGTCTTTCAAGCAGCTGGCAAATATTTTAAAAAGGCTTTTACAATGTTAGTTGGAAGATGTGTTCACGGCAAGCTGGGCATGATTGATGTTTATACCTCGACTTGAAGACTGTAAGTGTATGTGCATGTGGGCCTATGATTGGGCCCACAATACATACACTTGGGCCTTACATGTTATGGGCCTTAGTCTTAGCTTCTTCTTTTTTTCTTTTTTCTCTTTATTTTATGCTTTCCTTATTTAGCCCCTAGTCTTTCTTTAGTTTTTCCTTCATAATAAAGGCATATATATAATTGTACCTTTCCTCATATTATTATAATAAGGGCATATATGTAATTGTACCTTCCCTTGTATTATTATAAATAAGATAGGACTAGACATCTCTCATATTATTATAAATAAGATAGGGCATATATGTAATTGTACCTTCTCTTATATTTTGTCTTCCTCTCTTTCTCAAATTCTCTCTCCTCTAACAGAACACTTGCCAACAAACCTCTAAAGAGAAAGAACGGTACAAGAACAGATGATCCGCTGTCTCCTAACTCCTAAGGCAAAAAGGATATCCTTCATAATGATCATCTTCATTTTCCTTAGGATATCGATGGTTAAAATATTGTTTTGTCTAACAAACCAGAAAGGTTAGAACGCTCTTTCGGGGGGGTTGCTGCTTTATATTTCCACATGTGGAAAAGAGGAGGGTCTTAGTTGGATTGATGAGGGTGGGGGCACGGAGACTAATAGAAAGACTTGACCAAGGAGTTGCCCGACCTTTCTTAGCCCCACACCCATCCGTTTTAGGTTGCATTGTCCACTTTAACTTGCTACAGCCGACTCATTAGTCTAAACAAACTTCTATCTCCTGACTCATGTCTCTTCGGAATTGAGGAGACCATACTACCCTCTTTTCCTTGACATAAAATGAGAAACATGGCCTTCCTCATCTAATGCTAAGGCGATATGGAAGGAAATCTTGTCTTCAAAGGTGCATCACCATAACAAGTACCGTGCCAAATTTTAATTGGGGTTCCATCCCCAAGAGAAAAGTGAAGTCCTTTTTTAAGTTGTGAATACCTTTAAGCACCTCTTTCCACATGTCAAACGCCTTATAACTCACCATCAGCCTAGGAACCACCTTTCCTTTGCCAAACCACCATATTAATATTTCACTGTTGGCTGGATTTATCCACAGCCCCAATACACCTTTGAAGCATCTTCAACTATTTTGGAGATTAGCCACTTGACTTTTGTCCACTTCACAAAATAAATTCGTGCCATCTACAAACTAAAGATGAGTAACTTGAAGATTTAGTGCCTTGACCAATATTTTTTAACTTAAAAAAGGGGCTAAATGCCTAAAATATAGGCATCTAGGTGCCCTTACCTTGATTTTTATCTTAGAAGGTCGGCAAAATGCCTAAAATATAGGCATTAGAATGCCCTCACCTAGATTTTAAACATGGAGAAAGTGGGGAAAATGCCTCAAGGATTGACATTTTGGTAACCTTACACATGTTTTTCACTGGAAAAGTGGTCGAAATGCCTCGAGGATAGGCATTTAGGCGCCCTTACCCTACTTTTTTAACTTCAAAAGTGGGAAAATTGTTTAGAGGATAAGCATTTTGGCGCACTTAGCTAGATTTTAACTTGGAAAGTGCATTAATGCCTTAAGGATGGGCATTTACGTGTCCTTATCCAAACCTTTAACTCAAAGAGTACATAAAAATGCCATAAGGATAACTATTCAAGTACTCTTCCTAAATTTTGAAATTGAAAGTTGGTGAAAATGCCTCAAAGAATAGCATTTAGCGTTAGTGTTGTGTGCCCTGCAAAGCAAATATGTTAATTTTAACCATTTATTTAATGATCTTGACCATAGATCATGATGATCACGAGTCCTATATTGACGTGTTATACATGCCATAACTAATACACACACACACAAGCGAAAGGGGATGGATTCCTTCGGTTGTCCATGGGAACTCGAATTTGGACACGACGACCGCTAGTTAAAGACTCAAGGGACAGTTGTGGTCAATGAATCTTAGTACTATATTGTTCCATGATCACGTAGATGTTGTACGACAAACTAAACCTATAGTTGTTATTCACTCTTATGCGATCATCCTGTTTGAAGGAACTAATGACGAATCGGGATGGAAAGTCTCCGACATCTGGTTCTACAATGAGTCGGTGTGCCTATGCCCTACCTTACAGAGGAGTGTAAGAGTACTATGGGAATAAGTTCCCCGATATTAGACCTATTGGACACATAGGAGAATCAATTCAAGTTTCTATATCAGAAAACCCATAATGTATGAACTATAATCGACTTGTGTGTATACTAGCTTTGACTAATCCTTAGACCCGAGGACATGTGGAGAATTTAAGTTCTTGATGTGATATGCTTTGGCACACCTCACGAAGTCAATTGTGGTGGCTCATATAAATGTGTTGTTAGGTTCATGCATTGAAATACGATTAAGGCTTGTATAATCTAATAAGGGATCCATTGTTTCTCCATATGATTTAAATAGTTTTACAAGTGTTTTTAATCGTTGATATTTTATTTTAACCGTTAAAATGTTTTCATCACACTTAATGGTAATTCTGACGGTTGAGATCTTGTGGTCCATCACTTGATTTGTATGGGAATTGAATTGAAGATTGATCACCATGTTCAGTAGATGGATGAAGTTAATTTAGGTGCATGAATAGATAGGATTATAAACTTTAGATGCATTAAGGCATACCAAAGTTGGTAATGTAGTAAAAGATCATACAAGCCTCTCCCTGAAACCCTAGCTCATAAAAAAATACCATATCCCAAAAGAAGAAAACACCTAAAATAAGAAACCTTGAACGTCCAAGCTCCTAGAGTGTCGTCTCATAAAGAGAAATAGCGAGAGCAAAGAGAGAAGAGGAGAGGATCATCTCTCCTCCTTTTCCTGCATTCACACGTCCACAAGTGTAGCTCACCGTGCATGCGTTACTTTATCCATTGCCCTAGCCCTGCTATACAGACAGTGTGTTAGTTTTCATCCTCTCCTCATTTGGGATAGATCTGGAAAAGAACCTTCTACTTTGAAGGTACAGCCCCACTTCGAAGGTTTGGCCCAGTCGACATCAAGGTGGGCTCCCCTAATGTTGAATATGATGGACGGTCCACATCCAAGGTAAGTGGCATGAAGGGGCATGCTTGTTTGAGATGGAGTTATTGCAATTTATCAAAATGACAAAAGCTATTCCTTCAATAAATAAATAAATAAACTCTCTTATTTGATTGCTTTACTAAGCGTACTTATTTCCAATAAGAGCTCTCCTGAGTTAAGCTTATTGTAAAACAAGTGTTATGCTAGAACCAAAAGTCTAGTTATTATTGAATAAGATGAGAGATGTCAAATCTCTCTCTCTCTCTCTCTCTCTCTCTCTCTCTCTCTCTCTCTCTCTCTCTCTCATCAAGATCTATAGACTTTGTCACAACACTCAAGAGAACTTGATCACAACAATCATTCGTACAATATTCTCTCTATTTGAGCTATTACAGAAGCTTCAACGCTCAGAAAGATGAAAGAAAGAACAAGAGAACTCTCCAAGCTTGCCGCCGAATGAGGCTTGGTGTTCCTTTAATACAAGTTAGATGGACTCAAAGTCTTGTTGAGTCCGGGCGGATGTGAATTACATTGAAATCCAGAAGTTTTGTAGAAGTTAATTGTTCTGAAAAGTTACTGCTACAGGGAAGATTCGTACTGCTACAGTGCTGACGTTTCAATTTGCTGCAGGAAAAGTGGATTCTTTTACTGCTACAGTGATCGCTACAGTGATGTCATATCAATCTACTACAGAAAACCTGCCGAAAGACTTTGCATGATTTCTGAATCTGAATCAAGGCAGACTTTAGTGCTTGTTTAAGCCTGGAAGAGTCTGGAAGGTTAACATCATGCTGATCCGAGGCTTGTGTGTCCTTGCTAAGTTCGAGCATGTGCCGAGCTGGGTGGAGTCGTTCGAGCCTTGAAATTGAGCAGGGATAGATTGACGGAGCTATTCTGGCTAATTTAAGCCAAAGGGCAATCCTGATTAGGGAAAAATGTTAAATGTTGGTTTAGATTTATCGCAATCAGGGATTTTATTGAGATCATCACCAGAGAAGCTCTGTTCAGAACATTCCTTTGATGAAGTTTCCATTTTCCCAGCTTGATTATCCTCTAAATTGAGAGGATTTGATATGACGATAGGTTTAAATCATTGATCCACCATGTGGGACTACTTGATAGCCTTCATTTTTAATGTCATCAAGAAGCTGAGCTTTAAGCCTCTTATAAAGAGTGTCTTCAAAGATACTATTTAGCAGAGGCTTAAGTGAAGAAGATGATGCCTATGAAATTTTAGAAGCTTTAAATTCATATTTATCCCACCACTTAAGATGTATTTGTCAGACAAATTTTGGCGGGAAGGCCAATTCTTTATAATAATCCCATCTTGATATCTAAGAAATTCCATGAAGACAAAAGGGGAGAAATTGATTTTTCATATTCCTTGAATAATAGACCAATTGATTCAGGCAATATGCATCTTGCAGCCCCAAACAAGAACCACCACTGTTGGTAAGACCAGAGAGCAATTTTATTAGGATACTGGGGTGAGAATCTGATGAACCATGAATGTTATAGTGACTGTTTGGAGTTAATGTTTAAGTCGGCTTCTGAAATATCAAATGATTTTTTAGAGGTGGTGTCCTCTTGATTATAAATGGGATATGATATACCAGATGGCCTCAACAGAGATTCTCTAGCTGATTTGTATGAGGATTCAGAAGGTCTTGCGTTGAGGGCCTTGAGATGGATGCGGAACTTTGTTTTAAATCTTTGAACATTATTTCAATTTATCCATCTTCATGACTTATTATTAAGTCAACTTCCTCATTCTGCCTCCTAGGTACTTGCTGAGCATCTTTAATGTGCCAGTGGCTGCAGTGGTTAAGATTTTCCCATTTGATTGGCTTCCGGGTTATGGCCCTATTAGCCATATTGGTTAGGAATAGTGTTGCTGTTCCTTCCAACTGTTGAGAATATGCAATATTTGGCTCAATAGTATTCATCAGTTTGTAGTATATCCTGTATACTACAGTAATATTTTCACTATTGGGTTTCATATTGAATCCTTTAGTCTGGATGCCGAAACTTAAGGCATCATCTAAATTCTCATCTGAGAGAGAAACTGTATAATTGGGTAGACAGTTGAAGACGGCTGGCCCTTGACTCAGGCTAGCCTCTAACTATTCCTACTAATGAGTCTTGGAATAGTGTATGACATTGTCACGCACATATGAGAAGGTCGAAGTATTTAACCCTAGACGAGTTAAGGGTTTGACGGCTACTTGAACCAGTCCTATATGAACATAATTATACTTGCGATGAAATTTCAATGATATGTTGTCTCAACAAGGCAATACTATTTTCATTATATACTATTGAAAGAGTTCTATCAACAGTCTTGATTATGTAATCAGACTGTTGTTTGAAAGATCCTTTTTTGTAGATTTCTTTAGTGGCAACGGCACGGATGGTCCAATCTCGGACACTTTTATCCAAATCTTCATAATTTATTTCTCCAATATTTTTTAGAGTCATTTGGTTTGGAGAGTCCAAAAAATAAGAAGTCCTACCAGAAGCAGACGCAGCAGAAGAAGAATTTCAAGAAGAAAAAGATCTCTGAATTCTATCCATATTTCTTTTGAATTTTAGAAAAATAGTGGCCTAGCAGCACACATACAACCTCAAATGCCTTCCTCGTCTAAATGGACTCGCAACTATTAGGGCCTCGCTGTCTATTTATTAAAACTAAAATAGCATGGAAGGAATACAAAAGATATTTTTTTTCTGGAAGAAGAGCAGCTGGATTGAATTAAAACTCTAACATAAAATTAAAACTGTACAAGCAAGATAAAACTACAAGTTCAAAGCGAACCAACATAACTACTTTTACTTTCAAAGTCTCTTGGCTCCAATACCAGTAATCAAGATAGACTTTGTCACAACACTCAAATCTTACAATGTTCTCTCCATTTGAGCTATTACAGACGAAAGCTTAAACACTCATAAAGATGAAAGAAAGAACAAGAGAACTCTCCAGTGCCGAATACATCGACACATCCGTCAAACTCTTACTCTCTATCACATAATAAAAAACCTCAAATGCCTCCAATGTTTGTCAATCCCTTTTGAAAAGATTAGAACATCATCGATATAAACAATTGAAAAGGATTTGTACGGATTGAATATTGAATATATCATTCATTATATTCTGGAATTCAGATGGAACATTTTTTAATCCGAAGGACATGACATTTCATTCATAATGGCCGAATGGAACAGCGAAGGCGGTTTTATACGTATCTTCTTCTTTGACCTAAATCTACCAAAAGTAGACTTTAAGCCAAATTTTGAGAAGATCTTTGCCTCATAATGACGATTTACAAGGTCTTGTTTACTTAGTAAAGGCTACCGAATGGATTCAAGCACCTTATTGAGAGACTTGTAATTAATTACAAGTCAAGGTGCTCCTCTCTCAATTACCGCAGCATTTTCTACATAGAAAGCCACACAACTCCAAGGGGATTTTGATCTTCAAATGAGTTGTTTATTAAGGAGATCTTTTATCTCCAAGTCACATAATTCTAATGGCCTGGAATCCATTTGTAGGAGCCTAGCTTTTGTCAGAATATGCTTTTCATCAAAGCCTGGAATATAAGGCAGATTGACTTGGTGTTTCTTCCTGTTCCAAAATGAAGAGGGCAAGTCAAAGCAACAATCGAGCTCTAATTGTTTTTGGAAGAGGGCTAGTTGAGATTTGAATTTTCTTTGTTTGAGAGCCTCAAAAATCTTTAGAGAGCAAAGTTCTCCTTTGAGATTTTGGAGGTATTGCTCTTTAAGAGAAATTTGATTGGATATTGAGCATGGTCGTCCTTGTTTAGGAGACTCATGGAACTCAAACAAGATTCTTTCGTTTTCAATAGTTGTCTCTAATCCTTTAGAGTTTACTGAAAATGGTTGAATCATCAGTAAGAACGATGTGCCAAAAATAAGTTCTTCTTGAAGGTTTTTTGCCTACAAGGAGCATTGTTTCAATGCACTTTCCTTTCTTACAAACATTGACATTGGGAATTTTATAGCTTATCTTTAAGCTATTCCCATTAGCCATACTCATTCGGTAACGAGTCTTTTTCGAGAAATTGTGAAGGGATTATTCCTTCCCTAATGTAGTTAGCATCAACACCACTATCTATGAGACTGTTACCTAGCACACGAAATCTTGGATTTTAAGATTTATCTTCGTATGCCACTTTTGAAATGTGTATTTAGGAAGAGAATTTATAAATTCTCCTTCTCCCTCTAGGGGTTGTATTTAGAAAGAGAATTTATAAATTCTCCTTCTTCCTCTAGGGATTAATTTCAGGCTTGCATACCTTCAAAATAGAAGGTTCTCTCCCAGATCTATCTTGAATGAAGAGATGAGGAAAGCCAAAACATCATCTCTAGAACAAAGCTAGGGCAATGGACAAAGTGACAAATACACAATGGGCCACATTCGTGGACATGTGAATGTAGGGAAGGGGGGAAGCGAGGATTTCTCCTCCTATTTCTTTACTCTCGCTATGTTTCTATATGAGGTGACGCTTTAGGAGGCTTGGATGTCCAAGGCTCTCTATTTTTTGTGTTTTCTCCCTTAGGATATGATTTTATTTTTTTTTAATAAGGAATTAGGGTTTCGGGGAGAGACACTAGTATAGTGCTTCACCACCCTACAAACTTTGGTATACCCCAATACATTTAAAGTCCGTAATCTTGTACATTCATATATCCAAATTGACTCCATCCCTCTACTGAACATAGCTATCCATCTTCAATGCAATTCTCATAAAATCAAGTAATGGACCACAAGATCTCAACCGTCGGAATTATCATCTAGTGTGATGAAAACACTCGTAAAACCATTTAAATCATATGGAGAAACAGTGAATTCCTTATTGGATCATATGGGTCTTAACCGTGTCTCAACACATGAACCCAATAACACACATATGAGCCGCCACAATTAACTTCGTGAGATAGGCCAAAGCACATCACATTAGGAATTTAAATTCCTCTTATATCCTCAGGTCTAAGAATTAGTCAAAGCTAATATACAAACAAGTTGATCATAGTTCAAGCATCATGGGTTTTCTGATCTAGAGACTTAAATTGATCCTCCAATATAAGTGTCCAACAAGTACAATACCAAGGAACTTATTCCCATAACACACTTACACTCCTTTGTAAAGTATGGCATAGGCACACCAACTTGTCGTAGAACCCAATGGCGGAGACTTTCCATCCCGATTCGTCATCGTTTCCTTTAAACAAAATGACTGCATAAGAGTGAATAACAACCACATGTTTGTCCTACAATTTCTATATGATCATGAAATAACAGGATACAAAGATTCATGGACCACAATTTTTCCTTGACCAGCAGTCGTTGTGTCCAAATTAAAGTTCCCAAGGACAATCGAAGGAATCTATCTCCTTAGCCTCTGTGTGTGTACACCCGCGACTAGTTATGGCATTAGCGACATGTCAACACAGAACATGTGATCATCATAATCTACAATCAAGATCATCAAATCAACAGTTAAAATTAACATATTAGCTTTGCAAGGCACACATTAGCTAACACTAAATGCTTATCTTTGAGGCATTTTAATCAACATTTAAGTTCAAATTTTTGGAAGAATACTTAAATAGTTATCCTTATGGCATTTTTGTGTACTCTTCAAGTTAAAGGTTTGTATCAAGACACGTAAATGCCCATCCTCGAGGCATTTACGCTATGGTATTCAACAACGGTGATCAATGTAGGACTTAAATGGTATTCAACAACAGTGATCAAAAGGTAAGTTTAGATAATAATTAAAAAAAGTTTTGATCTTGGATTACTACATAAACTTAATAATATCTAACGGTGATCCTCAGGGATTACTCTACTAATTTGGACCTTTGAAAACTTTTATTTTTCAATACATTTCCAAAACTACAACATTTAGGTGCTCTTACATAAATTTTAACTTGAAAAGTGAGTAAAATTCCTTGAGGATTGACATTTTGGTGCCCTTACCCTCAATTTTAACTTGGAAAGTAAGCAAAATGCCTCAACGATACTCATTTAGGTGCCCTTAAAATTAGACTTTTAACTTGGAAAAGTGGGAAAACAACATTAGGATTGGCATTTTGATGCCCATACCCAGATTTTTAACTTGGAGAGGGGGGGAAATGCATACAAGTAGTATATATGATAAGGGCATGCATTGTTTGAATAAAACAATATAGAAGTGTTTGCCTCTTTTTGATTCATGCATATCCCTCAACATATCTACACCTTTACTACACATCTTTATGTTAGTCAAGTGTACATCTCATGCACAATGGACCTTGATGAGCATGCATCGAGGTATTTTTACCACGCCTTGCCTCGAGGTATTACCCTCAAGCGCCTTTTTAGACTTTGGTCCTAGCTATATGGTATAGGATTTACTATTCCTATTTGACCAATCAATCCTATAGTCACCATATCCCTTCTCGCGATCATAGTCTCATTTCCTTTTGGTCTTTCTCTTGTTCTCTTTTCAAGCACGTAATAAGTGTTCTGCTTTTTACTGGAGCAGTCTCGTCTTCAGCAAACATTTCCAAACCATCTATAATATTTCTTACTAAAGTGTTACTATCTTGGTTCTACTAATTTGTAAGACTCTGGACTCCACACCCTTTGTCAAAATCTCCAATTTGGCATCAGGGTCATTCTCATATTAGCTTGCCAAAAGTTTGACAACTTTTTGCATAACCAACATGAAACAACCTCGTTTATCTGGGCAACGGGCTAGGTAATGCAGATGCAAATCCTACCAACATGTGCAATTGCTATTGAGTAGAATTAAGCACATCAACATAAACATGAATCAAAGTGTAAATTAGATAGGGGAAAAAAAAGGCGAGTGTATCTGTTGCTAAATGACCAAAACCATTCAAGAATAGTAAAAAATTCAGGAGACCCACTATATGTATGCCCTTGTGTCATCAATATCGAAGAAGTTTTACTGAAATCTACATGCAAAAGAACAATAGGGCAAACCGCTTACTCTAACATTAGATAATTTTACATCCATACCATAAGATAAAAAGGGAGCCGACCTCTAGAAAAGACCACACTATTAAAATCTACAGAATAATTGAATACATTCTTAAGGGGGTACAACATCATACAAACCCCCATTTTGGGAGCACCTTGCCTGTAAACACAAAAAAGAACAGTGGCCTCAAGGCCTTAGAGACAGCACGAGGCATGTCTCAATCGCCCCATCAACTGATGCCCCATATTGCACTCGACCTGAGCATTAATCTTAATAGTGTCAACCACGGCCAATTCATTGACTTCCCCACTCTCCTCTCTCCAAATATGGTTGAATGAACCTTGGATCCTGGTTCTCGAGTCAAGAACCTCCTCCACTATATCCACAATTCTCCATTGATATGAGCTACCATTAGCCCCGAAGAAAGTCTCCTTCCACTAACACAGGACGAAGATTTTTCTCAACAATAAGCTTGACCACCTGCAGCCTCACCACAGCATCTGAAAAAGAAGACTCTTGGAAGGCAATAGGGGCGGAATCTTAAAATAGTGTGTCCATAGCTGTCTCTAATTAAGCAGCTTGCCCCAGCGAGACATGGGTTTCCAACAAACAGCTGTCCAAGTTAGCTTTATATATTCCCAAGGGTGGGGCCTTCCATCTCACCACACACCAAAATCTCTTTACAATTCTGCTGCATCACTAAAGAAGGGATACCCTTGAATTTGCAACCAGAGCTGGCCCACTCTCTAACAGCAGCCATTATCTCCTTCAAAATGGTAGGAGCCCAAGAAGATTTTCCCATGGGAACCCCAATATTTGTTTCAATCCAGATAAACCGCAGGGCTGCATATGCGGTCATATTCCACACGATACAACCCAGCAAGCCCCACATGTTAGTAAACCAGCAAGCAAGGAGGTCGCAACTCGCAAACAGACTCAAGGATCACTAACAAAAATACCAAACATCGAAAAATTTCAGCCCAAATCTGTCCAGCAATTTTCTTTCTTTCTTTCTTTTTTTTTTTTTTTTGAAAGATAATTTGTCCAGCAAAATTACATTGCAGCAACAGATTACTAACCACCTTAAGGTTGTGTTTAGATGTACTACTAAATTAAGTTGCAGCAATTAGTTCAATTGCATGGAAATGACCAAATTGCAATTACATTCCATAGTGTTTGTAGGCTATGCTCCAAACCGAAGTTATGGTCTTTCAAATTGAACTTTAAAGAAATGTAACTGTTAATGACTGTGGATGTGGGCCGTAGATGAATGAAATAAGAGGCCATACAGTAACACGGCCCACCTAGTATTGTGTTTTGTCCATGTGTCCCTTACTCTATTAGGTATCCTTAAGATACACATATCATATTGTAATTTAGGAGGGGTGGGAAATTTGCTATTTTGACTTAATATATAAAAGAAGAGCAAAGGGGCGTGGAGCCCTAATTCACTCTCTCTCTCTTCTCTCTTCGTTGAACTGAATCTTTGCAACCTAATTTTGTTGTGTGCCCAAATGCTGCATAAAAGTGCGATCATTCCTATCTTCTACAATCTTCCTTTTTTTCTTTTCAAATGAATATTACCACCTTCCACCATCTTTTTCTCAGTTTAAAGCCCAAAAAGAAAATCAATTGCCACACATGTAAGAAATAGTCTTTGCAATAATGACTTTGAGTTGCAAAACCCCATCCACACTGGCCAGTATTTCCCATCAATCCAAACTATCCAAGAAGTACATAGGCATTGTTTGGAGGGAGGAAAGCTCAGGGCTCACAGGGGTAGGATGGCCTTGTTTATTTGATCTCCCTAATTGATTCAGACCATTGGCCATTTTTCTTTTCGTGACCTATTTGATGGCCACCAATTGGATGTTAGGATCAACCGATGAGTCTCGTTTTTTGGGGTAATGATGCAATCGTCCCACATCCCACACGTGGACGCTCCGCACGTGTGCACAAGAAAATGATCTTTTTTATCCCATCATCACTTCCCATTTCTTTCAAATATCTTATATTAGGAAATCTACTCTTTCTTTCATATCTTTATTTTAGGCAGAAAATAAATTTAGATATTTTCTTATCTAAGTATCTTCTTATTCTAGGCATTTTCTAGAATGTTTTTCTTATCTTAGTATCCTCTTATTGTAGGTACTTTCTTAATTTCATAATTTCTTAGATTTCATATATTTTATTATAGATTGTAAGGTTGACTATAAATAGGCCCTATGGCCTATGGAATAAGACAAGCTGATTAATATTCTCTTATTTTCTCTACGGTGTTTGTTAAAGGGAAGGAGAGTGGTCTCTAGTTCTAAACTAGAGGACTGTTGAGCTTGCTCACAATCTTGCATTTGTGATCTCTAGCATTCGGCTCAGTCTTTTCCCAAAATATCTTTCTTTTCTTATTAATTTATTTACTTTTCCTTTCGGATTTGCATCAGGTGAGCTCCACCATAATGGAGCTCACAATTTGAGCAGTTAGATTCACCTACATTGTGTGACACTTATAAGTATTGACAATTCACAATCACATCCATTGCTTTAGGCATCTCTTCTAAGTATGATTTTGTTCATCTTTGGATATTCCACTCATAAGTCTCTAAAGAGTGCTTTGAATATGAACTTCCACACCAAATATTGCCTGCAGGAGAAGGACAGCAAGAGAGAGAGAGAGATTACCTTGATTGATTGCATGAATTCCCGGCAATGGTTGTTGAGGACTTCCATCCGGGGGCCAGTTGAATTTGCCAGCTCATCCATTACAGCGCCGGCGAGCTCCAGCACATGCACTATCCTCTGCACAGTCAAGAAGATGAACTCCCAGCTCATCTCGCAGAGAAGAAAAAGAAACAACGCAAACAAGCATGCGTACAAACCCAGTTCGTTCATCAGGTGGGCCATACCGTGTATATCAGAACCCAGAATTCATGACTTCCGGATAGATGGCATGCTTGCAGATGAAGGAAAAGAGATAAACAGCGGTTAAGATCATGATTGAGGAGCAGTCCACAGTCGAATGGAATACATGGCCCACCTGATGACCAGGTGGGCCACACTACCTACATTGGTTCCCGGAATTCATGAATTCCAGGTAGCCTGCTTGATTGCAGATGGAAAAAAAAAAAAAAAACTGCGGTTCCCATGATGATTGACGGGCAGTCCACAGTCGACGGGCATGCATGGCCCACCTGATGACCGGGACGCGCCTGATTATTTGACTGCGGAATGCGCTTGATGGACCCTGCCTGATGAACGGCATGAATCCCTCGATCGCCGGAAGTAGCGAAGAAATGGAGAGAGAGAGAGAGAGAGAGAGAGAGAGAGAGAGAGAGAATTTGACCTTTTCGACATGGTGAAGACGCTGGAGGGAAGTATTGTGGGTCTGCGAGTCCATGGGATTGATTGTGTTCATGCGCGCACCGAATTGATTCGCCATTTATCTGATGACTACTTCCTCCAGAAATGGAGAAAATCCCACTATTCAACGCGCGGAGAGAAAGAGAGGGAGAGAGAGCCAGATCGAGACGCCGGTGGAAAGACTATAATAAATGATCGCTGTTTGAGCACTATAAGGGCCTGTTCGAGGGCGTGGATTTGAACCCGGATAGACCGTCCAATGTATACATTAACAGTATCCCCAATACAACACAATACTATACGCGAATCCAAACAGGCCCTAAGGTTGTATTCAGCACCCTAGATTCATAATGCTCTCTAATCCAAAATAGTAACTATACATAATTGTTCTAATATCTCTAATTAAAGTATGCATGTAATGTTTGACATAATAGTTGTAATAAGCCTTTTGAAATATATAATTTGAGTAAAAATGATGAAATTCTAAGTTTGATATGGACCACAAGAATAATATTACATTCGAGTGACTAGCCAATAATTTTAAATTGTTGATTTATATGGATAATATTGCTAAGATCATCATATTTTAAGTAATTATAGTGATGCAATTAATAATTTAATTTTTATGGGATATCATCCGTGGGTCATGTGCACAAAAGATTAATAGTCTAGTGGCACATGTAACTCTAAGAAGGAATTTATAACTAATCCAAGCTTTCACCTTGGATTTCAAACCCTCTCTTTGAGGGGATTCGAAACCCCCAATTACTTTATTGTGTCAAGCATATCAGGGGACCCCTACATTATTCTTCCTTTCACAAACTCTCTGTAACACCTTGAATTTTCACAGCCCGAGTGCATACTCTTGCTCGAGAATTTCATGTGTTAGTGAAATGAATGAATAAATACTACATAATTGCACCTTATTTTTAAAAAAATTTCAGATCACATTAATGAACATACCCATTCACGAGATTGAAATCAAATCATATTGTTAATCTTATTCCATTTAAATATAAAAGTCCAACTGATCATTTAATGCTCACTTAGGTGGGAGCTTATTACAAATATCTAAATTCACATCATGAAACGTAGATAAAATTAAACTAAAATGAAAGCAATAACATAATCTCATGTCACTCATATTCTTCCATGTGAATATCATGCATCGCTCATTTCTTTAACATATGCATTACCTACATCATCTATATGATTGGAAGGGTCAACGCCTTACTCATAGTGATGGTTGTCCTTTAAGATTAATAATAATTCAAGTAATTCATCATATGAACAATATAAGGGTTCCGATACATCTCGTATTACACCCCTATGAGTGATACTAGTATGCACAACCAATATATAAGAATGCATGCTTGGCATAGTGCGTGGCTCATCATACATAGTGACCACCACATTGTGGGATATAATTTATAAAAAATCGGCTCACTTTGCATCTCATAACTACAGAGATTTGTCAATGTGTCCAACACCATTATGGATTTATATAATACCTCGAAACGGTACAACACGTGAATTATAAGAATTATGTAACACGATTTGTTTTTAAAGTAACTAACTGTGTCATCCAATCCCAAGAAAATGATATAACATGTACCTGTTGATTACTTACATCGATATGTGCACCACTAACTAAATCCAATTATTTACGCATCGACGAAGAGGGTTACTACTTATAGTACAATACGTCCATGATAAATACATATAAGTTACTAGTTGTTTCAACACATCATTTGCATCAATAGATAATTAAATCGAATCATGAGAGTTTCGAAACTCTAAGACACATGCCCAAACCATGACATGAGAAGAGTAGCATAAGGCTGATCGAATAAGGGCATGTTTGATTTTCTTAAGTAAATGTAAATGCACTGGAAATGTGTTGATTTGACTTTACTTTTTTCAACGCTAAAATTGAGGATGCTGCCAAATATATGGGGGCCCACTGTGATGTATGTGGATTATCCACACCATCCATATGTCATGCCAACTGAATTTAGGGCATGAGCCAGATTCAAAGTTCCAGTGGACCACCACTGTAAAAGTGGAATCGAACACTCACAGTTAAAAACTTCTTAGGGCCACTATTTACTTTAGTGTGGACCACTTGAATGTCGGACCTCAATTTTCGGCTCATGCCTTAAAATGTTATAGTAAAACAGATGGACGATGGGGATACGTGTAACGCCCTGAAATTCGGGGGTCGAGTATAACTCAGCTCCTGAGTTCCAAAACATCACTTACGCAACATATTCGATGATGATTGTATGTTGTCTGTATTAATGCAGAAAACATGATATAGATCAAGCTAGATTAGCAGACATAATTCAGGGATATTAAGAAAATACAAGCGGAAGACTTAAATACATAAATAATTCAAAATAAATCCCCAAATGATGCATGCTCTGCCCAGGGCACTATACATATATCTGTGTCTCAAAATATATACATGAACTGTTCAAAATGATCTAATACACATCCCAAAAATAATCTCCGCTAGTCAGGACAAGGCTCAATCGAACCCGCCTGAGAACTGCATGTATGAGAACGCCTCCTTGTCCTTATCAAAGTCTGGCTCTGCCTCGTCGGTATCACCATCACCTGCATCTAAAGTAGAGTCTGGTTGGTCTTTAAACACCGTCTCATAACGTGGGAGTGAGTGATCAACTCAGTGGTACTATATAACAAAAGTTAACATGTTATCAATCCAGTCAAGAAGTAATGATAAGGTAGTACAATCACACAAGTCTTAGATCTCTTGTTAATGCAAGGATGATATGAAGAATGATGCATGCCCTCACCACAATCTCCCTCATGCGACATCATCTAACGATCGCGGCATGAATCACTACCACTGTGCTCTCACACCAACGCCAATGGCATATGTAGCGCGATGTTATGAATGTGATTACCCAATTCTTATTAGTCCATTTTATACAGCAGTATTGGGAAGCTAAGACACCTCCCTTGTATCATTTCCCAACATTGATCCATTCTAGGGTCCTCAGTCTTAGGAATCTCATACGATGTTATGGTTTTAAGTCACTGCAAGGGCTGTCAGGGCTGTTGTACGCAATCGTTGCTCCACTCCCCTATCACCTTATCAATACAGGCCTATTTATATCCTTAAGACTGCATCAGGACTCGTCATCCCCATGCGGTGTCAGGATAAACTCATGGTCACTACAGAGGGCTCGTCACCAATCAGTGTAGGCCGACAGCAAAAATATAGTGTCTCATACCACCATAATCTGCTCAGAGTAGGGTGCTCACTGGTCATTGCGGGGAGGTTTGTGGCCCCAGCGTAAGCCGACATCACGACCACGGTGTCCCAAACCACCATACCCGGCTCATGAGTCTTAGGGGATCTTAGTACCATGGTTAACGGGAGTTACCCTAGTAAGCTCAGTGTCTTAAATTCAAACAGTGGCGACCAAACATGGTGTGGCGCCCTGAAAATCGGGGGTCGCGCATACGCTCAACTCCCGAGTTCCCGAGAGTCACTTACAACCGTTTTCATTATTAAGCATTTAATCCGGTTTAATAGCGCAACGTAGAAATTCCTGAAATCATGAAACACAACCACATGTCCACTGAAATGAAGGGATCAACATACGTGTATATATATATATATATATATATATATATATATATATATATGTTCAAAAGAATAAGGGGATCACACATGGCATCACCCAAACAAAATCACAAAAAAATACATAGTTTCAAAAGAATATGAGGCTGAGTCCACTCTCAGCAGTCCAAACCCACCACTCAAGCTGGCGAAGAATCATCCATCAGCTGGAAGTATGACAGCTCCTCCTCCTCGTTGAGAGTAGCATCGCCATGCTCCCCCTGCTCTGCATCCCCTGCATCTACGAGAGATTCTGGTTGGTGTTTTAAAACACCGTCCCAGAGTGGGAGTGAGTAATCAACTCAGTGGGTGCTATTACTCTTAAGTTACAACAGGCAACAATTATAATATGAATTTAATGAAATACAAGCATTCATCAATTCCTAAAAACTCTTAATTAAATGTATGGATGCGAGATGATATGATGCATGCCCTCGCCACAACGCTCCCTCGAGCGACTCCGTCTAACGATCGCATATGTTAACACTCCCTCATTGCGACCTCGACTTCCAAGTCACCACCCTAGCTAATGGATGTATTGCGATCATGTTAGCCGAGTTGTTAATTAGGTCCATTCATCCAGCAGATTTAGAAATCTGGTACACCCCACAAATCAATTGCCCTAAACTAGTTGCGAGGCCATGACCCCCCAACGTGTGAGGCCAAGTCCCCGCGATCCTTGATCCCGTCGGGTTTTCCATCCCCAACTTCAAGCACATGAGGAGTGCTGAGAACTGGGATCGCTCGCGGTCACTACGGGGAGCGCGCGTCACCCCAGCGTAGGCCAACAGCTCGGACACAGTGTCTCATTCCACCATGCCCGGAGACAGTGGATCGAAATTCAAGTGGTTATCAGTGGCTACATCGGTAGCAGAGTATTTCAGGTTCCATACATGTGCGAGCAAACATGGTTAACAATCAGGATTTGCTAGTGTGTAGGCTAAACCGCACAAGTCAGACAAATACGGGATGAACAACATCGGGTACTATAGACCCATGTAGTCAAACTACTGCCGCCCATACGCATCCGTCTAATTCGCGGGTTTAGGCCCAGGGTAGTTCAACCAACGAAACTACCGTCTAACCTCATGTTCCTGACTAATCCACGGTTCAATGATGATTCATTGCATAATAACATCAAGGTTATTATTCAACATACAGTATCATAATGCATTCATCCTATCATACGCATCAATGTTCCTAACAAGCATGTTATAATACCGTAATTAGAGTGCACGTGAGGAGTGTGAGTGGGCGAGGAGACGAAACGTCTCCTACGCACCTAGGAATTTAAAATATGCAAGATAAAATATCATACATGTCATAGGCATCATCATAGGAAGGAATCACACCACATATGAGCATGTGAGCATCGATTATATTATCAAACATATGAGAAGCATAAATACAATCATGAGAAAGGAAGAACTAACAAACATGCAATTCCATACTTTTCCACCAAACACTTAAATCCTAAAGTCTCTTTAGATTTCACACATGCTTCACCCAAATAAGCAAAATCATTAAACTCATGTTATGATTGGTGCTAGGCCACCTAGGATTAATAGCCCGCACCTTGAATTCGATGGAAGCTCGGAAGCGACCTAGAAATGGGGTTTGAGGGTTGACCGGCTGGGATTCCTAAAACCAAAACCTTGCATGTAAGAAATCCCATGTCAAACCCTTCTTAATGCTTGAATCCCAAGAAGAATGGGGAGAGGTGGTTACCTAGATGCTCAACGGACGGTTTGGAGGATTGAGGCGGAGATTTCCTCCTTGGAGGAGAAATTGAGAGTTGGGTGGGTTAATGCCCTTGGTCCCACCTTGATTAGGGTCCTCACATGCATCTCTCCACCTTCACCTCCACCTTTAACTATCCTTGGTTGTTGGAGAAAGGTGGAAACTACAAAGAGAAGGTTGTCGTAGGATGGTGGTGGAAGTTATGAGGAAAAAGAGATTGATTTTGGAAGGTTGAAGGAAGTTATGAAGGAGAGAGGGGGTTTGTTGAGAATTGAAGAAGGTTATGAGGGAGAGAGCGTTGTGGTTGGAAGGATGGAGGAGTTATGAGAGAGAGCTAGATTTATTTCCCTAGAGTTGGGCCCCTTGGCCTTATGTTTCTATAATTTTCCAAAATAGACTCTTAGAGCTACTATTGGTGTTGTGGTGGCCCCAAGACTCCTATGACCACCAAATTTGGTGTGCACCTGCCTCATGGCCCAATGAGGGGCCATATAAAATTTGGAAGCATTCGGATGAACGGATATAGGATCTGAGTATGTGATCCCGATTTGAAAATGACCCTGCAGGGTCCGTTTCGATCGTTGGGGGTAGTTCTGGTGGTCCCCTGGCCATGAAATTTATAGGGTAGGTGGTCCATGGTTAGATGAAGGATCATACAAATTTTGGGGTCGATCGGATATTTGGTTTGATCATACGGGTCCGACGTGCGATCGACGGTTATCGCGCCACGATCGGGGCCCAGGTTTTGTTGATGGGCGTAGGCCCGCACATTAGACCTTCACCGAAAATTTAGAAGAAATCCGATGGCTGAAAAGCCCGGAGTCTCAATTTCATTTTCAAGTGCCAGATTTAAATTCTGGCATTGGTGGGGTGCATACGGCCTGTGCCAGATTCCAGTTCTGGGTGTTTATAGGGTCTGAGGTCCGCGATGGACCTTAAGCCCAGTGAGATCTCGTGTTCCCTAAAGTTTTATAATTTTTTGACATTCCTGCGTCGCGGTATGGCCCGCACGGGCTGTTGCTAAGTACAAACGGTCATCTGTCTTGGTTTCCCGCGTTAGGTCCTATCATGACCTGCCTAGACTACTCTGTAGGATTAATCCTAGATCATTTTAGGTGTGGTAACCCACCACAAGTGGCTTGATGAACGGTCCTGCGGCCAGTCCTACGTGGACGTCCCAGGACGTGGTGCTGGTTAGACGAGATGTTACACATGGTGAACAAGCATCGGTCAATCGGGTTAGTTGATAAGCTCAACTAGGCCAAGCGCACATTGAGTTGAACGACATGGAATGCATAAGCACTCCGTGTGGCCTGACCACTGCCGATCTCCCCAAGCACGACTCATATTCGCTAAACTCATCTTGTGTGGTGAAAGCAACCTCAGCCACTACTTCCAGAATGGTTTCCGATTGCCTAGACTGTGGCACAGCCCCATTCATATACAAGGATAATAACTAGCATATGAGTCATATTCTGCATTCACATGAACAACAAATGAAGTATAGCTTGAAATGTAAATAATACATGCAGGAATCAATACACACATTTATCATGATTTAACTAAGTACATAATCCATAGAGGAAATCATACACTCATTTAACATGGACAACCAATCATATGCATAAATACTATGGTTGAAATCCATATCTCAACCATCTTAACACTCACACTTTACTAACTACTAACTCACTTAGGCATTTATTCAAACACTTAGGTTACATTATTCAACATACATCATGTATGTCGACACCATTGCCAATTAGGGAAAGTCCTTTTGCCAAGGAGTTGCCGTATACATATTAAGCATATAACAACGACAATTTATCATGGCAACCAATTCAACAAATTCCATACGTATATGTGTATTCTAACATATACGTGAAATATGGTATTTACAATATACAATATACGTATACGGAAGACAAAATAGACAACACATTTGGCATGTATAATTTCATCCATAACATGAATAAATCATTAACTATCATTGAAAGGGTTGAAAACCATAACCTAAGCGCATATAGTCCGCACCTTACGCCGGTAAACGCGTAACGAACTCAGTTTATTTACTCACCTTTCGTCTACGGCCCAACGGCAACCTATTACATGAAATAGGTTAGCTAGCACTCTACTACATCTAGTATAGGCTTCAAAACAGGTTAGGGTTAGCTTAACTTACCCAATAACGGAGTCAGAATCGCCGGAAGAAAGATTCAGATACGCCGATTTAGAGTACAGATGCACGAAGAAGGATCCTACGGAGTTTCACCGGATTCTCTCACACTTTCTCTCTCTTTTCTTTCTCTCAAATCTCTAAGATTTGAGAAATTCGTATGTGTTAGAAAGCTAAGGGTTTAAGGCCCTTTTATAAGACTAAACATGACGAAAACAGGCTTAAGGTCAAGGTATACTTAAGTTATAACCAAATTGGGATCTTTCTGATCCAACGGAGCGTTTCTGGAGGTCCTGTTATCAATTGCGGTCGGACTTAAGCTCACTAACGTCGGATCTTTAATCAGTGAAGTTTTCAGTTCGATCAGATTTCCAGATCGTCCGTGGCAGACCAGTTTCAATTCAACGGTCACCGAACCTCGATCAGGGCTACTTGTTCCATGACATAAAAGGGCAATTTTTCCTGATCCGAGGGTGAAGTTTGGTTGAATTTTGATGGTCAGAAAGCTTAAAAATAATGCGCAACGACACGTGCCAGATTTTATGAAAAATGGAATTCATTTTCTAATTCTTTTCCTTTTCTCACTCTCTTCACTCCGAACTCAGTAAAATGGTGTCAGGACATCAGTTGGGCTTAATTTTCGAAATGATTGTCAAGTCCAACTAAGCGGTCATAATGGTCTGAAATTGTAGATATCGGACTCTCGACGCGCGGTCTAGATCCAATACAAAGTTACCAACCATTCCTTAGGACAACTGGGTTTAGAGTTGGATCATAAATTTCAGGGTATTATAGCGTCATTGATTCTACAAGTTTTAAGTCTTACAGAATGTATTTAAAGCGAACAGCACAAATTTCACAGCCAGTCTAACTTAGCGCTAGGTAACTTAGGTTAAATTTCTACGAGAATTAATCCTATGTGATTTCTGATCGAGGTGGTACTTAGGTCTTGGTACAGAATTTTTCAGGTCGTTACAATACGTCATATACATGACGGTGAGGCCCACAAATTTATGCCAATCATTTTAAACTATTTTTCAAAGCAGAAATACCTTCGTATTTTCAAACAGGTGAAATTGTAATGATTGGCATTTTACATGGCATTTACCCTGAATTTGGAAAATCAAACAAGCCCTGGAGGAAAACTGAGTAGCAATAAGTTAACTCAATAAAAGATAATAATAACATTAGGCTAACTCAATATATATTGAAAACACGCGTCGCTCTCAAAATCGACGAAGGGCAAGGCTTGTGTCCATCACTGCTCATGAATTCATTAAAAGTCCAGCGATGTTTTCATAGACTAATTAATCTAAAATTATAATAAAATAAACTCCATTGGGGTAAAAAATAGTCCATAGACTTCAAAATGAATTAATAGGCACAATAGTGCAATTTCGAGTCAAATGGGTCACCCGATAACTCCAAATTACTATAAAAGTAAGTCTCGTCAACCTAAGGTTTAAAATATGAATTTTAGGTCAGATTAATGTCTGTAAAATCATGAGATATGCTAACATAATTATCTGATCCATTGAATGCGTAAACTATGTACCCTTTGAGACCTGAATGCGTATAGTTTTATGATTTAAGGCATAGTTTTGTGATTTGACCTACAAAATATGTCCAACATAATTAAAATCATATCTCAAACATAATTTCAATCATATCTCAAACATAATTCTAATATGTATCAACAACTCATAATTATCCAGCAACTTATGAATATATAAATCATGTTAAAAATCAAACTATACACAAATTTAACACAAAAATAAGAGAACTATGTTTAAAGTCAGCTTAAATTCGTGTAAGCTTAAATGAATCTCTCACGTTAGCTTTAAATGCAAACCCTAAGTAGATTTAGATGTAGGAGAACTTCTACACAAACCACGATGTCGCTTAAGTAAGGGGGAGACACCACACGTGTGGAGAAGAAATAGAAGAGATAAACGTCTAGGCTTGGATATCTCTCTCTTTCTCTCTCTTCTTTGTGATGAGGTTTTTTTTCCCTGTGCTCGACCGGTCGTGAGCCCTGCACGATCGATCGTGGACTGGTGTTCGACCAGTCGTAGGTTCGAGTCGTAACACAACTCAAAGTCCAACGAGTTTGGACGATTTTTCTCCGGGGTGCTCGACCGGTCGTAGGAGGTTCACTACTGGTCATAGGTGGCGCTCGACCAGTCATGGGTGGCGCATGACCAATCGTGGTTACGCAGATTCATTCCGCGATTTTCTGCAGATTTCGTGTCGCAAGTCCTTTCGCAATTGGGATGCGGAAGAGAGTTTCATAAAACTATAAAAAGGGATTTCTAGGGTTTTTCTAAGGTATGATAGTGATAGAAAAACACAAGAAGGATATCAAATGTATGAGAGAGAGAGAGAGGAAGCTTGTAGAAAGGAGGTTATGCTCGTGGAGGTAATCTACTGTGCAATCAACATCTCAGTGCTTCTACGTCATAGTAATCGGTGAGATCTTTCAGTTTTCTCTGTTCTCTTACTGTTTATCCACTCCTGCATGAGTGATAAAGGTTTAATCATAGTAAGGTATGGTTGTGATCAGTTGTAAACATTTTACTTTATAGTGGATTGTTGATCTGGACGAGGTCCTATGGTTTTTACCTCTTCGAGGATTTTTCACGTAAAAATCTCTTGTTTGGTGTGTGACTGATGCTTTGATTTATTTCATTGCTTTGTTATTCCATAATTCTAATTTGTTCTGGAGGGTTAGATCCTAAGGTTTTGTGCAAGGCCCCCGACACTTTGGACATTGAAGGTGGGCGTGTATGGGTTTTTGAGTAGGGAAGGGGTGCACACCCCTTTTATAAAGAGTAGGTGTGAGAGGTCGTGTGTCGCATCCCACTTGAATTGAGTTTCTCAAATATTCTTAAATTGAAAATCTTTCTTCAAATCTAACTGGTTCACAATGTCGGGGTCGTTGAATAGGGCCATGGTACATGGTTTTCCTAGTAATCCGAAATTTACATTAACATATCTTGAAAATTCTCCTAGCGGGTACTTAAACGGACTTGATCTCAATTAATGGTCCACACTTAATGATCAAGCCCAATTTTATGAAAATGTACAGTTAAGATAAGCAAACAATTGGATAAATTTTAGTAGTTAATCAATGGTGGAAAAGGCCTAAATATGAAATTTCACTTGTTGCACCAAAAGAAACTAATTGGCTTTAAGGTGATCATGATTCAACAGTATAGGGTTATAGATCGGGGTCTAAGTTTTATATGATCTCGTAGTTATATGAGGCCAATGTTTCATCCAAATTTGAGTTGCAATTAATGGTGTAAAGTGGGTCAATCGGAATGTTCATATTCAGAAAGAGATAGAACTACTAACTTTGTACTTAAAGAAAGAACCTGCCAAGTTGAGGTTCTCATATTTCACACTCGGTCCATATGATTGGCAATCCAAGTCATTCATATGAAGGGAAGTATCATACTACAATTATCCATAAGCTTTCCTCACTTGATGGACACTAAAATCAACAGTTAAATCATCAGTTAAGGAGTTAATTTGTCAATTGGGATACTTTTATGATAATCAAATGATTGAAATTCAACACGCATAGTTAATTTATAATACATAGGTATAATATAAAATTTTACATCAAATAGATCATGAGAACCATATGTTCTAGAATTCAAGGGACTATGTTAATGGCATTTTTATAATTATTACCTGTACGAAAGTTTTGAAAAATCTAATAATTATACATGGTTATAGGAACATTTCTAAGTAGTTCTTACAAAAGGACTCATGTCTAAATCATTAAATATAAAGAGTTATTCACTAAATAAGTTAAAATTATCATCAATTAAGGGAAGATACATATATTAAACAACATGATGAACCTGGGCTAAAATGGTAACATCTGGGATGTTACACTCCCACTATTCATAAAATAAGAAAACTCACAACATCTATAACGGAACCACCATACGCTTCTCCCTTTCATAGATTATCATTATACCTTCCTCTATTGCACTAACTCCCACCATTCATGCCTACTAATAAAGATAAAATAAATAAACACAAATAACTTACATCTACTCACTATAGCTTTCACTTCAGAGATTGTGGTTGGAAAACTTCAGAAAAAACTTTTTTAAATGTATAACTAATTAGAGCTTAACCAGAGCTTGTTAGAGTTTTTTTATCGTCGCTCGGAGTGTGCGTAGACCAGCTATACAACTGTCAATTGTCAAGGAAGCTTTGGCTTCATGTGGTCTTAGGAAGTGAAAAAACCAAAAGAGAGAGATGAAAAAATTGAAATAGCCGATTGATCTCGTGCGACAAGGGCCCTATGCTTTGAACCCATCCGCATCTTATGTGGGGCCCAATGAGTAGTCTTAAAGCAAATATATTCCATCAATGTCTAAAGGATTTTAATTTTGTGTCGTCGGTCCAAGTTTGAGGGCAAAACTCATAATAAATGGACCACACAAGAGAAAATGATTCATAATTAACACACAACATTGGTATAGTTGCAGGACACATAAAACTTCAAGTAGACAACAGAAAAACCTCTATTATGGGCTCACTACTGTCCGATTAAAATGAACGAGTCAGATCAGCTAATGGGTAGGCCGAATTTTTTTAAAAAATAAAAATTGTAGGGCCATGTCCCTTTTTAATAAGACTTGATTATGAAAACCCACCTATCTTTTGGTCTATTTTCGAATAAACACCTACTTTAGACATATTTTGAGTCGCCCACCTACCTTTCTTGCCCATTATTGTATTACCGCCCGCCACATACAACCGTGTAATACTTATGTGGTATGAGGACTGTATTTTTTAAAGACCAAATTGCCCCTCACATACAAATATTGTAGGAAATTAGGTTTTTACCATCTTATCATTCCTCTCTCTCTCTCTCTCTCTCTCTCTCACTCAGATTGTCTTAGCGACATCGCCTTCCGATGGATTTACTGCCTCCCGACCAATCCGATACCTTTGAACGAGTTATCATCTCAGCTCTCTCTCTCTCTCTATCTCATATAAACTTGCCCTCTCCCACGTTCTCTGATCTCGGTTGTCCCTTTGTCCAGATCTCTCATCTCAACTTTATCTCTTTGACGGTCTATCTCCTTAGAGTATTTATCTGCATAGGCCATAAACTCGATTGGAGATTTTGCTCGCATTCTCTCATCTCAGCTCTCTTGATTTGTCTCCTAAGAGCTCAAAACCTCGATTGTAACTCCAAATAGTTGACATATCTCAAACCCCCCCTCTCGTTCTCTTCCTCTCACCTTAAAAGGTAAAAATCCTAATCTATGTAGCTAAAATGGTATGAAGTGTTAATATTTATAGAGTAGGTGTGCACCTGCAGGGCCCCATGTGCTTTTAAGCATTTGTCACTTTCGACATTTGTAATTTTTACTATTTATGTAGGGATTTTTGGACTTTTAAATTTCTTTACATTGTAATGTGTTGGGTATGTGGGACAAGATGACCTAAGCATGCATTGACAAAATGAAGGTGGGCCCTTTACAAAAGAATACCCTATTCAAATTTGGGGATTACGGTACATTAATCCAATTTTGGAATTAGAAATTTTGATACCTTAATTCCATTTTGAATTTGGCAATTTTTTAACTTGAGGATTTTGGTACCCTAATCCCAAATCGAATTTGGGAGTTTTGAAATTGAAGATTTTGGTACCCTACTCGCACTTCAATTTTGGGGGTTTTTGAATTGGGAGATTTTGGTACCCGAATTCTAAAATCGAGCTGAGGGGTGTTCGAATTTGGAGATTTTGGTACCCTACTTCTACTTTGAATTTGGAGGTTTATAATTTAGGATTTTTTTATAATGGTTTTAAATTTGGGGGTTTTTTAATTTAGGGATTTTAGTACCCCAGTCTCAAATTGAATTTGGGGGTTTTAATGATTCGTTCTTGAAATGTATATAGTTTTAAGTGTATGCACTCTAGTAGTTTATTGTATCTATATGCAATTACGGACGTTAGATGGTGGATTTCCCAAGGGACGGGATGTAACATCTTAGATTTTCACTGTTTTAAATTTCTAAAAACAATCTTTGAATTTTTTTAATTAACTTATATTATCACTTACTAACCATTAGCACTCAATGTTAGTTTATACACGAGTGGAAGCAGTAAAGAACCACACAAGTTTGATTAATCAACTGTAGGAAGCCAACGAATCCGTCCGATCACTTGAACATCAAGTTTAGCCCTATGATTTACTCACGTATGGCCCAAAATCTAACCGACCCATCACTAACTAACCAAGACAATCATAACTAAATTAAAGATCTAACTGAAACCGAGTCAGATAAGGCCCGGAGATTGACTAATAGGCCAAATCAACCCCGTTACTCTTTTAACATAAAATCGACGATTTAGAGTAATCAGGACCAAATCTTTACTTTCACTAGTTATAAATAGGGTACACTATGAACATAGTTAATCCAAACCCTAATCATTGCCCACGAGAAATCTTAATACCTAATTTATTTCATAAATGCCCCGATTTTTTGAAGAAGCTCTAGACCGCTTGTTGGTGGGCTACTAGTTACAAAACTATAAAATAATGTCTGTCTTACTGGGCTCGACGTTCATCGCGGGATTCAGACCTAGGTACTGTTCAAAACCGCTCAACTTGAGCCAAAGGACGAATGCATGAGAAGTGCAAATACCCTAAAGGGAGAAGCTGAAACTTAAATGAATTCGGTCGTCCATTCTTATGCAAAGTTAAGGATTTCGGACCACCAGTTTACGACCAAACTTCACATGTGGAGTAAGGATATTTTCCTTCTCATATCCGTATAGCCGCAGCCCCGATCGACCATCGGTGACTGTTAACAGACTTCTAATCATATCTGTTGATTGGTACATCCAAATGGTGAGCTGATCATATCCATATGTAGATCATCATTAGGGCTAACTATCCTACGGTGTATATCAATATGCACGCCCCATAATAGACCCTAAAGGTTAGAAAGACCCTCCTATAGGGCTAGTATAGTAAAAACTTAGCCCTTGGGGTCATTTACACTAAATTTGGCCTTATATAAGGGTTTCATTTGGGCACCCCTCTCCCCATACGAATTTACCCTAGAAGAAAGAAAGAAAGAGAGAAAGAGAAGAAAAAAAGAGGAGAAAGAGAGAAGGGAGAGAAAGTAGAGAAAAAAGAAGGGAGAGAGGGTGAGTCGTAGTTGAAGGTGGGGCCCAAGGGAGGTAGAGTCTTGTAACTCCTTCTCTCTTCCTCAAGAAATCCCTCACCCACAACCAGAAGAACAACTCTCCGCCGATTGGATAAGTAATCACTCTTCTTCCTTAGAAACCAATTATGTTAAGCTCGGCCTTGCATATATTCTAACATGTAATTACATTTGACTTAGGATCTCTACAAATCGACCTGCGAGTTTGGCAACCCTAGGTCGACTCCGCAAGCTCTTGACGATCCGTAGGTGCAGACTATTATTCCTAGGTAGCCTAACACCAATTTTAATATGAATTTAATGATTATGAATATTTGGGTGATGTGCTTGAGTAATAGTCAAGACCCTACATGATAGGTCCTTTCAAATTTCATGAAATGATTAAGTGTTGTTTATTTATTCTTCAACATGATTGGGCTTGATTTTGGTGTGGCATGTTCATCTCATATATGATTCTAGTATAATCTTCCTTGTGACATACATGATTGCATAAATCCTTGTTGTATATTTGTGCTAGCATTTATCCTTGTTGTATGTTTGTGCCATGAATCATGTATAGCTCTTGAACTCTTCGCTAACCCCACACAACACACATATACATTCAATTCGTAATATTGTTAGTATGACATTTATAAAAAAAATTGAATTTATATGTTTGATGTATGAGTGCATGACATCACTTGTGTTAGATGATAAATTCTAATTTGTTGAAGTGTTATTGAATACCATCAAATCCCTAGGTTAGTCAAGAAACTAAGGTGAGAGAAGGTGGTCCTGTTAGTAGGGCTATCCTAAGGCTAGACCAGCGGATTCAGGCGGTTGTGAATGGGCGATAGTAGTTGAACTACATGGGTCACTTGTACCCGATGTCGTCAATCATGTACTCGCCTGGACTAGCATGGTCTAGTCCTATTATTGACCAACCATGTTTGTTAACCATGCCTACTCACGTCTGTATGGAACCTAAAACACCCTTTGCCCACTGAATCTCATCGATAATCATTTGAAACTGATCCACTGTCTCGAGAGCCGGTCATGGTGGAATGAGACACTGTGTCCGAGCTGTCGGCCTCTGCGAGGGTGACAAGCCTCCCCGTAGTGACCGCGAGCAATCCCACTTCTTAACACTCTCCATATATTTGAAATCGGGGATAGAGAACCTGATGGGATCAAGGATTGCGGGGTCCTAACCTGGCACGTTGAGGGGCGTTGGCCTCGCAATCAGTTGAGAGCAATGATATCGTGGGGTGTGCTAGTTTTTCCTAATCTGTTGGTTAAACGGAACTAATTAAAAACTCAGCTAACACGATTATGATCGCATCGCACTAGTTAGGTTGGCGACTCACCAATTGAGGTTGCAATGAGGGAGTGTTGGTCATGTGCAATCATTAGACGAAGTCGCTCAAGGGAGTGTTGTGGAGAGGTCATACATTATATCATATTTGTGAGGCCCGTATCCTAAACTATACTATTTCGTAAGCTTTCGCGGTCCTCCCAGTCGAATTTCGGTGACTCACGATGCGTAGATAGCATTTGCGTACATCCATGAGTTATATCACATGTTCCATAGTCGGCTTAACCCGAGACTTGCACCCTGTTGACTGCGCCGCCACCGCGTCTCGCATGCCGAGGCGATACCCAGGCCAGGAGTTGTGGGCCTAAGAATAAATCAAAGAAACACTGCGGACAACATGTGCGCCGTTTCCAAGAAGATTCCTGGTTGAGAGAATGAAATCTCTACCCATACTCCCTCTTTCAACCAAGTTAACCAAGACCTTACCTCTCTCATACATTTCATGCCAACAAGGCAATGCTACCCATACCCCATCTCATCTCATGCCCAAAAAGTCAATTAGCCCCATCCCTCACCCATACACTCCATGTCATCCATCCTTACAACTCCCATCACTCTTTCATTTCTCTCTTCACCCCATTCAAGTAATTCCCAAAGGTGAAAACGTCCATGGCTTCCAAGAAAAAAAAAATAGGAGCTAGTGTGGCCTACCTCCCTACCACCCAATCCCACCATCTAAGGATCATCTCCACCATTGAAATGCATCCTCTGGAGCTCTAGGATGCGTTGATGGAAGAAGAAGTCCAAGAAGATCAAAGGTGGGTGTTCATAAGCACTTGATTTTGTTTTAAGGGCCCACTTATGGTGGGACCCATCTTGATGTATGCATCGTATAGGGAGGGCCCATAGTGGCGAGGTCCCTCCCCCTCTCTCTCTCTCTCTCTCTCTCTCTCTTTCTCTCTCTCTTGTGATGGCCTATGGCCCACCGTGAGCATGTATGATGAATGATCCACGCTGTCCATTTTGTGGGCCACACCGCTATCCAAGCAGGGCCCACCTTGTTGCCATGTACTGGGACCCTTTTTAGCTGCCCACTCGAACCGACCCGGACCGAAGGGAAGACATAAATATCAGTTGGATCCAAACTCCGGTGGCCCACTTATGGACCCCCCTTGATGTGTGGTATACATATCGTCCATGGGACTGGAGGAGGGGCCACCAGATTTACATATTTTATCAACAGTATCCGTGAGAAGGTGGGACCCACTGCTGAAGTGACGTCGGCAAGTGCCATCGGTCTGATGATGAGGTATGTGTTATTTCCAAATCGCCCATCTCTGGGATGTGGGGCCCACACATGTGGCATCAACGCCACCCAGTATCTAGATGTGGGACCCCCCACGTGATGTATATGTTGTATATCCACACCGTCCAGACCTTGGACGGTGCAAGACCAGAGGATAAATCTTGCATCCAAGCCATCCGTCTAGGGGCCTGGATGCTAGAGTATTTCTATTTTATATATATATATATATATATATATATTATAACATAATTCTAATATAATATTATGCATTGGTGGGCCCCACGTGGGACCCACCTGATGAGGAAAACGGATTGGTTTGTGGATCTCACACAGCTATATTGTTGTTGTAAATTACGTGAGCAGGTTCTATGGGGCCCATATGCCATGTGCATGATCCAAACTGTTCAGATCAGAGGTCCGGCCCTGATGTATTTGTCTACCCCATACCATCTAGCAGTTGGATGTGTGGGGCCTTCCTTGTTGGATGCGTTGC
This sequence comes from Magnolia kwangsiensis, assembly GCA_037074715.1. Classification (NCBI taxonomy): domain Eukaryota; kingdom Viridiplantae; phylum Streptophyta; class Magnoliopsida; order Magnoliales; family Magnoliaceae; genus Magnolia; species Magnolia kwangsiensis. The sequence continues at coordinate 1,603,641 of CM073585.1, forward strand.
ATCCGTACCGTTCATTGGCTAGACAAGAGGCCACATGAGGTTTGTGTTTCATCATAACTGTCCATCTATGTGGGCCCCAACAACATATAGCTGATGCATTAACGTCAGTTAATTCAGCGGGTCCCATATGAGATACTTGTTATATTCAAATCATCCATCCATTAGGCATGTGGGACCCACATTAATGCATAGATTTTATCTAAGAACTGTCCATCTGGACGGTGCATGTGTAGCCCACACACGATGTATATGTTTTATTCACATTGTCCACTGTCCAGTAATGGACGGTGGAGCCCTTTGATGTAAGTATTTTACCCACTCTGTCCAGTCCAGGGGGCATGGACCCCACCTCGATGCATGTGCTTCATTCTGTGCCGTCCATCTCAAGGGTCCGCCGTGATGCGTGTGTTTCTCTAAGTCGTCCATTTGTTTTGATAGCATGGACACCTCCAAGATGTATTTATTTCATCCACACCGTCCAGATCGTGCTGGACAGTGCTAGACAATATTTGGACAATGCTGATGAGCTGGACAGTGTCCAGATGGTGATGATTTACACAGACTATGTTTAGAGGGTGCTGATTTACATAAACAATGTTTGGATGGTGCCGGTTTACCTAGATAACATTAGACGGTGTTGATCGTCATTGACGGGCCGTGTACCCCATGAAATGATAGTGTATAGTGATACACATTTTACACCTACAACTATTGAAATGATTTTTGGTGTGGTCCAAGCCCACATGAGGCCCATTGGTGTGACACATCCAAGAGGCCTATCATGATGTATATTTGAGGCCCATGTGATAAGACCCACATGCCTTGTATTTAAAGCCCATATGATGGGGCCCACCTACTTGAATTTGAGGTTCATGGGCAATGCCCATTAAGATGCAATCGTGGCCTATGGGCAAGGCCCATTGCGATATGTATTAGGCCCATGACGCATGGCCCATTAATGTATTCGAGGCCCAGATACGTGGCCTATTGAGATGTATTTTCGGCCCATATGGCGTGGCCATTATGATATTTTTGTAGCCCATTTAATGAGGCCTATTATGATGTGCATTAGGCCCATGAGTGAGGCCCATTGTGATGTGTTCGAGGTCTATGTGATGCGGCCTATCATAATGCCTATTAAGCCCATATGATGCGGCCTATAGTGATGTGTATATAGCCCTTGTATGAGGCCCATTGCGATGTATATTAGGCTTTTGTGTGAGGTCATGGGCCCACTTTATGTTTGGCCCTATGTGGACCACTCCCTGGGAGCAATGTTGGTTAAATATCCACATTGATGGGCAGTGATGGTTAAATGTCCACATTGTGACCTTCCCTTAGGCCTGATTAGGCCCATTCTCATTATTCTCTAGTGGGTTAACCCAAATTATTAGGCTCTATTGATATTGCTTAATCCATCATCGGTTGTCCATCTATGGACCCTGCCTTACAACGAGGCAGATTGTCGAGACCGAGTCCGATTGACGAGGCCGATTCTGATTATCGAGGCGATTCTGATCGTCAAGGCTGATTGTTGAGGCTGATTGTCGATTCCGATTGACGAAGCCAATTCCGATTATCGAGACTGATTTCGATTGTCAAGGCTGATTTTTTATTTCGATTATCGAGGCTGATTTCTAATTCCGACTGACGAGGCTGATTTTCAATTGCTTATTCCAAATATCGAGGCCGATTCCGATTGTCGAGGCCAATTTTGATTATCAGGGCTGATTTTCGAGGCCGATTTTAATTATCAGGGCCGATTATCGAGGCCTAATGTGATGTATATGCGACTCGTATTGAGGTCCATTGTGATGTGTATTCAGCCTGTGTTTAAGGCCCAATGTAATGTATATGAGGCCTATGTGATGAGGCCCATTATGGTGCATTTGAGGGATAGGCGATGGAGCCCATTGTATTGTATATTAGGCCCATGTGAAAGGTCCATCATAATGTGTATTAAGCTCTTGAGTAAGGCTCATGGTATTGTATATTTGGCCGTTGTGTGAGACCATGGGTCCATTATATGTTAGGCTCTATGTAGGTCATTCCTTGCGGGCAATGTTGGTTAAATGTCCACATTATCGAGGTTAATTGTCGATGTCAGTTATTGATACCGATTATAAGTATGTGACAGCATAGCATTAAGATACATGCCCATACGCATTATCTGCATGTTTATTATGAGATGTGGTTGACCATTACATATGTCATTGGGCTGGTTGTTATGAGACTTCCTGATAGGTGGAAGTTATCTCATATGAGCGCACGGTGTGTGCAGGATTGATGCATGACTAAATTGTATGACTCATGCATCTTGCATTACGTGTTGTGATTACTTTACGCCCTAGGGACATCAGGGCCATAGCCTCTACAGGCATATCATGGATGGCCAGATAGGACACCGAAAATCAATTATTAGCATCGGGCTGCCATAGATGGCCCTGGGTGAAAATTCCTAAACCCTCTTGGTACCAGAGAATGCCCCAACGTCGAGACCGAGTAGATATATATGAGCGCATGAGAGCCGTATTCCAATAGGTCACATCTCTCACTGTATCTTGGTCGATTGGAATGGGGTGTGGCCTTACCCGCCTGAGGGAGTAGGCATATCTAGGTTGAGTTTGACCAGTTCGTGAATGGGTCTGCTATTGACGTGTCGGGTAGATATTGGCTGACTACTAGCTAGGCGGATAGTGAGATCTCTTCCACTTACCCAGTTGTGCCCTTGATGAGGCGGCAAGCTGGTATAGAGTGTATTAGACCCTGGTGATGATCCCAAAGATGAACAGTACTGATATATGGACTTATTGAGTTAGAGTTATATATTCACTCATTCATTTATTCATTCACTATCCACTCGGGTTGGTGGTGTACAACTATTTGTTACGTATACCTTCGTAATGGCCAGGATTTCGGTTGGGGCGCGTGACTAACTTAAAATCAGGAGTCTACCTCATTGAGTCTGACTATCTAAATTTACGTATGAGACTGGTTTGGATAGAAGTCCCTTGTGATAGACCCCACAGCCTGCGATACAACGTACCATTATCCCGACTTCACACTCCAACTTGGTCATTTCATTCGCATCGCATATTGCATTATATTCACAGACATATGACATTTTGGGTTACTATGTTTCTGCACTTATATGACCTAGATGGACTTAGCAGGATTTAGATATTGCATTGTACCCTCGGCATATAATATTTGGCTCTCTACGACTCCTCCTTTGTATTGCGTACTCTGATATTGTATGACTCATGGATTGGTCAGTATTTTTGCTTATTTTGATATCATATAATTCATGATCTTGCCAGTATTTTCGACATTGTATAATTATGACATTGTATTGAATACTTGACACTTACCTTATGCACACACTTACACCACCCTCTAAGCTTTTTATAAGCTTATGCACAATAGATGCGTGTAAGTGATGTTAGGTCGCAGCAGAGTTGAGCTTGGAGAGGGGAGCTGTCTTCTGGAGCTTTGATTTTTAATATATGTATTTTCCTTTCAACACTGTATTCAAATGTTTATATTAGTGGATATGTGGTGATAATGTCGCATTTGTGATTTAGGTATGCTTGTGGTTATGCTTCTTATGAGATAAATTGATGTTAAAAATCCTCCTTATAGGATTCCAGGATCGGAATCTGGTGTATGGCTATTGGGAGCCAAGAATAGGGTACTACGGAGGCTGTCGACACCGGATTCGGCAATCGAGAATTTTGTGAGCCCGATTTTTGAATTTGGGACATGACAATATTTCATACATATGCATTAACAGATTAGTTAGAAATTTATGAATATTTATCTTTTATTAAATTCATCATAGAATTTATTCTTGTTGTAACCTAAGGCTAATAGCACCCACTGAGTTGATCACTCGCTCCCACTCTGGGACGGTGTTTTAAAACACCAACCAGACCCTTTAATAGATGCAAGTGAGGCGGAGCTCGACAAGCTGAACGAGGTGAGCATGGATAGGGAAGAAGAGCTTTTCTATGTCCAGCTTATGGGTGGATCACCGTGGACTGTGCAGATCGTTTATGGGTTGTTGAGTAGAGATCTAGCACACCATTTCTTTTGGGCATTTCTTACATAAATTTTGTTGGGAGACACCTTGTGCGACCCGTTTGATATTCCTACAGACTTGTATTTCTTGGTCACATTTATTTCAGTAGAATAGTTGTGGTTGTAGTTTATGTTCCAACCGATCCATTTTTGCTCATTTAAACTGATTTATGTACAAATCACCATAATTAGGATATGAGCGATACCCAGGAATTTGGAGGCTGAGTTTCTACACGACCCCTGAAAACCCGGGGTGTTACACCGGAGATCGACTCTCATTTTTCCACTGGCTGTCTCGCTCGAGGGCTTTCATTTGGGAGTAAAAGGGTATTATATTTTACTAGAGCTGCCACCAACTAATTATTATGATCCTACAGTCAATTAAACCTTGTAGAAATGCTTGGGATCAAGAATCCAAAGGTCTTGGACCCTTATATGACTCGTAAGTTTACATTATAGAGATTCTGAGTAAGGGACCACGATTACAAAGAATGAATATGTTAGACGCCCACTCTGCTCGTACAAATATACGATCTTTACTTTATAGGATTTGACTAATTTTTAAGGAATAAGATTAGTTATTTCATGCAGAATATGTAATATGATGTAATAGCAGTAATGATTGATCGATCCGAAATTTTGATGAGTATGATCTGATTATATCGGCAAGCTACAGAGCATACATTCGAAATAATCTTGTACAGGGTGTGATGTATGGGATGCTTGATGTTGTATTGATGCTTCTGATAAAACGTCGTGCAACTGACTAAGGTTTTTAGCGAGCCAGTTCCGATTATATCGGCAAGCCTCAGAGAATACGTCCGTCAGTCAAATGCGAGTAAACAATGAAATACAATGTGATATTAATGTATGTGAGGACCAGGGGGGTTGAGAAGGGAATGTGTGTTGCATGATACTAATGCTCTGATTTGATGAAACTAATCGGGACTTGAACGGTTAGATGAACGATAATGTTGCAAGGCTAGATCGAGTGTCTCATATTTGAACTTAGGTGGCTCGGGAGGCTTGAACTATGTCTAAACTAGGCCAGACCAGGGTTGAACTCTCCCTCTCTCTCTCTCTCTTACTCTCCTTGGTGGAGAGATGGATAGATGGCCAAGGCCATGAGGATGAGGAGAAATGCTCTGCATATTTTGGATTTCCTCTTAATGCCTAAAATGAGAAGGGAATGGGGCTATTTATAGCCTCTTAGCCCAGTTTTTTTATAATTCATGGTGATCCTAGGGACAAAAGGTGATTGAAGGATTATGATATGACAACATCTCATGGGTTGGATGAGGTGGTAAAATGGTCATGTTGGGCATCGGAGTAAATACAACTCAACCGCAGTCTTGGGATTTGAAAAAAAGGAGAATTCCACATACTTGAGGGATGTTACCCCAGAGAAGGGGAGTGTTACGTGGCCAACAACAACCTAGCTGCCATTGGTCCCTATTTAGACTCCTTGCTTTGGCAGGTAACATCTTTCAATCGTGTTGAGGCTTTGTTGTGAAGGTTGCTACTTTGAGGTTTTATATATATTTTCAATTGGCTTGGTTTTAAGCTTCAGTTCGGGCTTGGTTTTGGGGTTAACTAAGGGAGTTGACTGGATTGTTGGATTGGGTAGGCCGATAAGGTAAGTTGACCTGGTGGGTTGACTCGCCGAGCTAACTCATGGTTTTAGGTTTCCAGGGTTTAGTGTTAGGCCGATTAGGTTTATTGGGTTGAATGGACTGAGTTTAAGGTTTAAGATTGGGGTTCTTGAGGTTTACGCTTATAGAGTTAGGGTTTATGATTGGGGTTTGGTTGACCATCTATCAGTTCCAACTTAACCAGCTTATCAGCCTGGGATGGGGTGTCTACAACATTCCATATCTGCCTATTGTAATCGATACCTTGTATAGACATGCCATATGTGACTCTTATGATGCATACCTGCTATGTAGTCCATATATGTCTCTTGTAATTAATACACGGTAATCAGTCTACATCTTTCTCTTTTAATTGATACCTAGTATGTAATCCATATATAATTCTTATTACTTATATATGGCATGTAGTTCTTATCTAACTCTTGCAACTGATTCCTGGTATATACAGTTATAACTGTATAAACTATAAATATATGTAACTGTATGTAAGATGTCTTCATTTAAGTTTGTATGCAATGTGTGTAACTGTTATAATTGTCATAATTGTTGTAACTAGTGCAAAAGTTGTATTGTTTGCATCTTATATGAGCCAAATTCATTTAAGTTTATGTGCAACATGTGTAATTGTTATAAATGTTGTAACTGGTGCAATTGTTGTATTGTTTATATAGTATGTGACCCATATAGTTTTGGATATGTTTCTTTCCATATAGTTTAGACCATTTGAATAGATATGAATTTGGATATGTTTGTATGGTTGAATGTTGATTTCAGGATTTAAGTTTAGTTTCCAATTTTTATGGCTATTGATTTCATGTTTGGGTGTTCATTTTTACATTTGTTTAATTGCTCATTTTACGATTGGGTATTTATTTTAGATTTGTATGGCTACTGGTTTCAACCTTGAAATAATTGTTTAAATGTTCATGATTTGTTTGAATGCTCGATTCGGTTAGTACCATCATACAAGTTTATGTTTATATATGTATGTTCACATTTAGATTTGTTTGTCTATTTATTTCATAATTTAAGTTCGGTTTTATATTTATATGACGGTTGGTTTTAAGTTTAGATGTTAAATTATTATTTGAATGCTCATTTTAGGTTTCAATTTGTATCAACACACAAGTTTGAAACTATTGTTTTGGTTATTAACTATAGGTTTCGCATTTACATATGTATTCTGAATTTTTTATTTTTTTGGCTATTCATTTTAGGTTACGGTTTGTAACAATTTACAGATTTGAGCTCGGACGACGATTGTTCATTTCATGTTTCGATTTGTAATAATTTAGATGTTTTGTTTTATCATCATGCGTTCAAATTTAGATTTGTTTGACTGTTCATTTCAGGTTTCAGTTTATAGGCAATTTACGTTATTCTAAATGACAAATAGACGTAAGAGCTAAGTGATGAGCATGATGCATGAATGAAGTGATTGTTAATTTTTCTTTTATTTCCTAACGTTGTACATTATGTAATTGGAAGCAAAATAAGTCGTATTTTTTTTATTTGTCATTTTATTATTCTTGATTACCTTCACAGCAACTACTTTTGAATGTATTTATTCTCGTTATCAATAAAAAAAGTCATTTATTGATGTATATTATGTGTGAGAACTACTATTTAGTAGACCTTATCATTGTGTGCGTGCATGATCTTAGTCAGCCATCTATTTTCACATCTCATATCAGGCCCTCATGTAGAAATCAACCATATTATAACCAGATTTTATCACACCCCAAATTTGAAAATCAGGCTCAAAAAATTCCCTATCGCCTAATCCGTCGCCGACAACCTCCGTAGTACCCCATTCTCGGCTCCCAGCACCCATATAGTAGGTTCCGATCCTAGGAAGCTACAAGGAGAATTTCTAATATCCATTTGAATCGTAATGAGCATAATCAAGTATAACCCACGAACAATAACCATAAGAACACCAACACAAAATCCACTATGATTAAAAAAAAACTTTGAGTACAAGGCGTATGAAAGGGGAAATACAAGATAGTGCTAATAACAAAACTCCAAAGCTCGATTGCACGCTCCAACTGCGATGAAGTTACGGCTGTGGCCTGACGTCACCTGCACGCATCAATCGTGCATAAGCTTATAGAAAGCTTAGAGGGCGGTATAAGTGTGTGCGCAATACGAGCGTGCTCAGAATGCAAGGTCAGAATAATGCGGTAATGTGCTTATGAGTACATGAATGCAATCAGTCATACCAAGGCTATGCTGTGCAAGATATGAATGTTATCGACCATGACACGGTCATGTGATGCGAGATGCAACTCAAGCATGCCAATCCTCATCATATATCAGTACAGTTCTCATTCTGTATAATCACCGGGGTTTAGTACACTCCAAACGGCACTACCGCTCTCCAAGCCGCACAGTTCAAGTGAGCGTAAGAAACCTCACTATTCGCCTGACCAAAAGTCTGTCAATACCTATCCGACATGACGATAGTGAACCCATTTACGAGCTGGTCAAACTCAGCCTAGTATTGCCTCTTACTCTCGGGCGAGTAAGGCTACATCCCTTTCTGACCGACCACGACACAGTGGGAGACGTGACCTACTGGTAATCGGCCCTCATGTGCTCATACATCCACTCGGTCTCGACGTTGGAGTCATCCTCTAGTACCATCGAGTTTAGGAATTTTCACTCAGGGACATCTATGACGTCCGTATGCTAGAACCAAATATTTTCGGTATCCAATCCAGCTACCCACGATGTGTCTGTAGAGGTTATGGTATGGCCTTGATGTCGCTATGGCATACAATAATCATAATCACAAAAATACAAGTGCATGAATCACTCTACCAGACATGCAACAATCCTGCGCGTGCCATGCACTCATGTAGGGCAACTCCGCCTATCAGGGAGCCCATAAACAATCTGTCCGAAGGTACATGCTATGATCAGTTACTCCTTATATTAGGCATACATATGATGCATATGATCATGAATCATGGATCTATACTGAACATGTTATGTGGCGATGGGTCCTGTGTATAACTAAGATGGGCCTAAACGGCCTTCACACTACAAGTATGGGCTTATCAGTGGGCATCAGGGAGAGTGATAATGCGGACATTTAACCGACATCATCCTGACAATGTGGGCATCTAACCATCATTGCTCCCCAGGGCTCGGTTCGCCTTAAATATCATTAAATAAATCATGGCGGAATCACACATTGTAATATGCCTTAGGTACATCCCATTGGGCCTCAAATACATCAAATGGGTCGTATCTCATGGGCCTTATATTCATCAAGTGGGTCACCTCAATGGGCCTTAGGTACTTTGCAATGGGCCATCACCCATGGGTCTTAAAATGCATTAAAATGAGCCCAATCACATAGGATTTATTTGTATCAAATGGGCCTAATCACATAGGCCTTATATATTAAAGTGGGCCTCAATAATGGGCCATAAGTACATCAAATGGGCCTCGTAACGTGGGCCTATATATATCAAGGTAGGCCCCAACAATAGCCTATAAACACATCAAGATGGCCTACATACATGGACCCATATATACCAAAGTGAGCCTCAACATTGGGCCTATATACATGCCAAGATGGGTCTAAATACATGGGCCCATATACATCCAAGTGGGCCTCAATAATGGGCCAAAAAAATGCATCAAGATGGGCCTAAACTCATGAGCCCATATTTACCAAAGTGAGCCTCATGTGAGGCCCGCCATAATGTTTACTTTCCTCCCAATGTAGGGCCTAATATAATGTTTATTTTCCACCCAACTTATGGCCCAACATAACGTTTATTTTCCATCCAAACTATTCATAGGGTCACATGGGCCTAGGGCCCACTGTAATGTTTTATTTGCAATCCAATCTATTCATAAGGTCACGTGGACCAGGGTAAGGCCCACTGTAATATTTATTTGCCACCCAATCTATTCATAAGGTCATGTGGACCTTAGGCCCACCGTGATATTTATTTGCCACCCCACCTGTTTATATGGTCACGTGGACCAGGGGCCCACCGTGATATTTATTTAACATCCAACCTGTTTATATGGTCGCACGGACCAGGGAGCCCACCGTGAGGTGGTTCACAAATCCGGCCCACCCAACCGTTCATTGGGTTGGACAGTCAGGGGCTCACCAAAATGTGGTCCACAAATCCAGCCCACTCATTATGTGCGTCCCACTTGGCTGAGGGTTCAGACCAAGTTTCAGCTATATCCAAATTTCAGGTAGGCCCCACCAAGTGTTTTTATATGATTTAGGCATGTCTTCACATGATTTAGATGGTATGGCCCACCTGAGTTCAGTTTATGGCTGATTTTTGGAGCCAACGCATCATTTAAGGGGACCTATTAAATGAACGGCATGGATGTAGTACATACATCATGGTAAGGTCTACAACTGGGGCCAATGGGGCCATCCTTTTTAACGTTGGACATCTCTGGACGTCATGGCAGCAAAGGCATGCCAATATAAAAAATTTTTTTATCCTAGGTGGGACCCACATTAACCAGATCTACTCCCTTCCATTATATGTGTCCCAGAAAATTAGGGGTCTAAACCAAGTTTCAAGTCATTCCAAGCTTCTTGTGGACCCCAGCAATCATTTTTCCAAGTTTTAACGGAAAATACTAATATTCTTAATACCACGACCCACCAGATGATTGGATCGATCTCATTTTTCGGCTCAACGCCTAAAATGATATGGAAAATGGAATGAACAGTGTGGATTGTATACATACATTAAAGTGGGGCCTACATGCATGGTCCGTCCCAAAGCAACTCCCCCTTTTTTTCTTTTTTTTTCTTGTCAGTACACGCTCATGCCTGTACACGTACTCCATGATAGCCACCACGCCCGTCCAGCGTCCAAGGACGCTGGACGGCATGGATAAATATATCATCATGGTGGGTCCCACATATACGTGGCCCACCATATACATATACATATACATATACATATATATATATATATATATATATATATATATGTGTGTGTGTGTGTGTGTGTGTGTGTGTGTGTGTGTGTATCATATCACTTAAAATGTGGTGGACCACACCATTTGATAAATGGAGTAGATTTAACATGAGTTGGTGGGGTCCGCTTCATTCTAGGGGACGGATAAAGAAAGGGAAAGAGAGGAAGAGAGAGAAGAATGGTGATGGAGAGGAGGGACCCCGCCACTATGGCCCCTCTATTGATACAATACATAAATCAACTAGGTCCCACAACAAGTGGACCCTTAAAATGAAAATAAACGATGAATCACCCACCTTTATGCCTTCTCCTTGCTCCCTTGGTCTTCTAGGCTCCTTATCTTCATTTTTGATGGAGGCTGATTGGATTTTAATGGTGTGGATGAGAGATGAGAGGGTGGGCCACACTTGTGATTTGAGAAAGCTTGGGAAGATTGCTTAGGAAGGCTTGGACGTATGAAGCTTTGTTGCTTGAGAGAGAGTTTTTTTGAGAGAAATGGGGAATTAATGCATGAAAGGGATAGGTGGAATGGTAGTAAGGAGAGGTGATGAGAAGTATGACTTTAGTTGAAAATGGAGTAAAAGAGGGATGGTGAGGGGAGGGAAGTGTTGACTTATGGTAAAGGAAGGAGTGGTCATGTGTACTTGTTGTTGGGTGAGGTGGCATGGAGGTAAGGTGGTGTACTTGACTTGATTAATGGGACTTCTCGTAAAGATTTTCTCGTAATTTGTAACGCCCAGTGTTTCTTCGAATTGAAAGCGGGCCTACATCTTCTACCTTGGGTATCGGGTCGGTGCGCGAGTCGCGGCGTTAGAACTGCGGCGATGGCGCGGTCGCTATGATACAAGTTTCGGTTCGAGCCGGCTTTGGTATACAGGACTCAACTTAGGATCGCGGGTAAACATCAGAAACGGGTCGAGGATTGCCGAATTTCGACCGAAAGGACCGCGGAGGCCAACGGAACGGTACGGACTAGGACACGGGTCTTACAGATTTAGCCCGCAATAGCCCAACTACATCCGACAAGCCCTTGCCCTTTATGTGGCCCCTACCTTTCTATATATATATATATGTGTGTGTGTGTGTGATTTACCCCATCCATCTACTTTGACAACTCATATTATAGCCCCACAAAAATAAATAAAAATAAAAATAAAAAAACAGCTAGATTTGATTCAAATACAGCCCACAACAATAAAATAAAATCCAAACGATGAACACCATTAAAAAATAGGCGATCAATCCATAAGATAGCCTTGCAAAATAAATGGACAACATGGATCACTTTGTATGCTAAAGGTAAGCCCCAAACTCTATGACAATAGTAAGCGCACAAATTTAAGGTCTAACTTTGAATATGATTGGCAGCATGGGCAAAATGGTCTTTTGGAGACCTTAACAACACTCTTCCGTCGAGAATAGATAGTCAGAGTCAAACGTGTTACTTTTTCATCCTATTTTTAAATGGTGTGCATATATTTATAAGTATTTTTAAATGAGGCATGTATTAAAAAATGGATTAAAAAGTGAGTGTGTTTTCAAACTTAACTCTTTAAAAAAAAAAATAATAATAATAATAAATAATAATAAATTCTCCCTTAACGATAAGAGCTCATCGTACTAGGGCCAATTGTCGCAATTAGGCATTTTCATTATATAAAAATTTGAAAAAATGGCTTTAGGTAGAGCCAGACATCAGGTTAAGCTTGGCACCACAGATCGAACTCAATTTGGTAAGGTCTTCAAGCCTGACTGTCTAGCTCGGTTTGGTTTGGTTAGCAACTCAGGCCAGCTCAAGTCGAGTTTTAGCCGAGTTCGAGCTCGAGCTTTCAAGCCGAGTTCGAGTTGAGCTCAAGTTTAAGCTGTTGAGTTGAGCTACAATTTGAGTTTGAAGTTGCACATAAATTCCAATGCATAAAATACATTCATTTTAATTTCTACAATATAAATAAAAATTAGAGATTTACAAATAGAAAAGTGAAAATATTACAATTATAGTGTTCACAACATTAACTTAATATCCTCCATAGGAGTAATCCCTTCTTGGCATATAACTATAGTTATTTCCATAGTAGCTACCTCCTGCGTTTGAACTAAATCAATCACTTTTGTTGTCTGATCCATTCGAGCTGCTATCTAATTTTTTTTATATATGTATTAATTTACCTCTTTTGAATCATAAGGTGGAGAGGGTTTTCCATCGTGCTCTTGTATAGTTTCAACTACATTTGTTAAAATTTCTTTGTAGGAAGATTAATATGTAATACCCAACGCCTTATAAAAGTAACTAAGATGCGTGAAAAATTTAAATTTTTTACTCTTCTTCTTTTTACTCATGCTCGATCATGCTTTCGCATCATGTTTTCTTGGAAGATATTATTGATTCCTACAAGTCTCTTCCATACTACGTTTTAAGGCGAGTTGTAGTTGTTCTTATTCCAATGCTCTTAATATGACTTCCTCCTTTATTTATTTCCTATTAGTTTATTTGTGTGCCAAAATTTTACCAATTACAACTCTTATGAAAGGTCTGGATGGGGTGTAATGTTTTTTATTTGAATCTAAAAGGGTCTAAAAAATATTTTGGACCTCGTTTAGGTTTTAAGGTATAGTTTTGCAATATCGCCCTGACATCCCAGGTGTAATCGAAGCTAATTAATTTTATTAACAAACTTTGTCCCGCATAAACCAGATACAATCTTCATTCTTTCAAAATTTGGGGATTTGTTTAGGGAACTGTAGTCTTGAATGTTGGTCAATGAGTCATATGACAACATATCTAAATCCAATTTTTGAAAAAAAAAATACGTTGAGGATTTCTACAAATAAAGTAAATATTAGAAATGAACAACTTGACGTAAGTGCTAAACATAAGTAATATAAATAATGATAAACAAAAGAAAATAATCAATAATGAAATATATGGGTATAATATAAAGAAATTTGAATAAAAGTCATTCCATTTATACGAATGTCTAATACATTCAACTCAAGTACACATTACACCACTTTCGAATTTCAATATAATATAAATAATTTATAACTACTTTTCATGTAGCTGTTGTAATAGTAGGTGCAGTCTCGTCTTTAGACTTGATTTCTTCATCTTCTTTATCCTTAGTATAAAAAATATTACCTCCCCAAATTGGATGCAACTAATCTTGTGTACAAATTAACGCTTCAACTGTTTTTGGTGAAAGTGATCTTCGATGCTTGCCTACAACTCTACTTCCCATGCTAGATAGAAGTAGGGTTAGATTTAGGGTCGGGAGTAGAGATGGCCATGTATGACTCGATCCGGTAGATCTGACCTGATCCGAACCGAACCGACGGCCTGGATTGGTGCGGATCGAGTTGGAACATTCAGATCCGAATGTTTTTCAGATCAAGTTCGAATCATGGTCAATCCAGACCGATCCGATCCGAATGGATCCGATCTGACCAATCCGGAGTGGATAAACCACATGCATTCACGGTGGGCCCCAACAAAGTTTACTCGGTAGTCAATTCCAAAATCGGATTGGCCACTCCCCCTGGTTTTAAAACTAAACATGAGAGAGAGATTTTGAAAGAGGAGAGAGAAAAACAGAGATAGAGATTTAGAGAGAGAGAAGGAGAGAATGTCTTAGCGTTTGGTGTTGACACCAGCCAATGGCTGATGGTCGGTTCTCTGTGGGCCCCACCATGATGTATGTGTTTCATCCATGTCGTCCATCTATTTTTCTAGATCATTTTATGATATGAAACAAAAAATGAGGTATATCCCAATCTCAATTGGACCACATTATAGGAAACAGTGTTGAATGAACATTAACTATTAAAAACTTTTTGGGGGCCATAAAAGTTTTGGATCAAGCTGATCTTTGTTTTTCCCCTTCATTTGGATCTGTATGACCTAATCAATAGATTGGATGTTGAATAAGAGTATAGTGGGCCTTAGGAGGATTTTAATGAGGGATATCCATCCAATCATTATTGTTTTCCTGTGGTGTGGTCCACCCGAGATTTTTATCTCTCTAATATTTTGTATCAAGCCTTAAAATGATCTGTAAAAATGGATGAACGACATCGATGAAATACATACATCATGGTGGGTCCCACAGATCACCGAACACCGGCCACGGGGCTGGTGACAGTGGGAGTAGCCAATCCGTTTCCGTCAGTACCACACACTGACACCAGCTATATAGTTGTTGTAGCCTAGGTACGTGTCGTGCGAAGACGAGTTTTGATGCTCCTCGAGCTCTGAGTTGTACGAATGGTTCAAAGGAGATCAAAGTTATATGGGCCCCACAATGATGTATTTATTATATCTACACTGTTCGTATACTTTTAGAGATCATTATAGAGCATTATCTAAAAAATGAATAATATCCAAAGATCATCTGGACCACACCACAAATATCAGCAAAGATAATGATTTTCACCATTAAACAATTTGTGTGGTCCACTTGATAGTTAGATTTGTCTTATTTTTCGTCTCAAGCCTTAAGACGGGTTCACCAGATGGATGGACGGTTTGGATATAACACATACCCCATGATCAGACCCATAGAACTTACCAACGTCAATACAACAATGCTAAAGTGCACGTCAACACAGCTAAGCATGCACTTTCATGTTGTGCATGTCAACACAGCTATGCGCCTCGAGCTCCGAGTTGTATGAACGACTCAAATGACATCAAAATTACATGGGCCCCACAATGATGTATTTATTATATCTACACCGTTTATCCATTTTTCGCGATCATTTTGGAGCATTTGGAAAAAAATGAATCATATCTAAAGCTCAAATGGACATACCGAAAATAGCAGTGAGGATGATGATTTTCACCGTTAGCAAAATTCGATCCGACTCGTACCCAGCCCGATCCGACTCGGTTTCCCTGATCGAGTAGGACTCGGTTCGGGTGAGGCCAACTGTGCATCAGATCAGTTCAAGTCAGATGTCCCAGACATGGTCCCGGATCGGATTGAGTTCGGGTTAACCTGTATAGATTTCGGACCGAATCGAGTTGGACCCAATCCAATCCGACTTGGTTCGATTCCCAGCTCTAGCCGGGAGGGGGAGAGGGGTAACTCGGGCTTGGGTGCTCAACCGGGTATTTATATTATACTCGGTCAATATGAGTTGATATGAGTCGAACCAAGTTGGGTGCAAGTCATGAACTAAGCCGAGCTGAGTCGAGTTGAGCTCGATTCAACTCAAAATCGACTTAAATTTTTTTGAGCTCCCATAAAACAACTCGACTCAACTCGAACCTAGTTTTGAACTGAGTCGATTCAAAATTTTCCAAGCTAACCGAGGTAATTCGGTTCATGTCCAGCTCTACCTGTAGGGCTAAAAAAACTTCATTTTGGTCCACATAACTATTTAGACAAAAAACTGGCTATTTAAAGTCTCGGTATCTGCCCGTCAACTTACAGGAAACCGACTCTAATGTGTACTTGAACAAGTTTAATTATCCAAGATGTCCATCAAGCCCTCTACCGTGTTTAGATTTCAAGCAATTAGACACCTTTAATGGGGCACAATATAAATAAATAAAAAGAAATGGCTGGAATGCATTGTTCTAACAGCCAGTTTACTACTTAAACTGGACCCATGAGCAGTAAAAATGCATTTTTTGTCTTTCAATGTTGTCACACAAAATCTAACCATTGTTTCCAAACAGAAAGCTTAGATGTCGCAACAACTTCCAAATTCTCAACCTACACTCTTGTAGCAGTCATAAGATACTTAGTTGTGTCTGATGCTTGATACACATGCACTCAGAAATTACACACATGGCATATATTAACCAAATAAAACTGTTTAGATTGTGTGGTCCACTGTAACCAATGTAAAAAATCCGAAGGTAATATTGGTTGAAATGGACAGCATAACCTTTAAGTTGTGGAAATGGGACCATTGGATTTTTTCATTTCCTATTTTGACAAGTGGGGTTTGTGGTTCGTTAATCAAGACCAATGGCATGTGGAGCCCCACCTTGAATGAAGCACCCAAAAAATCTGTAGGATTGGAAGATTGTGGACTGTTGTATTCATCTTATCAAGAAGCTATCTATACAACACATTACACAACTCAAACAATTAAAATCTCTCCTAATGATAACACGTATGAAGTGTTGGGGATTTATGCCGCGGAATCACACAGATCTAGATCTAAGATATCAATCCAATAGTAACAAGAAATCATAAAAGAACACAAATTTTTAACATGAAAAACCCTTGAGGGAAAAAAATCACGACACAAAGCAATAGAAATCCACTATGAAGTAGAAATTACAAGAGAGAGGACTTACTCGATTCGAACAACCTCAAGTCCCACCCTTGCTACACCCTTTAATAACCCTAGAACCCTTTAGGAACCCTTAAAAAACTTTTACAAAGCTTTAGAATAGCCCTAGGGACCTCTATTTATGGTTTAGGAAACTTCAGTTTTGCACCCTTACAAAACCGCCTCAGAGTTTCGTAGTCCACACAAGATCCAGACTCGAATCTGCGTAACCTTGACTGGTTAAGCCGAGTCCTCGACCGGTCGAGCCATCCCCTCAACTGGTCGAGCGGCCCAAACACCAAAAACACAAGCTCGTTGGACTTTGAGTCGAGCATACCTCAACTAGTGTAGCGGCCCACGCCAAAAATAAATTTAAGGCATCTATTCTGACAACAATCTTCACTATGCTTCTAATATTCAACTGTGTAGCTTATTGACCTCTTCTCTTATCTCTGCATCACATCATAGCTTTTCGTGCACACTCTATCATTCTTTTCTCCCATCGCCTAGCCCAGAGAAGTTGTACAAAACTTGAACTTCTCTTAAGGAACGATCTTGGTGAGCATTCTGTCGAATCTGAATCCGCATACCCAACCAACTTTGCTCTTCTCCAAAAGTAAAGACGTAATCTTCTTACCATCTCACTGCTATCTAATATTATTTGTCGGGGTACTTGCTCACAACACTGATAGCCTGTGAAATAACCGGTCTAATCTAGACCATGACATACACTGCCAACCGCATTCGAATAAGGCTCATGAAATATTCTACCTTTTCTCATCTGTTTTGGGACATGTCCTGAGGAAAACTTGAGGAGAGATGTGTAGAGAACACTCTCCGGGTTTACCTGGCCCATCACATCCTTGATCAATACCTACACACAAGGTATTCCTCCTGTGACTACCCAAGCCTACTCCTCTTTCAGTCTCAATGTCGAGAACCATCTTTGTAGCCCCCCGATCCTTCATCCTGAATGTCCCACTTAACCGAGTCTTCAATACATTGATTTCAGACATGTTATAGTTGACGATCTACATGTCAACAATTCCTGACTCACCATGAAGGAATCAAACCACTGCCTAGGCGATAGGTCGAATCACGACCTCCTGCAAAGTATTTTCTCGGCCCCTTTAACTTCGAACCACTCTGGTTGCTTCATGTAGATTTGCTCTTCGCTTATCCTTGTAGAAGTGCACTCCACATCAATCCTTCCAGCTCAAGATCACATTGGCCAACCACCGCCAATTACGGATCTAATAGACACTTGCTATACCGTTGGCACGAATATCTCTGAGAAGCCGATCCATTCTCTCTGAGCATAACCCTTCGCTACCAACCTCACCCTATATTTATGTTGTATCCTCCTAAAAATTCATCTCCATTCAACCGCTCTCCGACCCATTGGAAGCTCCACCAGATCTCATATGTCGGTCTGATATAACGAGTCCATCACATCGCCTATAGTCACATTTCACTTCTCAGCACTAAGCTCACCTAAAGCCATCTGAATAGAAGATGAATGCTCTGCGATATTGGAGTCATCCGTGTACCTCACCGATGTCCTGCGATCATGCTGCGTGATTCTTCTCACAGGTGGTTGTTGCACCTGTTCTGTATCCCTGTTCGCACATCTCAGCCTTCCTGCCCCGCCAGCTCATGTGGCCATGCCCAGCATGCCACACATGTGCAGATGTGGAATTTGCTACATCCACTGTAGCTCCACCTTTTAAAGTGCTCCCAATCAACCTGTATGTGTTACCGAGTCGTTACGCTTTCATGATTACCTGTGCCCCTTAAATACCTTAAGAGCACCATCCATATATGTGTACTTGCAGCCTACATTGCCTCAAGTACACCAAGAGAAATCAGATTCTTCTTCAAATCAGGAACGTGCTTCACATTAGTCAAGGTACGCTCCACCCCATAAACCATCTTGATACGCACCGTACGAATAGCTACAACATTACAGGCAAAGTCATTGCCCATAAACACATGTCCACCATCGTACTCTCTATAGTTGGCGAACCAACTCCGATGAGGAATCATGTGAAAAGATACCCCTGTGTCTAGTATCCACTCGTCCTTATGATCATCGTATAGCCGCCTGATAGTAGACACAGACAAAACATTACCATCACATCCACTCGATCCATTTGACATGGCAGTATTGGCCTCCCTATATGAAGCCTCAGAATCTTTTCTCTTCGATTTAGAATTTTCACAATCCTTCTTCACATGTCCTTCCTTCCCATAGTTTCAACACTTTACCTTTCCTCTGCCCTTGCCCTTGGATTTGGATCTAGAACCTGTACCTTGTTCAGAATCGTTACCCTTTATAACTAGTGCATCAGAAGATATCCCCATGTCGACGTTAAGCTTTCTCATAGCCTTCCCTTGAAGGGCTGAGATAACAGTGTCGATGCTCAGAGTTTTATTCTTGGAGCACATTATATCCTTGAATGACTCATAAGACGACGAAAGAGAATTCAACAATATACATGTTTGTTCTTCATCTTTCATCACTTCCTCCATATCCAGCAAATTACAAACCAATTTATTAAAGTAGCTGATGTGAGCCTCCAGATCTCCACCCTCTGTCATCTTGAAGTTATACCACTGCCGCTTCAAGTGTAGGCAATTTTTAGAGAATTTTTTTACATAGACATCCTCTAACTTCGCCCATAACTTAGCCGCAGTTTTCTCCCTCATGACATTGTAGAGAACCTCATCCGCGAGACATAAACGGATCGATGATAAAGCCTTCTTATCAAGAGTATTCCATT
Source organism: Magnolia kwangsiensis (assembly GCA_037074715.1). Taxonomy (NCBI): domain Eukaryota; kingdom Viridiplantae; phylum Streptophyta; class Magnoliopsida; order Magnoliales; family Magnoliaceae; genus Magnolia; species Magnolia kwangsiensis. The sequence continues at coordinate 1,623,417 of CM073585.1, forward strand.
CATCATCAGTCATAGTAGACTTTCGCTCCTCAAGAGCACTATCTTCGCCTTGCTTGATTAAGGAACTCATCATCTTAATCTTTCATAACTCAAAATTATTTTTTCCTGAGTACTTCTCAATCTCATACCCAGTGGTTCTCATTATTACTAATCCTACAGATTTAGATCTGTGCCCAACGATTTCTCTGATATCACTTGTTGGGGATTTATTCTGTGGAATCACATAGATCTAGATTTAGGATAGCAATCCAATAGTAAGAAGCAATCACATAATAACATAAAGCTTTAACGTGAAAAACCCTTATGGGAAAAAACCACGACATAAAGTGACAGAAATCCACTATGAAATAGAAATTACAAGAGAGAGGACTTATCCGATTCGAACAACCTCAAATCTCACCCTTGCTACACCCTTTGATAACCCTAAAACCCTTTAGGAATCCTTGGAAAACTTTTAAAAAGCTTTAAAATACTTTAAAATAGCCCTAGGGACCCCTATTTATAGTTTAGGCAACTACACTTTCGCACCATTGCAAAATCGCCTCAGATTTTCGTAGTACACACAAGATCCAGACTCGAATCTGCGTAACCTCGATTGGTCGAGCCGAGTCCTTGACTGGTTGAGGGACCCCCTCGACCGGCCTAGCCATCCCCTCGACTGGTCGAGCGGCTCGGACACCAAAAACACAAGCTCGCTGGACTTTAAGTCGAGCATGCCTTGACTAGTCTAGTAGCTCACTCAACCGGTTGAGCCTGCCAAAAACAAATTTAAGGCATTTGTTCTGACAACATGAAGCAGAGTCCATCTATTACTGGTAATAAGAGATCAATGGTCTGGATCACTGGAACGTGAGCCCCTTTTATAAGTATTGAATACACGTATCCATACGGGGTGCAAAAGCAAAGGATTCGATGATCTATCCAAGCATAGAGAAGTGGGTCATTTATTCCCATTCATATTCTCTAAGCAATCTCCATCTTTTACTTTTCATCTTCTCTTCTTTGAGCGTTCCTGCATCTTTACTTTTCATTAGAGCTACACAAGTTGAATCGGCTTGACTCGGCTTGGCCACTAGTTGACCCCAGCTTGAACTTGGCTCGGCTTGATCCTCGAGTTTGACTGGCCAGCTCGGCTTAGTTCGATCAGTAGCCTAAGTTAGTCCGAGCCAAGATCTAGCCTCTGCGACATTTTCTTAAATACATAGAGTGCACCTTCAAATTCTCACGGTATGTAAAACAACACAACAATTCACAGGTATTTCATCAAACACTCAATAGGCAACATTAAAATTAAGACACAAAAGTATTTATTTCATATGCATACCTTTCTCACCACTAGTTAACACTTGGTTGAGTTATTTGATCAAATGCTTGGTGAGTAACATTAGTCTAGTCACAGAACTGGTTTGACCATAGTTTGATTTGAGTTGGGGTTCAATCTAAGTTGAGTTGAGCTCGAGAAAGCTTGAGCTAAAAAACTAAGCACAAACTCAGTTTCAAACCAAGTTGAATGAAGCTTTTTTAAGTCAAGTTGAGCGGGCTAACTGAGCCAACTCAGTTCGTGTACAACTCTAATATCTGCATGTGTGCTGCATGTGCATTTTAAAAAAAGCCATAAGACTCCAAATTCCACGCTCCTCAGGGAGCCCTGCCCATACAAACTCATTTAGACGTGCAAAAAATTAATCCGCACGTGAGAATAAATATCACGGTGGGCCTTAGGTAGGTTTCAACGGTAGGTGTCATTACACCATTGCTTCCTCTAGTGTGGCCCACTTGAACCTTCGATCTGCCTCATTTTTTCAGCCCCAGCCTAAAATGACATGGAAAAATGCATGGTCGGTGTGGATAAAATCCATACATCACAGTGGCCCTCAGATCCCAAGCCTGTTACTATCTTACTATCTTGGGACGTGCAGGGAAACTACCCAATCTGCGCCCAATATTCCGGACGCGGCTTGGCCAGTGACGCTGGAGAAATTTCTAACTGTACGACCAGTATATGGGCCATTCCCGAGACGAAGCCCACCCCATATTACTTTCCAAGCATACTCCCTGGGTATACGGATACCTTGAAAAAGGTCAAAAATACCCTTACTTTTTCCTTCAAGTGCATCGGCTGGTGCTCGAGGACTAGCGCCAAACGGTTCATAGGAGATCAACGTTATATGAGCCCAGCAGTTATGTATTTATTATATCCACAATGTTCATCCATATTTTGAGATCATTTTAAAGCATTATCCAAACAAAAAAATCATATCCAAAGATCAACTGGACCACACCACAAAGAGCAGCAAAAAATTAATTTTCACCGTTGAAACTTTTGTAGGGCCCACCATAACATTTATTTTCGATCCAATCTATTCATAAGGTCACAAAGACCTGGATGCAGAGGAAAAATAAATTTCATAATGATCCAAAACTTCCATGACCCCTAAAAGGGTTTCAATGGTATACGTTCAATTCTCAACTGCCTTTTACAGTGTGGTCCACATGATAGTTAGATCTATCTTATTTTTCATCCCAAGCCTTAATACGAGCTCTCGAGATAGATGGTTGGTTTGGATATAACACAAACCTCATGATGGGACCCACAAAAATTTTAAAAAATAAAATAAAAAAAATCAAAAAAAAAAAACTACAGACTACCGCGGCACTACCGCCGATTCGGCAGCAGTGTCGTAGTAGTTTGCCAGATTTTATTTTTATTTTTAATGGGGAGAACTTTTTCTCACGTATATATTTCTCAAATACATAATTATGTGTGTGTGTATATATATATGCATATACACACACACAAGTATATAAAAATATTTTTCCATCTCTTAATTCATTTCTTTGTCTATTTATTTAACAAGCATATCTCCTAAACTAGAATGAGTTACATAACGTACCATATATAATTTTGGGGTAGGAGAAGCTAATTTAGCCAACCAACATATTAATTTTTTGAGATTCCATCGGGTTGATGGTTAAAAATCCACTTCACGGTCAATTGACTTCACTTCACAGCCATTTTCACGCACTTCGTGGTCAATTCACTTCACTTCACCGTCATTTCCATACATTTCACGGTCATTCCCGACGATTCCGTGTTCATTTACGGTCAATTTGATGCACTTCACGGTCAATTCACTTCACTTCACGACCATTTTCACGCACTTTGTGGTCAATTCACTTCACTTCACCATCATTTCCATGCATTTCGCGGTCATTCCTAGCGATTCCGTGTTCATTCGCAGTCAATTCGACGCACTTCATGGTCAATTCACTTCACTTCACGGCCATTTCCACGCACTTTGCGGTCATTTCACTTCACTTCACCGTCATTTCCATGCATTTCACGGTCATTTCCGGCGATTTTGTGTTCATTCACGGTCAAATTAACGCACTTCACGATCAATTCACTTCACTTCACGTCCATTTCCATGCACTTCGCGGTCAATTCACTTAACCTCACCATCATTTCCAAGGATTTCACGGTCATTCCCAGCAATTCCGTGTTCATTCACGGTCAATTCGACGCACTTCACGGCCATTTCCACGCACTTCGCGGTCAAATCACTTCACTTCATCGTCATTTTCATGCATTTCACGGTCATTCCTAGCGATTCCGTGTTCATTCATGGTCAATTCAACGCACTTCACAGTCAATTCACTTCACTTCACGTCCATTTCCACGCACTTCGCGGTCATTTCACTTCACTTCACCGTCATTTCCATGCATTTCTCAGTCATTCCTAGCGATTTCGTGTTCATTCTCGGTCAATTCGACGGTCAACTCACTTCACTTCACCGTCATTTCCGTGCATTTCACGGTCATTCCCAGCAATTTCGTGTTCATTCACGGTCAATTCGACGCACTTCACGGTCAATTCACTTCACTTCACGGCCATTTCCACGCACTACGTGGTCATTTCACCGTTATTTCCATGCATTTCACGGTCATTGCTATCGATTCCGTGTTCATTCACGATCAATTCGACGCAGTTCACGGTCAATTCACTTCACTTCATAGCCATTTCCACAACCTATAACCAAAACCAAAACCAAAACCTATAACCTAAACCTAAACCAAAACCTTAACCTAAACCTATAACCTATAACCTAAACTAAAACCTATAACCTAAACCAAAACCATAACCTATAACCTAAACCCGAACCCATTCTCAAATCCCAAAACCTATAACTTAAACCAAAACCAAAACCTATAACTTAAACCCAAACCCATTCTCAAATCCAAAAACCTATAACCTAAATCAAAACGTATAACCTAAACCAAAATCAAAACCTATAACCTAAACCCGAACCCATTCTCAAATCCTAAATCCCAAACCCAAACCTAAACCTAAAATTTAAAACCTATAACCTAAACCTAATCCTATAACTTAAACTCAAATCCCTAAACCTTAACATATAAACTAACCTAAACCTATACTTATAACCTAAAACTATTCTCAAATCCTAAAACCTATAACTTAAACTTAACTTTTCCCTAAACCTATAACCTAAACGCAAATCCCTAAACTTAAACCTAAACTCAAATTCCTAAACCTTAACCTATAACCTAACCTAAACCTATACTTATAACCTAAAACTATTCCCAAATTCCAAAACCTATAACCTAAACCTAACCTCTCCTTAAACCTATAACTTAAACTCAATTCCCTAAAGCTAAACCTACACCTAATCCTAATCTTAACTCCCTAACCTAAACCTAAACCTAAACTTGAAAACCCAAACTAAAACTAAATCCCGAACCTGAACCTGATTTCCTAAACTTAAACCATAACCCATTCTTAAATCCAAAAACCTATAACTTAAACCTAAACCAAAACCAAAACCAATAACCTAAACCCGAACCTATTATCAAATCCCAAAACCTATAACCTAAACGAAACTAAAACCTATAACCTAAACTCGAACTCATTATCAAATCCCAAAACCTATAACCTAAATCGAAACCAAAATCTATAACCTAAACTCGAACCCATTCTCAAATCCTAAAACCCAAACCCAAACCTAAACCTAAACCTAAAACTTAAAACCTAAACCTAAACCTAAACCTATAACCTAAACTCAAATCCCCAAACCTAAACCTAATCCTATAACCTAAACTCAAATTCCTAAACCTTAATATATAACCTAACCTAAACCTATACTTATAACCTAAAACTATTCTCAAATCCCAAAACCTATAACTTAAACCTAACCTTTCCCTAAACCTATAACCTAAACGCAATTCCCTAAACCTAAATCTTAGCCTAAACCTAAACTTAAATTCCTAAACCTATACTTATAACCTAAAATTATTCCCAAATCCCAAAACCTATAACCTAAACCTAACATTTCCCTAAATATATAACCTAAACTCAATTTCCTAAAGCTAAACCTACACCTAATACTAATCTCAACTCCTTAACCTAAACCTAAACCTAAACTTGAAAACCCAAACTTAAACCCAATCTCGAACCCGAACCTGATTTCCTAAACCTAAACCATAACCCATTCTTAAATCCAAAAACCTATAACCTAAACCAAAACCAAAACCAAAACCTATAACCTAAACCCAAACCCATTATCAAATCCCAAAACCTATAACCTAAACCTAAACCAAAACCTATAACCTAAACCCGAACCCATTCTTAAATCCCAAAACCTATAACCTAAACCTAAACCTTAACTAAAACCAAAACCTATAACCTAAACTAAAACCAAAACCTATAACCTAAACCCAAACCCATTTTCAAATCTCAAAACCAATAACATAAACTTAAACCAAAACTTTAATCTAAACCTATAACCTCTAACCTAAACCAAAACTTATAACCTAAACCTAAACCTAAACCTAAACCAAAACCTATAACGTAAACCAAAACCAAAACATATAACTTAAACCCGAATCCATTCTCAAATCTCAAAACCTATAACCTAAATCTAAACTAAAACCTTAACCTAAACCTATAACCTATAACCTATAACCTAAACCAAAACCAAAACCTATAACTTAAACCCGAACCCATTCTCAAAACCCAAAACCTATTACCTAAACCTAAACTTATAACCTATAACCTATAACCTAAACCAAAACCAAAACATATAACCTAAACCCGAACCCATTCTCAAATCCCAAAACCTATAACTTAAACCTAAACCAAAACCTATAGCCTAAACCCGAACCCATTCTCAAATTCAAAAACCTATAACTTAAACCTAAACCTTAACCTAAACCGTTAACCTATAACCTAAACCGAAACCAAAACTTATAACTTAAACCCGAACCCATTTTCAAATCCCAAAACCTAAACCTAAACCTTAACCTTAACCTAAACCTATAACCCATAACCTAAACCAAAACCTATATAACCTAAACCAAAATCAAAACCTATAATCTAAATCTGAACCCATTCTCAAATCCCAAAACCTATAACCTAAACTAAAACCAAAACCTATAGCATAAACCCGAACCCATTCTCAAATCCAAAAACCTATAACCTAAACCTAAACCTTAACCTAAATGGTTAACCTATAACCTAAACCGAAACCAAAACATATAACCTAAACCTAAACCCATTCTCAAATCCCAAAACCTAAACTATGAAATGAACACGGAATCGCTAAGAATGATCGTGAAATGCATGGAAATGATGGTGAAGTGAAGTGAAATGACCGCGAAGTGTGTGAAAATGGCCGTGAAGTGAATTGACCGTGAAGTGCATTGAATTGACCGTGAATGAACACGAAATCGCCGAGAATGAATGTGAAATGCATGGAAATGATGGTGAAGTTAAGTGAATTGACCATGAAGTGCATGGAAATGGCCGTGAAATAAAGTGAATTGACTGTGAAGTGCGTCGAATTGACCGTGAATGAACACGGAATCGCCGGGAATGACCGGGAAATGCATGAAAATGATGGTGAAGTGAAGTGAAATGACCACGAAGTGCGTGGAAATGGCCGTGAAGTGAAGTGAATTGACCGTGAAGTGCGTCGAATTGACCGTGAATGAACACGGAATCGCTAGGAATGACTGTGAAATACATGGAAATGACGGTGAAGTGAAGTGAAATGACCACGAAGTGCGTGGAAATGGCCGTGAAGTGAAGTGAATTGACCGTGAAGTGCGTCGAATTGACTGTAAATGAACACGGAATCGCTAGGAATGACCATGAAATGCATAAAAATGATGGTGAAGTGAAGTGAATTGACCGCGAAGTGCATGGAAATGGCCGTGAAGTGAAGTGAATTGACCGTGAAGTGCGTCGAATTGACAGTGAATGAACACGGAATCGCCGGGAATGACCGTGAAATGCATGGAAATGATGGTGAATTTAAGTGAATTGACCTTGAAGTGCGTGGAAATGGTCGTGAAGTGAAGTGAATTGACCGTGAAGTGCGTCGAATTGGCCGTGAATGAACACGGAATCACCGGGAATGACCGTGAAATGCATGGAAATGACTGCGAAGTGAAGTGAAATGACTGCGAAGTGCGTGGAAATGGCCGTGAAGTGAAGTGAATTGACCGTGAAGTGTCAAATTGACCGTGAATGAACACGGAATTGCCGAGAATGACCGTGAATGCATGTAAATGATGGTGAAGTTAAGTGAATTGACCGCGAAGTGCGTGGAAATGACCGTGAAGTGAAGTGAATTGACCGTGAAGTGCGTCGAATTGACCGTGAATGAACACGGAATCGCAGGGAATGACCGTGAAATGCATGGAAATGATGGTGAAGTGAAGTGAATTGACCGTGAAGTGCGCCGAATTGACCATGAATGAACACAGAATCGCTAGGAATGACCGTGAAATGCATGAAAATGACGGTGATGTGAAATGATCGCGAAGTGCGTGGAAATGGATGTGAAGTGAAGTGAATTGACCGTGAAGTGCCTTGAATTGACCATGAATGAACACGGAATCGCCGGGAATGACCGTGAAATGCATGGAAATGATAGTGAAGTGAAGTGAATTGACTGCAAAGTGCTTGAAAATGGCTATGAAGTGAAGTCAAATGACCGTGAAGTGGATTTTTAACTATCGACCCGATGGAATCTCGGAAAATTACTATATTAGTTGGCTAAATTAGCTTCTCCTATCCCAAAATTATATATGGTACGTTATGTAACTCATTCTACTTTAGGAGATATACTTGTTAAATAAGTAGACAAAGAAATGAATTAAGAGATAGAAAAATATTTTTATATACTTATATATACATATTTATGTAATTATGTATTTGAGAAAAATGTAAGTGAGAAAAAGTTCTCCCCATTAAAAAAAATAAAAAATTTGCTAGACTGCGGCGGCACTGCCGCCGAATGGTAGTATGTAGTTTTGTTTTTTGGTTTTTTTGTTTTGTTTTTTTTTTTTTGTATTTTTGTGGGTCCCATCATGAGGTCTGTGTTATATCCAAACCGTCAATCTATTTCGAGAGCTATATTAAGGCTTGGGACGAAAAATAAGATAGATCTAACTATCAAGTGGACCACACTGTAAAAGGCAGTTGGAAATTGAACGTATACCGTTAAAACCCTTTTATGGGTCATGAAAGTCTCAGATCATTTCGAAATTTGCTTTTCTTCTTCATTCTGGTCTCTGTGACCTTATGAATAGATTGGATGGAAAATAAATGTTATGAATAGATTGGATGAAAATCAATTTTTTGTTGCTCTTCATGATGTGGTCCAGTTGATCTTTGGATATGATTTTTTTTTTTTAAGATAATGCTCTGAAATGAAATAATCACAAAATATGGATAACGCTGTGGATATAATAAATACATAACTGCTGGGCCATGTAACGTTGATCTCCTTTGAACGTTCGTACAACTTGGAGTTCGAGGAACGTCAGTGCTCGTCCTCGAGCACCAGCCGATGCGCTTGAAGGAAAAATCAGGGCATTTTTGACCTTTTGTAAGGCATCCGTACAGTCAGGGGTATGCTTGGAAGAGAATGACCACTGTAGACAAAACCTTTTACCCAGCGGTTTTTATCGCGGAATATAAACTTAAGTTACCAACTTAGATTAGCACGTGCGGACAGCGCCTTTGAGGACGAAACTACCCCTCCTTTTCACTGCGAAGACGAGACCTGACGCTCCTGCAACTGAGAGTTGTACGAACGGCTTAGGAGAGATCAAAGTTACATGGCCCCACAGCTATGTATTTATCGTATCCACAACGTTCATCCATATTTCAAAATCATTTCGGAACATTATCCAAAAAAGATAAAAATCATATCCATAAATCAATGGACCACACCACAAAGAGCAGCGGAGAAATTAATTTTCACCGTTAAAAATTTTTGTAAGGCCCATCATAACATTTATTTTCCATCCAATCTATTCATGAGGTCACAAAGGCCTGGATGAAGAGGAAAAACAAATTCTATGATGATCCAAAACTTCTGCAACCCCTAAAAGGGTTTCAATGGTAGACATTCAATTCCCCATTACCTTTTACTGTGTGGTCCACTTGATAGCTAGATCTGTCTTATTTTTCATCTCAAGCCTTGATACGAGTTCACCGAATAGATGGACGGTTTGGATATAACATATACCTTATAATGCGACCCACAAAAATCAGCGGGGATAACAACTGGGAAAGGGAAAAAAAAGAGAAGAAGACAGCAAGTTGGGGATGACCGGGTCAACCCGGTCGACCGGCCTATGGCTATGGATTATAACCGTAGCCATAACTACAATGCTATGCACTTTTTTTTTCTTTTTTTTTTTTCTTTTTTCTTTTTATTTTTTACCTGGAGAACTTTATTGTACCTACATTTTTCTTTAATACATGTTTATATAAATATGTGTGTGTGTGTGTGTGTGTGTGTATATATTATTTTTTTTTCTCCTTTTTTTTTTTCATTTCTTTCTTTATTCATTTAATAAGAATATCTTCTAAACTAAAATTAGTTACTTGACGTACCACGTATGATTTTGGGGTAGGAGAAGCTATTTTAGCCAACCAACATAGTTATTTTCCAAGATTCCATCAGGTCGATGGTCGAAAATACATTTCATTCACTTCACGATCAATTTCAATCACTTCATGGTCAAACTAAAAATTGAGCGAGGCAAATATAAAATTGAGTGAGTAAATTGAAAATTGAGCAGGACAATGTATGAATTGAGTGAGGGAAGCTAGAAATTGAACGAGGTAACATAGGATTTCAGTGAGGGAATCTAGAAATTGAGCGAGGCAACTTAGGATTTGAGCGAGGAAAGCTAGAAATTGAGTGAGGGAACCTAGAAAGTGAGCGAGGTTTAGGCTACGTTGAAATTGAGCGAGGGAACCTCGCTCAAATCCTAAGTTGCCTAGCTGAATTTCTACGTTGCATCGCTCAATTGCTAAGTTGTCTCACTCAATTCCTAGGTTCCTTCGCTCAATTTATATATTGCCTCACTGGATTTCTAGCTTCCCTCGCACAATTCGTAGGCTGTCTCGCTCAATTCATATATTTTTCCAGATCATTTTATGGTATGAGACCAAAAATGAGATATATCCAGTTCTCAAGTGTACCACATTACAAGAAATAGTGTTGAATGAGCGTCAACCATTAGAAACCTTTAGGGGGCCCACTGTGATGTTTGTGAGAAATCCTCCTCGTCTAAGTTCATTCATAGGGTCAAAAAGACCTAGATGAAGAGGGAAAAAAATTTCATAATGATCCAAAACTTCTGTAACCCTTAAAAGGGTTTTAATGGTAGACGTTCAATTTCCCATTGCCTTTTACAGTGTGGTCCACTTGATAGTTAGATCTATCTTATTTTTCGTCTCAAGCCTTAATATGAGCTCGTAAAATATATGGACAGTTTGGATATAACACATACATCATGATGAGACCCACAAAAGTAACATAGCAAAAAAAAAAAAAAAAATTCAGTTTGCCCCGTTCAATTTCTAGTTTGCCCCGCTCAATTTTCAGTTTGCCCCGATCAATTTCTAGTTTGCCCCACTCAATTTCGAGTTTGCCCCGCTCAATTGAGCGGGGCAAACTAGAAATTGAGCGGGGCAAACTGAATTTTTTTTTTCTTTTATGGGTCCCATCATGATGTATGTGTTATATCCAAACCGTCCATATATGAACGGGGCAAACTGAAAATTGAGCAGGGGCAAACTGAAAATTAAGCGGGGTAAACTAGAAATTGAGCGGGGCAAACTGAAAATTGGGTTATATGTTTTGATTTAGGTTTAGGTTTAGGTTTATGTTTAGGTTTAGGTTATAGGTTTTAGGTTATAGGTTAAAGCTTTAGGGAATTGAGAATAGGTTAATGTTTAGGTTTAGGAAATTGGGTTCAGGTTTGAGATCGGGTTTAGTTTGGGTTTTCAAGTTTAGGTTTAGGTTAAGGAGTTGAGATTAGGATTAGGTTAGGTTTAGGTTTAAGGATTTTAGAATACGTTTAGGCTTTAGGTTTAGGTTTAAGTTTTAGGTTTAGGTTAAGGTTATAGGTTTATGTTAGGTTTAGGTGTAGGTTATAGGTAATAGCTTTAGGGAATTGAGAATAGGTTAAAGTTTAGGTTTAGGAAATCAGGTTCGGGTTCGGGATCGGGTTTAGGTTTGGGTTTTCAAGTTTAGGTTTAGGTTTAACTTTAGGTTATAGGTTTTGAGATTTGAGAATAATTTTAGGTTATAAGTATAGGTTTAGGTTAGGTTATAGGTTAAGGTTTAGGGATTTGAGTTTAGGTTATGGAGTTGAGATTAGGATTAGGTGTAGGTTTAGGTTTAAGGATTTGAGAATACATTTAGGTTTTAGGTTTAGGTTTAGGTTAAGGTTATAAATTTAGGTTAGGTTTAGGTGTAGGTAATAGGTAATAGGTTATAGGTTATAGGTTATAGCTTTATCCTAAAACCTAAACCTAAACCTTATCCTAAACCTATAACCTATAACCTAAACCAAAACCAAAACCTATAACCTAAACCCGAACCCATTAATAAATCCCAAAACCTACAACCTAAACCTAACCTTAACCTACACCTGAACCTATAACCTATAACCTTAACCAAAACCTATAACCTAAACCCGAACCCATTCTCAAATCCCAAAACTTATAACCTAAACCTAAACCTAAACCTTATCCTAAACCTATAACCTATAACCTAAACCAAAACCAAAACCTATAACCTAAACCCGAACCCATTCTCAAATCCCAAAATCTATAACCTAAACCAAAACTAAAACCTATAACCTAAACCCAAACCCATTCTCAAATCCCAAAACCTATAACCTAAACCAAAACCAAAACCTATAACCTAAACCCAAACCCATTATCAAATCCCAAAACCTATAACCTAAACCTAACCTTAACTTAAACCTAAACCTATAACCTTAACCAAAACCTATAACTTAAACCAATACTAAAACCTATAACCTAAACCTAACCTTAACTTAAACCTAAACCTATAACCTTAACCAAAACCTATAACTTAAACCAATACTAAAACCTATAACCTAAACCCGAACCCATTCTCAAATCCCAAAACCTATAACCTATAACTTAAACCAAAACCTAAACCTTAACCTATAAGCTAAACCTAAACCCATTCTCAAAACCCAAAACCTATAACCTATCCTTAAACCTTAACCTATAACTTAACCTAAAACTATTCCCAAATCCTAAAACCTATAACCTAAACCTAACCTTTCTCTAAACCTATAACCTAAACTCAATTCTCTAAAGCGAAACATACACCTAATCCTAATCTCAACTCCCTAACCTAAACTTAAACCTAAACTTAAAAACTTAAACCTAAACCTAAACCTTATCCTGAAAAGGGAGATGAAAATCAAATAGTGAAAAGGGAGAGGAAAAGTGGATAACAGTGAAAAGGAGGGGTATTTTCATCCTGGAATTGGGTCTCTGCACGTGGAGGTCCAAGTTGCAAAATTAAGTTTGTATTCTTTCATAAAAACAGCTGGATAAAAGGTGGGTAAACTAGATTTTGACAGTGGGATCAATTTCATGTTTGCCCCGCTCAATTTCTAGTTTGCCCTGCTCAATTTTCAGTTTGCCCCGCTCAATTTCTAGTTTCCCCCGCTTAAATTCCAGTTTTCCTCGCTCATATATGGACGGTTTGGATATAACACATACATCATGATGGGACCCACAAAAGCAACATAGCAAAAAAAAAAAAAATTCATTTTATCCCGCTTAATTTCTAGTTTGGAAATTAAGCGGGGCAAACTGGAAATTGAGCGGGGCAAACTGATTTTTTATTTTTTATTTTGCTTTTGTGGGTCCCATCATGATGTATGTGTTATATCCAAACTGTCCATATATTTTACGAGCTCATATTAAGGCTTGAGACAAAAAATAAGATAGATCTAACTATCAAGTGGACCACACTGTAAAAGGCAGTGGGGAATTGAACGTCTACCATTGAAACCCTTTTAGGGCTAAATGTATTCTGAAATCCCTAAACCTAAATCTTAACTTATTCTCAATTCCCTAAACCTTAACCTATAATCTAACCTTAACCTTAACCTAAATGTATTCTCAAATCCCTAAACCTAAACCTACACCTAATCCTAATATCAACTCCTTAACCTAAACTTAAACTTGAAAACCCAAACCTAAACCCGGTCCCGAACTCGATTTCCTAAACCTAAACCTTAACCTTTTCTCAGTTCCCTAAACCTTAACATATAACCGACACTTATAACTTAAACCTAAAACCTAAATGTATTCTCAAATTCCTAAACCTAAACCTACACCTAATCCTAATATCAACTCCTTAACTTAAACATAAACTTGAAAACCCAAACCTAAACCTGGTCCCGAACTCGATTTCCTAAACTTAAACCTTAACCTATTCTCAGTTCCCTAAACCTTAACATATAACCGATACTTATAACCTAAACCTAAAACCTAAATGTATTCTCAAATCCTTAAACTTAAACTTACACTTAATCCTAATATCAACTACTTAACCTAAACCTAAACTTGAAAACCCAAACCTAAACCTGGTCCCGAACCCGATTTCCTAAACCTAAACCTTAACCTATTCTCAGTTCCCTAAACCTTAACATATAACCGACACTTATAACCTAAACCTAAAACCTAAAACCTAAATGTATTCTCAAATCCCTACACTTAAACCTTTACCTAATCCTAATATCAACTCCTTAACCTAAACCTAAACTTGAAAACCCAAACCTAAATCCGGTCCCGAACTCGATTTCCTAAACCTAAACCTTAACCTATTCTCAGTTCCTTAAACCTTAACATATAACTGACACTTATAACCTAAACCTCAATTGATCGGGACAAACTGGAAATTGAGCGCGGTAAACTGAAAATTAAGCGGGGCAAACTGAAAATTGAGCGGGGCAAATATGAAAGCCTTGAAATAAAAGGTGGGCAAACTAGATATTGACAGTGGGGTCAATTTTCAGTTTTTCCCGCTTAATTTTCAGTTTGCCCCGCTCAATTTCCAATTTGCCCCGCTCATATATGGATGGTTTGGATATAAGACATACATCATGATGGGACCTACAAAAGCAAAAAAAAATATATTTCAGTTTACCCCGCTCAATTTCTAGTTTGCCCTGCTCAATTTTCAGTTTGCCCCGCTCAATTGAGCGGGGCAAACTAGAAATTGAGTGGGACAAACTGAATTTATTTATTTTTTTTGCTATGTTGCTTTTGTGCGAGGGAAGCTAGAAATCCAGTGAGGCAATATATAAATTGAGCGAGACAACCTAGCAATTGAGCGATGCAACGTTGAAATTCAGCGAGGCAACTTAGGATTTAAGCAAGGGAACCTCGCTCAATTTCAACGTAGCCTAAATCTCGCTCAATTTCTAGCTTCCCTCACTCAATTCATACCTTGTCCTGCTCAATTTTCAATTTACTCACTCAATTTTATATTTGCCTCGCTCAATTTATAGTTTGACCATGAAGTGATTGAAATTGACCGTGAAGTGAATGAAATGTATTTTCGACCATCGACCTGATGGAATCTTGGAAAATAACTAGGTTAGTTGACTAAAATAGCTTCTCCTACCCCAAAATCATATGTGGTACGTCAAGTAACTAATTTTAGTTTAGAAGATATTCTTGTTAAATGAATAAAGAAAGAAATGAAAAAAAAAGGAGAAAAATTTATATTTATATATATACACACACACACACATATTTATATAAACATGTACTAAAGAAAAATGTAGGTACAATAAAGTTCTCCATGTAAAAAATAAAAATAAAAAAGAAAAAAGAAAAAAGAAAAAAAAGTGCAGAGCATTATAGTTATACACACACACACACACATATTTATATACACACACACACACACACACATATTTATATAAACATGTATTAAAGAAAATTGTAGGTACAATAAAGTTCTCCATGTAAAAAATAAAAATAAAAAATAAAAAATAAAAAAGAAAAAAAAGTGCCGGTCGAACGGGTTGACCCGGTCGACCCCAACTTGCTGGCTTCTTTTTCATTTTTTTTTTCTTTTCCCTATTGTAATCCCTACTGATTTTTGGGTTTTGGGATTTGGGAATGGGTTCGGGTTTAGGTTACAAGTTTTGGAATTTGAGAATGGGTTCGGGTTTAGATTATAGGTTTTAGTTTTGGTTTAGGTTATAGGTTTTGGGATTTAAGAATGGGTTCGGGTTTAGGTTATAGGTTTTAGTTTTGGTTTAGGTTATAGGTTTTGGGATTTGAGAATGAGTTCGGGTTTAGGTTATAGGTTTTAGTTTTGGTTTAGGTTATACGTTTTGGTTTAGGTTTTAGGTTTAGGTTTAGGTTTGGGTTTGGGTTTTGGGATTTGAGAATGGGTTCGGGTTTAGGTTATAGGTTTTAGTTTTGGTTTAGGTTATAGGTTTTGGGATTTGAGAATGGGTTCGGATTTAGGTTATAGGTTTTGGTTTTGGTTTAGGTTATAGGTTTTGGTTAAGGTTATAGGTTATAGGTTTAGGTTTAGGTTATAGGTTTAGGATAAGGTTATAGGTTTTGGGATTTGGGAATAGTTTTAGTTTACTAGTATAGGTTTAGGTTATGTTATAGGTTTTGGGATTTGAGAATGGGTTCGGGTTTAGGTTATAGGTTTTGGTTTAGGTTATAGGTTCTGGGATTTGAGAATGGATTCGGGTTTAGGTTATAGGTTTTTGTTTTGGTTTTGGTTTAGGGATTTGAGTTTAGGTTATAGGTTTAGGTTTAGGTTTTAGGTTTAGGTTTAGGTTTGGGTTTGGGTTTTGGGATTTGTGAATGGGTTCGGGTTTAGGTTATAGGTTTTGTGATTTAAGAATGGGTTCGGGTTTAGGTTATATGTTTTAGGTTTTGGTTTAGGTTATAGGTTTTGGGATTTGAGAATGGGTTCGGGTTAGGTTATAGGTTTCGGTTTTGGTTTAGGTTATAGGTTTTGGGATTTGAGAATGGGTTCGGGTTTAGGTTATAAGTTTTGGTTTGGGTTTAGGTTATAGGTTATAGGTTTAGGTTTAGGTTATAGGTTTAGGATAAGGTTATAAGTTTTGAGATTTGGGAATAGTTTTAGGTTATTAGTATAGGTTTAGGATAAGGTTATAGGTTTTGGGATTTGAGAATGGGTTCGGGTTTAGGTTATAGGTTTTGGTTATGGTTTTGGTTTTGGTTTAGGTTATAGGTTTTAGGATTTGAGAATGGGTTCGGGTTTAGGTCTTAGGTTTTGGTTTTGGTTTAGGTTTAGATTATAGGTTTTGGGATTGGAGAATGGGTCGGGTTTAGGTCTTAGGTTTTGGTTTTGGTTTTGGTTTTGGTTTTGGTTATAGGTTATAGGTTTAGGATAAGGTTTAGGTTTATGTTATAGGTTTTTGGATTTGAGAATGGGTTCGGGTTTAGGTTATAGGTTTTGGTTATGGTTTGGTTTAGGTTAT
This sequence comes from Magnolia kwangsiensis, assembly GCA_037074715.1. Lineage (NCBI taxonomy): Eukaryota > Viridiplantae > Streptophyta > Magnoliopsida > Magnoliales > Magnoliaceae > Magnolia > Magnolia kwangsiensis. The sequence goes on from CM073585.1 coordinate 1,640,281, forward strand.
AGGTTTTAGGATTTGAGAATGGGTTCGGGTTTAGGTTATAGGTTTTGGTTATGGTTTGGTTTAGGTTATAGGTTTTAGGATTTGAGAATGGGTTCGGGTTTAGGTTATAGGTTTTGGTTATGGTTTTGATTTAGGTTATAGGTTATAGGTTTAGGATAAGGTTTAGGTTTAGGTTTTAGGTTTTAAGATTTGAGAATAGGTTCGGGTTTAGGTTATAGGTTTTGGTTATGGTTTTAATTTAGGTGATAGGTTTTGGGATTTGAGAATGGGTTCGGGTTTAGGTCATAGGTTTTGGTTTTGGTTTAGGTTATAGGGTTTGGGATTTGAGAATGAGTTTGGGTTTAAGTTATAGGTTTTGGTTTTGGTTTAGGTTATAGGTTTTTGAGTTTTATAATTGGTTCGGGTTTAGGTTGAGGGTATGGTACGTGTAAATACAAATATAAACATGGCCTGTCCGAATGGTCAGGCCCTTTCAATGCCGTCCATAGGAAATGGACAGCTTCATCATGATCATAATAGCGGTTCCCACCTTCTAGGAACCCCCGTTCATCCGGATAGCTCCGACGCACATCCGGGTCTGCTCCATTAATTTCGAGCAAATACATAAACACGGCCTGTCCAAATGGCCAGGCCCCTCCAATATCGTCCATAGAAAATGACACAGCTTCATCATGGTCATAATAGTGGTTCCCACCTTCTAGGGACCCCCGCTTTTCCGGATAGCTCCGACGCACATCCGGGTTTGCTCCATCAATTTTGAGCAAATACATAAATATGGCCTGTCCAAATGGTCAGGCCACTCCAATCATGTGCATTCTTGACAAGAGACGTACCAGATGCTTGAATCTGAAATATACAGCTCCAATCCTCCCACATGCAACATCCACCTGAAAGAATGTGCATAATCATCATGCTTGAGTAATTAATACAGGAACTGTACCATGACCATGTCAGTGACAGGAGAAGTTAATTGATGAAGTATAACATCCCGAAAATCGAGGGGTCGAGCAAAAACCCAACTCCCGAGTTCCAAATGTTATTTATGCAACATAGATATGTATGATTGAATGTTGTCTGTGATGATGTATTAAACATGAGTGAGATTAAGCCAGAACAGCATATCATACTCCAGAGACAGTTAAATTTGCAAGCGGAAGACTGTAATAGTATGTATAATATATATAAACTGTTGTATGTCTCCAGAGTGTGAATATATTACCAGGTTATACACATACATGTATACTTCAAAAGTAAACAAAATAAATATACATGAGGGCGCTAAAAATATAAAATGACAAGTGTCAATGTATCTAATCAACCTCCCTGTAATCCTGTCAATCAGAACACGCATAAAGGAGGAATCCTCCTCCTCATCATCAAGTCCAGCTCCACCTCACAGGCCGCGCCATCATCTGCAATCACAAAAGGGACTGGTGGGTGTCCGGAAACACCATCCCGTAACGTGGGAGTGAGTAGCTAACTCAGTGGAATAATAGAGCAAGGATTAACATGTTCTCAAATCAATCATGCGATAATAGTAAAGCAATAAATCAAACAATCCTAATACTGTTGTTAATGCAATATGACATGACGTGATGTATGCCCTCACCGACGATCTCCCTCATACGGCAACATCTTACGACCGCGGCATGCCACACTCCCTAGAGTGCTCTACATCTTCCAGGCACATGCAATGTTATGGTGATATGATTTTCAAGTTGTTATTAGTCCATTCAAACAGCAGGATTGGGAAACTAAGGTACTTTCCTTATATCAATCCCAACACAGATCCTGTCTAGGGTCGTCACTCCTAGTAATCTCATACGATGTATATTTTGTAGGTCGCTGCAAGGGCTACCAGGGCTGTTACTCGCACTCGTTGCACCACTCCCCCATCACCTTATCAATACAGGCCTACTGTACTCTACTGCTACTGAAGGGTCGTCGCCTCCCGTAGACTCAGAATACGCTCGCGGTCACTACAAAGGACTCATCGCCTGATCAGTGTAGGCCGACAGCTAGAATATAGTGTCCCATACCACCATAATCTGCTCACGAGTCTAGGTGCTCACTGGTCACTACGGGGAGGTTTGTGGCCCCAGCGTAGGCCGACAGCTCGACCACGGTGTCCCATACCACCATGCCCGGCTCATGAGTCTTTATGGATCAAGGTAGCATGGTTAACAGGGTTTACAATGGTAAGTTCAGTACCATAGGTTCAAGCAGTTATGACTCATGCAGGGTGAACATACAACGGCCAGTCGGGTTACTTGACGGGCTCGACTAGCACGATCGCATCTCAAGTCGGACGACATGAAGTGCGTAAAACACTTCGTGTGGCCTAACCACTGCCGCCAACTCCAAAACACGGCTCGCGTTCATCGACGCGTCGTTCGTGGTAAATATAAGCCAACCACGAATTCGCTCGGTTACCGACTGCCTGGACTACGTATAGTCCCAAACAATCATGGAATCACATCAGCATTCATGTAAGAGTAATGGAAATGAAATACAACCATGTGAGCATGTTAACACATGTTATAACGTACAACTTAAGTAAATCATCCTACACATGTCTTTCACACATATAATGAAATTATGCATAACGCCAACATATAGGAAATCCTTTCCATCAGCAAATTAATTGAGAATTCAATCTCAAACTAAATCATAAGGAAATCATCAAGCACATGTTATAACATACAACTTACGTGAATCATCAAGCACATGCATTTCATTCGTATAATGAAATCATGCATATGGCTAACATGAAGGAAACCATTTACACCAGCATATTTATTGAGAAACCAATCTCAAACTAATCCATAACATCATTTAATTCAATACATACTAATATAAGCATTTATACAAACACTTACGCTACACACTTAAGTCTACATATAGTATGTCGACCCGAAGTGCGCATTTAGGCGAATCTCTTCGCCAACTAATTATGCACGCATTCCTAACATTCTAATGCGACAATAAACCATGTCAATCACATCAGCAAAATATGCATGAAAACAGTACTTCCTACAAATGACTAAAATGCCATAAATCTCATATTCTTCGTTAGTTTACGAAACAGGAAACGGACAACATGTTGTACATGTCAAACGGCGTTGCCGTCAAGAATCTACTATTAAACGACATTGAAAGCTTTGGAAACAGTCAATCAAAGCGTCTAAAATCCGCACCTTTTCCCTTTTTAGGGTGTGAGTTCGAATGGATCGTATACGCTTTGTCTACAGCGATAAGAGAACCTAATTCATGAGTTACGTCAGCTAACAAGCTAAGAATCTTAGTAAACCTCAAATTAGCAACTTTCTAGGGTTATTTCATACCTGAAAAAGTGGAGGAATCGCCGGGAAAGCGATAGAGATGCGTTGCTTAAGCACGTGCAACACGTAGCACAAGTGGCAGGAAGAACTCTCCCACCTTCTCTCACGAACTCTCACCTTTTCTCTCTCCCAATCTAGGGATTTTTGTAAATTCGGATGGGAGAGAGGAGTGAGGGTTTCAACCCCTTTTATAAGCCCAAACTTGCCCGAAATAGGCTCCGGTACAAAGTTCACTTAGTGCATATCCAATTCGGGGCTATTTCGGTCCAAAAGATGCTTTCTGGTGGTCCCCTGGTCGAATGCGATCGGACTTAAGCTCATGCGTACCAGATCGCACGTGGCGGACCAGTTTCAGTTCAGCGGTCACCGCACGTAGATCAGGGCTGAAAGTCTCATGATACAAAATAGAAATTTCTCCTGATCCGAGGGTGTAATCTGGCTGAATTCTGATGGCCAGAATGCTCAATACTGACGCGTCAAGTCGTGTGCCAGATTTGAATTTGAAATTCCAATTCTGTCCCTATTCGCACTCTCTTCGGTCCGGGCTCAATGAAATAGCCTGTGATTATCGGTTTGACTTGATTTTCGAAATGAGTGTCAAATCCAGCTAGGCGGTTCTAACGGTCTAAGATAGGAGGTATCGGACTTTCGACGCGCGGTTTAGATCCAATACAAAGATTCAAAGTGGTCCAGAGAACAAACCTGCTTAGAGTTTGGTCCGACGTTATAGAGTATTATAGAGTCGTTGGTTCTACTCGATTTGGGTCTTGTAGAACGTATGTAAAGTGATCAGGGACTATTTCCCAGCTACTCCAGCGTTGCGCTAGCTAACTTATGCTTAGTTTCTAAAGGAATTAATCCTAAGTGGTTTCTTTGGCTATGGAATTGGGTTCTGAGCGATTTTTCAGGTGTTTTGATTAACCCACTGCCTAAAGACGTCAAATCCCAGATTGGCCAAAATCCGGGGTGTTACATGAAGGTAACAGTGCTTACTGTGCTTAATAAGAAATCATGTATTTCACTAACACATCCATAAAACATTTAAATGTATCTGGGAAGTATTCCAACGGTTCAGTTTGCTGATACATGGCCCAAATGAGCAAGTATTCCATTGCTAGTCTACACAGGCCCATTTGGAGGAGAAAACCAACTATGAAGCAGCCAATTGTATGGTAGAACACAGGACATCTTCTATGATTTCAAGCACTAACAACAAAGTGAAGTTCCCATTGCACATTTCCACAACCTCTTTGATCCACAATTTTCAAATGATCAAGAATAGAGAGGGGAAAGCAAGCAACACCATTAGCTGAATTATGGGCTGTTGGAAAACATTATTGAAGATTTTGGGATGTTTGGTGCATTTTTTGATTTTAGGCCAAATCTTTGGAGATTGTTATTATCTTAAATAAACTAGATTGATCTGAAATCAATACAATAGTTGGGAGATCTTTATTATATCTTCATGGGCATTGTCTTTTAGGATCTATAAAAAGGGGGTGGTGTAGGAGGTGTGGCTAAAAACAACCTAGGATTTGAGCGAGGCAACTTAGGATTTGAGCGAGGAAACCTAGAAATTGAGTGAGGGAACCCAGAAATTGAGCGAGGCAATGTATAAATTTAGCAAGGTAACTTAAGAATTGAGCGAGGAAAGCTAGAAATTGAGCGAGACAACTTAGGATTTGAGCGAGGCAACCTATGATTTGAGCGAGGAAAGCTAGAAATTGATCGAGGGAACTTAGAAATTGAGCAAGACAACATAAGAATTGAGCAAGGTAACCTAGAAATTAAGCGAGGCAACGTAGGAATAGAGCGAGGTAACCTAGGAATTGAGCGAGGAAAGCTAGGATTTGAGTGAGGAATGCTAGAAATTGAGCGAGAGAACCTAGAAATTGAGCGAGGCAACGTAGAAATTGAGCGAGAAAAGCTAGAAATTGAGTGAGGCAACCTAAGATTTGAGTGAGGCAACCTAGGATTTAAGCGAGGAAAGCTAGAAATTGAGCGAGGGAACCTAAAAATTAAGCGAGGCAATGTAGGAATTCAACGAGGTAACCTAGGAATTGAGCGAGGGAAGTTAGGATTTGAGCGAGGCAACCTAGGATTTGAGCGAGGAATGCTAGAAATTGAGAGAGGGAAGCTAGAAATTGAGCGAGGCAACTTAAGAATTGAGCGAGACAACCTAGGATTTGAGCGAGGGAAGCTAGAAATTGAGCGAGGCAACCTAGGAATTGAGCGAGGGAACCTAGGATTTGAGCGAGGGAAGCTAGAAATTGAGCGAGGCAACCTAGGATTTGAGCGAGGTAACCTAGGATTTGAGCGAGAAAAGCTAGAAATTGAGCGAGGGAACCTAGAAATTGATCGAGGCAACCTAGAAATTGAGCGAGGCAACGTAGGAATTTATGGAGGTAACTTAAGAATTGAGCGAGGGAAGCTAGAAATTTAGCGAGACAACCTAGGATTTGAGCGAGGCAACCTAGGATTTGAGCGAGGAATGCTAGAAATTGAGCGAGGGAACCTAGAAATTGAGCGAGGCAACGTAAGAATTGATCAAGGCAACCTAGGAATTAAGCGAGGCAACATAGGAATTTAACGAGGTAACCTAGGAATTGAGCGAGGGAAGTTAGGATTTGAGCGAGGCAACTTAGAATTTGAGCGAGGCATGCTAGAAATTGAGTGAGGGAACCTAGAAATTAAGTGAAGCAACCTAGGAATTGATCGAGGCAATGTAGGAATTGAATGAGAAATCCTAGGATTTGAGCGAGGGAAGCTATAAATTGAGCGAGGCAACCTAGGATTTGAGCGAGGTAACCTAGGATTTGAGCCAGAAAAGCTAGAAATTGAGCGAGGGAACTTAGAAATTGATCAAGGCAACCTAGGAATTGAGCGAGGCAACGTAGGAATTTAGTGAGGTAACCTAAGAATTGAGCGAGGGAAGCTAGAAATTGAGCGAGACAACCTAGGATTTGAGTGAGGCAACGTAGGATTTGAGCGAGGAATGCTAGAAATTGAGCGTGGCAACGTAGGAATTGAGCGAGGCAACCTAGGAATTAAGCGAGGCAACATAGGAATTTAACGAGGTAACCTAGGAATTGAGCGAGGGAAACAAGGATTTGAGCGAGGCAGCCTAGGATTTGAGCGAGGAATGCTACAAATTGAGTGAGGGAACCTAAAAATTGAGCGAGGCAACGTAGGAATTGAGTGAGGCAACCTAGGAATTGAGCGAGGGAAGCTAGGATTTTAGCGAGGCAACCTAGGATTTGAGCGAAGAATGCTAAAAATTGAGCGAGGGAACCTAGAAATTGAGCGAGGCAACTTAGGAATTGAGCGAGGCAACGTAGGAATTGAGCGAGGAATCTTAGGATTTGAGCGAGGGAACCTAGAAATTGAGTGAGGCAACCTAGGATTTGAGCGAGGTAACCTAGGATTTGAGCCAGAAAAGCTAGAAATTGAGCGAGGGAACCTAGAAATTGAGCGAGACAACTTAGGAATTGAGTGAGGCAACATAGGAATTCAGCAGGGTAACCTAGGAATTGAGCAAGGGAAGCTAGAAATTGAGCGAGGCAACTTAGCATTTGAGTGAGGCAACCTGGGATTTGAGCGAGGAAAGCTAGAAATTAAGCGAGGGAACCTAGAAATTGAGTGAGGCAACCTAGGAATTGAGCGAGGCAAAGTAGAAATTGAACGAGGTAACCTAAGAATTGAGCGAGGAAAGCTAGAAATTGAGCGAGACAACCTAGAACTTGAGCGAGGCAACCTAGGATTTGAGCGAGGAAAGCTAGGAATTGAGCGAGGCAACCTAGAAATTGAGCGAGGGAAGCTAGGATTTGAGTGAGGCAACCTATGATTTGAGCAAGGAATGCCAGAAATTGAGCGAGGGAACCTAGAAATTGAGCGAGGCAACCTAAGATTTGAGCGAGGAATCCTAGGATTTAAGCGAGGGAAGTTAGAAATTGAGCGAACCAACCTAGGATTAGAGCGAGGTAACCTAGGATTTGAGCTATGAAAGCTAGAAATTGAGCGAGGCAACCTAGGAATTGAGTGAGGCAACGTAGGAATTCAACAAGGTAACCTAGGAATTGAGCGAGGAAAGCTAGAAATTGAACGAGGGAACCTAGGAATTGAGCGAGGAATCCTAAGATTTGAGCGAGGGAAGCTAGAAATTGAGCGATGCAACCTAGAAATTGAGCGAGGCAACGTAGGAATTGAGCGAAAGAAGCTAGGAATTGAGTGAGGCAACGTAGAAATTCAGCAAGGAATTCTGAGAATTGAGCAAGGGAACTAAGAAATTCAGCAAGACAACCTAGGATTTGATCGAGGCGAGGGAAGCTACAAATTGTGCGAGGGAACCTAGAAATTGAGCGAGGCAACCTACGAATTGAGCGAAGAAGCTAGAAATTGAGCGAGACAACCTAGGATTTGAGCGAAGGAACATCGAAATTGGAGCGAGGCAACTTAGGAATTGAGCGAGGGAAGCTAGAAATAGAGCAAGAGAAGCTACAAATTGAGCAAGGCGAGCGAGGCAACGTAGAAATTGGAGCAAGGATTGAGCAAAGGAACCTAGAAATTGAGCGAGGGAACCTAAGAGTTGAGCAAGGCAATGAAAAAATTCAACAAGGCAACCGAGAAATTGAGCAAGGGAAACATCAATTTGAGCGAGGCAAGCTTGAAATTGGGTGAGGCTAACATGAATTGGAATGAACTTTAAATGTAATTGACCTAACCTAACAATTTTCTCTTTATTGAATTTGACCGATCAGTTAATGAAATTGACCAAGATTTACATGAAATTCTCTTCGGTGAATTTGATCGAGCAATTAATGAAATTGACCGAGCGGTTCATAAAATTTTTAGTACACACTTATAGTGCTGAGTTAACTAAGTTGGGCACACCCAGATCTATAGCTCAATTAGCAGACTGAGTAGAGATACCTCATTTCAACACTTGAGGTCCTGATATTGATTCCTAACGGGGGTGGCTAACATGGAGTGTGTGTATTGACATGGTGTGTACTAACAAGCTAACCTAAAATAACCAAAAAAAAAATAATACTAGTAAAATATAAAAAAATAAAAAAATATTGAGTTGGGCCCGCCTTGAATGTATGTGAACTATCCATGACGTTCAACCATTTTTCCATCTAAAGCAAGGGTTTCAGCCCAAAATGGTGGCATATTGAAATATCAAGTGGATCACAGCACAGGAAACAATGTTTCCACCGTAGAAACCTTGTTATGCCCCTACAATGATGTTTTACTTGTAATCCATCATGTTCATAGGATGATTTTCGCATGAATGAACCGAAAACCAAGATGCAAGATTCATTCAGCATTTCAATGGCCCACAAAAAATTGACGCGGTTTAGGTAAATGTATATCATATCTGTACTGCGTACTTTCTTTCGTAGAGGGATCATTTTTAAGAAAAACGAGATAATGTTGATGAATAGAGAGGGTGGGATCCAGCTAGAGCGTGGTGCGATCCAAGCAACAGATGTAGCGGTGGAGTTTTCATCCTTATTTTTTAAAAAAAATTGGAGCGAGAGGAGAGGGAGAAGAAAAGCAACGGCAGTAAAAAGGAGGGGTAGTTCCGTCCTCAAAGTCGCTGTCCGCACGTGCTAGTCTAACTTGGTAACTTAAGTTTGTATTCGTCGATAAAAACCGCTGGGTAAAAGGTTTTGTCTACAGTGGTCATTTTCTCTATTCTTGGAAAGTAAAATGGGATGGGCTTCGTCTCGAGGATGGGCCATATACTGGTCGTACAGCGGGAAATTTCTCGTGACGCTGCCACCGGCTGGTGGCTAGTGGTCGGTGCAATGTGAACCCTCATGATTTATGTGTTTTATCCACGCTGCCCATCTATTTTAAAAGAAAATTCTAAGCCCTCTGCCAAAATTGAGTTAAATCTAAATATCAGGTGCACTACACCATGTGAAAACAGTTGTGATTGAATGTCCACCATTAAAAACTAACTGTAATGGTTATTTGTCATCTAACCTGTTGATTAGGTCATTCCGACGTGGATGAAGGGAAACAATATATATCAGCTCGATCCAAAACTTTTGTGGCTCTAATGAGTTTTTAATGGTATCCGTTCAATCAATATTGTGCGCTCTACTTGGGATTTGGATCAACCTCGTTTTTGAGCTCATATCATAAAATGATATGGAAGAATGGGCCGACGGCATGGATGAAACACACACATCGTGGTGGGCCCCACGGAGCACCGACCATTAGTTATTGACTAGTGGCAGGGTGAGTAGCCGATCCGTTTCCGAAACATCCACACCGAGGGCTGAATTTTGACCGTTTAAATTAACTACTTGGTGTGCTAAATATGCCATTTCTAAGTGCCTGCGTATATCTATCATACTCTGCCAGAGTATCAAAGTTCTCATATCTACCTCTTGGCGTTCTTCTCCGATCGCGGAGAGAGAGAGAGTCTTTCCATGGCTGCCTCCAAGATTCAAGCGCTCTGGAACCATCCTGCCGGACCGAAAACCAGTTCGTCGCATCCCTTTTCAATCTCTCATTCTCTCTCTTTCTTTCTTTCTTATATGTGTTGTTTTACTTGATTTGATGATCTTTTGTAGTTTCCGTATTCGATAAAAGTCCTCTTCGAAAGAATTCCACTATCTCTGTTTTGATTCCTAATTTGATAGGTAGTAATCAAGATCCGATTCGATTCAATTAGCATATTGAAATATTGGTAGATGGTTAGAAAGATGGATTTGGTTAGCTGTAGGATGGATCGGACAGCCCAATCGATCAATCCATACCGTACGTTCGCTTCATCATACATTTCATGGGCTGAATCGTGAAAATCACAGTGATGGATGATACAATCCGTCCATAAGGGGTCGTTTGGATGGTGGTAAATGGGGCAAGTAGTAAATGATTTACTAGCAAATCATTTACTACTTGTGTTTGGATGTTCTAATTTTCTTGTAAATCATTTACTACTTGTAAATGATTTACTAGCAAAGCCCCCTTCTCATTTACCAGCAAAAAGGGGAGTTTTCATTTACTAGTAAATGAGGAGATGGCAACGGCTCTATTTTTTTGAATGAAAGCCTATAAAACAGATTTCATTTACCATTTACAGCCTATAATGCCAATATGGATGAAGTTGATCAGAGCTTTGAAATGGGTGATGTGTGGATGGGCTGGTTGCGAGGAATGGCTTGAGTGGTTTGGATTGGTGTTTTTGATGGCTCAGGTGCCTCGGGGCTAGGTTTGGCTAAGTTGACTTGGGCTGGAACTCCTCTTCTTCTACTCTTTCTTGCCCTTGGTGGATGGATGGGATGTGAAGATGGAAAGTTAAGAACCTAAGATGCTAAGAGACTTGGAAGTTAAAAGATGGGTTGAAATGAAAGGGAATGTGATATTTATAGGGTTTTGGCATTTTGGTTATACTTTGGAAGTACAGGGGTAAAAGTGGTTCCTAGGGTTGGGATTGGCTGCTGCCACGTGGTGTAATCAGGGTGGTTGGATCAAGGGGCAAAGTCGCAATTTTGGCTAAAGGTAAGGGCATCAAGTTCTTTTTCACTTTAGTGCGTTTGCTAAGGAGAGCTGGCTGATGTCATCACCCCACCTAACCTCTCTGCGTAAGATGGAAGGTGTCCATGTGGCAGGTGGCGCACCGTGCGGCCTACCATGTGGATGGCCCCCATTTTTTTGCAGGGGGTCTCTTGGGTTGGCACTTTTCCCCCGGTCCACCAGGTTTTGCCTTAACGTGGTCCCAAGCACTAATGGGCCTAGGTTTGGGCTTGAATTGGGCTTCGACTTGGGCTTGAAGTTGGGCTAATTGGGTTGATTGGGTTTGACCGAGTTGACTGGGTTGACTGAGATGGTTCTTATTGTGCTCTGATCAACTTGTTAGCCTTGGGTGGGGTGCCTACAACTAGTGTTCGAAATATCGGTATCGCGTTACGTATTGCATTCTTGGGATACAAATACGTATTGGTTATTGCATGGGATATATCGTTTGTATCGTGTAATGTATCGCTATTGTTAGAAACATGGGGAAACATTGTGAAATTGGTTGAAATTTTCAATGGAACTTCGTTGATTGTTCAAAAAGACATCAATACACACTTATAAATCAAAACATTAAAAAAAAGTACACATAATAGGTTTTCTTTATATGGAGTCCTAATCTATGCATTGTCTAATTGAATTGATGCAAGTATATTCAATGTCTATTCATATAATTTATAAATGTAAGAAGACGTGTGGAAACACAAGCAATACATTCAAAAGCAAAAGAAGAATCACTAGATTAGGTTACATGCATGTTTGATTTCATGTTTGGATACAGATTGCAAACTATTTGCGAGAAACTGGGAAATTTGATATTTTTTTCCTTTCAAATTTCTGCAATTGTGCTCATTTCCTCCGAATCTCGAAATTGAAGCTCTCAATCCATGATTTTTCATGTTCTATATGAAAATTCATGGATTCGTAACAATTTGACACTAATTTAACACGATTTATAGAAAATAAAAGGATTGAAATTCGAAAATGCTCACTAGATCGAACATGCGGGATATATCGCACTACTTGTGCGTTTTGTATCGCACTAGTGGGATACAAGATATATCGGCCGATATCGTCGATATTTAAAACATTGCCTACAACAACATCTGTCAACGGGGTACTTTTGATTAACACACGGTGGCATTTTTTCATAGCGAGGGGATGGTTATGAGTGTGGATCACTATAAAACCCCATGAAGGTACGGATTTGGGCAATAGAGGAGGATAATAGGGATTGTCATAATTTGGATAATAAATCGAGCATAGGGTGGTCATGGTAATAATGGATGTTTAGATAGGAATACTCGTTTATGAAGAGTTCAAATATCTTGCTCTTTTCGACCTCTCACCAGTGATACGTGAGCTGAAAAGGACGGATTTTGGGTCTATTGGTTAGGATGGATTTGATTGTAGGTGTGAGTTTGTTGTGCAAAGATTGTATCTTTGAGATCTAGGGGCTGATTTATGTTTGGATAAACAAATTTAAGGGTATCGAGGGTGTGCAGTTGAAATTTCAAGGGATGGATTTTATTTGGGATTGTGGATCTAAGATGTTTGGGTTGAATGACTAGGTAGATTTAGGATTGAGGGGATGCGTGGTTGAGAACATGTACAGATTTGAGGCAAGAGCTTAGATCTAAAGGTTTTGGAAATGGATGGTTAAGATTTATGGGGTAAAGGGTAGCAGCTGAGGCTTTAGAGGTTTAGGGCTGTGGGCAAGAAAACAATACAATTGAGGAAGGAGAAGAGAGTAGAAGGAAACTTAGTACCCAAGATCATAACTTGCTCTACTAATTAATGGAAACATGTAAACGACGGGCTGATATGAGTCAGGACGTTATTTAAATCCAGATCTGAAAGTGCTGTAAAATAATCATATTAGATGAAACCAAGACTCTGGAATGATTCCCAATGATTCATTGGTTGAAACTAGTGATCAATCACACATGCCTGCGTGTGTGTGTCGACCAATTTCATGCTATTCTGACATTGTTTGATGCCCATGCCCCAAGAGTGGCTCACCAGATAGTTCGTGTGTGCGCGTGGTGACCAATTTCATGCTGTTTTGACATCGTCTAATGCCCCAAGAGTGGCTCACCAAACTGTGACGACCCCAAGAGTGGCTCACCAAACTGTGACGAAAATACGAAAAGAAACTTAATAACTCACATCAACCCTAACAACTAATGGAAATAAATAAAGATGAACTTGAGGATCATATTTGATTCCTCCCATGGGCCCCAGAATGTAATCTGATAGTCTTCTCATATTTATTACCGGACCAGGAATTTGGTCTATATCATCAATCAAGACAATATGGAATGGTCAAATCTTTAATAGGCCAGCTTGCAACTTGCCCGGCCTTTTGGTTTTATCAGTAGTCCTGAATTCAGAGTATGGATGCTATATCAAAAGTTTTCTGGCATCAGGCCCTTAGTGCTTTCTCTCATCCGGTTTTTTAACAGCCAAAATGGTTGGTATAGGGTTATGCCGGTCGATGTGGAAGGAAAGCTGATCTTTGCTTGAAGATCCCATTTTCATAGAACATATACTCTGCTTGGCAAGGCACGTGGACATCATGGGTATGGCATTTTTGCTTAAAATTGAAGCAACAAACATGGGTACCGTAGCCATTTCAAAGTGTTGGATGACATACTGAGGATATATCATGAAGTTCAATGAATATAAAGCACAAGCCTTAGATATATCATGAAGTTCAATGAATATAATGTTGTAAAACAAATGTCTTAAATCTTGTTCACCGCGCTGCTCGACCAGTCGAGGGACTGGCTCCACTAGTTGAAGGTCCCTTTGACTGGTCGAAGCCCGCTCGACTCGAAGTCCAGCGACGGTGTATTTGGAAATTTCGGGATGCTCGACCAATTGAGGGACAGGCTCGACCAGTCGGGGGGGTCCTTCGACCAGTCGAAGCCCAGGCTCGACTAGTTGAGGGTTACACAGACGGTGCGCTGTTTGTGCGCGAACTGCGTAAATTTGAGGCGGTTTCTAGGGAGGTGCGTAAGTGGGGTTTCCCCATCTATAAATAGGAGTCCCTAGGGCCATTCTCAAGGATGCTAAGGCTTTCTAAAGGTATTCTAAGGGTTTCTAGAAGGGGTTCTAGGGTTTCTGAGGGTGTAGCAAGGGTGAGATTCGAGGTTGTTCGAATCGGGTAAGTCCTTTCTCTTTGTAATTTATGCTTTCATAGTGAATTTCTGTCGCTTTGTGCCGTGATTTTTTCCTGAAAGGGTTTTCCACGTTAAATCTTTATGTTCTCTTGTGTTTGCTTGGTGCTTTTGGATTGTTATCCTAGATCCATATCTGTGTGATTCCGCAGCACAAATCCCAACGTATAAAGCACGAGCCTTAGAAATCTCTCCTTGGAACAACTGGATAACTTAATTCTCTACATACCAAAAGAGGTATGCAATATAAAGGAATACTAGGAGTTGTCTTCTTTGAAATGGGGCTTAGTTGTCCTCATTCTGAGATGGCAAGATCAATTTGGTATGTCAAACTTGTTTCCCAAAATCAAGGTTTTGCTAGATGTGTTAAGGAGGGCCATCTGGGAACTTGTCTTTGATGGTGCTATGAAATGAAACTTGGAAGAAATCATTTTAGGATCTTTTTAGCGAGTCTTGCAAAAGTGTTTGATGAAATTAGAATTTTCTACAAGGAAGTTTATTGTTGCTCGCTGAATCTGGATTTTTTAACTACAACTTTTGCAAGTTCGAAGAGGTGGCATTTGAGGAGGGTGTGCTTTTTGGATAAAGTATTCAGTAAAGGTTCCAATCCTACCTCATTTGATACCTTTTAGAACTTTCTACTTCGAATTGAAATTTCCACAATCATGAAAAGATCATAAAAAGTGCGATACAACTTTCTTGGTTCCCAAAACCCTCTCCATACAAAAGCACCCTAAGGGCCTGCTTAATTGCCCATTTAAATCATTTTTTTTCCCCCATTTCTGCACATCTTCGGGGAACTAACAAGCGCTATTGGCACCTTTTGTTGCCACTTCAAAACAAAACATTTTTCGGGAATGCAATTCAACGCTTAATCCTGACACTTCAGGGGGGAAAATGATTTTTGACCCTCTGTATCTCCAACGAGATTCTCTCCCACAATAATCTCTCTCTAATGGGATTCAAACTTTAGAGGATGCTACTATGTGTGTCAATGACTGCTTAGAAGTTCTATAGAGTTCCCTCCTCACCAGTTACCATACACATGGTAAGCATGTCTGATGCAAGACAATTAACCACTTGCTCTAAAAGCTCGAACTGTTAGAGCATGGCGAATTAATCCCTTTATCTCATAGCCCAGGCCCCAAGTCCATGGGTAAGGTCCTCGGCTGAACCCTCCTCTTGAGCCCCAAATCCAGGGGTTCCGCCCCCCTCGTGGGCCCCAAATCCATAGGTTCTGCTTAAAATGAACCACCCGCCTCACGTGGGCTTTAAATCCGTGGGTTCTGCGGGCCACCCACCTCGAGTGTGCCCTTGCATCCCACAAGCCACCCCACTCGAGCCTGGTGTGAAAATGCCCCCGCATTAATGTCTGGCGACAATACTCTTGAGCTGGTGGGACACCATATGGATTGGCTCCATCATCATCTAAGCTTTATCCCAATTAACTGGGGTGAGCTACATGAATCCTGTTTCTCCATTCCACTATCTCTGACCATATCCTCACTTGAACCATAGTTCCTTGGGTCTTTTCTTAGTACATCCACCCACGTCCTATTGGACCTTCCCTTTGCCCATTTAGGGCCCTCAACTTGAACCAACTTACTCCCAAGCAGTGTAGTTCTTGGTCTCTGTTGCATATGGACAAACCATCTAAGTCTACTTTCCCTCACCTTCTTGCCTATTGGATTTGGGGCTACTCCTAAGTTCTCTCAAATGCATTCATTTCTACTTTTATCCTTCCTCACCTTGCCACTCATCCATCCAAACATCATTATTTTAGTTACGCTCATCCTACCATTTGGGTTGGCTATAGGCCACTAATTATGTGACTGGACAAGTCTGACCATCCGGTTATTTTGAGCTTTCTGGTTGAATATGGAACACTGGTCCAACTGTTGCTTATGTAGGCCACTGTTCTGGTAGCTGCCACAGTCTAATCCCTTTGCATCTTGGGCCATGGGTTATATCCAAAGTGGCCAATCGGATCTGTTGTTCTGATTACTAGTTACGTCATTTGATGTGAGTAGGGAACTGCGTGGAACTTCTACGCAATGACCTTTATATTAGCATTTTCTTATGGATCCGTAAGAGGATGAAAGCTCTAATGCATTGGTTTGTGGGCCACTTTGGAAGCTGAGGGCTGCTCTTCTCCAGCATCTGGACTGAATATATGGCAGATGCCCAGGTCAGTAGGAGTTGTTAATTTGGTGGGCCACCGTCCTACATGTATAATTTTCGCCATTGGCTGAATACAATTATCTCATTCTTTTCTATCAGTCTTTTCCTAGGCATCTGGTCGGAGGCCACTAGTGTCGTAGCTGTAAACGGACTAAACAAAATTCGGTGCTTGGCATGTCAATATGTAATGGGAAAAATCCTAACTCTTCAATTGGTTGCCAATAAATATGTGGTAAGGAAGATGATACTATGATGGCCAATCTGGCTAGAACGCCATGCCAGAACCTTTCAAGATAAAATTTCACCCCCAATCCAAGTGCTTTACAAGGCTTAATGGATGGCCATGGAACTAGGGCAGATAAATCTTTCGTGGGGTGTCCTTTAGAGGCTTTTCAGCGCAATTGGGGGGAATTCTCTTATTTTTATCAGCTGGATGACTTCTAAACAACCTTTTTGATCCCGTTCCTATTGCCTTTTAATAAAATCCCACGTTACTCTTCAAAAAAAAGAAAGAAAGAAAGAAAGAAAGAAAGAAAAAGATAATACAAAAGATGTACATATTGAACTGGATGGGTGGTAGAATCACTAGCCATGATATTCCAATATGGGAAGTTTTGTAATGCCTGGGGCATCCACAGTGGGTCCCATCGTACCAATAGCATGGATCAATTAACCACGGTCATGGGCCCCACCTGTACAAACTGAAAACCTGACTGTAGAACATTATATACTACTTCCATGACAAGAAAGAATCATACTGTGCTTGACTTTAGAGTTTCTATAGCTAGAGACCTTAATACCCTTTATTTTGGTTTAAATCTTGTTTGCTGCTTCTTGGCTCTGTAGAGTTGATGACAATGATGATATGAAATGCGCAGTCCACATTGATTGTAACAGAGGTTCAATTAGTGATGGACCATCCATCATGTTATCACTCTGATTGGATGATCCAAACCATCCAATCACTGTCTATGGAATGGACTGTCCATATTGATTATATTGTGAAGATCAAGCGTTGATCTGGACAGTTCATCATGTCTTGTCGTCCCACCTATAGTTGCATGAAGCATTAAGCAGCAACAAATTCGGGGTGCAGGTGCGGGGGAGTGTCTATTCCAAAATATTAGAAAGTATAAACAGCTGGGAAGGTAGCAGATTCTCTCGGCTTCAACGTTCTACTCTTGCTGCCACACAGGATCTGTGTGGTTCTATGGAGTTCCTCCGAAGGTAGCAGTATTCAGATGGCTGCTGGGTCGGAATCGAGTCCTAACTGTCGATAACCTGAGGAAAAGGGGCATGCAGATCCCAAATGTCTGTCTTCTTTGTCTTCAGGCAGAGGAATCTGTATATCATCTTTTCATCCATCGTCCCATCTCTGCCAATATTTGGTGTAGTGTTTTTAGGCTCGTGGGTATTTTGTGGGTGATGCTGAAAGCATTGGATGATTTGTTTTGTTGTTGGAATGTGGACTCGGGAGGAGCTGTGGGAAAAAAGAAGATGCGAATCCTCCTCATGGCTATGCGGGCGGAAAGAAATAATTGGTGCTTTTGGAATGTTAGTGTTTCTGTAGCAGGGGTTTTCTCCAGAGTCTTAGTACTTTTCAGGGATTGGGCACCCTAATTTCGGTTGGTGTTTTTGTTTGTGTGTGTGCGTGTGTGTGTGTTCTTTTTGTCCTTTTGTTTTATGTTTTTTCAGGGCTTTTGCTGCTGCCTTAGGGTAGCTAGTTGTATCTTTTCTTTTCTTGTTGCTATCCTGTCTTTCCCTTTTGTTTTGGCTTGTAGTTTCCTGTTTTTTCAATAAAATTCTCATCTTTCAAAAAAAAAAAAAAAAAAAAAAACCAGCTGGGAAGCAGGAGTGGGAGCTTAATTTGAAATGGGAGCAGTACCCGATTACAATGATCTGTGCAAACTCTCATCTTTCTAGGACTGAATGTATGCAGTTCCGTTGGTATTTTGCATCATACTGCTTTTTTTTTTTTTTGTAAAATGTTTTCTTTCAGACACTGACAACCAAACAACATCTCAAGTTAAAACAATAAAGCATTCAGTATCAACAAAACAACATTTCCATATAAATATCTCTTCTTGCCAAGAATACAGAGCCAGCTCTTGTATGTCTCTTAGAGTTTTGAGAAGATGGTTTTTGGTTTGTTTTTGTTTCAGTATCATTCCTCATCATCTCTCTCTCTTGGAGTTGTTTTGTTCCTCTCCTGATTCAATATAATTTCTGCTGCTATTCAAAAGAACAAAAGAAAATGGATGTTCCACATACTTTTCCTGTTGTCTACTATTCTGTTTAATATTGTTGGATACTCATGCCATAAATTACTTCCGCTCTTTTACATGCGCCAGTATAACTTTCTGTTAACTGCAGTTCACTTTTGGGCTCCTACATTTAAATGGGGTATCAGCATAGCCAATGTCGCAGACTTCTCAAAGCCACCTGAAAAGATCTCCTATCCTCAGCAAATAGGTCCGTGCCTGAGAAGGATTTATATTTTTTTTTCCTAATATTTTGCGTTCCAGATTATTGATTTGAACTTATTTTTCATCTTTATCTGATGACCTTCAGCTGTTACATGCACTGGAGTTATCTGGTCTCGCTACAGCACAGTCATTACTCCGGTATGGTTGATTTCACCAGCTTTAGGGAAATTTCAACCCATTACTTGAAGCACTAAGTTTGAGATTCTCACCAGCACTATATTTATAATTATTGGGAGTTTTGATTCCTCCTTTCCATTTGGTAGTACCTAACATCTATACTATGTGTAATGTGAGCAGCTTTTGGACATTTTTTCCTCTGCAATTAGTTGTAGGAACTTTTATTATTAGAGGGTAAAACTGTCATAAAAGTCTAGATGCTTGGCATAGATGGTTCTAATCTCACCGCAATAAGCCTTTAAACGGCTTAGAGTTTACCTGCAAAAAGCAACTGACTTAAATGCAGGTAGCTTGCTCTCTTCTGTGTGTAGCCTGCCTTGACTGTACTACTAGGGACTCGTGCAACAAATGCTGTGGGGCTCACCATGATGATTGTATGAAATCCACTCCAAACATCTATTGCACTCTCTCATGCTAGGATGTTAGCTAAAAAAATGAGACAAATATGAAATTCTAGTTGGTCACAACATCAGAAAGAGTGGAGATGAGTTGCCTAGTGCGAAACTATTCCTCTTTATGTGTGTGTAGTGTGTAGCCATGCTCTTTCCCTTTGAGTCTTTCCCTTTGTCTTTGCACTCTCCGCCATATCCTTGGTAGTGATTAATTCATGCTATACTTGGTATCATTTTGAGCTTCTTATTTGTTAAAGATAGAAATGATAAATTTCTGAAACTAGATTATTCCTAAAATATAGTGTTTGTTTTGGAAATACTTAGGGCTTGTTTGATTTTCTTAATTACTGGTAAATGCCCTGTAAATGGGTCATTATTACTTATTACAATTGTTTGTTTTTTGGAGAAATTACTACCTTCAAAATCGTGAGAATTTTAATTGAATTCATGTATTTCTACAAGCACAAAAATGTGGGGCCCACCGTGATGAATATGTGATATCCATGTCATACATCCGTTCCACAAGCTCATTTTAGGGCATGTGTAAAAAATGAGGCCAATCCACAACTCAAATAGATCACACCACATGAAACAATGGTTATAATGGACCTCAACTGTTAAAAGTCAGTATCTTTCTAGAGCCCATGATGCAGGCATGTGATTTATTTGGATGCGGAGATTATTAACAGATGAATCAAAGTAAATCAAATACGATAACATGCTATCCTACCATGATTAAAAGAGTACCAAAAATGCAATAAAATTCAGAATTATGTTAAATTCATAATCTCACACAAGCATGAATCACGTAAGCATGAAACCTGAGGCCCAATGAGAGATTGGAACTCTTATATTAGCATAGGCATGGTTCTAATTCAATGGGCAAAATTTGGGGATTTGAAAATTAGGGCTGTGGAGAATTTGGGTTTGGGGAGAAATAGGGTTTTGAGAGCTAGGGTATTGGGTTAGGGTTTTAGGCTTAGGGCTAGGGATCTTAAAGGGGAAAATGAGCAAAGATTAAGAGGGAAAGATAGAGAGGGAGGGCTGGCCGTATGATCATACCCATACGGACGTACGGTCTAGGGGTTTGGTCTATTTGGTCGTATGGTTTGAATGGGTTAGGTGTTTAGGTGGTTTTGGATGCGCCGGGGATGCGTTTTGGTTGAGAACTAAAGGAAAATGAAGAGGTGGAGAGAAATAAAGAGAGATCGAGAGAGATGGAGAAGGGGAAAGTAGAAGAAAATATCTCGATTGTAGAGAATGAGATATGAGAATAAGATAATGGGCTTCATACCCTTGTATTCTACCAAAATAGCCTCTTTTCAAAAGAGATTCTCACTTCATATGAGAGATGATGCTTTTTCTAAGCAAAAGAGAGTTTTTCATTCCAAAATCTAAGGGCTAGGGCTGGATGTGTCCCCTTTATAGTTTGAATAATGCGTTGTACAATAATGCCCCTCAAATAAAAATGTCTCACGTCCTATAACACCATAACACATGAATCTTCTAATCCTAAGTTATGAATAATCACAGAAACATAAAATATGCTAATCCAAATACTCATGATCAAAGTGATCAAGGATCACAATGATTGAATTGTCCAGTCGACGAATCCACATGATCTAACAGTTTGATCGCCATGTCCTCGCGATCCAACAGTCAAGACTCCTCAACTAGGCAACCCACATGCATCTTCCTAGTATAGGGTTTTCGAAGATGAATGATCATGCATGTTAGGTCTTCAAGTCCTTAGTGCGGCCCACCTGGGCCCATGTATAAGTCATTGAGCCAAAGTGAAGGCTGCTCCAATCTCCTCTACAGTCTAAATGGTCGAATGTCCTCAGCTGTCCACACTCATGTTTATTTGTTATCTGACTTGTTTATAAGGTCATACACGCATGAATAAAGGGAAAACATAAAAATCAGCTTGATCTAAAATTTGTGGTCCCAAAGCAATTATCAACGGTAGGCATTCAATTCCCACTGTTTAGTGTGGTGTGGTTCACTTGAGCTTTAGATCTACCTCATATTTGGGCTCATGCCCTAAAATAAGCTGGCGGAACGGATGGACGTCATAGTGGGCCCCTCAGTTCTTGTGCCCCAAATTTCTTCCTGCCTCTATTTTGCACCAAAATTTTCAACTTGTCAACATCAACTTTGGGATAAGAGAAGGAAATACAAGTGTAAGTAATGACAACTATTTACATTGTAATATAGAAGTCAAACAGGCCCTTATGGTACGCAAGATCAACACTAGCGCTGTATTATCATCTTGGAATCTTGTTTTTGCCTTTAATGAAATTTGAAACGATCTCACAAAATGGATGGACAGTTTTCATATAACACATACATTGTAATGGGGGTCCACATAATTTGGTAATGTCAGGTCGGTGGTGTGTGGCACACCATGCAACCCGCTTCCACTTTTGGTAGTGCCATATGCAATCCGGAATGCGGATTTCATGCTAAAGGCTTTCGCAGGAACTTTTTGCACTAGGATGCTAGGCGGGGCCTATAGTGATGTTTGTGGAAATCCACCCGTTCATCCTTTTTGCGAGCTCATTTTAGGACATGAAACCAAAAATGAGGCAGATCCAAAACTCAAATAGGCCACACGAGAGGAAACATTGGGGATTCAATGATCATTATAGAAACATTCGTATGGCCACAAGTTTTGTATCAGGCTAATTTTGTGTTTTCGCTTCATCCCAATGGGAATGACCTTACAAATGGTTTGGATGGCATGACAACATGGTGGAGCCTAGGAAGGTTTCAACTGTAGGTATTTCTTTCCCCAATTTTTCTTCTTGTGTGGCCCATTTGAGTTTTGGATCTGCCTCATTTTTAGTTTCGTGTCCTAAAATGAGCTCATAGAAAGGATGGACGGGGTGGATTTCCCACAAACATCACGGTGGGTCCCACCTAGCATCCAGCACAGGAAGTTCCTCAGAAAGGCTTTGGCGGGAAATCCACATCCCGCAATCTGAGGCACGGTTTTTGTGATCCCCAGATCCACCAGGTTGGTGGATCAATAACTGTGGGCCACTATGATGTACGTGCTTTACATCCACACCATCCATCTACTTTGACACCTCATTTTGGGGCATGATCCAAAAAATGAAGCAGATCCAAATCTTATGTGGACCACACCACAAAAAAACAGTCGTTATTGAATCCTCATGATTAAAACTTCACACAGGCCACCAATCCAAAACTTTTGTTCGCATAAGATTTTTTTAATGGTTTATTACCATTGCTTCGTGTACTATGCTCCATCTGAGATTTGGATATGGTTCATTTTTGGGATCATGCCCTAAAATGAGTTTTCAAAACAGCTCGATGGCATGGATATAAGTCATATACATCAAGGTGGGCCCTACAGTCAGGGATCCCACCCACCTTGGTGGATCCCCGGATCCAATACGCAAGCTGCATCTCATGTTTTTATACGAACCTGATGTTTATCAGGGCCATCCAACCTGTTGGTAAGGCCATAGAGACATGGACGAAGGGAAGACACAAAATCAAATTGATCTGAACTTTCATGGCCCCAATATGTTTTTACTGGTAGGCATTCCATCACCAGCATTTCCTGTGGCAGGGTCTACCTATGCTTCAGATCTGGCTCATTGCTTAAAATGAGATCGCAAAATAGATGGAAGGCGTCGATAAAAGTAGGTCCAGTAGAATCCTCCGCACATTTGCCCCTTGCACTGAGTACAACAGTAACGAAGTAAAGGTTTAGTAGCCAATTCGTCATTTATACAAGTTAACGGCACAATTCCGTTGTTGACCGTTAGGCAGGGTAAAAGAGGCTGTTTTTTCTCCATATTTGCAAAATAATTTTAATAATAATAATAATAATAATAATAACTTTTTATAACCGACTATTGATTGGGGTGTCTAAGAAAAGACGTAAAAAATTCGAAAGGGCTCCAATCCTCGTAGCTCCAAATTAAACCACCAAAGAGAGGAATGGGATCGTACGGCTAAATTCACCATTTATCAACAAATCTTGATGATCTTAAAAAATAAAAGCAAACCTCGAATACTTGATTGTCGGCGACAAAAGAATCGTTTTAAATTGAGACACAGAACCCAAAAAACTGTTCAAACGAAAATAGCCAGCATACCCTAGCTGCCACAGACCAATTTCTAAAAAAAAAAAAAACTGGAAGAAAAAGGCCTTAAAAACCTGATCAAAATTGATTGTCCAACAACTTTTAAAGAAAATAAAAAATTGCCGCAAGATCCTTCCTCAGTCACTTTCATTTGAGAATTAGGCTGCAACACCTTTCAAAACGTAAGAAAAATCTGAGAAAAAGAAAGAAATGAAGAACAAAAAGAGAGAAGAGAAAGGGAGGTCAAGAAGGGAGGATGAGAAGAAAATCCTAGGGGCTTTTTTTGCTCTGATGCCATGTCAAAGAGAAAAACCTTGGGGAGAGAAAACTCTTAACTAAGCTAGAGTCCATCCCCTTTCTTATTTATATTAAGTGATGTCCCAAATTACATAAAATATCCTTGGAACCAAGGGCAAAAGAGAAAAATAATAAAAGAAACAAGAGCCCACGATTCAGAAATATCTACAATATGGTAAAGTTGAGAATGCATAATGTAAACCACACCATACAGGATCCATCTACCATTTCCAACCCAATTGTTGTTCCTTGTTCTTTATGTCTGGCCTGAAATTTTATAACCATTGATTGGGTTGAAAAAGCATCTGGTTGCCTTGAGTTATTTGGGATTATCCGATTGGGCTATAGAGTAAATCATTGATTAATTAGAGTTTTGCTAACTCAAATGATGTTTTGGGAAGACTGTGAGTGTGTTGTGGTGGAACCCAACTTGGTTCAGCCATTTACCTTGGAAGCATTAGTCTACGACAAAAATAATTTATTTCGGATGTGATTATTGTCCTTTCTCAAATGTTTACGTTAGTGAGTACCCTTTGAGTTTGAAAGGAAAAGCATTTTTTTTCGTTCTCTCTAAAAGAAAAAAGAAGAAAAAAATAATAATTGTGTTATTTGTTATTTTGCATTGTTTTGGAGTCCATAATGTTGGCCAGCTTAGATTCTAATTTCTTGGTCGTATCATGTCGAGGTGCAGAAGAACTGGAACCTTTTCAGTGTAAATGTTGCAATGGCAGGGACTGGCATTTATCAGCTTACGCGTAAAATTCGGTATGCTACGGTTTGGTTTTAATATTTATTTGCTTTATGTAGAAAGACTGGTGGCAAAGGCATTATTAATCTTTGGTCTGGAGTGTAGGAAAAGCTTGTGTTACTGCTTTAATAGGCCACTAGCGGTGTTATGTCCAAATATTATATATATATATATATATATATATATATATATATATATATATATATATATATATATATATATATATATATATATATATATAACCAAAACGATTGCATCTGCATGACTTACTAATCCATTCCGTACGCAAAATGGGAACAACTATTTCCATCTAGTTTTTTCTATCCTTCTGTTCATCATCATAGGTCCCATTAGGCCCTCTTTGGTAGATGCCTAAAAATGAATTTATCTCATTTTAGTTAATGGTAACAACGTATTAGAGATCTTGATCTGTAATTACATAATTACTGTTAACATGGACTCATTATGCGTTAAAGATCCTGATCTCTAATGCATTACTATTATTAACTAAAATGAGATGAACTCATTTTTATGCATCTACCAAACACGGTAGCCTTTCTACTTGAAATTTGGGGTCGACCTTTAAATGTAATTTGGCAGAAGTTTATGACCAGCTGCCCACCTAGCATCAGCCTTCCTCTTCTACCCAGGCTCTAGAACCAGTCATGGCAGAGGCTCACATTGACGCACTTGTTTGCCAACATCGTCCCACCCACTATATGCTTCATTTTTTTTCTCTCTTTCTATATCAATGCTAGTGCATGCTTCCTTTCTAGTTTTGGTAAAACATAATACAACTTTATACCATTTTATTACCAATATTAGAAAATAAAATATAATCTCCAAGCGAGAGTTTTTGAATATCGATTCTGTAATGTAATGCAGTTAGAAATTAATTGTTGTAGTTTCCACTTAAAAACTTTCAGCTTATATAACAGAAAGATGTGCATGTAACATTTATGTTTATTAAGAAGCAGTAGGCATCGCTGTTGTCATGGTCGTCCTCGTCGTCATACCAGCCTTTTCCTAGATATTTGGTTTGGATTATTTCATCTTCATGTTTGATGTTTCGCCTTGCAAACATGAGAAGAAACACATGGAGAGAACCGTCTCCATCTCGTCTCCAACTTGCTAATACATGGGAAAACCCCGCAAATTAATTCTCCTTAGCCTTTTAGATGTCTTGCCGGCAATGAATAAGCTATGATGGTGTTCCTGAGTATGCACGATTGGTAACTAGCCCTAAACAAATGTTCACAAATAAATTTTCATGAGCTTAGTAGTAATTAGCTGGTTGCCCCTAACATTCTAATGTGACACATCCCACAAATGTTTCTTTGTCGGATTCACCATTTCTTCCGTGGGATTTCATCCTACAAATGTTTCTTCCCACAAATGTAATGTTCTAATGCATATCTCTAATCTACATACACCATTTCTTTTGTGGGATTCATCCACAAATGTTTCTGAGCTAGATCAACAATTTCCCTCAAGAAATTAGAGGAAGTAAACAGTTAATATTCATCTTCCTCAGAGCCTTGTTTTGTGAAAATCAAGGAAATAGGCCCCAAATGAACACAAATCAAGCATGATTTGGTAGATTGAGGCCTTTTAAAAATATATATATATAAAGTTGCAAGCCCAAGGCCAATGAAAAACAAGAAGGGAAACTAACCTAAGAGCCACAGAACAACAAAGCAAAAAAGAAAATAAGACAACAAAAACAACTGGAAAACTAACCTAAGAACAAAACGACCAAAAAGCAAAAAATACAATACAACAACAGTTGACCGGAGATGACAGAAAGACCAAAAGCCCCCAAAACCATAAAGACTCAAGGAGCCGGAAAAGAGCAGCATGACTGGATTGAGGCCTATTATGTTTGAATCTATCAACAAAGAAGGAAATAAAAGAGCTGGTTTACCGAGTTTTTTAATTTTCTCCAAGATGGACCAAAATTACTCCGGGCTTCTATTCACACTCGAATCCCCTCTTTCGATGTTGTTGTGAGGCAACAATGTGGTCAAATCAAACTCCCAACTGCAGTTCCTTTTTTTTTGGGGAAAAGAGGTTAAAAAGTGGGAAAAAATATATTAAATAAATGGGTCCACATGCCGTAACTCTGAGCACCATTACACATCAGGCACAATGGTGTGCCTTCCGCGGTAGACGTCTGTGGAGACCCCATGACCAATGCCACCTCCTCGAAGCTCGAACTACCACAATCTGCTTTGCTGGATAGTTGTTTGGCGTGCTTTTGGACTCTGGACTGCATCATTTTGTTTGCTTATTTAATGAAATAGTTACTTATTACTGTTTATGCCATGCTGCCCTCTATCCTGATTCCTGATCCCTCACTGTCTATTTCCTTCTCTTATTCCTTTCTTGTATCTTTTCTGGTTTGGGTTTAATAAGATTGAGAAATGCTCTAATGCACTCAGAGCACTACAAGTAATAGTTCTCCTAGTTGCATTGGGACACTTAGCCAGTCCAATCCATTGATCGAGACTGTTCATTAGGTCCAACACATATTTCCTTGGGCTACCATGCAAATGTCACACTTGTCAGATACATGTTAACCATTTCAGCAATGTCCTTGAATATGGACAGTCAAGATTATTTCCACAAAAAATTAGGTCCAATAAAAAATTTGATCCAGCTGTTTGTTGAGGACCATCATGGATTGCTTATAATTGAAAGGAATCATATTTTTTTTAAGGCAATGGCAGCATCCCACCCATGGCTTGGAAAAAGGATAACGATAGAAAATAAAGGCCAAATCTAGGATGGGTTGGATCATCTAAGCCTGATTTTTGCGTGGTAGCCCGTGAAATGTGTTCTGGACTGAATGATAGTTCCAATAGATTGATTGGAGCATCCAAGTAAACCAATACAAGTAGGAGCATGATAACTTACAGAGCTCTTATAGCATTCGAGCATCTCTCAATAAGATTGCATTATCGTTAGAAAAGGTTTTACTTATGTCCCCATCGATGAGATTCAAGACGCGCTTTCATGTGCTTTTTTTTTTTTTGTCAATCATTTTTGTTTTTCATAATCATTTTCAAATGGATGCAGGAAGCAATGTTTATGCTTTTTCTATTGTTTTCTCTCTCAGGCAGGATTACTTTCCTGAGGCTCAAGAGGCCGTCGCAAAAGAATGATGACGAAAATAGATCACCAGAAGATTTCCATCATCTTGGATTCTGGTGGGTGCGTGTTTCATCTTTGATTTTGTGGCCTAAATCGATCAGATTTGTATTGGTGTCAGAATGATGCATTTGCATATCATGGATTTTTGTGAAGTATCCCTATATTACAATTGCCTCTTGTATAAAGCACGGTTCCAAAACCCTGACTCGACTCGAAACTCGTCTGAGTCAACTTGACTTGGCATGATTTCGAGCTGAGTTGCTGGGAAACGGTTGGCCTGAATTAGCCTGAACCCGGATAGACTCATTGAATCTACTTGATGGCTCAGTCAGATCAACACAACTCGGCATGACTTGAACCAAGTCACTCAGGAGGAGATTTTTATTAAAAAATAGAGTTGGTGGGAGTGGGATTCAAACCCCTAACCACATGCGAAGCTGGCGACGCACTTAGGACTCGTTTGGACACACCCTCTGGAGGGGCACCCAAGTGCTGTTTTGATCCAAATGACACTCGATGCTGTGTTTGGGTGCACTTTGCAAACCCTGTTTCATCTCCAGCTTTGACAAAGTAAGCACTAAAACGCTGAAGTTGTTGCCAAGTGAACCAAAAAAGCTTGAAACCCTTTTGAGGAAGCACATCCAAACGAGTTCTTGTCAGTGTGATAAAGAACTTTCTCAGTCTGACCTGTTCTTTTCTGGGCCAGAGCAGTATCCCCATTAGGTATATAGATATGCTCTTATCTGTGGATGAGGAAGGTTTCGGCATCCACCTCCTGGTTTGCTTCTCTGTACACATGGGATACCGTTGGTTATGTGATATTGAGGATTTTCTGGATGTCCCACCATTGAGTCCAGGCCAACCAAGGATGATCAATCTTCTTATTAATAGGCCCGAATTGCATTCAAAAGAGTCGATCTCAGTTAAAATTGGCAGGGAGTTAAAATCTCTACCGTCCAATGTGGCTATGAACTCAGACCACAATATTAGAACACTGTTCATAAAAGTGCGAAAAAACTAGCTCCAATAACACAAGATGGTTCAAAAGAAATGTTAGTGAGTAGTTCCAACCACCAGCTCTGGGACGAACAACACCGGGACCCCGGCCCCGACCGAGTTGGCATTTGGGAGTTTCTCGACGACCTGCAGCTTCCTTGTTTCATCTGATTTAGTCTTCCAAAGGCAATAACCCTTATTAAGGCAAAATAGAAGATGCCAGGGCTGGGGCTGAGGCCAGCACTGAATGGTATCTGATAGAGTTGCAACGGTCACTGGTTTTCGTTTTCTAGACCCAAATGGGTTAATTCTGTGATGAATTTCAAAAGGAATTCTGAAGATATATATACGAGTTGAGGATGGAGGCTCAACAGTTATGCTTGGGATGATCCAGCAACAATGAAAAAAGTGCCATGTGCATAAGTGTAAGATCCATGGTGAAAAAGGGTAAAATGGTTATTTATTGTGGGCAATTTTTTATTTTTGTACTGTGGTCTCATGCAAGATATGTGTGAAGCGCTCAGGTGGGTCCCCCTGGTTATAAAAAGATCGCTATTATGATGCATTCTACCATGGATGGACCAATGCCTGAAAATTCTCTTTGATGGGACAATCTGAGCCTTTGGATTTGTGGCCTACAAATAGATGGTCAAGTGAAATTCAGCAACGGTCCACATTTAGATAGGATCTTCATATGCAGTAGATTTTTGGTTCATGGTCCATCGTTGATTAGATGCGACAGAACAGTGATCTGGATTACCGAAGGCTGGTGTGCTTCCCAGAATTAAAAGCCTTGGATACACTGTCCAAAGCATCTGTACTGCATCTTTCAAAGTGTACACATGTTTTTCATTTTTTATTTTTATTTTTAAAAATAATGGGACCATGTCTCTCTAATCCTGACCGTTGGCAGGTTTATTACACACGGCAGATGGGCCTGCCTAAATAAAATAATTTCTCCAGATAGGAAAATCTAGCGATGGGCTGGTGGAATATCTGGTTAAATGTGGAACCACACCACGACAGAACTGTCCATTTGCAAGCCACGTTAAATCGTCAAAGGAGATGTGGGCCATTCCGTGTTTGGGGGACAAAAGCAAAAGAGAAGAAAGAGTAGCATGCGAGCATTTTTCTCCTCCAAGCATTGGACATTTATAAGGTCCAGGCAGGGGCTCTGTGAGGCCCACCGTGGTATATGGGTATTATCCATGCCGTCCATCCATTTCTGCATATCATCGTTGTACGTTAGACCAAAAATGGGCAGATCCAAGGCTCAATTGGACCACCCCACTGGAAGCAGTGGTGATAATGAGGCCACCGTTGAAACCTTTCTAGGGCCCACCCTAATGCTTATTTGCCATCCAACCTGTTCATGAGATCATACAAACCTGGACCAAGAGAAAACACAAATATCAGCTTGATCAAAACTTCTGCGTATCCTAAGAAGTTATTAATGGTGGGCGTTCAATCCTGACTGTGGTCCACTTTAGCCTTGGATCTGCTTCAATTTTTTGAGTTCGTACCCTTAAATGATCTGGCAAAATGATGAATGGCATGGATAAAGCCCAACATCACGGTAGGCCCCACAGAGCGCCTATCAGACTAGAGGATGGGTGGGTATATACTGGACAGTTAAAAATGAAACAATAAAAAGCCAACGGTCCTACTTCAAGAAACAAGTGTTCCCAAATCAGAGGTTCCGATTATTCATCCGAAGCTGATCGGCTGGTGTACTACACACCACCAACCAAGCTGGTGTGTGGGTACGTGTCATGCGAATACGAGCGCTTACGCTCCTCGAGCTCCCAGTTGTTCAAAGGAGATCAAAGTTACATGGGCCTCACAATGATGTATTTATAATATCCACACCGTTAATCCATTTGGTGAGATCATTTTTTGGATCTTGATAATAAAAATGAGTTATATTCAAAGCTCAAATGGACTATACCACAAATAGCAGTGGCACAACGATTCTCATCCCTTAAAACATTTATAAAGCTTACAATAATATTTATTTTCCATCCAATATATTCATAAGGTCACACTGACTGGATGAAGAGGAAAAACAAATATCATATTAATTCAAATTTCCAATGACCCAAAAGGATTTCAACGGTAGACAAATCAATCCCCCACTCCCCACTTATTCTTTTGATCAGTCTTAATTTTGGCCTCAAGCCTTACAACAAGCTTAAGTGGATGGACGGTTTACATATAACTCATACCTCGTGATACGGTCCATGGAAGTTAGTGATTATAACACAGTAACCGGGTTGTTAGTGTGTGGTACATAGGGCTGTACATCGAGCTGAGTCAAGTCGAGGTCGGCCAAGCTTGGCTTGACTCGTCTGTTCTCTTCTTAAGTTCGAGCTCGGCCTCTAGCTTACCATTGAAGCTTGGTTTGTTTTTTAAAAATTTCAATTTGAACTGGTGAATTGAGTCGATGTGAGCTTACCTTGAGTTGAGTCAAGCTTGATCTCAACCCAACTCAACTCGCACTTGATTCAACTTAGCAACCCAACCTAATCGGCACCCGACCCAATTGACCAAACTCACACGGACTCAACTCTCAAATTAAATATTCAATTAATAATATATATAATATTTAATTTTTTATTTTTAAATGCAATATATTATATATAATATAATATATATTCGAGTCGAGCAAAGCTTGAGTTCGAGCTTCGGGCCGAGCTGAGTTAGAGTCAAGTCAAGTCAAGATTTATTATGATCGAACTCAGCTTGTTTTCAAAACGAGCTGAGTCATTTGTAGCTTGTCTCGCTTCGAGTTTTCATTTGAGCCAAGTCAAATCGAGTTAGATCAAGCCGAGCTAAGCTGAGTGAACTTTTCAAGCTAGGTTAGCTCATGTACAGCCCTAGTGTACACCTCCCAATTAGTGAAATTGTGACTTAGCATAGTGGCCTCCAATCCGTGGGAAATGGATTGGCTAGTGTACCACACATCACGAAACTAACTGTTGTGTTGACATCATTTAGTTTTGTGGTCCCATCACAAGGGGTGTGTTATATATAAACCATGGAGCTTGTTGTAAAGCTTGAGTAGAAAAAATAAAATAGGTACAGGGATCAAGTGGGCTACATTGCAAATAGTAGTGATAGATTGGTTGTCTACCATAAAAATCCTCTCGGGGGTTACATAGAGTTTGGATAAAAATAATATTCATTTTCCCTCATTATCGAAGTCTATTGGACCTCATGAATGGATTGAATGGAAAATAAGCATTATTATGGGCCGTACAAATGTTTTACCGCGAGAATCTTGGAAGCGGACTGCGTGCTGAGTAATTCAGCATGATAAGCTGACTGTACTGAGTAAACTATGTGGGGTCCGCTGTGATTTACACATTTTATCTGCTTGTTCATGTATTTTAAAAGATAATTTTATAGCATGAGCCTAAAATGAAAATATGCCCAAATCTCAATTGGACCTCACCATGGGAAACAACGTGAATTGAAATTCTACCATTGAAAATTTCTTGGGCCTACAGTATTTTTGGATCAAGCTGATATTTGTGCTTTCCCTTCATCCATGTCTGTTTGATCTTATGAACAGGTTGGATGACAAATAAACATCACCATGGGCCCTAGCAAGGTTTCAACAGTAGAAGTCATTATTCCCATTTTTTCCTTTGGTGTGGTTAAGTTGACATTTGGGCATGCTTTAATTTTACACCCAACCACTAAAATGATTTAAAAAAAGGGACGGACAACATAGATAGCCCACATTCATTTATAGTAGGCCCAACTATAAAAGCCTACTACGCAAAGAATCATTCTCTCCACCGGTGATCCGCTTAAGCTTTGGATGCGACTTATCTTAATTAGAGCTCTAAAATCATATGCCGCAGCGTAAATATAATAAAAGTATCATCGGGCTTGAGGAATCGCTCACATGACACGTACACACAGCAGCCAGGCGTGTCGTGTGCGGTACACCGTTGATCTAAGTTGAGTGGGTACGACTATTCAAAGGAGATCAAAGTTATATGGCCCAAAGCGATGTTTTATTATATTCACACCGTTTATCCCTATGTTGAGATCATTCTAAAAAATGGGCTTAGGAATAAATAATATCCAAAGCTTAAATGCACTACACTACTACGTAGCGGTTGTTGATTATGATTTTCATTGTTAAATTATTCATACAGCCTACTAAAATGCTTATTTTACATGGGATTTGTTCATTAGTTTTGACGGACTTAAATGAAGAGGAAAAACAAATATCATATTAATCTAAAACTTAAGTGACCTTATAAGGGTTTCATTGATAGATATTCAATCTCCCCATTACTTTTTACAATGTGATCTACTTTATCTTTAATTCTATCCTAATTTTTAGCTAAAGTCTTATAAGCGAAACATAATCAACTTGAATTCGGGACAACTTTAAACCTCAGTCAAACATTTAATTTATTATCTCATGTTCACTTTTTGTGAAAAAGATCAATAAAAGTGAAGGGTTTCTTCAAACAACAAAGAATTGAGACAAGTATTCAACCAAATGGCATTGAGCATGCTTCACTTTTTATCTTGAAAAGCAAGTAAGGTATTTCTTTGTAAAATTATACTCAGCTGAAAACACGGCAGTTCCGCCAAGATCTCTTCATTAGTTGGAGGAAGAATCCGCACGAGAATCTCACTAAATGAATGAACGGTTGGGATATACCACATACATCATATATTATAGCAGGACCCACGAAACTAGGTGACATCAACACACCAGCCAATCCGCTTCCCAATCTGTAGGCCAGAAACCCAATATGTCAAAAACCGCAGTGTGGAGAAGATTTTCGGATCATAGTACATCAACGGTGGAACCGAACTGGCCAATGAGCCAGATCACCGTACGTGGGCTCCACGAGTCAGACTATATAAAAAACCCGCGTACGCAGGCCGCGTATACGGTATGATTATTCTCGTCTCTCGCTCTTCCTCTAGACGCCCATCCACACCGGCACGGGTACCCTCCTTCCTTCCTCTTTCAATTCCTCATACATCAACAACCACAGCGAAATCAACAACAACCACAACGAAATCAACAACAACCATAACGAAAGCAAGATGGTTTTCATAAGATCCTTCCAGAACGAAACCCTATTCGTTGATCTCCCCCCCAAAACCACATCCCTTTTCTCCCTCAAACTCTCCGTCCAAAACCATTTCAACATCCCAATCCCCCTCCAACGCTTCTTCTTCTCCTCCAAACCGCTTTTCTCCCACAACGATTCCACCGCTATTGCCGCCCTCGGCGTAAATACCAATTCTACCCTCACTCTCCACATCCCCCTCCTCGGTGGCATGCAGGCCCCTGTTTCCAAACCCCCCCGCCTCGAATTCCTCAACACCAAACCCCCTCCCAACTACGTTGCCGGCCTCGGCCGAGGTGCCACCGGCTTCACCACTCGTTCCGACATCGGCCCTGCCCGCGCTGCCCCCGATCTCCCAGACCGCTCTGCAACCACTATCGGTGGTGCTGCCGCACCTGCTGGCCGTGGCCGCGGCAGGGGCGGGCCTGGCGGTGCTGACGACAACGAAGAGGATGATGAACCCGATGAAAAGGGCTATGATGAAAACCAGAAATTTGATGAATTTGAAGGCAATGACGTCGGCCTCTTTGCTTCAGCTGAGTACGATGAGGACGATAGGGAAGCAGATGCAGTGTGGGAGAGCATTGACAAGAGAATGGATTCGCGACGCAAGGACCGTCGGGAAGCACGGCTAAAACAGGAGATTGAGAAGTACCGTGCTTCGAACCCCAAGATTACAGAGCAGTTTGCAGATTTGAAGCGCAAGTTGTACACACTGTCGGCAGATGAGTGGGATAGCATTCCAGAGATCGGTGTCAATTCGCTGCGGAACAAGAAGAAGCGGTTCGAGAGCTTCGTTCCTGTTCCAGACACATTGCTCGAGAAGGCCCGCCAGGAACAGGAGCATGTCACAGCATTGGATCCCAAGAGCCGGGCTGCTGGTGGGACTGAGACTCCATGGGCCCAGACGCCTGTTACAGATCTAACAGCTGTTGGTGAAGGGAGAGGCACTGTTTTGTCATTGAAGCTTGATCGATTGTCGGATTCAGTTTCTGGGCTGACAGTTGTTGATCCGAAGGGATACCTGACTGATCTTAAGAGCATGAAGATCACAAGCGATGCGGAGATTTCGGATATTAAGAAGGCGAGGTTGCTGCTAAAATCAGTCACGCAGACAAACCCGAAACACCCACCAGGTTGGATTGCGGCAGCCCGGCTGGAGGAGGTTGCAGGTAAGATCCAGGCAGCCCGGCAGCTGATACAGAAGGGGTGTGAGGAGTGCCCGAAGAATGAGGACGTGTGGTTGGAGGCATGCCGGCTATCAAATCCGGAAGAGGCTAAGGCTGTGATTGCACAGGGTGTGAAGGCAATACCCAACTCGGTGAAGCTGTGGATGCAGGCTGCGAAGCTTGAGCATGATGATGTGAACAAGAGCCGGGTGTTGAGGAAAGGGCTTGAGCATATACCAGATTCTGTGAGGCTTTGGAAGGCAGTTGTGGAGCTGGCAAATGAGGAGGATGCAAGGCTGCTGCTTTCTCGGGCTGTGGAGTGCTGCCCATTGCATGTTGAGCTGTGGCTCGCGCTTGCAAGGCTGGAGACGTATGATCAGGCGAAGCGCGTCCTTAACAGAGCGAGGGAGAAGCTATCAAAGGAACCTGCGATTTGGATTACGGCTGCCAAGCTCGAGGAGGCAAACGGTAATACATCAATGGTTGGGAAGATAATTGAGAGGGGTATTCGGTCCTTACAGAGGGAAGGATTGATGATTGATAGAGAAGCTTGGATGAAAGAGGCAGAGGCTGCTGAGAGGGCTGGGTCTGTCGCGACGTGCCAGGCGATTATCCGCAACACTATTGGCATCGGGGTGGAAGAAGAAGATAGGAAGAGGACATGGGTCGCTGATGCAGAGGAGTGCAAGAAGAGAGGTTCAATCGAGACTGCCAGAGCTATCTATGCTCATGCACTTACTGTGTTCCTAACCAAGAAGAGCATATGGCTCAAGGCAGCGCAGCTTGAGAAGAGCCACGGAACCCGAGAGTCCCTCGATGCATTGCTACGGAAGGCTGTCACTTACAGGCCACAGGCTGAGGTCCTTTGGCTGATGGGCGCAAAAGAGAAATGGCTTGCAGGGGATGTGCCGGCGGCCCGTGCGATCTTGCAGGAAGCATATGCCGCTATACCCAATTCGGAGGAGATTTGGCTCGCTGCATTCAAGCTTGAATTTGAGAACCACGAGCCTGAGAGAGCGCGGATGCTTCTTGCAAAAGCCCGTGAGAGGGGGGGCACGGAGAGGGTGTGGATGAAATCAACAAGCGTTGAGAGAGAGTTGGGGAACACCTCGGAAGAGAGGAGATTGCTTGAGGAGGGGCTGAAGCGCTTCCCTTCATTTTTCAAGCTCTGGCTGATGCTTGGGCAGCTGGAGGACCGGCTGGGTCACTTAGAGAAAGCTAAAGAAGCATATGAATCTGGTCTGAAGCATTGCCCAGCCTGCATTCCCCTTTGGCTATCACTTGCAAAATTGGAGGAGAAGATGAACGGGCTGAGTAAAGCTCGAGCAATCCTCACCATGGCCCGAAAGAAGAACCCTCAAAACCCAGAACTCTGGCTAGCAGCGGTTCGGGCTGAATCAAGGCATGGGAACAAGAAAGAAGCTGATATATTGATGGCAAAGGCGTTGCAGGAGTGCCCTACGAGCGGGATTCTGTGGGCAGCATCTATCGAGATGGTCCCACGGCCCCAACGGAAAACCAAGAGCATGGATGCACTCAAGCGGAGTGATCATGATCCGCATGTCGTTGCTGCTGTGGCAAGACTTTTCTGGCATGACCGGAAGGTGGACAAGGCGAGGAGCTGGTTTAACAGGGCGGTGGCTCTTGCTCCAGACATTGGGGATTTCTGGGCTTGGTACTACAAGTTTGAGCTCCAGCACGGGAGTGAGGAGCAGCAGAAGGATGTCTTGAAGAGATGTGTTTCTGCAGAGCCTAAGCATGGTGAGAGATGGACCGCAATCTCCAAGGCAGTGGAGAACTCTCACCAGCCAGTAGAGGCCATTCTGAAGAAAGCTGTGGTTGCTTTGGGGAAGGAAGAGAGTGCTGCTGCTGCTGTTGCCGAGGACAGCAAACCATAGTATGCTTTCCTTCAAATTTGTTTTTACAGCTCTCATGATTGAAGGAGGAGCTAAAGGTTCCAACTAGTGATACTCTTCATGAGATGAGGTACAAATGGTAATTTCGATAGATGCGCAGGTTGAGCTAGGATGGAGTCAAAAGGTTAATTTTTACAAGCTTAAGTATAGAATGCTTGGAATTTCACTGATTCAATGTAACTTGAACGCTATATGTTTTAGTAGTTATATTTTGAGCTTTGCTAAGAGCACAATCACATCTTGACATAGTGTTAATGTCACGCCCCGAATTTTAGGGGTCGAGCACACACTCAATCCCCGATATTCCAGGTATAAACTTTTGCTTTGCGTTAGCGCGATTTCTCAACACGGTTACAAAGGCATCAAAACAATCATAAGAGCTAAACTAAATAGTGCATAAGAGTCTAAATATAAGTGTAATCCAAAAAATCTCCAAAACATATGATGGGGACATCTCGCGCACGCACGCCACCCCACCTATGGACGTATGCACGGAGTAGGAGGGCCCCACCGTCGATCTGGCTCAATGACGACGTCTAGAGAGGGCCTCCTAGCTAGAAGACGAAGTTTGGTTCAAAAGAGTGAGCCCGATAGTAAAGAAAAACCTATTATGGGATCTCATGATCGTGGCCGACTAGTCGGATTGATTTCATATTTTAGGTTTTGCTTATTGTTATTATTTAGAACATCATGAATGCTTTAGATTTCTTTACTTGGTTTGTATTTTAGTTTAATTCATCGCTAAGTAATAGGTTACACACATGGCGCGAGTTTAGGGGTATAGGATTTTCTTATAAATAGGCATCCCTTGTAGCTTTTTTCATTCATTGAAGATTAATAAAAATTCTGCGTTTTCCTACTCTCTGAGTTGTGAAGCCTAATTGGGTGCGAAGGCCTCCCTTCATCGAATGGTTAACTACAATGGTGCGAAGCCACATCTATCCCGATTCTCCCACATCCATCGCCATGTCTATTACCCATCTTCTACCATCCCTTCTTCTCATCTTACCCTATCATCTATACTTCGAATCAATCATCTATTGCAGCAATTCTCCTCCCCACATCAGAATTTCAGAATCTGACCTTGCAGGCGAGCTGAAACTTCGGTAGAGCACCACGCACGAACCGTACATCAAATCGAGCTGAGATTTGGGGGTTTTGGAGTCCATCCCTGGCTGACCAGGGCCAAGGTGGCCTTTTTTTGAATAATGGGCCCCATACACGTGCGGCCGGGATCACACGCACGTTTGTTTGAGCCATTGTTGTTGTCCACACGCGGGATCGTCTTTTGGCTCAGGTTTTTATCCTCTTTTATCCTCTCATATCCGTTTTTTCATGAATCCTAGCCCTAGATTACGTTTTTCCTAAGTTATTTGCCCTAGGGTTCCCCGAATTGGAATTTTTAAATCCCTCGGATTAGGGGCCGATTACTATGTATGTGTGGATGATTATTTCTTATCTTTGAGTATCGTTTCGTTCATAATTTTTATTGATCCAGCCCTATCATGTGTAGGCTTGGACCCGCATAGATTCCCCTTAATTGAATGTTTGGACATTTATGTGGAATATGAAATTTATGTAATTGTTTCTGAACTAACGTGATCTTAAGCCTGAAATCTTGCATCTCATATTTAATTTTCATGTCCTGCATCAACATAAATACATACATCGAGTCAACGGAATCCACTCAGCTGGGAACTCTAATATATACATGTCCAAAATGGAAAAAAAAAAGTGTTGAGTTTTTTATTTTCGCCCAATGCTCCAAAAACATTGCGACATTGGTGCACGCTGGTCTAAGCCTGCCCTTTTGAGATTCCGGTGGTATCTACATTAATAATATCATTTGGTTGGTGTTTTAAAACACGTTCTAGGAGGGAGCGAGTAGCTAACTCATTGGTACCATTTTTTAAGTTACACATTATCAATACAATCAAGTGTAAGTAATAATAATACAACAAAACAATCAATTTTCTAAGCTAGTTGATTAGATGCATGTATGTCATGTTATACAAAGCGTGTCCTGGGAATAACATAAGGAGCTTGAACGGTAGCACTGACATAACCCACAGGCAAACAGGCACCCACAATCATCCAAGTATCCATAAGACGGTAGTACTAGTGCAACCCTCGGGCAACTGGGCACCTAATTCCATCTAAATATCTATAAGACGGTAGCATTGGCGCAACCCTTAGGCAACTAGGCACCCACAATCATCGACAAAGTACCTATCCAAATGTAATGTGACTTGTCACCAACATTACTCACAAGTGCCATGATATGCATGATTAGCCGAGTATTTGTTAATCCAAATTTAAATAGTAATTTGGCGAAGTCAGGATATTGCAATTATATCATGAGTTGCTAAACAAGATCACGTGGCTCATTGTGGCACGTATCGGCTCCTCACCAGTGTCCTTTGATCCAATTTAGAATTCGTCATCTAATGGTTTGAAATTACACAATCAAACAATGGTAATGGCTCATCACCTAAGGACAATCACAATTAAGGTAAGGGTTAGCCAACCAACACACATCAAGGCGAAAAGGGCTTGTCACCCAATTCTTATAATAGCATGGTAGGCTGTCACCGATATCACTAACAACCAAATATCCTAATGCGATTTAGCATGTTATCTCCATTGGTGCTCAAAGGACACTACGAGGAGGCTCATCACCCCAATACAGGCCGACAGCTGGGACACAGTGTCTCATACCACCATGTCCGGCTCATTAGTCTTTGTAGGATCGTAACGCACTAACAGTAATGAATGAACTAAATTCACTGGTAACAATGGTATCCCAGATTTCTTCGAATGTTATATAATTACTAAGCATAAGGGGTCATTTGACACTGGATTCAAGGGGATTTGAGGGGGTTTCAAATCCCCTAGTTGTTTGGCAGCATAAAGTAATTGGAGATTTCAAATCCCCTCTTCGAGAGGGTTTGAAATCCACAGTGAGAGCTTGGATTACACCTAAAATCATTTCAATAGTTGCAGGTGTAACATGTGTGTCACTATACTTCCATTTTATTGGGCACATGACCCACTAATGATGATCAACATCGTCCAAACATTGTCCATGTAAATTAGCACTGTCTAAATATTTTCCAGCACCGTCCAAACATTGTCCATGTAAATCAATGATTACAAATCGTTGGTTAGTCACTCAAGCACGATCTTGTTCTTGTGGCCCATCCGAGACTTGGAATTTCATCATTTTCGAGCAAAGCATATATTTCGGCGGGCTTATCACAACCATTGTGTCAAAAGTTACATATCTCACTAATTAGAGATACCAAAGTTGATTTAGTAATTAAATTCAAACCCCTGTAAATATATCATGCATAGCTACTTTTGGATTAAAGTTGATTCACACTCTAGGGTGCCAAACATACTGGGGGGATTTCAAATCTAAGGGGTTTCAAATCCTGGGGGTTCCGAATCTAGGGGGTTCCAAATCCACGCTCCCAAATAGGCCCTAAGAATGATTGGGTCCTTTACATTGGACTGATCCGATCGACTACGAAGAATTCCGGGCAAGACTAGCATTGGGTGCAAAGCGTCCCGTGTAGTTCCAAGTATTGTCGATTGTCCATGTTTGGCTTCGGTCGACCGTTTAAGTCTAGGATAGCCGACCCAAAGCAGGCTATTCACTTACACGATTTGCAGGACTTAACCCACCACAATAACAATTTAGCTTAACAATACACGATAATAATCACAAAACAATTTAATATCACAACAGAGTATATCAATTTAATACTTATATGAATCAGCACAATCCAATGTATATCAACACAATCCCACGTATATATCAATAATCACATATTCATACCCTACTTGGTATATCAATAAAGTCCCGCATATATCAATAACTCATATCAATACCCCACCAGGGTATATCAATAACTCAAATTAATACCCCACTAGGGTATATGAATAAAACACATATATGAACCATTACAATCCATTGTGTATTAATACAAACCAATGTCCATCAACAACGCCTATCAAATGGCGTAAAAGGGTTCTAACAGTAGGAATTTCATATTGATTAAGTATTTCATCAAACATATTGCCTGCCAATTACAAGTAACATTAGGGTTGCAATTATAAAGCAATTCAAGCACAAATAGCATATGAAATCTTATAAACAATAAAAAATCATTATCTAACACTATCAAGAATTGATAAAATGAAACTTAGAAGAATAGTCCGCTCCTTAGTAGAGAAATTTATCAATTTTCGGGTACCTAGGGTTTTACAGTTTAGGGACAAGCCAACTCCTGAATCAAATCGAAAGGGATAGTGTAAGATTCATGGAATTTGGTGCTAAAGGGTTTTGAAATTGAAAGGTAGGATTCATTTCTTACCTCCGATTCTAAAAAGTGGTGTGTCCGATGGACAGTGGATCTGGTGATCCATGGCCTGAGCTGGGTGTTTAGATGATAAACCGTCAAACTAGCATTACGTACCCGATGGACAGTGGATTTGGTGATCCATGGCCTGAGTTTAATTGAGTTTGAATTTTCAGAAATGAGGTTCCACACATACTTTCTAAGCGTTTTGAGTTTTAATTTGTGTGCGTGCACATATGTTTACCTAATTAATCAGAAAAATTCCTAGTGACACCCAATTACATCTAATACTCGCACATATGTTTACCTAATTAATCAGAAAAATTCCTAGTGACACCCGATTACATCTAATACTCGAGTATCGAAAAATCCAAGATGTTACAGTTAATTAGGCACACCTAGAGGATTTCTGAGCCATGCATTAGGTTGCCCTACTGTGTATATGCCCTGGCAAAGAATCAGGCTGGTTAATGCATCAGGTGGACCACACCTATATGAAAAGACAAGTGGAACAGTTCCCATTCAACATAGACTGCTCTGATTTTTTGGACGGGTCATCTTACATGGTTGGGCTAAATTTGGGTGTGGGTATATTATGTATTGTATTATACATTCCATATAGAATCTATTGGATGTTAAATGTTTGGTTTTTCCCTAAATATATATATATTTTTCTTTTTTTGAAGAGTAACGGACATTTTATTAAGAGAGCATTGAGATGGCAGAAGAATCAATTACAACCGAAGCAAAAAGGAGAAATTACAATCTTCTAAGGATTTCCCTTCAAGCTCTTTGAGAATTACCCGATTTGAGTTATGAGTAACATTTGATACAAGAAGGCCATTCCACCACAAGAAGCTTGATTTTGGAGACGACTTCTTCTGCCTTGATGGACTCATTTTGGAAGCACCTTCCGATCCTTTTCCCCCAGACCATAAAGAAGCCAACAAAGTCAACCTCCAAATTGCTCTAACCTTCCTTTGTAGCCGAACTCCATGCCACGGCAAAAACAACTCCCCAACCGACTTTGGCATGACCCAAGGAGTATCAAAGAGGCCAAGGAAACAGCTCCAAACTTCTTTTGCTTGCGAGCAATGGATGACACCTTTTCATGGCGATTCTTGTGCTCTCAACAATGTTTTCTCCTAGGCTACCACTGGATCCTGCCCATGGAGGCTTGCTGAGTTGGGGGAAGTTTGGGATGTCAGTAGGGGCAATCTGGTCAATTAAATTAATTTCTAGAGAGGAGAATGAAGAGGCTGACCTTCTTGCCAAGATGGGAGCCACTAGCTCTTGCCTTCATATCACTGGCATTAGGACTCATCAGTCATCATCATCTTCATCTAAGCCTTGTCCCAACTAATTGGGGTCAGCTGCATGAATCCTGTTTTGCCATTCCACAATAAAGGAATATCATTGACACTAGAACTGTGGTCTGGATTCATCCTGCTGCTTTTGTGTTTTTTTGGGATTGGCTGCTGTTTATATCTATCTTGGATCCGGCTGTTTTTCCCTTCCTAGCTGAGTATCTGTAGTGGGTTCCTCTTGTGCTCTATTTGTATTTTCTTATTCTCCTCTTTGCTGTAATAAAATTTGTAGATTACCCATAAAAGAAAATTATCTCAATCCTGATGGTTGAAGAGGTCTTTTTCATGGTCAGTTAGGTGATGTGGTTACTGCAACATCCTTGCCAAGATAATTTTAGATGAGGCAGAAGCTCTGGCCCAAGGTGCACCATTTGGGATTTTTTATTTCTATTGGGGAGGTTGAGCTTTCTAATATCATCTGTTGGGTCAGTGGTTAGCTGATACCTGCAGGAGAAGATTCACTAGTTTGACAAGGAGTTTCTCAGATTGAGGAGGTGTGGATTTACTGCTTTCAGGGATAGCAAATTGTGTTGCTGACAGGCACTAGCTATGGAGATCTATTGATCGCTATCTTTGTTTTGATTATCACCTAAGCCGTATTTATCCTTAGATAGCTTATGTTCCTCATTGTCTCCTTTTCCACTTTCAGCATTCTTACAGCTCATCAATTGAAGTAGTTTGCTTTGTCTGTTGAATCTAGTTCTAATGAAGCTAGCTGGTGGCTAATTTATATAGATCTTATTAAGAGAATACCCTTTTCCCCCCTTACAGATGTATAATTTAGCTGAATCTGCACTGGGATCCCTACAATGTATCCCAAGAACCTTTCTGGGGAAAAAAAAAGAGATGTATCCAAAGACATGGCTTTTAGGTGCCCTTTAGTTTTCATATATCAGTAATCAAGCACGTACTGGTCATGTTTAAGTTATGGTTAATCTTTTGTTGCAGAAATCTGTTTCTGTTAACCATGTTCATGTACGAAGAGACTCCAAGAAATATTCTTGGGGATTTGAAACAGAATAAGTCAATTCTCCGGAAGCCAAAATAGATCTATGTTTGGACTTTGGACTGCAGGATTGATAAATCTGTATATCTTTGTATCTAGATATATTTTATAAATGGAGTTCTTTATATATGTGTGTGTGTGTGGGTGCAAATTTTGTTTATAATATACTTCATTAGTAACGTATGTACGGTAGAACTCACTTAGAGTTTGAAACTCTTTTGTTTTATGTGCAGCCCATTAACTGATTTGGTAAATCATCACAGGAATTATGTATACAATAAAAAGAGTTCAAGTGTTATATCATGGTAGAGGGTGAGTCTAGTACATAAAAGTGGATCTTGATCTTGATCCACCTTTCTTGTCCAGCGAAGTCATAGCAGCTTCCCTCAAGAATCAAAACATGATTAAGGGATGCATGCATGCATGCCAGATACAGAATCTCCATCTCCTTTACAAGAA
This sequence comes from Magnolia kwangsiensis, assembly GCA_037074715.1. NCBI lineage: Eukaryota > Viridiplantae > Streptophyta > Magnoliopsida > Magnoliales > Magnoliaceae > Magnolia > Magnolia kwangsiensis. The sequence goes on from CM073585.1 coordinate 1,684,280, forward strand.
AACTAATCTCCACTGTTCTGGGTCTTGTGATGAAGTCCACAAGACAAATCACTTTTTTTTTAAAAAAAAAATCTTCTTCTACCATAAGAAGCTTGGAAAACTGTTCTTTGGAAAATTGCTAGTAGTCCTGTCACCTAGATGCCTGCCTTGTTAGAGCCCTCCAAACCATTTGGTCCAGAAAAAGCACCATCTAGATTTCTCCTTAAAATGTGCGACAACTCGATTATGGATAAACATGGATTTGCAGGAGAGCTATTGTTGATATTTATTTCACATGTTCTCGAAGTTGGTTGTGTCTACTTAGGGTGTTCTCAATCTCTCATTCCCTTCAATCATCCCCTTCCTCTTCACTGCAGCCCAACTAATTGTGAATTCTTCCCTATATTTCTTTGGAGGATGGGATTGAGGCCGTACTCAGTGGTAAACAGGCTGTGTTTCAACACTGAGGTCTCTAGCTCAGTCCTAGCTTATCAAAAACCCATTAAAAAAGAAGAAGAAGAAGAAAAAGAAAAACACTTTTAGTGATGTATAATGCATTATCAAAGTTCCTTTCAAATGTCTATGTTATAGCAAGGGTAAGTTTCTCCATAAACCCTTTCTATGCCTCCGTGGGTGTTTAGACAATGGAAATATCATCCTTGAAATCTAGGTCTAGAGATCTAGATGCATAGGAACTCTTTCATGAAAGGTCTTCTAAGATGTAATTAGCTTCTGCACTTTTCTTCTTCTTCTTTTTGAAGTACAGAAAGCAATTTTTTCACTCTTTACATTGGCTTTCTCCATCCATAGAGATAACGACTTCTCCCAGAAGCTCGTAACATTGTATAACCTGCAATTTAATTTTTTTTAATGCAGCGGCATTTTCACACCGGGCTTGAGTGGGATGGCCTGTAAGATGCAGAGGCACACTCAGGGTGGGCGGCCCGTGTGAGGCGGTTCACTCATGTGAGGCAAAGCCCATGTGAAGTGGGGCCCAGGAGGGGGGTTCAGCCGAGGACCTAACCCATGGGATGTGGGGCTTGGGCTATTATGAGATTAAGAGATTGATTCACCATGCTATATCAATTTGAGCTTTTAGAGCAAGTGGTTAGTTGTCCTGCATCATTTTTCTTGTAACATACTATAACACAACCCATAAAGGGTGGGAAGGAGGACTTGGGCTGGGATGAGGACGGAGAGGGAAGGATAATAAGAAAACCAAAATGGGAGGGCAGGAGCCATAGGGAGAGGCTCTAAGGACTAGTAAAGCAACGATAAAGAGTTGTAAAGGTTGCAAGTTCTTTGCCTAAAGTCGATTGCACCTCCCTACCCTTTTTTTACGTCATCCTTTTGTATACTTCAACAGTTTACATAGACTGGCGAAAGGAAAGGTAGAGGCTGTAGAGGATGGAGTTAGCCTTAGGCTAGGATGCCTGTCGCAACACCAGCTCATATATAGGGCTAGCCTTGTGCTAGGATGCCTGTTGCAACACCAAGCTGATACATAGTGTTAGCTTCAAAATTTAAATATACCAATCATCATTTTGTGAGAACATTGAATTCCTCTATAGCATCTAGCACAGGCATTAAATATCCATTTCCTTCCATATCAGATGCTTGGTACCACCTGAATAATCGTATTAATTGCAATCAATTGCCCAATGCACTATTCAAAATGGTGCACCTGAATCTTATTAGATGCAATCAATTGTACAATGTATAATTCAAATCACATCAGAGGATTTGAGTCAAACCATGCATAAATTGATTCGAATTGTCAATATGTGGCTTTTTTATTATTTAACTAAAAGATGGCCTTTTTGGTGGGTTGTTGTTTTACTACATTCTTAACTGTCTATTTTTAGGCCACTGATTAAAGGGTTGGGTATCTTCCAACTCTAGAGATGTATCCCACATTGATGATAAGAACAATCTGATGAAATGTTTGGCCCCACGTGCTCCAACTGGTGCATCAGTATGTACTTCATGTTATGGTGCATTGCGAACCCATAATTTCTCGTTGGATTCAAGTAGCATGATTCAAATCATGAATCACACAATTCAATTGAAGTTGAGCAGATAGAGATGATGAATGTGGTCTGGGGCTTTTTTAAAAATTGTACTTCTTCAATTTCCAATATCTTGGGTCAATAATCCATGAGAGTGGAGAGCTTGTGAAGGATGTCGCTTATAGAATTCAAGCTGGTTGGAAGAAGTGAGATGTGCCTTTGGAGTTTTATGTGATTGTCACATACCAATGAAATTGAAGGGGAAATTTTGTATGATAGCTATAAGACTAGCCATGCTTCATGGGACAAAATGTTGGGCAATTAGAGAACAATGTGCTCATAGGATGAGCATAGTTGAAATGAGGATGTTGCGATGGATGAGTGCCAAGACAGGGTAATGCAAGGGCATTTTCACACCAGGCTCAAGTGGGGTGGCCTGTGGGATGCAAGGGCACACTTGAGGTGGGCAGCCCATGTGAGGCAGAACCCATATGATGTGGGGCAGGGTTCAACCGAGGATCTAACCCATGGGATGTGGGGCCTGGGCTATGAGATAAAGGGATGGATTTGCCACGCTCTATCAATTCGAGCTTTTAAAGCAAGTGGTTAGTTGTCTTGCATCACAGGGTGAGGGAAAGTAGACATAGATGGTTTGGCACAGGGTGAGGGGAAGTAGACATAGATGGTTTGGCCATGTGCAACAACAACCAATGATTGCACTAGTTAGGCATGAGTTGGTTCAAGTTGAAGGCTCAAAAGGTTAGGAATGAATCCATTCGTGGGAATCTAAAAGTTGCACGAATAGGTAATAAGAAGAGGGGAAGTAGACTTAGATGGTTTGGCTATGTGCAACAAAAAGCAAGAATTGCACTAGTTAAAGAGTGAGTGGGTTCAAGTTGAAGGCTCCAAAAGGGCAAGGGAGTGGCCCAAAAGGACATGGGTGGAGGTAATAAGAGAAGACATGAGACTTACGGTTTAGATATGGTTTGTGATAGAGTATGATGGTGTAATAGGATTTGTGTAGCTGGCCCTAATTAGTTGGGATAAGGCTTATGTGATGATGGTGATTGAAAGACTGTTTAAAGGTCTTTTAGACTGAAGGCCATATTTTATTCTCCTGACTTTTGAGTGAGTGGTATGTATTTTAGGGGTTTTTTAAAACCTTCAGGAGGAAGATTTCTAGAAAGTTTTATTGCTGTGGATCTGAATTTTATTTCTAACTTTCATGGAGTGTTTCTACATTCAAGGAGAGAAACAAACATCCTTTTGGGGAAGCTTTGGCTCTTTTGAGGGAGCTTGAGACGTTCTATTGTTATTAATTTTAATAAATTTTATTCTTTAAAGTTTGAAGATGAAGGTTTCAACTTCCTTTGTGGTGGGATTCTTTATCCACAATGGAACAAATGATCTTGGCAAGATTTTCTATGAACTTTAATCAATTGCTTTTGGATTTTCCTTTTTCTCTTCCATTAACCATATTCCATTGTGGTATTCTTTTCTTTTCTTGGTTGGTACTTGATTGGAGGATGGGCGGGGCTAAGACTAAACATGTCGATGTAACATGGGAGTTCAACAATAGTATGAAGCTTTAGGGGAATGGATATTATGGAGGTGTTTGCCTAGTCAAAAATCATCTTGCCTGGACAGAAATCCGAATTTGCCAGCATGCACAAAAATGACTGGATATTGTATACGAAAAAGGGTGTTTGAGTAGGAAAAAAGGAGAATAAAAAATCAAAGAGATGAAACTCGGTATGAGGCAGTGATGCCCAAATTTCATTACCAAGATCATGGATTTCTTACTCATCCTAGTCAGATGCAACTTGTCTAAGTCAACTCTGACGCTATTGACTCCGATCCTGTTCGGTACTTGACTCAGGACTGACCAAGTTGGTCCTGAGTCATAAAACTATAACTGAGATAGTGTTGTTGTGATTGAAGTACTTTGTTCGATTCATCTCTATGTGCTTCCGCGGTCCCCTAACAAGCGGTATCAGAGATAGGTTAAATATGAAAACAGAGTATCAATGGTTTCTAATCCTAAGTTCGATGTTGAGAAATATTCCGGGAAAAATAGTTTTCATGGATAATAAGATGATGTGCTACTGTTCTTTCCTACTGCCTGTTTTGGCCTTCTTCTTTGTTACCTGCAGCTTACTCAATATGGGTGCTCAAGAAGAAAGGAATGGTTTTCAAGGGCTTTTAAGGAGAGATTCGAGGCTTCTTCAAATCGGGTATTCTCTCTGTCTCTTGTAATTTCTGCTTTCATAGTGATATCTATCACTTTGTGCCGTAGTTTTTTCCCAAAAGGGTTTTTCCACGTTAAATTTGGTTTGTTTGTGATTGGACTTGGTTGTTGCAATTAGGGCCTGGTTGGCCGGGCAGATCCCATGGTATTAGGAAGGATGGGATCAATTTTAAGGTAATGATGGTGGTGTCAGTGGATTTTCTTAAGATCCATGGGATTGCTTATATCCCGGGACAAGTTCACTGGGTCTGTTTGGCACGCCCCCCATATCCTGGGATTTTACCTTCCAATCCATTCAACCAAAGGATAGGATCAATTTTATGGTAATGATGGTGATGTCAGTGGATTGTCTTAAGATCCATGGGATGGCTTATATCCCGGGACAAGTTCACCGGACCTGTTTGGCTCGTCATGCCTATCCAAGGATATTGCCAATCCCATCCCTCCTAATACCGTGGGATCTGCCTGGCCGCCCTTAGAGTACTTTGCTTGATTCATCTCTGTGTGCTTCCGCAGTCCCCCAACAGATAGTAACCCCAAAGATAACACGGGCACCATCTTGAAAGGGAAGCGGGAAGTTACCATGATCTTGTGAGAAGATGAAAGCAGTTAAGAAATCAAAACAGATGCTGAATGTGTTGGAAGAATTATGATGGGGAGAAGGCATTTCAGGCTAGGATTTTCTATGCTAATGCATCGACATTCAATCTTGTGAGAAGCTTTCCTTTGAAGAAATGATTGGTGCATAATAAAAAAAGGATATGACATCTGTGGATACTTCCATGGATACTTAGGAGGTTCTTTGGTTGCTGTTTTTACATATCTCAGGCGTAGTGATTCACTGGTTTTTAAACAAGTTTGGTTCACACTTTTGGGTTGGTTTTTATATTCTCCAGGAATTCCATGGGAAATGGAGAACCTGAAAAATGATAACAGAATTTGACTTTCATTTCAGCATATCCGCCAAACAAACTTTTAATGCCTGCTCTGGAGCTCTCTAGGAACGTAAAATCCATGGAATGAATTCCCCAACAACCAAACAACCCCTTAGTATTTAAGAATGCAGGTAACTTTTTTCTTCTTCTTGATTCGGTTGCAGAAGTAGGTGTAGTCGAGGTGGTGACTGATAGTGCAGCTGCACATGCAGAAGATGCAGGAAAATTTTGATGAAGAAGATAATGAAATATATTGTTCACCATGTGCATGCCATTTTTTGGATCCTATTTTCAAAGCTACTGAAATGCTACCTATTCACTCCGACATGGTTGTAAAGGCAAGGGTGATTAGAGCTGTACATGAACCGAGTTAGCTCGGTTAACTCGCTCAACTAGGCCCGAAACTGGGTTCAAGTTGAGTTGAGCTTGAAAAAATTTCAAGTCGAGTCCGAGTTAGACTTGGCTCTGCTCGGAACTTGACTTAGTTCGAATCGATTCGACTCGGATCGGGTTCACTTAATATAAATATTTCGTGTGTGTGTGTGTATTAAAAACCTTAAAACCTAAACTCGAACCCAGCTTGTAGGCTCGAACTCGAACTTGGCTCAAAAGATTGGGCTTGAGCTGGCCTGAGCTGCTGACCGAGCTGAGCCAAGCTGGCCAGTCAGGCTCGAGGACCGAGCAAGCTGAGTTTGAGCTGGGGTAGCCTGTTGGCCAAGCCGAGGTAGGCCAAGCTTGACTTGGTTCCGCTCATGTACAGCTCCAGGTGATAATTGCGTATATCAGCAAGCATTCTTTGATTTTAAATCTCATGCAGATGCACACTAGGAGGAAAGAATAGACATGATCTGCAGCTCTGCTGTTACATGCTCTGTTTCTTGGATGATGCACAATCGAAATTGAAAGTGTTTGGATCTGAAGAATGACAAATACATACTGCAAAGAAATCAGAACAGTTAAAATTTCACAATATCATGCTGTCAGATGCATATTTTTTGGGCGTTCATTAAGTATTTCATGAGTGCCCTTCCATGGCTATATATTTGATTTGGATGGAAGGACGGTCATGGGCTATATGGATGAAGTGATGGCCAAGCATAGGAAGAAAATGGTATGGTATGTGCCTATTTGGAGGATAACTGGGAGGCTTTTTTTACTTCTTTTTTCTTTTATCTTTTTAAACTTGTGCTTCCATTAAGATGGTATGTACCTACTTGGAAATGAAAGAATGGGTCGAATTTTTGGAGAAGAGGTTAAGACTGACCGATGGACATGATTAAGAATGCGTAAGGATTATTGTTTGGAGGAGCCATGTCAAAGATTAGAAGGAAAGCAAAGCAGAAAATTTTATATGGTAAGTTCTAAAGATTCAACTAGTTATGGTACATTGTTAGTGTATAACATGCATGTAAATTGATATGATTCCACTTTGCTTATTTCAGTAGAGCCCTATGGTATCTTTCTGGGGAAAAAAAGAAGTAGAGGTTTATGGTGGAAGTCCTCGTGAAAAGTTGATGATTTTTAGAAACAGTCTTACATGTAATGCTGTTATTGTAAATCAATGCAAGGGCATTTTCACACTGGACTTGAGTGGGGTGACCTCTGGGATGTAGGGGCACACTTGGGGTGGGCGGCCTGTGTGAAGCAGGCTCCACTTGTGTGAAGTGAGTGGCTTGAACTCATGTAAAGTGGGGCCCACGAGGGGGTTTTTGGTTGAGGTCTTAACCCATAGGATGTGGGGCATGGGCTATGAGATAAAGGGATTGATTCATCATGCTCTATCAATCTGAGCTTTTATAGCAAGTGGTTAATTGTCCTGCATCAAATTAGTATCAGAGCAGGAGAATTAATCCATTTATCTCATAGCTCAGGCTCCACATCCCATGAGTTAGGACTTCGGCCGAACCCACCCCCCTTTCCCTTCCCCTCCCAATAGGCCCCACTTCACACAAGCCACCCACTTCATATGGGTGGGGCCTGCCTCACACGAGCCACCTACCTTACATGGGTTGCCCACTCCAAGTGTGCCCCTGCATACCGCAGGACACAATTGGAGTACATTTGAGCAGTAAAGCATTATAGTATTACCAAGTAATCATTTATACATTGTAAATGATAATTGTATGAGTAATTTTTTTTTTAGAATATATATTTGAATGAATATATGAAATATTTATAAATCTTCATTGTTTTCATGGGTGCATTTAAAGAATAGGCTGGATTGAAATAGGTGGAATGCCAACTTTGGATTAGTCATGCAAAAAAGAAGGATGTAGAGACTCGATGTAATATGTTTGTTGGGTATGGAGACTTGCGATGAATGAAGAGCAGTAAAGGAAAATCGTACCCTTCTTGAGTTCAGTTGGTGAAATGTTTATGTGGCAATCGATGGGGCTTGTGTTAAAAATAATTAATTAGTATGAAATTATCAATGTGTAGTATTGACTGTTTCAAAGAGAGATCGGGTACCACCATGTGACTCATGGCTTGATGGAATGCGAAATACTCATTTTCTTTGTAGTTCGAAGGGAATGGGTTTGACAGGGGTCTAGGCTATAGTGGGGCAAGAAATTGCTTTTGGATGAGCATGGCTAGTATGTCACTGTGAGATTGGACTAAGGGAGTCAATCGCCTAGACTCCTGAGCTACATTGGCTTGCCGATTTTGGTTCTGGTATCGCGTATTCCATCTGGGATGCTGTTGTTGCGGCTGTTGTTAATGTTGTTGTTGTTAGTACTATTGTCCTTATTGTGGGCCAGATGGTGTGCTCTGCATATAATCCCATGCCCACTAGACATTTTTGAATTTGGTTTTTCATGCAAGGCAGCCTAGTAAGGCCAAAGAGAGATTTTTTTTTCGCTTCCATCTATTCCCCTATTTGAATCAGTTGTGTGAAGTTGGCAAATAAGTACGAGATTAAATATCTAGATATGTAAATATCTTGGCATGTTCCAGTTCGTTGAGTGAATAATCATCTAAGATATGCTCCTTGACAACAATGGGTGTTTTCATTTTAATGGTCATAGCATGCTATCGTCTTGTTCTTAGGTTCTAATCCGGATGGTAATCAAGCGATGTGTACCAATCAAGCACGTCTCTGGCTAGGGGCCTAGGTCCTAATCTTAGGCCCCGTTTGTTAAATCTGAAGTCTAAAGCCTGAATCTGAAATCTGAAACCTAAATCTAAAATCTGAAGTAAAAAAACTTGTTTGGTAATTATGGCTGAAGTCTTAAAATTAAGTACTAAATTTGAAATTTAACAAACATATGAATTGTCTGAAATATGTTGATTTGACACATTTGCCCCTATTTGCTTTTTGAAAATATTTTACATTATAAAGTAATTATTTTTTATTAAATGAAAATAAAATTATTCGATTTAATTCAAATAAACTATAAAATACTTAATAGAATATTACAATATCATTATTCATGAGTACAAATTGCAAATTAATGATTTGTATGTATAAGTGTGGTGAAATTTTTTGGGATAGAGATATAAAATGACATGTAAAAAATAAATGAACTGAATGGATGAAACACATACATCATGAGGCCTCACAGCACTGACCATCACCCACTAGGCTAGTGGCTGGGGGAGTAGCAATCTGTTGATATGTGGATACGTGTCGTGCGAAGACGCTCCTCAAGGTCTGCCTTGTATGAAGGTTTCAACGGAGATCAAAGTTACATGGGCCCTACAATAATGTATTTATTATATTTGCAGTGTTCATAAATTTTTCAAGATTATTTTAAAGCATTGTCCAAAAAATAAATCATATCCAAAACTCAAATAGACCACACCAAAAATAGCAGTGGGATAATGATTTTCACTGTTAAAAAATTCGCATGGCCCACTATAACATTTATTTCTATCTAATGTATTAATAAGGTAAAAAATATCTAGATGAAGAGTAAAAACAAATTTCATATTGTTCCGAAACTTCTGTGACCCCAAAAGGGTTTCAATGGTACACGTTCAATCCCCTATTGCTTTTTGCAGTGTGGTCCAGTTTATCTTTATATATGTCTTATTTTTGAGCTAAAGTCTTACGACGAGCTTTCAAAATGGATAAATGGTTTGGATGTAACAAATACATTATGATGGAACCCACAGAACTTACTTACGTTAGTACACCAGCCAATCCGCTTCCCAATCCAGTCCTTGACTCGAACGAGGATTCCTCGCTGTTCACTCTCCAAGTGCAGGGTTGTGATGTAGTAATAACTCGGTAAGACCGAGGTTGAATCCCAAGGGACTGAAACTTGTACGTTATCTAAAACTAACTAGAACTAGAACTAGAACTAAGCTAAGATGAATTCTAAATCAATTAGCAATTGTGAAATAATTATAGGTTAATTAATCTAAAACTAAGGAAACAAATCAGAGATAGGAAACTAGGGATTCAGAGGATCCACTTGTAGAGATCAGAGAGAACTTATGCTTGCATCAAAAATTATGAAAATTACTGAACTGCCGTTGATCTAGTTTTCAAAGAGATGAAAGGTGTATGAATTAGAATGGATTCCATCACCAAACCATGTCCAAAGACTATGACAAACAACAGAATCAAACTAATTACCACCCAATCACATGTATGCAAGTTAGGAAGGGTACCGACATCCAACCATGCCCAGGAGACTATGGTGAACAACAGGGCTTCCTGACATCATAAACATTAAAGAGAACGAAAATATTCAAAGCCATTGCAGACCCATTGTAATTTCAGTCACAACAGACCATTAAAAACCTAAAACATTCCCATAATAATTAACTAAAATCAACGTCAATTCATGCATTAAAATAAAATCAAATCTCCCATCTCACTACAAGCTTCACTTCTTAGCCCTAGCTAAGAGGTTTAGCCAGACATGGATGGGCTAAATCTCCACAATTGAAATAAACTAAAAAACTAAAAAGAAAATACTCTTTTTTTTCTTCTGCTTCACGTCCCTGCCCGAGCCTCCACGTCTCTCTTCTTCTTCCTTCCTAGACCTGAATGAATGCTCCCCACGTCCAAAACCTCCTTTTATAGCTGCTGGAAGGCTGGAGTCAGTGACAGAGTTGTAGCAGGACACGGAGTGCAATTTTCGCAGCTAAGTTCGGTGCCTCGAAACACGCCACTTTCCTCACTCAAATTCCAAAGAAATACCGTCCCTTAGTACTTTCTTGGGTTCTCTACATGATAGACGGTTCAGATCTGCCATATGATCAAAGATGGTGGGCCAAAACCGTCTGGAAAAGTCAATTTTCGCGGATGTGCGAAACCTTTCGCACCATTTCGCTGTTGTGATCGGTGGGCCCCACAAGCATTTTCTGGAAAATCCACCCCGTCCATTGGCTTCAGAACGAAATTTCAGTTAAGAATGGGTGGTTTTGAACGTCCATTAATGTGACCCAGAGAAGAAATCACAAAAGAATCAGTTTTAAACGTTGCAGGGCAGCCCTTTTGTGGCCTCTGTATCTCACACGTGTACACGCATGGGTAAAAAGTGACAACATGGTTTTGAAGTATTCAATGCTGTCTACACGGTGGACGGTTCGGATTGAGCTTACAGGACACGTGTAGGGCCCACTAGCTTCCGCAAAACGGCCAGCGACCGTGCATTACGCGGACGTGAAAACGGAAGCTTCTTCCGCTGTGATGATCGGTGGGGTCCACTTAGCTTTAATTTGAAAAATCCACACCGTCCATTGGCTTTAGGATCAAAAACCGTCCGGGAAGGGGTGTTTTTGGAGCATTTTTCAGTGTGGCCCACAGAATCTGTAACCCAGCCGTCCATCCTGCGTTTTCCATCCATCTACGTCCGTACCTGTGCATGGGATCAAAAGGACAACTAGGTGAGGGTTTTTTCCCCCTTATCGAGAGTATGGACGGTTCAGATCATCTGAAAAGATGATGTGTGGGTCCCACTACACAAAACCGGCGGACGCACCGCATCCTCTGTGAGAAATTTTTTGTTTTTTTGTTTTTTTGAAGAAGAATCGGTCAGCACAACGTTGACCGATTTAGCTGGTACAATGCACATCCAGCGTGCGGGTGCATGGTGTACACGCACCTCAAGTGCGGAGTCCGTTGTAATGCTTATGTGAAATCTGTTCCATCCACCTGATGTTTCAATCATTTAAAGGCGTTGATACCAAAATTGACGCATATCCAGATCTCAAGCGGGCCCTAAATGGACGATTTGTGGGCTGATCTAGCCATTGGGACACTTCCACAGGGATCAAACGACTGAAATTTGACGTGTACGGTTAATTTATGGTCATCAGGCCATGTATGAAGTTTCGAACCGATCAGATGTCAGGAACCATGTGATCTTGCACTCTGGATGCGTTTCAAGCCACTTGAGCTTCAGTTTCTTAGTTTTCTTGAATTTCTGACCATGTATATCCGTCAATCTTGGTCCTCTGAAGTCCGTCCCTTGCCTTTGGTGTTATCAGATCGTTAAATCTCAACTTTTAACATCCTTTTTCCATCCATGCTCATAAAATCACCTTGCAACACAAGAATGAGAAAACGAGCCATTAGACAGCATTATATTCGTAAATCCAGACAATATCTGGGGTTTAATATGCAATATTTGACCCTCAACACAACTCCCAACTAGTATTTTGCTAGTCCCGAGCAAAGTATGCGAAAGATAAGTTGAGAATTATAGGAGAACTTTTTATGAAATCGAGTGAGATTTTGAACAAAATACGAGAAATTTAATATTCATGAATGTTAGAAATTGTTTTCTCCTGAGCTCAAGCGCACGGTAGACTTCATAATCAAGTGTAAAGTATTAATCCATCAATTAGAAAAATTTTAAACATTGAGATCCATGGATGTATAGTCTAATCTCGGCTTATCATCATTAAGAGATCCAATCGTCAATTTCATGATATCATTGGTAACCAACAAGAAAATTCATGACAAGCAAAACCTAATGCAAAACTTGCCTCATAGATTAACCTATTAACTTATGATTTTTCTATTCAAAGTAATGCCAAGGAAGGGGAATCAAATCCCCACCTATAGGGAGCAAACCTATGGTGAAGATCGTACACCTGACTCTTTTTCACATATCATTCATGGGGAATTAACTCTACACCTATAGGGAGCAAACCTATGGTGAAGATTAATTATCCAACCTTTCCAATTTTTATACCATGATGGCAAAATATTTCAGGCTGGTTCCTTTCGTGCTTAGTGATTACCAAGTTAATCCTTCGATATGGAACTGAAATCTTAATGTGTAAGCAAGACGTGTCCTGAAATCATGATTCAATCAATGTTTAAAATCTCTAATCATGGATTGATAATTCAAACTCAACTGTGGAATTTATCAAGTAGCTAAATCCAAGAGTCATAAATTACCAACATCACGTATCTCGTAATTCTAAATCAAAGATAGATGTCAAAATCACATTGAATTTACAAGAAATGTTAGAAAAATTTTAAAAATTTTTCACAATTTTTGCTCAAGACAAAAAAATACTGATTAGGAAACCTAATCTCCCACCCCCAATCAAAAATCTACATTGTCCTCAATGTAAAAGATATATGAGCATGCAATGCACATGGAACAACGAAAGTAAAGTGATGGGAAGATAGTACCTGGATAACGAATCAAGAGAGATTTTCCATTAGATCACGGCATGGAAGCTTGTCAGCATGAGAGAGAAAGCAGAACAAAAATAACGAAAATAAAATCCTACCTATACCACTTTCGCAGGTGCTCTCGATTGCATTTAGCGTATGCAACAAGCCTTTAAACCCCTACGTTACCCCTAGTGGACGAGTTGTAGTCTCGTGAGGGTTTGCAGTAATGTTACCAACAAACATTGAATCATCTACTAAAGAATGAAAAGGAATAAAAAAGCTGGGTTGCCTCCCAGGAGCGCTAAATTTATCGTCTTCAGCCAGACAAATAAAACAACTATCCTAGACTTATGAAAGCGATAAACCTACCTATACCTCCATCAGACTAGGAGATCAGTCCTGGTAAACAGGAGCAATCAGAGGCATGGACATGTCCTCTGAATCAAATGTCTCGACAAATGGCTTTAATCAATGTCCATTTACTTTAAACTCCTTGCCATTGTTGGGATCTCTTATCTCGATGGCCCCATGAGGATAAGCAGTAACAACAATGTAAGGGCCGGTCCAACGAGATCGAAGCTTACCCGGAAAGAGATGTAGTCGAGAGTCGTACAAGAGGACTTTCTGACCTGGTGTGAATGATTTCCGTAGAATATGTTGATCATGAAATGCCTTCATCTTGTCATTGTAAATTCTTGAGTTCTCAAATGCATCGTTCCGGATTTCTTCCAGTTCATTTAATTGAAGTTTGCGTAGCGAACCAGCATTGTTCAGATTGAAATTTAGATTTTTGATCGCCCAGTATGCTTTATGTTCCAATTCCACTGGCAAGTGACAAGCCTTTCCATAGACAAGTCTAAAGGGAGATGTTCTAATAGGAGTTTTAAAAGCAGTACGGTACGCCCATAAGGCATCGGTCAATCGGATTGACCGGTCCTTACGATCAGGGTTAACCGTTTTCTTTAGGATATGTTTGATCTCCCTATTGGAAATTTCAGCTTGTCCACTTGTCTGTGGATGGTATGGGGTGCTCACCTTATGAGAGATACCGTATTTCTTCATTAAGCTCTCAAATGGTCTATTGCAGAAGTGTGAGCCCCCGTCACTAATGATGGCTCGAGGCGTGCCGAATCGCGACAGGATATTTTCTTTCAAAAATTTAATGACCGTGCGATGGTCATTTTTGCGGCACGGAATTGCTTCGACCCAATTAGTGACATAGTATATGGCGAGCAAAATATACAGATTTTCAAATGATTGGGGGAATGGTCCCATGAAATCGATGCCCCAACAATCAAATGCTTCTATAATAAGGATGGGATTCAAGGGCATCATATTTCGACGGGACAATGCTCCCGATTTCTGACAACGCTCACAAGCCTTGCAAAAATCATGAGTGTCCCTGAACATAGTGGGCCAATAGAAGCCACACTGTAAAATCTTGGCCGTGGTCTTTTTAGCAGAAAAGTGACCACCATAGGCCTGTGAGTGACAGAAGGAGATGACACTCTGATGCTCATCGTCTGGTACGCATCTCCTTAAGATTTGGTCTGGGCAATATTTAAACAAATATGGATCGTCCCAGAAAAAGTTACGCACCTTGGTAAAGAATTTCTTTTTATCTTGTGACGTCCAGTGTGTCGGTATGGCACCTGTAGCAAGATAATTAGCAATATCAGCGAACCAAGGTGAATGAGAGACTCTAAATAGTTGTTTATCAGGGAACATGTCATTGATATGGGTCGCCTCAAGGGAATCAGAGGTATTAAGGCGAGAAAGATGATCGGCCACTACGTTCTTTACTCCCTTTTTATCTTTGATTTCCAAATCAAATTTTTGGAGTAGAAGGATCCATCGTATCAAGCGGGGCTTAGAATCATTCTTAGAAAGAAGATACTTAAGTGCCGCATGGTCTGTGTAAATGATGATCTTGGATCCGATCAGGTAGGATCTAAATTTGTCCAAAGCGAACACTAAGGCTAAGAGTTCCTTTTCCGTAGTCGAGTAGTTCACTTGGGCAGGATTTAGAGTCCTACTTGCGTAGTGAATAACGTAAGGCCGCTTATCTTTTCTTTGGCCTAGAACCGCCCCAAGAGCATAATCAGAGGCGTCGCACATAAGTTCAAAAGGAAGACTCCAGTCGGGTGGCTGCATGATAGGTGCAGTGGTTAACATGCCCTTAAGCTTAGTGAAAGCTTCTTGATACTGCTCAGTCCACTCGTATGGTGTATCCTTTTAAAGAAGATTATATAAAGGACGAGAGATGAGACTAAAGTCCTTTATGAATCATCTGTAAAAGCCTGCGTGTCCTAAGAAGGATCGCACGTCTCTGATATTCTTGGGTGGAGGTAGGTTAAAGATTAGATCGATTTTTACCTTATCTACCTCGATTCCTTTGGACGAGATGATATGTCAAAGGACAATTCCCTTTTGAACCATGAAATGACACTTCTCCTAGTTAAGTACCAAATTTTTTTCTTCACATCTTTTCAGCACACATTTAAGACTTGCTAAGCACTCGCTGAAAGATGAACCGAAAACAGAGAAATCGTTCATGAAGACTTCTAAATATTTTCCCACCATGTCAGAAAAGATACTCATCATGCATCGCTGAAAGGTGGCAGGGGCATTACATAACCCGAATGACATCCTTCTGTAAGCAAAGGTGCCATAGGGACATGTAAATGTGGTCTTTTCCTGATCTTTAGGGGCGATTTCAATCTGATTATAACCTGAATACCCGTCAAGGAAACAATAATAGGAATGACCAGCTAGCCTTTCCAGGATTTGATCAATGAAGGGCAAAGGAAAGTGGTCTTTCCTTGTGACGGTATTCAGCTTTCTGTAGTCAATGCACATTCTCCAACCAGTGGTAACTCTGGTCGGCACGAGTTCATTATTGGCATTGGCTACGATAGTGATCCCGGACTTCTTAGGAACCACCTGAGTTGGACTCACCCATTGACTATCGGATATGGGGTATATGATCCCCACATCCAATAGTTTGAGAACCTCGGCCTTAACCACTTCCTTCAGGTTTGAATTTAATCTACGTAGTGATTGCCGAACAGCCTTTGCATTGTCCTCAAGATATATACGGTGAGTACAAATCGATGGGTTAATTCCCTTGAGGTCCGCTATCGTCCATCTAAGAGCTCCCTTATGCTCAATGAGAGTAGATATCAGCATACTCTCTTGTTCTTTCTCCAGGTGGGCAGAGATCACCACCGGGTATGTCTCATCTTGACCTAAATAGACATATTTTAAATCAGAGGGCAAAGGTTTTAGGTCAAGTTTCGCTGGTTTGAGGTTAGACGGTAGAGGCACTATATCGGTTTGGGGCAACTCTTTAATTTGTGGCCTCCACCGGTTAACTTCAAGTACCGGTGCAGTATCAAGCATGGCACACGTCTCCCTGAGTATATCATCATCAAGATCATGAGAGTGGGTCAGACACGTCTCTAGAAGATCAGAGGATAAGGTGAGAGGCGTTCTATCTTCCACAAAAGAATCAATCATGTTAACATCGTGGAAATCGTCATCATCCTCTGAGTTGCTGCCGTTATTGAAAAAGATATTCGATTCCAATGTCAAATTTTCAAAGGACATAGTCATGACACCATTCCTACAATTAATAATTGCATTTGAAGTGGACAGGAATGGGCGACTAAGAATGACGGGAATTTGAGTGCTCGTGTCATTGATGGATTCGGTGTCCAAGATGATAAAATCAACAGGGTAGTAGAATCTATCCACCTGGACCAACACATCCTCGATGATCCCTCTTGGTATACGAACAGAACGATCAGCAAGTTATAGTGTGGTTCGAGTGGGTTTTAATTCACCCAAACCTAACTGTTGGTATACCGAATAGGGAATCAGATTGACGCTCGCTTCTAAGTCAAGAAGTGCGTGATCAATTCGATAGTTCCCGATTACACATGATATGGTTGGGCAACCGGGATCTTTGAATTTTTACGGCACATCTTGTTTTAGGATGACACTCACTTTCTCAGTCAAGGAGATCTTCTTTTGAACACTTTTTCGTCGTTTGGTAGTACATAAGTCCTTTAGAAATTTAGCATATAAAGGAATCTGTTTTACAACGTCAAGCAGAGGAATGTTGACTTTCACTTGTTTCAACACCTCTAGGATATCCTGAGAGTTAGATAGACGTTTTGGTTCAACCAACCGTTGGAAAAATGGAGCAACTGGCTTTTCTAGAGGTTCCGATTCAAATTTTTGTGGGGCGCCACTAGATCCATCATTGTTGTCCTCTTCTGGTTCTTGAGGCTTTTCGGGCATAACCAGAAGGGTTTTATCAATAACCTTCCCACTCCTAAGAGTGGTGATAGATTTAGCGTGCCCCATTTGATTTGAAGAGCTGGGATCACCTGTCTCGTATTGCGGTTTCGGATTAGGGAGTGATTGTGCAGGGAGCATCCCTTTTTCCATAGCCGTCATACGTGAATATATTTTTTGCATAAAATCTGAAATTCCTTGCATTGTCCGAGCCAGCTCTTGTATGGAAATTTGAACCGATTCTTCTTGAGGTTTTTCCTGATTTGGATTTTGATTGAAGAAACCTTGAGGGGTAGCAGTTTGTCCGTTCCTCTAACTAAAATTTGGATGATTTTTTCAGCCAGGATTATATGTATTAGAGGGTGGTCCATTGAAAGGTCTTTGATAGTTATTTACGGCATTAGATTGTTCATTCAATACTTCTCGAAAGGTAGGTATTGAAGGACAATTTTCAGTAGTATGAATGTTGCAATCACAGATGCCGCAAACACTTTCATTAACTTTTTCCTTCCTTCCTTTCATGGCCTCAAATTTTCTAGTGAGATTGGCCACCTTAGCGTTATATCATTATCCTCTTTCAGGAGATATATTCCTCCTTTTTTCCTTAAATGAGTCGGCCTAGACGTAGTGTTCATCCTTTGGTAATAGTCCCATGATTGTGTTTTTTCAGCGAGACTATCGAGGTAATCCCATACCTCGTCGACATTTTTATTGATGAATTCTCCGTTACACCTTGTCTCGACCATTTGGCGCATGGAAGATGTTAGCCCATCATAGAAAAAATTTGTAATGCGCCATATTTCAAAGCGATGTTGTGGGCATACATTAACTAGATCCTTGAACCTTTCCCAACATTGGAAGAATGTTTCATCTTCCTTTTGGGCAAAGTTCATGATTGCTCTCCTGAGGGTAATTGTCTTATGATGTGGGAAAAATTTTTTTATAAATTCCCTCTGCATATCATTCCATGTGCCAATGGATCTAGGACGCAGTGAATGTAACCACGTCTTGGCTTTTTCTTTCAAGGAAAATAGAAAGAGTTTCAGCCTAATAGTATCCTCAAATACATTAGGAAAGTATAAGGTGCCTATGATTTCATCGAACTCTTTCAGATGCAAGTATGGTTCTTCAGACTCAAGCCCATGGAACTTAGGAAGGAGTTGGATAACCCCTGGCTTGATGTCCATATGTCCTGTATTCTCAGGAAAAATCATGCATGAGGGCATACTCACCCCCGCCGGTTGTAAATAATCTCGTAAAGTACGAGGCGGGGGTGCCTGATGCACCTCATTCTCATCATGTACTTCCTCAACCCTTGGTTGGGGTCGTGCTTAAGGTTGATTTTCAGCCATAACGTCTTCTAACTCAGGAGAATTCAAGTGGTGTCTAGTCCTGCAATGGACAGTCAACCCCTCAACTAATCCTCCCTCAGTCACGAGACGTCGAGTGTTGTCGCGTGCCCACTGGGGCATAAAACACACTCAGCCCTCAAATTCTAACTTAAACCTAAGAGAAAGGAAGAAGTAGAAATCTATAAAATAAAAGGGAAAGATGGAAAGAAGTTACCAAATTTGGAGGCCTAGGTTAAGAATCTGCAAAACAAAATAAAAAAATTAGTTTCTAAGAATAGAAAGTCCTAATTAAAAGTAAACTAATTTCTATAGAAAAGAAAAAATTCTAAAGAAAGAAAAATTAGAAAGAGCTTACTAAATTAGAAGTTTCCTACAAAACAGAAAAATTGGGTTAGTTCCTAAACAAAAAATTATAGAAAAATTCTAAAACAAGAAATAAGGTTAGGATTCCTAAAAAGAATTAGAATTAGAATCTCACTAAAAAGAAGAAATAAATCTTAATCTAAATCTAGAATAGAAAGGAAGAATTTAAGACAGAATTTACTAATTTAGAAACTATCTTAGAAGCCTATAAAACAAGAAAGACAAGTTAATTTCAAAAAATTAAGAAAATCTAAACTTAATTTTAAACTAATTCTAAAACTAATTAATTTCAGAAAAATGTAGCCGACAGTCCCCGGCAACGGTGCCAAAAACTTGTTCACTCCCCAAGTGCAGGGTTGTGATGTAATAATAACTCGATAAGACCGAGGTCGAATCCCAAGGGACTGAAACTTGTACGTTATCTAAAACTAACTAGAACTAGAACTAGGCTAAGATGAATTCTAAATCAATTAGCAATTGTGAAATAATTATAGGTTAATTAATCTAAAACTAAGGAAACAAATCAAAGATAGAAAACTAGAGATTCAGAGGATCCACTTGTAGAGACCAGGGAGAACTTATGCTTACATCAAAAATTATGAAAATTACTGAACTGCCGTTGATCTAGTTTTCAAAGAGATGAAAGGTGTATGAATTAGAATGGATTCCATCACCAAACCATGCCCAAAGACTATGGCAAACAACAGAATCAAACTAATTACCACCCAATCACATGTATGCAAGTTAGGAAGGGTACCGACATCCAACCATGCCCAGGAGACTATGGTGAACAACAGGGCTTCCTGACATCATAAACATTAAAGAGAACAGAAATATTCAAAGCCATTGCAGACCCATTGTAATTTCAGTCACAACAGACCATTAAAAACCTAAAACATTCCCATAATAATTAACTAAAATCAACGTCAATTCATGCATTAAAATAAAATCAAATCTCCCATCTCACTACAAGCTTCACCTTTTAGCCCTAGCTAAGAGGTTTAGCCAGACATGGATGGGCTAAATCTCCACAATTGAAATAAACTAAAAAAATAAAAAGAAAATACTCTTTTTTTCTTTTGCTTCACGTCCCTGCCCGAGCCTCCACGTCTCTCTTCTTCTTCCTTCCTATACCTGAATGAATGCTCCTCACGTCCAAAATCTCCTTTTATAGCTGCTGGAAGGTTGGAGTCAGTGACAGAGTTGTAGCAGGACACGGAGTGCAATTTTCGCAGCCAAGTTCGGTGCCTCGAAACACGCCACTTTCCTCGCTCAAATTCCAAAGAAACACCGTCCCTTAGTACTTTCTTGGGTTCTAGACGGTTCAGATCTGCCATATGATGAAAGATGGTGGGCCAAAACCGCCTGGAAAAGTCAGTTTTCTTGGAAGTGCGAAACCTTTCGCACCATTTCGCTGTTGTAATCGGTGGGCCCCACAGAAGTATTTTCTGGAAAATTCACCCCGTCCATTGGCTTCAGAACGAAATTTCAGTTAAGAATGGGTGGTTTTGAACGTCCATTGACGTGGCCCAGAGAAGAAATTACAAAAGAATCAGTTTTGAACGTTGTAAGGCAGCCCTTTTGTGGCCTCTGTATCTCACACGTGTGCACGCATGGGTAAAAAGTGACAACATGGTTTTAAAGTATTCAATGCCGTCTACACGGTGGACGGTTCGGATTGAGCTTACAGGGCACGTGTAGGGCCCACTAGCTTTCGCAAAACGGCCAGCGGCCGTGCATTACGCGGACGCGAAAACGGAAGCTTCTTCCGCTGTGATGATCGGTGGGGTCCACTTAGCTTTAATTTGAAAAATCCACACCATCCATTGGCTTCAGGACGAAAAATCGTCTGGAAAGGGATGTTTTTGGAGCATTTTCGGTGTGGCCCACAGAATCTGTAACCCAGTCGTCCATCCTGCGTTTCCCATCCATCTACGTCCGTACCTGTGCATGGGATCAAAAGGACAGTTAGGTGAGGATTTCCCCCCCCCCCCCCCCCCATCGAGAGTATGGACGGTTCAGATCATCTGAAAAGATGATGTGTGGGTCCCACTATACAAAACCAGCGGACGCACCGCGTCCTCTGTGAGAAATTTTTTTTTTTTTTTTTGTTTTTTTGAAGAAGAATCGGTCAACACAACGCTGACCGATTTAGCTGGTACAATGCACATCCAGCGTGCGGGTGCATGATGTACACGCACCTCAAGTGCGGAGTCCGTTGTGATACTTATGTGAAATCTGTTCCGTCCGCCTGATGTTTCAATCATTTAAAGGCGTTGATATCAAAATTGACGCATATCCAGATCTCAAGCGGGCCCCAGATGGACGATTTGTGGGCTGATCTAGCCATTGGGACACTTCCACAGGGATCGAACGACTGAAATTCGACGTGTACGGTTAATTTATGGTCATCAGGCCATGTATGAAGTTTCGAACCGATCAGATGTCGGGAACCATGTGATCTTGCATTCTGGATGCGTTTCAAGCCACTTGAGCTTCAGTTTCTTAGTTTTCTCGGATTTCTGACCTGTATATCCGTCAATCTTGGTCCTCTGAAGTCCGTCCCTTGCCTTTGGTGTCATCAGATCGTTAAATCTCAACTTTTAACATCCTTTTTCCATCCATGCTCATAAAATCACCTTGCAACACATGAATGAGAAAACGAGCCATTAGACAGCATTATATTCGTAAATCCAGACAATATCTGGGGTCTAATATGGAATATTTGACCTTCAACACTCGCGGAAGGCATTCGCATCAAGTTCCTGCCCTAGAAACTTAGGTGAGGTCTACCATGATGCTTGTGAGAAATCCACTCCATTCATCCGTTTTGTGAGTTCATTTTAGGACATAAGGACAAAAATGAACCGTATTTGATACTCAGGGGAGCCAAAAATGTGAGTATTGAACGTCAACAGTTGAAATATTTATGTGGCCACAGAAGCTTTGAATCAGGATAATATTTTTGTTTCCATTTCATCCTAGTATGAATGACATTATAAACAGTATAGATGATATATAAACATCACTGTCTACGCCAGGAACGTTTCAATGGCAGAAATTTTCCTGTACACATTTTCCTTTATTGCGGCCAACTTGAGTCTTGAATCCTTCTCAATTTTTCTCTCAAGTCCTAAAATGATCTCAAAAAATGGATGGATAGTATAGATTTCTCACAAACACCACAGTATGCCCCACCTAAGTTTCCAGCGCAGGAACTTCCCGCAAAAGCCTTTTGCCGGAAATCCGCATCCCCCTGACTCGTTACGGATTGGCTACTCCCTGGTCGGTGCTCTGTTAGCCCCTTCATGATGTATGTGTTTCATCCATTCTGTTCATCCATTTTTACATATCATTCTAGTGCTCCATCCCAAAAGTTAGAGGGATATAAATCTCAGATGGACCACATCATAGGAAAATAATAATGATTAGATATGCATCGTTAAAATCCTCCTAAGGCCCGTTATACTGTTTATTTGACATCCAATCTTTTTATTAGGTCATACAGCCCAGATGAAGGGAAAAAACAAAGATCAGCTTGATCCAAAACTTTCATGGCCTCCAAAAGGTTTTTAATGGCCGACGCTCATTCAACACTATTTCCTATAATGTAGCCCACTTGAGATTTTTATATACCTAATTTTTTATCTCATACCATGAAATGATCTGAAAAAATAGATGGATGACATGGATGAAAAATATACATCATGGTAGGACCCACAGAGCACCGACCACCAGCCATTGGCCGGTGGCAGTGGGAGTAGCCAATGCGTTCCCGTCTCGTGACGCGGATTGGATACTGACAGGTTGAACAGCCAGTATTGAAGTGACGTCTTGAAGTTTTGTGGGCCCTACCATGATGTATGCGGTGTATCCACGCCGTCTATACATTTGTAGAGACCATTTTAGGAAAGGAATGAGGCAGATCTAAGGCTGGGGTGGACCCCACCACAGATAACAGTGGGGAGAGTGACTCCCACGGTTCAAACCTTCCCAAGTTCAATCGTGATGTTTATTTGAGATCTAACATGTTCATGTGTTGCCGCAGACATGAAAGAAGGAAAACACAAATATTAGCTTGATCGAAAATTTTCGTGGCCTTTAGGACTTTTTAATGGTGAGCGTCACTCTCCCCCACTCTTTTTTAGGTGTTGTCTGCTCGAGCTTTGGATCTGACTGATTCTTTGTATCACCCCCTAATATGATCTCTCCAAATGGATGAACGGTGTGGATACAAAACACACATCATGGTAGGGCCCACAGAACTTGGTAACGTCACTTCAGTAGCTAGTCCGGCTACTCAACCTGTAAGTGGCTAATCCGCGTC
The DNA here is from genome assembly GCA_037074715.1 of Magnolia kwangsiensis. Classification (NCBI taxonomy): domain Eukaryota; kingdom Viridiplantae; phylum Streptophyta; class Magnoliopsida; order Magnoliales; family Magnoliaceae; genus Magnolia; species Magnolia kwangsiensis. Next base: position 1,707,383 of record CM073585.1, read on the forward strand.
CCTTGCGTCCAGGACGAGCGAGGTTGCGTACTACCCCCGCCCGTCCCTAGCTCCAAACGGGCAGTTCTATGGGCGGGCCCATCATGATGTATCTGTACATCCAAACCGTTAATCTTTTTTCTAATATTATTTTAAGGCATGAAGACAAAAATGAGGCAGGTCCAATGCTCAAATGGACCACACCAAAAATAGCAGTGGGATAATGATTTTCACTATTAAAAAAATTCACAGGTCCACTGTGATGTTTTTTTACCATCCAACCTATTCATTAGGTCATGTAGATGTGGGTGAAGTGAAAACATAAATATTAGCTTGATCTGAAACTACTCGAGCTCTCAAGAAATTTTTAACGATGGACGTTCAATCTCCATCTTATGGTCCAATTAATCATTGAGCTTGCTTCTTTTATTGGATCACACCTAAAATTATATGAAAAGGTTAATAGATGGTGTGGATCAAATACATAAATTATGGTGGGGCACAAAAAAGTTTCATAGGTTAAAAGGTTTATTTTGAATTGCACAAAAAGAAAAAAAATTTTCATAGTAACTTAAAAAGAGATACTTTTGGAAGTAAAATTTTCTTTTATTTAATGATAAATCACGGAGTATATTTCATATTCACCATTAAGCCAAACTCCTATCATAGAAAAAATTAAGTGAAAAACCACTTAGTACTTTCTATCTTCATTAATGCATTAACAAACATCACTAACATAGAAAAATTTCCTCATTCCATGTTAAGTGCAAAAATTCAGCGTTAACAAACACGGCCTAACAAGGAAAATTTTCCTCATTCCTCATTAAGTACAAAAATTCAGCGTTAACAAACACGGCCTTGGTAGTACTCCATCCGCCGCCCCGTTCATGTAATCCGGATCCTCTGCTCAACATGTGGGTCCCATGCTCCTGTAATAAAAAGACTGCTTTTACGATGCATTCCACCGTAGAGGGACCATGACCAAAAAACTCCCTTGACGGGACAATCTTAGCCTTTGGATTTGTAGCCTACAAATAACTGGTTACTAGTTAAGTGAAATTCCGCAACGGTCCACATTTAGCAGAAAAGGGTCCAAACATTGTTGAATAGGGTCTTCATATGACGTAGATTTTTTTATTCATGGTCCATCTGTGATGAGATTGAACAGAACAGTGGTCTGGATTACTGAAGCCTGATATCCTGTCCAAAGCATCTGTACTGTAATTCATCTTTCAAAGTCTACTCATGTTTTTCATTTTTTTTTTTACCAATGGGACCATGCTTCTCTAATCCGGATCGTTGGTAGGTTTATTCCACGCGTATGATGGGCCTGCCTAAATAAAAAATAAAAAATCTCTAGATAGGAAAATCTAGCGATGGGCCAGTGGAATATCTGGTTCAATGTGCAACCACACCACGACAGAACTGTCCTTTTGCAGGACGCGGATTTCCTGGGAAAGCCTTTCCCGGGAAGTTCCTGCACTCGGAACCTAGGTGGGGTCCACCGTGATGTTTGTGAGAAATCCACCCCATCCATCCGTTTTTTGAGATCATTTTAGGATACAGGACCAAAAAAGAACCGGATCCAATACTCAAGTGGGCCGAAAACGTGAAGATTTAACGCATACAATTGAAATATTCGTGGGGCCACAGAAGTTTTGAATCAGGTTAATATTAGTGTTTTCAGTTCATCTCAGTAGGAATGACGTCATGAGCCGTATGGATGGAAAGTAAACATCACTGTCAACCCCAGGGAATGGTAAGAATTTCCCTACTGACCTTTTCATTTAGTGCAGCCCACTTTAGTCTTGGATGCTAAAATGAAATCACAAGAAGGATGAACGGAGTAGATTTCTCCTAAAATGAAATCATAAAAAGATGAACGGGGTAGATTTCTCAAAAACATCACATGGTGGGCCCCAACTAAGTTTTGAACGGAAATCCGCGTCCGCAAAAGAAGAAGAGAAGAAAAGAGTAGCATACTAGTAGAGCTGGGCATCGGTCCTGGTCGGACCGGATTGGGCCTAACTCGATCAGACTCGAAATTTTAATATGCTAATCCGAAATCGTTCTGATCCGAGACCGAGTCTAGGTTACCTAACTCGGACAGATCCGATGCCACGTTAACTTGACCCGATCCGAGTCTGACTCGGTCAGGAAAATCGAATCGGATCGGGTTGGGTACTATTCGAATTATTTGACATGGTGTGGTCCACTTCAATCTTCAATATATTATAATTTTTTATTCAACGCTTAAAATGATATATTAAAATAGATGAACGGCTTAGATAATATATATACATCAAGGTGGGCCTCCCATGATCTCACTTGAGCCGTTAGTATACGTGTACAACTCGGAGATTGAGGCGCACTGCCGCCTACCAGGCACCTGCAGTGCTGTCCCATCGGGTAGGCTAGTGAAGTAACATCACCAGTTCTATGGGCCCCACTATGCTGTATATGTTATATCCACACCTTCCATCAATTTTGAGATATCATTTTAGAGCATGAGTCAAATAATGATGTAGATAAAAATCTGTAGTGGACCACATCACAGAAAACAGTGGGAAGCGTTGAAACTATCCTAAGGCCCACCGTAATGTTTATTTGAAATCTAACTCGTTCAAAAGTTGTAAAATACAAAAATAAGGGAAAAAAAAAATACCAAGTTGATCTAAAACTTTTGGAGCCCTTAAAAGTTTTTAATGGTGGACGTCATTGTCCATAAAGCTTTTTATGCTGGGGTCCACTGGAGCTTTGGATTTAATTCATTCTTTGGATATTACCCAGAAATGATCTCTCCAAATGGATGGATGGTTGGATACAAAACATACATCATGGTGGCGCCCAAGGAACTTAGTTAAATCACTTTGATAAATACTCTTCAGCCTACCATATTGATGTGCTTTGCACGTAATTCAGAATACGGCTGTACAGGCCAGTTGACGTGCCGTGCAAGTTACTTAGAGCGAGTGAACTTTGCTGGGGCCTACCGTGAATGTATGTGATGTATCCATGCCGTTCATTCATTTTTTCAGATTATATTAGCCCTTGAACTCAAGATTGATGAATATCCAAAGCTCAAGTGGACCACACCATAGGAAAAGGTAAAAATATTAATTTTTACTTCGGATCGGATCTGTCTGGATCCATTCAGATCGGGTTTTCGGATCGGAACGGTCCGGATTAACTATTACCCGATCTAGATCTGAAAACTAGTCAGATCTAAATGATCCTACCCGATCCTCACCGATCCAGGCCGTCAGTTCTGTTCGGAACGAGTCGGATCGGGTCTGGTCGGGTCGGATCCAATGGATCGGGTAAAAAATGCCCACCTCTACATAGTAGCATTTTTCTCCACCAAGCATGCGACATTGATCAGGTACAGGCAGGGGCTCTGTGAGGCCCACCGTGATATATGGATTTTATCCATGCCGTTCATCCATTTTGAAAGATCATCATAGGGCATGAGCCCAAAAATGAGGCAAATACAAGGCTCAAGTGGACCACACCACTGGAAGCAATGGTGATAATGATGCCACCGTTGAAACCTTTCTAGGGCCCACCCTAATGTTTATTTGCCATCCAACCTGTTCATGAGGTCACATAAACCTGGACGAAGAGAAAACACAAATATCAGCTCGATCAAAACTTATGCAGCTCCCAATAAGTTTTTAATGGTGGGCTTTCAACCCCACCGTGTAGTCCACTTGAGCGTCAGATGTGCCTCATTTTTTTGATATCATACCTAAAATGATATAAAAAAATAATGGACGGCTTGGATAAAACCCAACATCAAGGTGGGCCCCACAGAGCACCTATCTGGATCGAGTCCGTCCAGGCAGGGGAAGTACGGAATCCGCACCTCCAACCATCTAAGTCTACGCGGGTAGATATGCCACGTGTGCATAATGCAAAGCTGTCCGCATCCTAACTCAAAAAATCAGGTGGGCAGGGTGAATGTGTACCGTATAATAGCCATCCCTTTTATATGGCTGATAATGCCATTACCATTACAAACGAAGAAGAAAAGCTTTGATACTCCGATGGATGATACGCAGGCACTTAGAAACTAGTTAGAAGTTAGGTATGCAATATGCAACTAATTCAATCTAAGCTAACAAACTGTGGGTCTCAGTTTAGATGTGTTATGAACCGTAAATTATGTTAGAAAAATTTATACAGAATTAGATAATATCTGTATAATGTGGAAACCAAAAATCACTATGATTAGAACTTAAGGACAGATTGAAGTACGTCTGAAAAAACGTTGTCCTTAAAGCGTTATTTGCCCCTACTCAAGTGAATTGAGTATGCTGATAGGTTACAAGCAAATAGCTTCTAGGATACGACGAGCCTGGTGTGGGTCTGCGTTCAGCAAACACGAAGGCCCACCAAATGGAACTCTATTACACAATTTTTTGGCAGTATTACAATGTAAGAGAAAAAATTCCAAAAGAAAGAAAAGAAAGAGAAAGAGTGGTTTTGACCACTGCACTGGTCAGTTCAAATCTTCAGCCGCTGGTTCAGTTGAACCGTTCTAGACCACACCGCCGGTCTGTTCTTCAAGCTAAGGTTCAAGCCTTGCTATGTTGCTGAAAACACTAGAATATATGAGTGGAGAGAGGCTGACTATCTTAGTTCGTATGTTTTGCTGGAGTGAGTTGAGATGGTTTGGAAACTCATCCAGGCTCTCCTTTTACAGGCTAAGGTGGCTAGGGGGTTATGGTCCAGAGACTTAATTTCCATTAAGCCATTTCTGGTTGTTGGAAAACTAGACATTTTATGACCATTTTTTACTGTTGTGCATGGGTCATTAATCTGCTGCATGATGACTGTTGTGAGATAGCAGCTAGCCGTTTTCTAACTGTTGAGCTAGCCATGCAGCAGTTACAGCTGGACCCTGCACTTAATGGCTCAGCTGTTACAGTTTCTGCTGCAACAGCTCTATTCAGTCCATCTATATATACTGAGAGATCTCTCTCTTAGTCCTCTAGTCTCTCTGCCAACCAGTCACCCGCCATAGCAACTTAGTCTGCGACTCGTACACTTTTCGCTCCGGTTCGCGAAGGGAACGACCTTCTGCGACACGATGCGCACGTGCGAAGTGCAAAGTGCGCCACTAGCGCTTCTACAGCTACACTGTCTCACATGTCCACGCCCTCGCACTGAACTCGTGACCGAGACCGAGACCGAGCCCAAGTCCAAGTGCGAGCGCGTACGCGGTGTTCCAATGCGAACACGCAAGTCCCATAGTCCACGGACTAGGTAAACAAATATTATAGTACTCCACCATTATCATTTAAACCACTTTTTCTTCTTCTCTTTTTCCAATGTGGGACTATTCCTAAAAACCCACAAAAAAGTATTTTTCAAACACTTATATATATATATATTATATTTTTTATTTAAAATATTTTTTATAAAATCAATATTTTTACAACAATCCCCCACTTGATTTTTATAAAAATATATTTTTTCGGTTAAACATTTCTGTCAGAATAATCAGCTTATATGCATAAAGAAAGATATCTTTCGATTTTAATCTTCCCTTAGTGTAAGTATCTCAAAACTCTATCGAAATGACTGGTAGCCGCAGTTTTGAACCAGTTGTTCCTAGATAACAGAGTCGGAGAAATCACACACATATTCGCTATGTGTTGTTAGAGTTTCTACAATCTTGCTCAGCACAATTAATGGCCATGTATTTATCCTAATTCGTGAATGATCCCGAGAGAAAACCCTAACTCTCATGAGAGACGACACCATCTCTACGTTCATATAGGTGAAATCCTTTCAGTGTCTCCGTTACTATAAGACACTTGTCGTAAAGACTGAATTTCATTAAGAGTTCTAAGACTCAACCCTCTTTCGTAACGCTTAGCACTTATCTATTATGGATGAGGTTATATAATTTAGTGCTGAAAACTTTTCACTTATCAGTGACTTGTTCTTACCTATTAAACCCAAGATTAGATATTTTTTGACTTTAGGTTGGGTTACCATCACTGGTAGAACTTTGGTTGAAGAGTTTCAACCCCATTCCTCTAGATGTAGCCTTTACTACCTCTCTCGGTAGAGGTTTAGTGAAAGGATCTGCCAGATTATTACTTGATTTCACATAAGAAATAGTAATAATTCCATCTTAAATCAATTGTCTAACATAATCATGTCGAAGACTGATATGTTTAGATTTACCATTATAAGTGCCGCTATAGGCTCTAGTTAGTGTGGCTTCATAATCACAATGTAGTGACACAGCCGATATAGGCTTTACACAAAAAGGAATTTCTAATAGAAGATCCCTTAGCCACTTAGCCTCTTTGCCTGTTGCAGTCAGGGCTATGAATTCAGACTCCATAGTCGAGTGCGTTATGCAAGTCTGTTTTTTTGATCCCCAAGATACAGCTGCACCTCCTAGGGTGAATACTCACCCTGTAGTAGACTTGTTGTCCCCTGCACTCGATATCCATCTCGCATCGGTATATCCTTCCAATACGGCAGGAAACTCTGAATAAAATAGTCATTTAGTTGCTTTTAAGTAACCAAGGACTCTACTGATTGCATTCCAGTGTTCAATACCGGAGTTACTAATAAACCTACTAAGTTTACTCACAGCATTTGTAATATCAGGTCTAGTGCATTGCATAGCATACATAAGACTTCTTATAGCACTCGCATATTCTAATTGTGCAACAGTTCTTCTAGTATTTTCTTTTAGTTTGATACTTGGATCAAATGGGGTTTTTGCTTCTTTTATATTTAGATGGTTAAACTTATTTAGTATCTTCTCAATATAATGAAATTGACATAAAGCATAACCCCCACAATATTTTTTAACTTTGATATCTATGATGGTATCAACTTGTCCAAGATCCTTCATTTTAAATACGGAAGAAAAAAATCTCTTTGTTTCAGTCACACCTTCCATTTTATTACTTATTATTAACATGTCATCAACATACAGACAGATAATAACAATATAACTACCATCTACTTTAGAATATATGCATTTGTCAGCTACATTATGCATGAAACCATGAGATAGTATTTTGGAATCAAACTTCTCATGCCACGTTTAGGTGCTTGTTTTAATCCATACAACGATTTGATTAATCTACATATTTTGTTTTCATTTCCTGGTAGAACGAAATCTTCAGGTTGTTCCATGTATACTTCCTCATTGAGGTCATCATTCAGGAAAACAGTCTTTACATCCATTTGGTGGATGTGAAGATGATGTATGGAAGCTAGCGCAAATAATATCCTAATGGTTGTTATTCTAAATACAGGTGAGTATGTGTCAAAGTAATATATCCATTTTTTTTGTCTAAAACCCTTAGATACTAGTCGAGTTTTAAAGGTTTGGATAGTCCCATCAGTGTGATATTTCTTCTTAAATACTCACTTACAACTTATGGGTCTAGAACCTGGAGGTAAGTTTACTAATTTCTATGTTTGATTTGACATTATGAATCCTATTTCATCATTTATAGCTTCTTTTTAGAAGGCTGAGTATCTAGATGATACAGCCTCTTTATATGTTTTAGGATCATCTTCTATAGTCATTACTATAGGTATTTGTCTTATAACATTTTCTCTATCTGCTTCTACCAGATGGAAAATGATGTGTTGTGAATCTATATAGTCATCTCCTAGACTCTTCTCTGTTCTTGTTCTTTGACTCTTACGGGGTTCAATAGGAGCTTCCACTATATATGGAGCTGTGCTATCTGGTTCTTTACTAGGAGTTTGGATTTCATTATCCTTTGACTCCAAGGATAGTGAGTTCTCAAAGAATTCAACGTCTCTTGATTTTATAATTGTATTAGACTCCATGTCTAGAAGTCTATAAGCTTTACTATTTTGTGCATACCCTATGAAGGCGCACTTAATAACTCTTGGTCCTAACTTAGTTCTTTTTGGATCAGGAGTTCTGCAATATACAAAACACCCCCACACTTTAAGATATCATAGGTTAAGTTTTCTACCTCTCCATGTTTCATATGGAGATATTTTATATTTTTTAAACGGAATTCTATTTATTATATGGCATACTGCAAGCAGTGCCTCACCCCATAGACTTAGTGACAACTTTGCTCTTATTAACATTGAGTTGACCATTTCTACTAATGTTCTATTCTTTCTTTCAGCTATTCCGTTTTGTTGAGGTGTGTATGGAGCTGTACATTGATGTACCAGTCCATGTTCTTCACAGAAGTTATCGAATTCATTGGAGAAGTATTCTCCTCCTCTATCACTACGGAGAATTTTTATCTTCTTACTTAGTTGATTTTCTACTTCTGTTTAATATATCTTAAACATGTTCAATGCTTCATCTTTTCTCTTTAATAGATAAATATACACATATCTAGAGCAATCATCTATAAAAGTTATGAAGTACCGTTTACCTCCACGAGTAAGAATGCCGTTTAACTCACAGATATCACTGTGCACAAGATCCAGTATTTGAGACGATCTTTCAACACTAGGAAAAGATTTTTTCATCATTTTGGATCGTATGCACACTTCACATTTTTCGGTTTTGATTATCTGTGTATGAGATTAAACCATTCTTAGCCATGAACTTCAAAGTACTATATCCTATATGGGCTAGTTTATCATGCCACAGTCCAGCAGATTCAACCATATACGCAAAAGTGCTACTTTCATTCAGAGAAAACTTAACCATCCCGTTACAAGCATATCCCTTTCCAACAAAATTTTCATTCTTGGACAGAATCAGTTTTCCTGACTCGTACACCACCCTCATACCTGGTTTTCCCAGAAGACCCCCAGAAACTAAGTTTCGCCTCATGTCTGGGACGTGCAGTACATTAGTCAGAATCACTTTCTTCCCAGAGGTGAATATCAGTTCGATAGTTCCTTTGCCGACGACCTTCGATCGGACTTCATTACCCATTTGGACTTCTTGACCATCGGTCAATTCCTCATACGTTTTGAAGGTGGATCTATCGTAGCACACATGTACTGTAGCGGCAGTATCATACCACCAGCCGGGAACTTTGCCTTTGATGGTATTCACCTCAGTGATCATAGCCACGATATCGCCCTCTTCTACTGCATTTGCCTCTTTTTTAGATTTGTAATATCGGCATACTCGAGAATAGTGCCTGATTTTTCCACAGACATGGCATGGGCCTTTGAACTTTCCGTTCTTCTTTTGAGCGGTTTTCTTGAATTTTCCTTTATTGGGTTTAAATGAATCGTCCTTCTCGGGATTCTTGTTATTGGCATTTTTTACTGCGTGTACCTTGGACAAGGCATTCCCGTTATCATTCTTTTTGTCACGGTTACGGGATTCTTCCTCAATCCTTAGGTGTTTCTGGATTTGTTCCAATGTGTAGTCCTCGATTTTATGCAACAACTTCTTTCTATAATCTTTCCACGTCGGTTGCAATTTAGCAATTATAGCCCCGACTTGGAATGATTCAGGAAGATCGATTTTGATCGCTTTAATTTTGTTTACTATTAGCTGTATTTCTTGGATTTGAGGCAGCAGCGGTTTATTATCTACCATACTGAAGTCAAAATACCTGGCGATGAGAAATTTGTTGGTCTCTTCTTCTTCAGCCTTGTACTTGAACTCCAGTGCGGCCCAGATTTTCTTTGCTGATGATGTCTGTTGGTACAGATCGTACAGGCGGTCGGCGAGTACGTTCAGAATGTGTCCACGACACAAGAGTTCGTCTTCGACTCTTTTAGCGCAGGCAGCCACCTGCTCAGGTGTGTCGCTGTTGGTCGCTTCAGGCAGCGCTTGCAGATTTAAATGTAGTATGTAGTAGATCTTCAGCGCCTTCAGGAGAAATTTTAGCTTGTCTTGCCATCTTGTAAAATTGGTTCCATCGAACCGAACAAGATGTATCAAGTTCTGATTCATTAACTTAATAGATGAAACGCTGTCGGCTTCCATCTTAGGAAATAATGCTTTAAGATTGTTAGTAAAATTTATATAGAATTAGATAATATCTGTATAATGTGGAAACAAAAAATCACTATGATCAAAACTTAAGGACAGGCTGAATCACGTCTGAAAAAATGATGTCCTTAAAGCGTTATTTGCCCCTACTCAAGTGAATTGAGTATGCTGATAGGTTACAGGCAAACAACTTCTAGGATACGACGAGCCTGGTGTGGGTTTGCGTTCAGCAAACACGAAGGCCCACCAAATGAAACTCTATTACACACTTTTCTTGCAGTATTACAATGTAAGAGAAAAAATTCCAAAAGAAATAAAAGAAAGAGAAAGAGTGGTTTCGACCACTGCACTAGTCAGTTCAAATCTTCAGCCACTGGTTCAGTTGAACCGTTCTAGACCACACCGCTGGTCTGTTCTTCAAGCTAAGGTTCAAGCCTTGCTATGTTGCTGGATACACTAGAATATATGAGTGGAGAGGGGCTGGCTATCTTAGTTCGTATGTTTTGCTGGAGTGAGTTGAGATGGTTTGGAAACCCATCCAGGCTCTCCTTTTATAGGCTAAGGTGGCTAAGGGGCTATGGTTCAGAGACTTAATTTCCATTAAGCCATTTCTGCTGTTGGAAAACTAGCCGTTTTATGACCGTTTTTTACTATTGTGCATGGGCCATTAATCTGCTGCATGCGCCATTAATCTGCTGCATGCTGACTGTTGTGATACAGCAGCTAGTCGTTTTCTAGCTGTTGGGCTAGCCATGCAGCAGTTACAGCTAGACCCTGCACTTAATGGCTCAGCTGTTACAGTTTCTGCTGCAACAGCTCTATTTAGTCCATCTATATATACTGAGAGATCTCTCTCTTAGTCCTCTAGTCTCTCTGCCAACCAGTCACCCGCCATAGCCACTTAGTCGCACTGCGACTCACACACGTCTCGCTCCGGTTCACGAAGGGAGCGACACGATGCGCACGTGGGAAGTGCAAAGTGCACCACTAGCACCTCTACAGCCACACTGCCTCACATGCCCACGCCCTCGCACCGAGCCCGAGACCGAGACCGAGCCCGAGCCCGAGCCCGAGCCCGATCTCGAGCCTGTTCCAGTGCGCAAGTCCCATAGTCCACAGACTAGGTAAGCAAATATTATAGTACTCCACCATTATCATTTAAACCACTTTTTCTTTTTCTCTTTTTCCAATGTGAAACTATTCCCAAAAACCCATAAAAAAGTGTTTTTCAAACACTTATATATATATATATATATATATATATATATATATATATATATATATATATTATATTTTTTATTTAAAATAGTTTTTATAAAATCAATATTTTTACAACAAATTATACTTGTCTTTTTAATTTTCGGACTACAGGATGGGTGGTTATATATTAAACGGTTAAAAACGAAAAATAAAAAATAAAAAAACCAACGATCCTACTTCAAAAAACAAGTGTGCAAGTGTAGTTGGTGGGATCCCTGACCATGGGGCCCATTGTGATTTATTTGCCTTGTATCCAAGCTGTTCATCTGTTTTGAAAACTCATTTTTCATCTCATCCATCGGTTACTACGATGATTAAATCCCTCTTTTCTTTCAGCATATAGTGTATTAGGTGGCCCATCAAAGCAATAGCTGTTGCGCAGTATGTCAACAATGCAGTGAACCGAGATCCAATTTCCAGTCTCACCTACAAACAATAAATAAGAAGAAATATAAACTAGAAACAGATCAAAACAATCCAAATAAACTACAAGACAAGATATATATGAAAAAATTCCAAACTAGGGTAAAAAACTACGGATGTAAACTTCTACTATGAAGTAAAAGAAAATTACAAGGAAATATACTAACCTCTCCCTTAGAAGTACAGAGAAAACTCTTTGCCCACACCTTAGAATTATTTCTCAATACCCTAAAAAAGCCTTAGGGACACCTATATATAGTTTAGGTAACTTTTCTTTCGTACCCTTGCAAATGCCGACTTAAAAATTCACAGTCCGCATAAAATTTGGAAATAAATCTGCTTAACCTCGACTGGTCGAGCAGGCTGCACGACCGGTCAAGCATGGGCCACGACCGATCGAGCACTTCAAAACCTAAAATTGATGCTCCCTGGAATTTGAGTCAAGCCAGTCCACGACTGGTTGAGTGGGCCACTCGACCGGTCGAGCATGGGCCACGACCAGTCGTGCGACCCCCAAATGTGGCTCCACGTCTCAACAATGTCCCACTTGGAGACACATCGCCGTAAACCTTCGTCTTTTACATCCATAGTGCACTACCTCCCCGTCTTCTGTCATGCCCCAAACTCGAAAACCGGGCTCACAAAATTTCCGATCGCCGAATCCGGTGCCGACGGCCTCCGTAGAACCCCATTCTCGGCTCCTAGCTCCCATTCGCCAGGTTCTGATCCTAGGATACTACGAGGAAGATTTTAAATATCAGTTTGATTCGTAATAAGGATAACCAAAGACATAACCCACAAATAACAACCAAGCACTCCATTACATTTTCACTATGATAAAAAACTTTACAAGTACAATGAGCATAAAGGGAAATACAATGGTAAAGAACAAAAACTCCAAAATGCTCTGCAACGTGCTCCTGCCTCAGCGCTGCTGTGAACCAACGTCACTTGCACGCAACGGTCGTGCAAAAGCTTACAGAAAGCTTAGAGGGTGGTGAAAGTGTGTGCGCAATGTAGTAATATGAACATGCAATGTCAGAGTAAAGCGAAATATGCAGATGGATCTATAATATCATGAGCCGTACTAAGGCTTATGCGATGCAAGACATGAATGGTTTCGGCCATCCCAAGGCCATGCGATGTGCAATGCAACTCAAGCATATAGATCCTCATCTATGTCCACGCATCAATACAGCTCAAATATGGGATATCACCAGGGTCTAGTACACTCTAAACCAGATTGCCGCCACATCGCGCGCAATAAGGTAAGTGGAAGAGACCACACTATCCGTCTGCCAATATCGGGCGCAACTCGTCGATAGCGGACCCATTTCTCGAGCTGGTCAAACTCAGCCTAGTATTGCCTCTTACTCTCGGGCGGGTAAGCCCGCACCCCCTTTCCAACCGACCATGACACAGTGGAGAGCACAGCCAAATGGTATTCGGCACTTAACACTCATCTACCCACTCGGTCTAGACGTTGGAGCAACCTCTTGGTACCATAAGGGTTTAGGAACTTTCACCCAGGGATATCAATAGCACCTCATGTAAAATAAAATTTTCGGTATCTAATCCTGCCAACCACGATGTGTCTGTGGAGGCTACGGCCCTGATGTAGCTAGGGCGTAATAATAACCATGTCACACAAATGTGAAATGCATGATTCACGCTATCCAGTCATGCAACAAATTCTGCGCATATCGTGGGCTCATGTAGGGCAACATTGCCTAACCGGGAGCCCATAAACAACCTGCCCGAAGGAAAATGCTATGATCAGACAACTCTCACGTCAAGCATACATATGATGCGTATGATCATGAGTCATGGAACTATACTAAATATGTTATAATAAAATGAACTATCTTACAATGCAGATGGACCTGAACGGCCTATACACAAGAAGTATGGGCCTAGCAATGGGCCTTAAGGAGAGTCGTAATGTGGACATCCAACCAGCATTACACTCGCAATGTGGACGTCAAACCAGCATTGCTCCCAAGGCACAATCGTTGTAAATATCATTACATAATCCATGTTGGGCTCACACATTGCAATGGACCTTAGGTACATCCCATTGGACCTTAAACACATCAAATGGGCTCTATCATATGGGCCTTTTATTCATCAATAGGTCACATCAATGAGTCTTAAGTGCATTGCAATGGGTCAAAACCCGTGGGCCTTGGATTGCACCAATTGGGCCTAGCCTCATCGGTCTAATATGTAACAATTTAGCCATACCAATTGGGCCCCCACATGTACATCAAATGGGCCTCAACCCATAGGCCTTATATGAGTCAAATGGGCCTAAATCCCTAGGCCTTAAACAATCCAAATGGGCCTAAAACCGTAGGCCTTGCATAAATCAGATGGGCCTAAACCCATAGGCCTTGTATAAATCAGATGGGCCTAAACCCATAGGCCTTGTATAAATCAGATGGGCCTAAACCCATAGGCCTTGTATGCATATCAAAGTGGGCCTAACCCCTAGGCCTTACATATATCAAATGGGCCTACATCCATGGGCCTAAAAATGCATCAAATGGGTCCAATTTCAATAGCCTTGGAATACATCAAAAGGGCCTAGTCCTATGGACTTAAGAACATAACAAGTGGGCCTAAACCCATATGCCTCTTACAAAGTAAATGGGCCTAGCCCATAGGCCTTAAATAGTCCAAATGGGCCTAACCCATAGGCCTTAGAATCCACTTTACAAGTGGATGGACGGTCTGGGTGCATCACATGCACCATGGTGGGTCCCACTGTCCAGTGGACAGTGCGGATGGAGCACATACATTACCCAGGGCCCCACCGTCCGCTGGACGGTGGAGGCACACATGCAAGGTGGTGCCACCGTCCACCTGGACAGTGGCCTTGAAATACATACAACATTGTGGGTCTCATGTGGGGCCCATTGTAATATTTATTTGGCATCCAAGCCACTCATAAGGTCACTCTGACCTGGATGAAGGGAGGACATAAATTTCAGCTTGATCCAACACGTCTGTGGGCCCCAAAAACCTTTCAATGGTAGAATCCAATCCACACTGTTTCACGTGGTGTGGGCCACCTGAGTTTTGGATCTGTCCCATTTTTGGAGGGGGGCCCGCTAATGGGGCGACCCACCTCATGAGCCGGTTGGATGGCAAACAAACATTACTGTGGGGTGCCCGCCGTCCCACGGCTGCACGCAGCAGCGTGCAGCGCTGCTGGCTGCTGTCAGAGGCAGAGGCAAGGTCTCTGCCATTTCATTTTATAAAAAAGGGAAAAAACTATTTTCCCGGGGTTTTTCGCACGTGGGGCCCGCTAAAGTGAAATTCGCCCCGGCCATTGCGATCAGCGGCTCAAGGCCGTCCAAATGAGTCCATAGTTCAAATTTTAAAATGCTACGGAAATGAAATAAAATACGAAAATGATATTTGAATGGTGAGGGTGCGATCTTTGACGCTATGGCCCACCAGGTGCTCCGTTCAATCTCATTTGCTTGCTCAACGCCTAGAATAAGATGGTGAAAGGAATGGACGGCTTGGATTAGAGCAATACATCAGGGTGGGGCCTATGCAAGTGGGCCACCAAAAAGCCCTCTTTTTCTTTCTTCCTTTTTCTTCTTTCCTCTGAAACGTCCAGCGTCCCAGACGTTGGACGGTCTTGGTCCATTAAAATAAATGCAATGTGGTGGGCCCTGATGGAGTGGGCCACCACAGATGAATGATATGGGTACAATGTATATGGTGGGCCCCACTTGAATACATCTAAAAATAATAATATCAAGGTGGTATCCATTCAAGTGGGCCACACAATCATATAGCATAAAAATAAACTAAAATAAAATAAAATAAAAATAAGAGAAATAAAAGAGAGAGAGAGAGAGAGAGAGATAGTGAGTGGGACACGGCTTATGATGGAGGGACCCCGACATTATGAGCCCTCCCTTACATGAAATCATACATCAAGTGGATCATTTGCACATGTGACCATCAAAACTGAAGATCAACGGTGGGGATCTTTTCCCCACCAATATGGATGGTCTAGATGACCTTTCTAAAGAAAATAAATATCATGATGGGGTCCATGGAGAATGGCCCCATCATGGAGTGATCATGATTATCCAAATGGGCCATCGGCCACATTTTACAGTCCCAAGTAAGATCCACACCATTGATCGGTGGGCCTCACTTGACACATCATAAAAATAAGAAAAACTAGAATGATCTAGCACCCACCGTCCGATCTTCTTACTCCTAGGAGTTCCTTGGCACCTTAGCTTCAACTTCAATGGATGAGATGAAGAATGGAGGGTTGAGATGGGAGATGATGGGGTGAAGAGGTGGGCCACTTGGAGCTTAGGAGATTCATGAAAAATTCCATACGTGGGATCTCTTTGGCTTGGGATTTTTGAAATGAGAAAGAGAGAAAGAGAGAGAGAGTTGTAAAGGGAGAGAGAGAGTGATGGATGGATGTGGTGAGTGATGGTTGTGTAAGAAAGTATTGACTTTTGTGGCCTTTTGTGTAAAAGAGGTATGGGAGATGAAGACTTTCGTGGCTTTTTGTGTAAGAGAGGTATGAGATATGAAGACTTTTGTGGTTGCTTGGGAAAAGGAATGAAAGTGATGTGTACTTGACATGTGATGGCTTGATGGGTTGATGGATTGATGGGATTGATGTGATTGATGTGATACATCGTAGAGATTTTCTTAGTTTTCACAACGCGCGGCGTTTTCTCGCACCGAACGTTGGCCCATATCTCTTACTAGGGTATCGCCTTGGCGCGCGAGTCGAGGTATCGGAACCGCAACGACAGCGCGGTCGCTATGGTATTGGTCTCGGGTTTAGTCGACTCGGGTTGTCGGCACATGAATCAGGGTCACGCGTCGATATCGATTAAGGGTCGAAGGTTGCCGAAATTCGACCGGTAAGATCGTGGAAGTCTATGGAAAGGTACAGACCAAGATACGGGTCTTACATCTTCAAGCCTGAAGACCAATCAAAGCTGAACAGAGCTTCAACTTCTCCCGTGTGACTGCCTTGGTCAGCATATCCATAGGATTCTCACTTGTATGAATCTTCTCCAGAGCAATCGATCCATCTTCCAGTAACGAAGATATGAAGTGATATCTGATGGCAATATGCTTGGTCCTTGAATAAAAGGCTAAATTCTTAGTCAAATATATTGCACTCTGATTATCACTGTACAGCTTGCAATCTGCTTGCTTCTTACCCAACTCTTTCATGAAACCTTGCATCAACACCATCTCCTTGCATGCTTCTGTAGCCGCAACATATTTTACTTGTCGTACTGAGAGACACTATCTTCTGTAACTGAGAGACCTAACTGACTACAGCACTACGTAGAGTAAAGACATAACATGTAGTACTTCTTCTGTTGTCGATATCTCCTACCAAATCTGAATTTACGTAGCCTTGTAACTTGATTTTTGATCCACCATAGCACAACCCTACATCCTTAGTACCTACCAGGTATCTAATGATCCACTTCACAGTTTCCCAATGTTCCTTCTCGGGGTTGTTCATGAACCTGCTAACAACTCCCACTGCTTGAGCAATGTCTGGCCTCGTGCTTACCATAGCATACATGAGACTCTCAATAGCTGACGCGTATGAGACTTTAGCCATGTAGTCTCGTTCCTCCTGCGTCTTTACACCTTCCTCCTTAGATAGCTTGAAGTGCTAACCGGCTTGACACCTCCCATATTGAATCGATCAAGTACCTTGGCTATGTACTCTGCCTGTGACAAAAACAGTTTCTTATTTTCTCTATCACACTTTATCCTCATGCCTAAGATTAGTTTTGCAGCTCTTAAATCCTTCATTGAAAATTCTCTAGACAGTTGTCTTTTGATATCTGAGATATCTTTCATGCTTGAACCGGCTACAAGCATATCATCAACGTACAGAAGAAGAATGATGTACGACATATCAAACTTCTTCAAATAACAGCAGTGGTCTGCATGACATCTCCTAAAACCGTTTCCCGACATGAAACTGTCGAACTTCTTATACCACTGCCTCGGGGCCTGCTTCAGGCCATATAGATTCTTTTTCGGTCTTCACACCTTTTCTCCTTTCCTAGTGTCACGTATCCTGTCGGCTAATGCATACATATCTCTTCTTCAAGGTCCTCAAGAAGAAAGATTGTCTTAACATGTAGCTACTCTATATAAGTCCTCTGTAGCCACTATACTCAAAACCATGCAAATCGTAGACATTTTCATCACAGGTGAAAATATTTTAGTGAAATCGATACTTGCCTTTTATTGAAATCCTTTCACAACCAATCTAGCCTTATACTATTTTGAACCATCATGTTCTTCCTTTAGTCTGTAAACTCACTTATTATGAAGAGCTTTCTTACCCTTGGGTAGAGTGACTAGCTCCCATGTACGATTAGACTCAAGAGAGTCCATCTCATCATCCATGGCCTGCTCCCACTTAACCCGTGTATCCGACTGTAATGCTTCTTCAAAACACTCTAGTTCACCATTATCTGTCAGCAGTAGATAATGTAAGGAGGGTGAGTATCGGATCGTGGGTCTCCTCTCCCGAGTAGACCTCCTCACAACCGACGTTTGTGGCTCTGCCTATAATGCTCATGTGTATGATGTTGAGAGACTTCTATTGATGAGATATGCAGCAGTATTCACAGCATCTGCCCAAAACGTCTTAGGCAACCCTGCATATAACCTTATGCTCCTGGTGCGCTCAAGGATAGTCCTGTTAATGCGCTCAGCCACACCATTCTGTTGCGGTGTCTCTGTAATCATTTTTTGATGTTTGATTCCATTTGCTGCATAATACTCCTCAAATCTCTTATCAAAGTACTCTCCCTCATTATCAGATCTGAGACTTTTTACTGTTTTTCTTGTCTCGTTTTCTACCATAACTTTCCACTTCTTAAATATATCAAATACATCAGATTTGTGCTTTAGAAAATAAACCCACAGTTTCTACTAGCATCATCAATAAAGAAAACAAAATAACGCGAGCCACTAAGAGATGATACCTGTGTCGGTCCCTACACATCAGTGTGTACAAGCTCCAACAAATGCATCTTTGGAGTGTGGTCTGTCTTCTTGAAACTTATCCCTCTTCTGCTTGTTGTACACGCAGTCCTCGCAGAATTTTAAGTCAATAGACTTCAGCCCTGATAGCTTCCCTTTAGTTAATAGCAATTTCATTCATTTCTCACTCATATGTCCTAATCTTTGATGCTATAACTGCCTATTCACTCCAGTTGATGCGACTGCGAATGGACTATACGATCTTGAAGTTACGTATAAAGTACCTTCCTTTTTTCCTCGATATATCACCAAGGCACTTTTTGTGATCTTCCAGAAATCATTGGTGAATGTCGTCACGTAACCGATATTAGCCAACTGCCGTACTGAGATCAGATTCCTTCTCAAACTCGGTACATGTCTGACATCCTTCAATTTTAATGTCGTTTCGTCTTTTTTATTTATATGAACGTTTCTTTTTCTAACGATACTGCACGACTCATCATCACCCAAGTAGACTCTTCCAAAGTTACCTAACAAATAATCACGCAGAACTTCCTTACATGAAGTGGCATGAAACGAAGCACCCGAGTATATGACCCAAGACTCATTCCTCACATCAAGAGACAAGATCAACGCCTCGGTGTCCCTCTCCTCAGATAGATTCACTGAATCTTTTCCACTTTGAGGGCTTCCTTTTTATTTCTTAAGTGTCTTGCAATCATGTTTTATGTGCCCCTTCTTTCCCCAATGTCAACACCTGTCTTGGTCTTTCAGTCCCTTGGACTTCTTTCTTGACTTAGAACACCCATGTTTATTGTTTCCTTTGTCTAGCGATCTTCCTCTTCCTTCAACGTTTAAAGCATTTTCTGAATCCCTTAAAATTCCTAATGCCTTTCTTTTAGATTCTTCACTGAGAATTAGACCGGTTACATCATCAAATTTTAGCTTCGTCGACCCTGAAGAATTGTTCACAGCAATCACTAAACCATTCCAATTGTAACGCTCTGACCTCATCCTCAAAAATAATGCTAACAGATTCTAACTGGCTCGTGACTATATTAAATTCGTTTAGATGTTCAGTCACGCTCCCACCATCTAACATCTTCATGTTGAATAGTTATTTCATAATATGAACCTTGTTCGATGCAAAGGGTTTTTCATACATGGTGGATAGGGCTTCCATTAATTCATTTGTGGTTTTTACCTTGGATATATTGAAGATAACGCTCTTAGACAAAAAGAATTATCGGATCATTCATAAATCTTTCCTATCCAGTAAAAACCATTCATCATCTGTCATATTTTCTGATTTCTTTTCTTTTCCTCCTAGATGAATATAGAGGTCCTTCTGATACAGATAATCCTCCATCTGCATCTTCCAGAAGGTAAAGTTTGAATCATCAAACTTCTGAATTCTAGTTTTTCCTTCTTCTATCATCGCTCCCAATAGAACTAAACCAATAGCTCTGATACCAGTTGTTGCACAGTACGTCAACAACGCAGTGAACCGAGATCCAATCTCAGGTCTCACCCACAAACGATAAACAAGAAGAAATATAAACCAGAAACAGATCAAAGAAATCTAAATAAACCACAAGACAAGATATATGTGGAAAAATTCCAAACTAGGGTAAAAAACCACGGATGCAAACTTCTACTATGAAGAAAAATGTAGATTACAAGGCAATATACTAACCTCTCTCTTGAAAGTACAGAGAAAACCCTTTTTCCCACACCTTAGAATTATTTCTCAATATCCTAGAAAAGCCCTAGGGACACCTATATATAATTTAGGCAACTTCCCTTTCGTATCCTTGCGAAAACTGACTCAAAAATTCGCAGTTCGCATCAAATTTGGAAACGAATCTGCGTAACCTCGACCGGTCAAGCAGGCCGCATGACCGGTCGAGCGGACCCCTCGACCGTTCGAGCGGACCCCTCGACCGGTCGAGCAAGGGCCACGACCGGTCGAGCACCTCGGAACTCAAAATTGATGCTCGCTAGACTTTGAGTCGTGCTAGTCCACAACTGGTTGAGTAGGCCACTTGACCGATCGAGCATGGGCCACGACCCGTCGTACAACCCCTAGATGTGGCTCCACATCTCAACAACAACCTCGATCACGAGATATTTTTTATACAGTGGGGGAAGGTCCACAGAACTTTAAATGGATCCGCAACTATATGTGGACTAGGAATTATATGGTGGTTTGTTGGAATACATCCCATCATATTACGCTGGGACTCTAGCATTTCTGTCTTATATCATCTTGTAATGATCTGAACCGTTTATATGATGGGCCTCACATTGGATGGGTTATATATACAATTTAAAAACTATTATATTGGCATATTTTGACCTTTCAATCACTAAACTCTTTTTCTATGATTATGGACTTTCTCATTTGACTTTGATTCATCAAAGAGTTGAAATATTTCAATCTGATAATTTATTGCATATCCTCTATTCAAGGTGGGGCCCATCATTTAAATGGTCTGTATTACTGAAAGAAAAACCGACCCAATGGCTAAAGTCTCGATGTATGGTATTGCGGTACGGCGTGCGGATCAGCCAACCAGGGCTAGCTCACCTTATGTATGTATTGTATATCCACGCCGTTCATTTGTTTTGCCAGCTTATTTTATGTGCACCACATAACAGTAAAACGGTGGTGATTGAACGACCACTATTAAAAACTTCTTATAGAGAAAATTATCAATGTAGACACCACCTTTTATCCAACTTCTTTTCTGAGCCATTTAAAACTTACCTTCCCAACTTAGACCTTTCATATATGGACAAAGCATTTAAGGATGAAAATACCCCTACTTTTCATTACCGTTGCTTTCACTCCCTTTCCTCGCTCCATTTCCACTAAAAAAGAGACAAAAAAATCTTTTTTTTTGGCACGAAAATCCCTCCATTAGCTTGCACCATTCTCCCATTGGATTGCATCGTCTTCATACATCAGCATTTTCTCATCTTCTGAAAATGGTCAGTCCACTAAAAAAAGCACGTACCACAGGTATATATTAATATATTGCCCTAAATGGAGTAAACTTTTTGTCAGCCATTGAACTATTGGATGAAGCTTGCATTTGGGTTTTTGGTTCATTTATATATGCATCATCCGATGAACATGATGGATTACAAGTCAAACATCATTGTGGGGCGTAGCAAGCTTTCTACGGTTGAATCACTGTTTCCTTTGGTATGATTCACTTGACATTTGGATATGCTATGATTTTGGGCCCAAACCCTTAATGTAGATGGAAAAATAGATGAACGTCGTCAATAGTCCACATACATTCAAGTTGGGCCCAAATCAGTTAACTCAGTATGATAAAAGAGTACTGAGCAAACTGATTTCCAAATTCAATTGTTCTAGTCTATTTGACCTACTTATCGGCAATATGCTCCATTTATTTTCGACATCCCTAGTTCATAATTGGTTGAATTTCCCGAGTAATTCATGAATTTGAATTTGACAGACAAATGATAAAAATATGACCGAGAACTTCCATGGATTCATGTGATGTAACGGAAAATTATATGAACCGCTTTGTCATTTTTATTAATTACTCGGTGAACTTTATTGAAGTACTCATTGAATTTCATGTAAAGATCATTCAATTATGTGTTAGTGTAACGCCCTGAAAATCGGGGGTTGAGCAGAAGCTCAGCTCCCGAGTTTCAATGCATCACTTATGCAACATAGATAATGATGATTGAATGTTGTTCATATTAGTGCAGTAAACATGAGTGAGATTAGACTAAAACAACATATCATACTCAAGAGATAGTTAAATTTTACAAGCGAAAGACTGTGATAAATATATAAAATGTATAAACTATTGTAAGTCTCCAAAGTGTGAACATGTTACCAGGTTAATTATATACATGTGTACTCCAAAATGAACAAATGAATATACATGAGTGTTCCCAACAGTTCAAAATAACAAGTGTAATGGCGTCTAATCAACATCCCTGTGACCCCGTCGATCAGAACACGGTCTACATAGACCCGCCTAATAGCTGTATATAGGAGATACCTTCCTCCTCATCATAAAAGTCTGGCTCCGCTTCGCAAGCATTGTCGTCATCTGAAACTAAAACAGAGATTGGTTGGTGTTTCAAACACCGTCCCGTAACGTGGGAGTGAGTGATCAACTTAGTGGAACAATAGAGCAAAGGTTAACATGTTATCAATTCAATCAAGCAGTAATGATAAAGCAATACAACACTCAGGTCTTAAGTACTCTTATTAATGCACGAATGATATGGATGTAATGATGCATGCCCTCGCCTACGCTTCCTCAGCGACTTCATCTTACGATCGTGGCATGCAATACTCCCTCAGTGCTTGACCTGCTACGCCACACGCACACATAATGCGGTGCATGAATGTGATTACCAAGTTCTTATTAGTCCTTTTCATACAGCGGGATTGAGAAATTAAGGTACCTCCCTTATATCAATTCCCAAACAATGATCCATTTTAGGTCGTCAATCCTAGTCAATCTCATATGATGTTATGGTTCTAGGTCGCTGCAAAGGGCTCGTCACCTGATCAGTGCAAGCCTAGTTATACTCTAGTTGCTGCGAAAAAGCTCGTCGCCTTAACACAGTCTCAGAGTATGCTCGAGGTCACTACAAAGGGCTCATCACCTTATCAGTGTAGGTCGACAGCTCGAATACAGTATCCCATACCACCATATTTAGCTCACGAGTCTGGGTTGCTCACTAGTCACTACGGGAAGGCTCGTCGCCCCAGCGTAGGCCGACAGTTCGACCACGGTGTCCCATACCACCATGCCCGGCTCATGAGTCTTAGCGGATCAAGGTACCAAGGTTAGAGGAACTTTTCACTGGTAAGTTTAGTACCTTAGGTTCAAGCAGTGACATCCATACATGGTGAACATACATTGGGCCAATCGGTTTAGTAGACGAGTTCGACTGGTACGAGCGTACACTGAATAAATCGATAAGGTACTGTTGTCGACGATCCTCATAAACTCGGATTCACCGAACGCATCAATTGTAGCGAGACAACCTCGGCCACTAATTCGAGAATCATTACCGATTGCCTGGACTACATTGTAGCCTCAATCGCATCCAAACACAGTAGGCATTTCTATACGATAGTTAAGCAACATGTGACAACCAGTTTTAGGAATAAATTGCATTGAGCATTCTAACAAACTCATACTGTACATGTTATCATATATAGGCATCCCATACATAAAGCGCATAGTAGTAAGATAGGTTACATGAAGGAAACTATAACTACAAGTAAGGGAGTTGAGAATCCTATTTCAATGTCCTCATTACATACATAAAGATGAGCATTTTCTCATTCAGGCATTTTATCAAACACATAGGCTACACATTTCAACATACATGTATTAGATTAGTTATAACATATATCCTAACAAGCCCCTTTTTCAAAGGAGTTTTCACATACAAAACAAGCATATATTCATAGTTAATAATCATGGCATGCACATATCCAAATTTCATATTCATTCAGACATTTTTACAAGCACTTATACATATTACATACTTGTAATAAACTAGTTAAACCACATATTATGGCAAATCCTTCTACATAGGAGTTGCCATATGTACAACAATCGTGTATTCCCACACATCAATCGTAACAAGCACAAATCATAATTTTATATTCATTCAAACATTTCAACAAATACATGAAATGCATTATATTCAACATAGTCACATATATATGTAATAAACGAAAATCCTTACATCTAAGCATATGTGATAGGAATCAAGTCAGTCATAAATTATTAACTGACATTGAAAGTTTTGAAAACCATAACCTAAAACATCTATAGTCCGCACTTTATGCCGGTAGACTCGTAACGAATTCAGTTTAAACCATAAGTCTTTATCTACGGTATGATGGCAACCTGTGACATGAAATAGGTTAGCTATTTCACCCTATACTCTATTCAAATCTCTAAAACCAACTAGGGTTAAGATTCCTTATTTAAGAACGAAGTTGGAATCGCTGAAATAGTGATACAGAAGCAGTGATGCAGCCCGAGGAGCGATAAGGAAGGATCCCAGGAGAAAACCCCAACTCTCTCTCTCACTTTCTCTCTCTTTCTTCTCTTCTCTCTATTAGGGTTTTAGCAAAATCGTATGGAATAGAAATAGGGTGGGTTTAGGCCTTTATATAGGCCCAGGACTGATGGAAAGGGCTTCAAGGCCAAGGTATACTTAGGTTATAGTCAAAACCCATCTATTTCGACTCAACGGAGCATTTCTGGAGGCCCCTTTGCTGAATGCGGTTAGACTTAAACTCTCTGACCATGGATCAAAGTCAAGCTAAGTTTTCAGTCCAATCGAGTTTACAGATCGACCGTGGCGGACCAGTTTCAGTTCAGCGGTCATCGAAACTCGATCAGGGCCACAAGTATATTGGCATATGTGGGCCATCTTCCCTGATCCGAGGGTGAATTTGGGTTAGAATCCAACGATCAGAATGCTTATAAATGGCGCGCAAGCGATACGACTCAGATTACTTAAATTTATATTTAATTTCTAAATAGATTCACCTTTCTCACACTCTTCGTTCTGGACTCAAGCAAATCGTCTCAGGACCTCATCTGGACTTAATTTTTGAGATAATAGTCAAGTCCAACTAGGCGGTCATAATTGTCTAAGTTCATCGCTATTGGACTTTCGAAGTGCGGTCCAGGTTTAATACGAAGTTTCATGATGCTCCCAAGAGCAACTGGGTTTAGAGATTGATCCTAGATTTCTAGATAACGTAGAATTAGCGGTCTTACTCATTTTGAGTCTTGTATTTCATATTTAAAGTGGTTCAAGCTAATTCTACTGAGTATTCAGTTTAGTACTTAACCAAATTCTACCCTAATTATGGTAGAATATGGTCCTAGGGCCATGCTATGCCCCATTTTTAGTACTTTTAGTTGTTATATTATTTTAATTATTTTTTAGTAGTTCATCATCAAGTTTACCCCGTCTCTACCAAATTTCATGAGATTTCATGTTGTAGAAAAATTCTAAAAGCAGCAGCTGTCCAATAAGTGAATTTCGGACAGTTGTCACAACGACCTACTTTAAATTATATTAAATATTTTTTTAATATTTTTATATAAAACTATACTCATTTATCTTCAATCTAGTTTTTAAATCACCTAAATCTAAGTTATAACGAGGGAGATATAATTTTTCAAATTTGAACAAAATGCGCAGAAAAAATGCAGAAACGGGCTGTCCGACCGCTATACGGACGAGGCCTCCCCAAACCGGCAAGCCCCTCGCCAGTCACTGGTCATCTTGGTGAGCCCCCCCCTCCGGGGATGCCGAAAACATGTGGGACCCACCTCGGGTCCCCCCGAATTGAGTCATTTAGGCTCACGAGTCCGTTGAGGCATTTATCGGGTCTCATTTACAAACCGGGATGAGTTACGCGACGTACAATATATGACTTTGGGGTAAGAGAAGATAATGTATCTAAATAACCTATCTACATCATGATATTACAAAATTTCAATAGTCAAAATCCCATTTTATTCATGTATTTACCATTTACAGTAAGTTTTAGTTTAAGTATAGTTCTTCACCATCTAAACTTTAGGATTTATGTCTAATATGAAAGTACTTAGAGAAATTTGAAGAATGAGTTGGTGAAAGGTGAAATTTTGAAGGAAATGGGTTGAAAAGTGATTTTTTAGACTTTGGAATTGAGCTCTAAGAGTGTTATAGTTGACCCATTGCCTAAGGATGTTTAACTCCAGGTTGGTAAAAAATTCGGGGTGTTACAGTTAGGCTAGTTCAATTTTCTTTCAAGTTCATGTTAGCCTCGTTAAATTTCATGTTAGCATCGCTGAATTTCAAATTAGTTTTGCTTAATTTCATGTTTCTTTCACTCAATTTCAAGGTTGTCTCGCTCAAATTTCAGTTTGCCCTGCTCAATTTTAAGTTTTTTCCGCTCAATTTTCAATTTGTCCCTCTCAATTTCCAGTTTGCCCCGCTCAATTTTAGTTTGCCTCGCTCAAATTCCAATTTGCCCCACTCAATTTCCATTTTGTCCCATTGAATTTACAGTTTGCCTTCCTCATTTTCTAGGTTGCCGCACTCAATTTTCAGTTTGTCTCGCTCAATTTTTAGTTTGCCCCATTGAATTTTCAGTTTGCCCTGCTGAATTTCTAGTTTGCCCGACTAAATTTTCAGTTTGCTTCACCGAATTTTCAATTTGTCCCGTGTCCTCGAGATTAGAGTTATGTCATGAGAGAGACAATAATGCCTTAACTTCTGTACTATAACTATGAATGCTAGGCACTCCTTCTCGATCAGTGAATAGTTTCATTCTGCATCCATCAGAGTTCGGCTTAAATAATAAAGAGCGGTTTCTTTTCCGGCTTCATTCACCTGAGCCAACAAAGCTCCTAAAGAACTTTCAGCCGCAAATATATACAAAATCAATGGTTTCCCTTTTATCGGAGCAGTCAATACTGGTGGCCGTTTCAACAAATCTTTGATTGAGTCAAACGTGTTTTGGTAGGCTTGGTCCCACACAAATTCGTATCTTTGTAGTTTGCTCCGCTGAATTTTTGGTTTGCCCCACTCAATTTCCAGTTAACCCCTCTGAATTTATAGTTTGCCCCGTTAAATTTTAGTTTGCCTCGCTCAATTTCTAATTTGCCTCGCTGAATTTTCAGTTTGAATCGCTTAATTTCCAGTTTACCCCACTCCATTTCTAGTTTGCCCCGCTCAATTTCTAGTTTGTCCTGTTGAATTTCTAGTTTGCCCCACTCAATTTTTAGTTTACCCCACTCAATTTCTAATTTGTCCCACTCAATTTCTAATTTTCCACATTGAATATAAAATAAACACCCGTGTTTCTTTAAAAACTGACCAAATGTTAGGAGAATATCAAGCATTGTCACTACTGCAATGAGAATATCAATGAAGGAGCTCCATTTATTGAGAGGGTCACAAATTGGACATTTAGGTGTCATTTGAGATGGAAAGCATATGCAGTGAGGGAGGCATATCCAGAGTTGAGAAATGTCACAGTCGTTGCCACGAATGGAAGGCATCGTCATAGCAAAGATAATATCACTTGGCCTCAACCCTAAGTGTTGCTCAATACGGCTAACAACCAGATCACATGTTAACTTACTGCTTGCTTGTTGGTGATCGCTCTTCATCCATGACATATCGCATGTGTGTTTTAACATATAATTCCGTATCTTGAATATCCTTGCATCCTTCACCCGAGATGCATGACCCATTCATTCGCATGTATCTTCAAAGCACACTATGGTGAATCTTCTAGAATTTGAGTACAATACCCTATACTGGAAGTTATTGCGAATTGTAAATTGGCTCAAAACATTCTGACATCGACTCTTGTCCTTAAACATTTGCCCAACGACTACATCTATCGATTCACCCAATGAATCCGTATATTCTAGCATTTCTGCATTGGTGAATACAACATCTTCGAATGGTACGGGAACTTGACAAGTGATGAAGTTTGATGTTTCGGAAAGTTTTGGAAGCGGAATGTCACTTACACGTATAGATTGGGTGGTGGATGATGATGACAGATCTGTTGTTGTTACTAAATGTGGTCTCATGTATTCATAAATGAGGTTGATGTCACGTGCACCGCTGACTTGGCTAGCTACAAAGTTTGATGTTTGAGGTGGCTCGGGCAATTGATTGTTGCTTACTCCCACTTGTAATAGATATGGATTATATTTAAATTCCACGCCATGCTCCTCAGCCACACTGTCTGCGTGTGTTGTCCTATTGATGTGTTGCATTGTCTCAAAGACTAAAAGGATGAATTTATCCGAATGCTCCAACCGTGTTCCCAGGAACTCTCTCATGTCATTGTCGTCTTCAATTTTGATTGGAGGGATTAATTCGTTTGAGCAATAATACAATACTTTCATCATAATATCATAATTTGTTGGTCTACCCTTAATAATCCGTAAATTCTAGATAGAAACTCCTCATACATAGTCTCGAGATATAGCGTAATAGTTTTCGAACTTCCATCGTGTACAAGTATTGCTTGTTTTCACATTCTAACTTCCCGCCATAACAGCAGATGATTCTCGTAGCCATTATATGAAAACCAAAACAATGATATATTATCAATGAATCGTTAAACAATAGAGGCTTGCTATAAGATAAAACTCGATTAAATAATAGAGGACTGATAACTCACTTTTTATTATAGATGAGGAGGATATGGAGCTTAAGGAAATAAAGAGTAAGCAATACGTTAAAAATTTTAATAAACAACCAAAGCTTATCTGGATTAGGCCTTCAAAGATACGAAAGATTTCATATGTTGCTCATTAAATTCAGCGATGATATGTGTCATGAAATTGAGCAAGGGAAGCATGAAAATTTAGTGAGACAAACATTAAATTGACCGGGACAAACTGAAAATTCAGCGAGGCAAACTAGAAATTGCGCGGGGCAAACTGAAAATTGAGTAGGGCAAACTGAACATTCAGCAGGGCAAACTAAAAATTGACCAAGGCAAAGTAGAAAATTGAGCGGGACAAACTGAAAATTGAGCGGGGCAAACTAAAAATTGAGCGGGGCAAACTAAAAATTGAGCGGGGCAAATTAGAAATTGAGTGGGGCAAACTGAAAATTGAGCAGAGAAAACTATAAAATGAGCGGGGCAAATTAGAAATTGAGCGAGGAAAACTTGAAATTCAAAAGGGTAAACTGAAAAATGAGTGGGGCAAACTATAATTTTTAGTTTGCCTCGCTCAATTTTCAGCTTGCCTTGCTTAATTTCTAGTTTTCCTCGCTGAATTTAAAGCTTGCCTCGCTCAATTTCTAGCTTACCTCGCTCATTTTTCAAGCTTGCCTCGCTGAATTTATAGTTTGCCTCACGGAATTTAAAGCTTGCCTTGCTGAATTTTAAGCTTGCCTCGCTCAATTTCTAGCTTGTCTCGCTCAATTTTCAAGCTTGCCTTGCTCATTTTTCGGCTCGCTCATTTTTTAGCTTGTGTCGCTCAATTTATAGCTTGTCTCGCTCAATTTCTAGCTTGCCTTGCTTAATTTTCACTTCGCCTCGCTCAATTTCTAATTTGTCTCGCTCAATTTCTAGTTTGTCTTGTTGAATTTCTAGTTTGCTTCGCTCAATTTCTAGCTTGCCTTACTGAATTTTTAGTTTGCCTTGCTCAATTTTCAGCTTGCCTTGCTGAATTTCTAGTTTTCCTTGCTTAATTTTTACTTCGCCTTGCTCAATTTCTAGTTTGCCTCGCTAAATTTCTAGTTTGCCTTGTTAAATTTCTAGTTCGCCTTGCTGAATTTCTATCTTGCCTCACTCAATTTTTAGTTTGTTTTGTTCAATTTTTAGTTTGCTTCACTGAATTTCTAGTTTACCTCGCTGAATTTTTATGCTTCCCTCGCTTAATTTTCAGTTTGCCTCGCTCAAATTCCTCTTTGCCTCGCTCAATTTCCAATTTGCCTCACTCAAATTCCTCTTCATCTCGCTCAATTTTCAATTTTCCTCGCTCAATTTCAAGTTAGCTTCGCTCAATTTCAAGCTTGCCTCGTTGAATTTCCAGCTTCATGGATTTGGAGTAGTTATCCCCTTGGGGCGTGTTTGGTTCATGGATTTGAATGGTATTGAATTGTAGTAGAAGTGATTACCACAATGATTGCATGTCTAGCCATCCAATCCCATGTTTGGGATAAAAATTTTGCTACTGGAAAACATCAAATTTAGTAAAAGCATGTTTGGTGGACTATAAAATTGTAATCAACGGACCAAATTCAAAGCGGATGTTGTTCACTTGTACACATATATAACTAAAATGTCTTATGTAAACGATGTATATGGATGAACGGCATAAACAAATGCTTGCATCAATGTGGGGCCCACATGTGTAATGGATTTCAAAATCCATAGAAATCCTGCATGGACTAAATGCAATTCCATGGGATTAAACGTAATTCCATCCCAACTAATCCCAACCTTTCCTATCCTCTCCAAATGATGGATGGAATTGCATGAGACTAAATACAATTCTATCCCACTTAATCCCATGTAATACCACCAAATGCCCCCTTGAGAAAAATGGGTTTAGGGAATGAGGATTTTGAGGGAATTGGGTTTGTAAGGAAGAATTTTACTAAATAGATGGCTTAAAGATGAAGAGTATTTAGGGAAATGGGGTTTGGTGGGGAGGATTAGATGCAGGGAATGGGCTCAGAGGGATGTTTGTGGGTTTCGAGGGCTTAAAAAAGGGATAAAAGTGTTAAAAAGGGGCCCCACACATGTGTAGAGGCCCCCACAAAACTTAGGCCCTGGCGGGGTCGCACCGAACTGGTGGTGACCCCGCCCGGCTTAGTTTGAATCGGTGGAGTCGTGCTAAACTATCAGTGATTACTTTACCTATGGCTACGATTATAATCCGTAGCCATAGGCCCCGTAGCGAGGTTGCGCGAACTCGTAGTGGCCTCATTGCCCACTATGGTTACGCTACCTATAGCTACGGTTATATTTCGTGGTCATAGGTCTACGGAAACGAAAAATGACTTTGAAAAGTAGGGGTATTTTCGTCCTCAATTAGCCTATCTATACGTGAAAGGTTTAAACTGGGAATGTAAGTTTGGGATGGCTTAGAAAAGATGTTAGGTAAAAGGTGGCATCTACAGTGGTCAATTTCTCCTTCTTACAGGCCAGTGTACTGTTTATTTGCCATCCAACCTGCGGATAAGTTCATACAAACCTAGATGTAAGGAAACCATAGATGTAGCTGCCTGATCCAAAACTTTTGTGGCATCAAGAAGTTTTTAAGGGTGGAAATTCAATCCCTGCTGTGTGGTCCAATTGAGATTGGGATCCGCCTCATTTTTCGTACCATGCCATAAAATGAGCAGGAAAAACACATGGACAGCGTAAATATGCCTCATCCACTATGCGAGTTGAGTTTGTCACAGCTCAACTCGACTCCACCAGTGGCTAATCGCAGTTGAACTGGCTCGACTCGGTCCTCGAGCTTTATTGGCCAGCTCGACTCGGTTCGGCCAGCTCAACTCAGTTCGGCCAGCAGCTCGGGACAATTCGAGCGAATGCAACATTTTGTCAAATAGATAGAGTACATCTTCAAATTTTCAGATAACGCAACACGCAAAAAAAACGTTTTACAAGTATTTCATCAAATATTCAGCGAGCAACATTAAAATCAAGATATGATGATAGTTTTAAAATATAAAGTTTTAATTTTTTGCAATGATTTGTTTTGTATCCATTCCTTCCTCGTCGCCAGCCGATCCCGCAGAGAATATATGCATCCAAAACAACACTTTGTTGAGTCATTTCATCAAACACTTGGCAAGCAATGTCAATATCAAATAACCAAATCACCGAGCTAAATTGATCCGAGTCAATTCAAGTTGAAGTTCTATCCGAGTTGAGTTGAGATTGGGTAAGATCAAACTCAGCTTAAAGCTTTTTCGAGCTCCAAAAACCAGTTAGACTCGATGTGAGTGGAGTCGAGCGAGCTGACCGAGCTAACTTAACTCATGTACAAGTCTAACTACGTTGTTATCTCAACTCATGTACAGCTCTAACTATGTTGTTACCCATGCATCACCTCATCTGCGTCTAGTTGATTCCAACCATATATGAGCCATGTACAGGAAATCGTCTGTATTAGAAGATCACATCATCCCTTATTGGGACCTCCTTCAGTTGAATGTTGGGTTTTTTCAAAATAAAAAGAAACTAAATTTTAATTTATAAAAGAAACTAAGAAAATGGTTGTAATTCTTGGTGATTGTTGTTGACTATTCATTTGTGAATGATGGTGCCTCTTAGTAAATGGATCATTATTTAGATTTGAAATAGAGGGATGACATTGTTGAAAAGGTACTACCATTGTTGAAAAGACACCATGGAAGAATATATCTTTTCATGAAAAGAGTCTTAAAGCATCTCTTATGATTACATATAAACCCATCTTTGGGTCAATCCGAATCTCAATTTCAACAATTTCCTCTCCATCTTCTTCTTCACTATTTTCGTTTTTAAAAGATTTTTGAAAAAATATAGCTTTCATGCGCTGAACTGTAAATAATTTTTCAAATAGTAAATTGCAAACAGTTTTCAAAGAGTAAATTGTAACAACATAGAAGTTATGAGTGTACATTGCAAAAGTATATTTGGGGTGTATTTTTTAGTTTTGCACGCTGAAATTTACATTTCTCTAGTATTGGAGAAAGGTTTATTATATTATGGAGGCGAATTTGCTAAACCCTCTTATAAATTAATTTAATCAATAATAAGGTACGAATATATCCTTAAAGATAGCGTAAACGTGCCTTGAGAGTATCTTCTAAGTGATTTATTTTATATATCTCCGCAAAACCCATGCAATTGAAAATATGGACCGTCGTTGTATTTTTCTTCTTATCCGTTAACTCGTGTGCCACGTATTGGAAACGTTGCAATTGTCGTATCAAGAATATTTTCCGCAGGATCTATCCGTGATGATTGATGACACCAACGGTTCATTTCACAGGGCCTCACTTATTACAGTAAAAAACCTACACTTATCGAAGAGCAATGTATAACATAATCTCTCTTTCGTAATCCAGACCGTTGGTTTGTTGAGTCACACAGCTGACGGAGAATGCTCCAAAAATCGACGGTTTGGATGATCCTGGTGATCAGATTAGAATCTTTTCCGGTAGATTGTAGGCTGTTGTTTTGCCTCCTTTCCTAACCGTCAATCAGTACGCCACAAAATTTAAATGTAAAAAACTGTACTTTGGAGAAGATTTTTGGATCATAGTAAATCAACGGTGGAACAGAACTGGCCAATGGGCCAGATCACCGTACGTGTACCCCACTAGTCAGAAAAAAACCCGCGTACAGTGTAGAGTCGCAGGCCGCGTATACGGTATAAAATATTCTCCCCTCTCTGTCTCTGCCTCTGTCTCTCTGTTATTTCCGTGGGAACCTTCAAACTTTCAAGCGACTGAGAGAGATTCCACCAAAAGGTGAGAAAAAATCTTCCGATTTTCGAGTTGGGTTCTTTCATAAACGTAAAATTCGATGATTTTCGATTTGGGTTCTTTCAAAAACGTAAAATTCGATGATTTTCGATTTTGGTTCTTTCAAAAACGTAATTTTAGACGATTTTAATATGGATCCTTTTCAAAATGTAAATTTAGACGATTTTCCGATTTGAGTTCTTTCAAAAATGTAATTTTCAGCTATTTTTCGATCTGGGTTCTTTCCGAAACGTAATTTTCAACACTTTTTCGATTTGGGTTCTTTCAGAACTGTAATTTTCGATCATAAATTCAACTGATTATTGCTTGTATATGTGGACGACTTTCTGCAAAAATCATAAAGGATGCTTTAATTGCTTGATTGAATTTCAGATAGTTTTGTAAGAATTTCTGCAACAAAGCAGAACTTCATTGGGATTGATTCGTAACAAGATCCAAGCCTTCCATTAGGTGGGTTCCACTTGGAAGATGTCCTGGTCCCAAAACCAGGCTAGTGCAACCGTCGGGTCAGGTCGAACCCAGTTTACAGGACAAACATATGGCTAAAAAAGAACTTGGGCTGAGTTTTTTCAAGGTGGCCCGCCTGTTTCACCAGATTGAACTTTGGAACAGATCATATACATGGTCAGACCACCCATCTGATGGATGGCTTGGACATCGCTTCCATACTCTACATGCGCATATAGTGGCGGGTAGATGTGATGCCTTCTGCATGCATGTGGGTTTAGGAAGTCTCGTGTATGCATGTATGTGTTTATATACGTATGTGTAAGTACATATATACATGTGTTGGTGTATTACACATATACATGCCTACATATTTGCATATATGTATTTTTGTACTAGGCGATCTTCATACAAATAGTTGAACCATAAGCGACTATCTGACTAGTAGATGAATGCCAACGTCATGCGTGTAGTGGCACTCAAAACCATCCAAAATGTTGTTAGCGCGATCCACTTATGGGCAGGCCACACCTATACTTTGGATCAGATCTGTCACTGTTCATTGTTTTCAATGGTCTGGTCCACCCGATGAGTGGATCGGCTTGAATTTTGTGAAGGTGTTCTTGATGGTGGAACAAACCTTTCTGACAGGTTGGCAGCTGTCCATTAGTTTTATGGTAACTTATCATCCAACTAGTTCCATGTGAGCATTTATGGAAATGCTTACTCCCCACCCTTAGTGGGAACATTAGTAATGTCCCTATAGCTTTAGAATGACACCTAGGATAGATGATCATCAATCTATTCTAGAATGCCTATTCATTCCATTAAAGTAAGGGCAGGCCATGATGCAAACAATCAAGGGTGATTGGTTCGTGTGTTTGTGTTATATATATCACACACATACATGTAGACAAAACTTATATCGATTTTTGTACCAAGTGATCTCATACTAGTACAACTAGTCTGGGAATGAGTGCTGATGTGATGCAATTGCCCCACATGTCACACGTGCACGCTCTGTGCGTGTGTAGAAGAAAAGGACCACCTTCCCTTTTTATTCCATCACTACTTTACTTTTCTTTTAGATATCTAGATTATCAAATTTCCTCTTTCTTTCATATCTTTATTTTAAGCAGAGAATAATTTTATATTTTTCTTATCTAAGTATCTTCTTATTTAGGCACTTTCTTAATTACAATGCTTTGTTATTTAGTTGATTTCCTATTTTCTCAGATTTTTAGATTTCATAGCCTTTATTACTGATTGTAGAGTTTGATTATAAATAAGGCCTATGGAATAAGACTAGTTGATCAATATTCTCTTTTATACAATTCTCTTATTTTCTCTACGGTATAGCCCTAGGGGGGGTCACAATCTTGCATCCGTGGTCTATAGCATTCGGCTAGATGATTGTTTGGTCTTTTCCGCAATCTCTTTCTTTTCTTATTGATTTGTTTGCTTCCTCTTTCGGGATTTGCACCACAATGTGTCATACATCTGAGGGGACTCAACCGTCCAAAACATTGTTACCCTTGTCCACTGATTAGGTGGGTTGCACCCGTATTTTGGATCAAATTAGTGGTTATCTATAGCATTCGGCTAGATGATTGTTGGGTCTTTTCCGCAATCTCTTTCTTTTTTATTGATTTATTTGCTTCCTCTTTCGGGGTTTGCACCACAATGTGTCATACATCTGAGGGGACTCAACCGTCCAAAACATTGTTACCCTTGTCCACTGATCAGGTGGGTTGCATCTGTATTTTGGATCAAATTAGTGGTTGTCTATTGTTGTCTTTGGACTGGTCTGCCTGATGAGTGGATCAGCTTGAATTTGGCATTAGTTGTTCTACAAGTGGGGTTTGCGTTTCTGGGTTGGATGCCATATGCAATTGAGAGGATGGAAGTTAATCCACTAATTGGACGGTAACATATTGTCCAACTAGTTCCATGTGATCATTTAGTCAAATGTTAACTTCACTGCCCTCATGGGGATGTTAGCAATGTCCTCAAAACTTTAAAACCTCGGAAGTATGATTGTCGATCTAGGATGTACGTTTATTCGAAACTTCGAATCTTGGCCATTTTGTTATCACAATTTGTTTATGCGAGCCTTATATTGGATGGTTAGTATCATCTGACGAAAGTGCTATTTTGAAATCATAAGCAGCTCATGGTAGGGTCTATTGAATAATTGTCTCGAGATGAAGATAGGAACTATTTTGTTTATCCACTCCATTTAACTTCCATTTTTTTTCATGGTATTGATTGAATGATTAGAATCATCCAAACGGCATGATTTCTGCATCATGGTCTGCCTGTAGTGGTATGGAATGAATGGGCTGCCCAGATTGATGATATGCTATCCTGTTTCTCATCTAGAAGTTTTGAAGATGTTGCTAGTGCCCCCATGAAGATCAGGATTCTAGCAGTTACATACCCACAAAAGATCAACAAATACCATTCATAGATGAATGAGTGTGTATGCCCAAGTCGTCTTCAGAATTCGTTTAATCAGAAACTTTGCAAACTAGTCTTGGAAATCCATGATCTTGCTGGCAAAGACGAGTCATTTATGTTTTTCTTTTTCTCTGTTTTTTATTTTTCGTCGATGGACTAGTGTCATGGTTTAACATCCAAGTATTTGAGCACTTATTGTGCAACTCTTGAAACAATATGTATCATTATGGGCCTGTTTGGATTTAGTCGAAGTTTGTGTCCTGACTAGCAATCCATGGCATGTTTTCAGGACTAGCTGGTCATGGACATGCCGTTTCTGACTAGTTGATTCTTCCCTTGTTTGTCAAACACCCCTCACACATGGACATGATAGATTGTGACAAGTGTGGAACTGAAAGATTGGTTGGTGGCACATGCACATGCGCACATTGACACATTGGCTGCATTTATATTGCTTGAAGGTTGATGGTGGCACATACACACATGTGGGATGGTTGAACTTAGATGTTTGCACATGTGGTGCATTGGAACATATCACACATGTGCAAGGATAAGCATAATTCTCATGTGTACTGAAATGGTAAAGTGTCATTGATAAGTAGTTCCACCTCTCTACCAACAACGCTTAATGCATGCTCTAACGGTTATATATCCATGACTACTTGTCCAAAAATGCATTGGTTCCTGTGCATGAGGGGGTTGACAATCTATGGACATGTACAATTGCTTTGGCTACTTGTCACGACACAATTTTTCCCAAATCCATGCGGCCCCTGTGTTTTGGATGATACACACAATGTGTTGCCTGTAACTTCGTTGTGAATCTCCAACTTTTTGTTTTCTCATGGCAATTTTCGTAGAGAATGGTGTGTCTGTGTTACATGGGCTTTTTACTAATGTTGTTACTTTATTTCCTTTTCTGCACCTTAACCGCCCAGCTTTGGAGGTGTCGAGAATGCATATGAAGGAGCCGGATCCCGACGACTGCTTAGACTATAAAAATATGTTTGAGCCTGACCCCGATGATTCTCAAGTCAGCGAATCAATGAAGTCCGTGCTTTACTTGGGGATTCATGGTATGTTTCTGGGCTCCATAACTTATGAGGAACCCGATCCTGATGATTCCGGATCAAACAGGGCTGTTATAAATTATGGAATTGTAGCTGAACCCGACCCTGACGATGCACTGGCAGCTGAAAATGTGAAGGATGAGACCCCTGAGGGACTGGATCCTAATGATTGCAATCCAAAAGCACCCATTTTGGAGTATGAGAACATTATGGAACCTGATCCTGATGATTCTCTAGAAAATGATGTCGTGTGTGCCGAGCCTGATCCCGATGATGATGTGGGCATTTCCACTTTTGCTGGTTCTTTTGAAAATTTACCCATTGTAGAATGTTTGAGCATGCAGACGACTGGTGAACCTGATCCGGATGATAAAACAGACAATGCGTCCTCCACAGTTGATTCTGTGAGTTGTTACCCAGCGGCAGTTGGTGATTATCAAGCCACACCTGTAGAAGCTATGTCAGTCCTTCAGACACTTGTCAAGATTGTTGGGTAAGTATATCCAACTCGAATTCTCTCCTTTCCGTCAATTGCTTCGTGCTTTCATTTCTTGGGTGTCCCAGTGTAATTGACATAATGCATATGTTCTGGTAGGGACATGACAAGTCATCCGGGTGAGATGGAATTCAGGAGGCTGTGTGAGGTAATCTCTTTTATGAGCAGTTGTTTTTAGTGGAATGATCCAGTGTATTGCAAACCATCAATTAGATGGTGCAGACTCAATGCACAATGGTCAGATTACATTCATGCGGTGGTCAGATGGTGGGTTCCACCGATCAGGTTCTTACTTGGTTAGGTGGTGGGCCCCATTATCTTATCTTTGTTTAGGATTTGATGGTTGCTTTTTTTTTTTTTTTCTTTTTTTCATTTAAGTTGGTTTATATTCTTTCGTTTCATATTAGAGAGGTTTGTGAAGCCCTCATGCAGCTCTTTGTGCGGGCTCAAATGCTGCACATCTGACCTGTGCATAAGATGGGCTCTGCTGTGTATATGACCTGTCCCAAAAAAATCAAGTCGTCAACTCGTCAGGCGGGCCATGTATGCAAGCAAACAATGGATGATTTCAAATAAAATTGCTCATGGTCCACATTCAATCGCATGAGTTGCATGCCAGATGGGTGTAGTCATCTACATAGTGGGGCCCACCTTTTGCATGGCTTGGTCATCCTACAGTTGGCATGTATGGCTGCATGTAGTTAGAAAAGTTAGGGCATGTTTGGATACAAGGAAAACATGGGAATCTAGGGAAATGGAAAAGGTAAATGGAAAAGGTTTTCCATTGATGTGACCTTCTCGTCTTTTGGATAGCAGATAAAATAATGGATTCCGCCTAGAAATCATTACCCTTTTTCCTAGTTTGGATTCTCAAGTAGGAGATATGAGGTGACTATTGTGAGAGGAATATGAGATTTCCACTTGCTATCCAAACAAGACCCCTCAAAATGGAATCCATGTTTGCATATTGGCATGGGAAATAATCATTACATAATGGCTGAGATTTCCAATTCCACGCCAAGGATTCCTCCAATCTAAACATGCCCTAAGGTTCAAACTCAGCTCCCAAGCTTTTGAGGGTGGATATCTTTCATGTACTTACCCGGCTTCCTAATGGTTGTTAAAATGCAGGCTAATCCTATGAATTCAGCAAAATATAAAGGTATGTTTCTTTTCTGTCCATTGCAATTCATTATTACGGCTTTCAAAGTGTTTCTACCGTTAGCGTGCATTTGGAAATTTCTTGAGGTTGTGTTTCAGTAGGTAGAAACTAAAACAAGGATGTGCAAAACTTGCATGGATTCCTGTGGAAATGGAAAGCCATGGAGCCCTCCCTCCCTCCCTCCATATTGAGGAAAGCCACTCCAAATTTTGCGCTCCCTTAAAAACTATCAGCACCCATATTGAGGAAAGCCACTCCAAATTTTGTGCAATGCTTCATGGCCCATTCTATCAACAGCAGTGTCTGATTCCCTCTCAGTCTACCTTGCGTTCCAATCTAAAAGGGATACTAGGAGGACCATGCAATTAGATAATAGTCTTAGATATTTTTCAAACAAGTATTTGTGGTTCCTTCAGATTTCATCAATGGTAGATTGGGAATCCCCTTGATGATCATCTTAGGTTCTACGGGTGGCAAGTTGTGGCCCATGCTGCTGTCCACAAGCTTCAGACCTATAGGGTATGTGAGCACCAACAATTTAGTTGTTTGTTTTAATTGCAGTTTTCCATGGAAAACCTTGGAAAAGGAAACCAAAACAAGAAGATTTGGTGGTCCTTTTTCCTTTTCTTGCCTAAGAAATCTATTTAATGCCTTCAAGTGACATTGATTTACATAATTTATGAGAAAACCTTGGGAAGAGGAGAAGAATTCCATGTTAGCATCTGCCTTTAAGTTGGGCCAGATGCATACACATGTACAGATCATGGATGGGATGGTTTGGGTGGATTGCTTGAGCATCCAGTAGGCGCACACGGCTGTGCTGATACACATTTACCATGGACCCCACGAGTACCTGATTCTTTCTCGTGGGAATTGGAAGTGAGCTTGGACTTCCCCTTTTTGTGATGGGTGGAGTTGTTTCTAAAGGAGGTTTCCACAATGGTAAGAACTCCATCTAGCTTCTATTTAAAGAGATCCCATTCCCCGACTCTGCAGACAAGGCACCCGCTACAACTATCCCATTACAATGTGCATGCAGGTGTGGAAGGAAAGGAAGAACTGGGTGATCAACATTATCGTCTTCTTCAAGTTCCGTTAATGGTGGAAATCCCAGGGCAGTGCATCAACCATGGAGTTTCTATGTGTTTTGATCATCGATTGGGACTGTCACAGTCCATCGAAATTCCCTTTTTAAAAATCATCTTAAGGTATCCCATGATCATGATTTTTGACTTTTGATCGAAATTCATCCAATTAGAGAATGATCATGTACCGAATATATTATTCGGTATCTGATTTGCTTTCATATACATTTTGTCTATGATTGCACTAAGGTAGTTTGGATTATTGATATGAATTGATCATTGTTCACTTCAATGCAGTCCATGAAGGAAATTATTATCTAGACCTTTTCTTGACATGTTGCTGATCATGGTTGAATTCATCTTCCTGAACCAAACTCGGGGGATAGGTTAATAAATTGGACAATTTCAAAAGTATGGATTAAACCATAGTAATAACCCATCCTAGTCTTGGGCATTGGGCAAATCAAGGGTGTAGTGCTTGTCAAGATGTTAAAAGGTCAACAGTTGGAGAAGTTAAAATATAGTT
Organism: Magnolia kwangsiensis; assembly: GCA_037074715.1. Taxonomy (NCBI): domain Eukaryota; kingdom Viridiplantae; phylum Streptophyta; class Magnoliopsida; order Magnoliales; family Magnoliaceae; genus Magnolia; species Magnolia kwangsiensis. Next base: position 1,748,314 of record CM073585.1, read on the forward strand.
ACCTAGCTGACTCAGTTACCCGTCTCTCCTTTTTTAGGCACTAAGGAAGTTCATTAGAGGTGGGGAATTGGGGTAGGATTTTGTTTCTAAGAATTGGAGAGTTGAATTGGTTGTATTCCACCAAAGTGGCTGTAATCAAGGAAACTAGTCAGTTCTCAGATTCTCAGGGCATGACATCTGGTATTACTGGCATGCATTAAGGACCATTAAGGTGGTGTCTGTTCACACGCAAGTGGTGTTCAGCCCAAAGAGGTTCATCGTTTGGTAGGAGTTGGACAGGATGGGGTGGGTGGTGATGATGACTGACAACATGAGTTTAGAGGATCCATCTTGCCACAAAGGTGTTGGATCTTCTTGGCCCATTCCCTTGGCATTCAACTAGCTCCATTTGAGAGAACTGATTGCTTGTTGTGATCTTGACCAAAGGAGGGATCATGATGTTGAATTGGGTTTCTCACCAGGTTTGACATGTAGGCTCCGTCATCCTTGGCAATTTAATTAATAGCCTTGTTGATTAGTTAGAGATTATAATTTCTACATGATACAATCCTTTAATTCATCCTTATATGGTATATTTTCTTAATTTGGGCTTTTAAACCTTCTTGTCGCAGTTATGACTATTGCTTCAATTCTCTCCCAAATTAACTCCATTCCACCACTAACTGGTTCCAACTTCCAGGAGTGGAAGGAAACCATTGAGATCACCTTAAGGTGTATGGACGTATCCTTAGCCTTATGGGAGGATTCAACCTCTAAACCCCCACCAATTCAAGCTCAGCCATGGAGGTGGATAAGTTCGAGAAGTGGGAGCGATCCAACTGGACAGGTCCATTGATTATGAAATATTTTCTCTTCATTTATCCATTCGACAATTCCCGCAAAAGAGATTGCGAAATAGTACTTGGCCGAACTTGGAGAAAGGTCTCCATAGAAAACTCTTCTCTTTAGAGCACCAACGATGGGAAAATAAGGGAGCACATTATGGAGATCTCCAACCGTGCTTCTAAATTCGCTCACGTTGGATATCTTAGAGGATCTGCTCACCCATCTCATATTAATTATGCTTCCACCACAATTCAACGTGTTTAAGGTTGGCTACAACACTCAAAAAGTAAAGTGGACGTTGACTGAGTTGATTGCACAGTACGTGCAAGAAGGGGAAAGGCTTAAGCAGCATATAACTAATAATGCCCATATGGAAATAACTCACATAAAAAGAACAGAGGTTTTGGAGATAAATGAACACAAAAGGTGGCAGTTGATGGTTCACAGTACAAAAAAAGAGGAGAGGATGGACCCCACTATTTTTTTGCAACAAGAATGGTCATTTCAAAAAGCAGTGTACCATGTAGGGGGTTTCGGAGTCAGGAGCCCAGTGATGTGGAGCATTATACTGTAATGGGCAACCCAACAATATAGTTTAATATTAGAGTTAGGATGTTATTTGGACCTGAGTCTCGATGCATGGCTTAGTGGTAGATGCTTTGCATTTCAACATTGATGTCCTGGGTTTGAGTGCCCACGAGGGGTGTGTACATGTGTAAAGAAAGAAAGAAAGAAAAAGGTATTATTTGGACCTTTCAAACACATTTTATGCATTTTCTATGAGTCGCAATCTGGTTCCATTGTTGCTTTTAGATGATAATGGTTATGCATTTTCCTTTGGAACAGGAAACTGTGTTATCTCATGGTTAGAATGTTATGGGTGCTGGCTCAGTCATACATAATTCATCAACGGTATATTGGGAGTTCTCCCTGATGATAGTCTTTGGATATTCCCTACGGGTAGGAAATTGTAGCCCACCACAGTCCACCCTTCAGCACCCATAGGGGAAGAGAAGATCTAGTAAATGTATGCAAACATAGCCAATTCTGTTGTTTGGAGTGCAGTTTTCCATGGAAAAGGAAACCGGAGTGAGATGATGCCGTTGTCCCATTTCCTTTTGTGGCCTCAGAAATTGATCTAATGCCTCTTCCAAGTGATATCGATTTCCGCAATTTTCCTAATAAACCTAGGGAAAGGAGAAATAGAGTTCCATATAAATTGTTTTGTTTTCAATGTTATCCCAAACACTGCCTAAATTCCCATTGGATTCAATAGGCATTGAGCTCATATCTTGGGATAAGAGAAGTGAGCATGATAGAGATTCAGCAAAGGTTTGATAGACCTCCACTAGGCCTGTGCGCACACAGCTCCCATGAGGTTGACCTAGAACTCAGGTAGGCCACACCATCTGAAACCATGAGAAATCATGAATAAAACATCTAAAAGCACTTGGTGGGGCCCACCTGAAATTTGGTGTGACCACTCATCCAAGTGGGACACATAGAGTGGATGGGCTGGATGTTTAAACCACATCTCATTGGTCCCTCTATACAATCAGGAAGGCTTCGATGGGCGGTCATCCACTCTCAACTGTTGTCTGTGGTGTGGCCAACCCAAGTCATAGATTGGCCTTAGGCCCAAGGGTGCATCTGATTAATGGGATGGATGTCCATCACACATCACAGTGGGGCCCACAGAGCTCAACCTGATAGTACCATTTCCCATATATATATATATACAGTTGCTCAATGCGACACACTTTGCATTCGCTGCCAGAACTGGAATTTGAGGTGGTCTTCGACAGGCCGCTTTTCTTATTTATCTTTTGCTTACACGGTTTCAAGTAGAGTGAACCCGGTTTGTATGATTTTCATTACTGATCTGATACATCTTCAATTCAGCTGTAGTGGAAGTCCCATCTTTAGTGGGCATTGATAAAGACATCGAATGGGATGGAATTGGGACTGCGGAGATTTACGCCGACCCGGGAAGGAATGGCTTCCCGTGGTTTTCTATCTCTTCAATGGAAGCAGCCTGCACTGTTTAGATGCTGGGACCATACACCATGTTGTTATATATACATGTTCAAAGCTATGGGTTGTTTGTAGGAATTGTGTGTGAATTGTGAAAGATAGTAGATTGGGCTTGTGAGTATATGAAATAAAGCTACAGGGTGGGACCCATCTGATGGATGGTCCGATCAGATCACCCTATATGGGCCCCACATACATGGGACCCTGTGCAGGAGTCTGAATATGACATGCATTGGCTTGTATTCATCTATGCATATGCTGAAAGGTATTGTTGTGGATGTGTTTGAGTGAGAGTTGATTACTTGTATGGAGTGTGTGGTAGTCGTGTAGGCATCCGAGTCATGTAGACTGTGGGCCCCATCTCAAAGATGGGCTATCTTGAAAATCTGGTCGATCCACCCATTAGGCAGGCCACACCTGTATGCTGAGTCAGACCGTTGGATTTCCGTTGATTTCGTGAGTGGGTCGGCCTGATTTTCTCGCCGGATGATCTTCATTGTGGGCCCCACTGTCTACACGGTTCAGATGTGCTCTGTGCTAAGTTAGTATACAGCTGGGCCGTAGATTTCCCTAATTGGAGAAGTGTGGGTGAATGTATGTGGTGTTTGTACCGTAGCAGGCAAGGATTCTGTGTGAATTTATCAGTGGAGCTTAGGTGGGCCCACCTATTGTGGCCAAAATCCGCCTGATGGGAGGGATCCACGTTGGATTGCACATGGCCCAAAAGTCACCCTGGATGACATCTAAGGGCATGGGAAATTGATGGTATTGATCAAATAACCCTTGCCGTCTATTATTATTATTATTATTATTATTATTATTTTTAATCACATTCTGTGGGCCACCCAATGCACCGATAAAATTAGGTGGACCGATCAACACATGCTTGCGGCCAGATGTTGATTGTGTGGTGTCGAACCCAATGTGTAAGGACTGTGGGACCCACTGTGATGTATGTGTTTTATCCACGCCGTCCATCCATTTTTCCAGCTCATTTTAGGTTATGAGCTCAAAATCCAAGTAGATCCAAAGGTCGGGTGGACCACACCAGAGGAAACAGAATTGAAGGCCTAGTTGAAAACTTATCGAGGCCACAGAAGTTTTGGATCAGACTGATATTTGTGTATTCTCCTTCATCCATGTCTGTGTGACCTTGTGAACAGATTAGATATGACAAATAAGCATCACTGTGGGCTCAGTAGGCCCTAGGAAGGTGTCAACGGTGGATGTGTTTCTTGTTGGTGTGGTCCACTTGAGCTTTGGATATGTTTCAATTTTCGGCTCATACCCTAAAATGAGCTTGCAAAGAAGATTGACGGCGTGGATAAAACACATACATCGTGGTGTGACCCACAAAGTCCTTACACCATGTAGGTGCAATTTGTCATCCGTTGCTTGAGTGTGCACCCACAGATTCCTTGCACCACATAGGTGTTGGGTTCTAAACTTTCGAACATGAAGAAATATTATTATTATTATTTTTATTTTTATGTTGTTATTTCTTTATAAGTTTCCTTATATGAATGGATTTTCTCTAAATGCTCAAATATTTTCTACGTCTTTCTTAATGCATTTAACGATCTCGTTCCACATGATAACTATCTTTTCCTCCACGTTTTACTTTGATTTTCGCATCAATATCACTCCATTTTCTCCATCTTTTAATAAAAGCATCCATGATTAGAAGTTTATATTCATTAATTTATTTATTTTAGTTTTGAGTTTTGGTCCATTTTCATTCAAGGCTTATTTGATTTTTCATGTAATATGTAAATCTTTATAAATAAATAATTATTACTCTTTCACTTTGTTTAAAAATGCACGAGTATTTCTACTTAAAAAAGGATCCAAAAGGATTGACTTTTACTTGTGGGCCCCATCATGATGTCTATGACATATCAATGCCATCTATTTGTTTAATCAAAACATTTTGGGGCATAAGCTGAAAAATGATGCACATCTAACACTCAAGTGGAACATGCATAAGGAAACAAAGGCCTAAATACATCCACCGTTGAAAGTTATTTTCTTTACCGGGCTCACATTGATATTTATTACTTGTTCATGCGGTCCCACTGACATGTATAAAAGGAAAACACAAATATTAGCTAGATCGAAAATTTCCAGGGCCCCAAGAACTTTTAACAATAGCCATTTGATTCCCACTTTTCTTATGGTGTGGTCCACTTGAGCTTTGGAATTCAGCTGGCATAATAGATAGATGGTGTGGATAAGCCGCGAAAATCATGGTGCGCCCCATACTTATTTCACAGTATCCTTGATTTTAAGGTTAAAAAAGTAGGCCATCATTGTCAGCACAGGGAACTTGAATGCATCCTCCTGGTGCGCATGCTCCATGGAAGGGAAGTGGCGGAAAATTGCTTTCATTTGTTTGACATGTTAGAGTGCGGTTGAAGTTTTGTGGAGTGCTGGCAGTGGGGCGTATATGGTTTGCTTGAGCTGGTTTAGTTTCCTTGGTTGTGCAATACATTTTTCAAAGTAATCCTAAATGTGCGTTTGAAAGACGGGAGTCATTACTAGTCGATTAGGTTGTTATGTGTCCATGATTAACTTAGGTCATGGGCTTGCGTAGGGCTGAGGAATCGGGAAATTCCCTGTCCAAAATCACTCTTATATATGGCATGCATCCAGTGTAAGGGTCTCGGTTAAGAGGGAGGAAAGGGTTAGGCACCCTCTCTTGCCCGCACTTACATACGATCTCTACTTTAAGGGGCATACAATTTTTAGGAAAAAAACTCATATTTGCATGGAAAAGGGGTTAGTCATGTAGGCATGCTTCGCATAACCCTACAAGAGGATAATAGAGATCCTAGCCTTGCTTTGTATGGGCCAAATAGCATAGGGCAGGCAGCAACAGAATAATGTAAAAGTAAGAAATAAAATGCAGTAAATGAAAATAAGTCAGCAATGCTAAAAGGGGTGTGCAGAATGAACTGCATGTTAAGCTTGATTGATATGTGAGTGAGAGTGTAACACCCCGGATTTTTGTCAACCCGAATTTAGACGTCCTTAGGAAATGAGTCAATCATAACACCTTGGTAACGTCTCATAACCCAAGTTCAAAGCCAAAAAAATCATTTAGAATGAAATTCTTTAGAAATTTAACGTGAATTAACTAGCGTTATACTAGATTACCTGTGAAATAAGCACCAACCACCTTAAATACGATCCGTAAGATCTAAAACCTGTATAATCAGTAACGCTACGCTATCCTAAAATTCAGGATCAATTTCTAAACCCAGTTGCTCTCTGGAGCACTTTAAAACTTTGTATCGGACTTGAACCGCCGGTCGAAAGTCCGATAGCGATAAACTTAAACCATTATGACCGCCTAGTTGGACTTGACTACCACCGCGAAAATCACATCCAAACAATGCTCTGGGACGATTTCCTTACGTTCGGAGTAAAAAGAGTGAGAAAAGGAAGATATTTAGAAAATTAATTATATTTTTATGAAATCTGACATATTTCACTTGCACGTTATTTCTAAGCGTTCTGACCGTTAGAATTCAACCCAAATTCACCCTCGGATCAGGATAGGTGACCCTTACATGTCAAAGTACTTATGGCTTTGATCGAAGTTCGGGGACCGGTGAACGGAAACTTGACTCCACCTAGATCCAATATTGGTGAGCTTAAGTCCGACCACATTTAGTAACAGGACCTCCAGAAGTGCTCCGTTGAGACGGAACAGTTCGTATTTGGACATAAAATAAGTATACCATGACCCTGAGTCTAATTTGGAGAGTTTTGGGCCTATATAAGGACCTTAAACCCTCACTCTCTCATCCCATACGAATTTGGGAAAACCTATGAGAGAGAAGAGAGAAAAGAGAAAGTGTGAGAGAAGTGGGAGGATCTTCCTGCTATCCTACCCTGCTATCGTACGTGCTTAACCATCACAATCTAATCGTTTTTCCAGCGATTCTAACTTCGTTCTTAGGTAAAAAAGCCTAACCCTAACCTGTTCTAGGGTTTCAATTGGTGCAAGTGGTGAAGTAATTAAACTAAATCATACTGTAGGTTGCCAATCAGTCGTTGATAAAGACTTAGAGTCTCTATTAAATTCGTTACACTTCTACGGCGTAAGGTGCGAATTTTAGACGCTTAGGTTGTCATTTTTCAAAACTTTCAATGTCGGCTAATGATAGATTATTGACGAGGATGTTATTTCACATGTAGAACATGTTGTCCGTTTTTCATTTCGAATACATACGAAGTGTATGGAATTTTATGTATTTTAGGTATTTGTAGAAAATACCGTATACGTATAAATTTTGTAAATGTGATTGCCATGAGTATTTGTCGTATATGCATGCGAGTTATGCATGCAGTATCTGTTTGGCGAAAGGATTCGCCCTAATACAAGTTTTAGCCAACATATGATGTGTAGGCTAATATGTGTAGTCTAAGTGTTTGTATAAATGTTTGTATGAGTATATACGTAGTAAATAATGCTTTACTTGGGTGTTGAGATAGGATTCTTAACTACCTTAGCGATGTTTATGATTCCCTCCATGCAAGTTATTTAACCTAGTCACTTTACTTTGAAATGCATGTGTATGGATTCTTGTTCATGTTGTATCTTATAACATGTTTTTAAATATGCTTGAATTATTTGATTATTTCTGTTCTGGCTACTGTACATGTTTACTGGTTAATATGGAATGTGTTTGGAGCTATATTATGGTCCAGGCAATCGGTAACAGATTTGATTTCGTGGTTGGCCTCTATTCGCCACGCAAGACGTGTTTGACGAACCCGAGTTGTGCGTTGCTTGTCGGCAGTGGTTAGGCCATACGAAGTGCTTATGCACTTCATGTCGGACAACTTAACGGGCGCTCGTACTAGTCAAACTCGTCAAGTAACCCGATTGACCGTTGTATGTTCACCTTGTATTGGTCATAACTGCTTGAACTTAGGGTACTGAACTTACCAATGAAAACCCTGATAACCGTGGTACCTTAATCCATTAAGACTCATGAGCCGGGCATGGTGGTATGGGACACCGTGGTCGAGCTGTCGGCCTACGCTGGGGCCACGAGCCTCCCCGTAGTGACCAATGAGCAATCTAGACTCGTGAGCCGATTATAGTGGTATGAGACACTATATTCGAGTTGTCGGCCTACACTGATAAGGTGATGGGGGAGCGGTGCAACGAGTGCGTGTAACAGACCTGACAGCCCTTTGTAGTGACCTCGAGCATACTCTGAATCTGCGGAGAGGCGACGAGCCTTCTCGTAGTAAATAGAGTATAAACTAGGCCTGTATTGATAAGGTGATGGGGGAGCGGTGCAACGAGCGCGTGTAACAGCCCTGACAGCCCTTGCAGCGACCTAAAACTGCATCATCGTATGAGATTAACTAGGAGTGACGACCCTAGACAGGATCCTTGTTTGAGAATGATATAAGGGAGGTACCTTAGTTTTCCAATCCTTCTATATGAAAAGGACTAATAACAACTCGATAACCATGCCCATATCGCATTACATGTGCCTGGAAGATGTGGAGCACTTAAGGGACGAAAGCATGCCACGAACGTAAGATGGTGTTGCATGAGAGAGTATGTTGGCAAGGGCATGCATCATTATTGCATCTCATCCTTACATTAATCACAGTATTTAGGAATGTTTGATTTGCTTTATCATTACTGCTTGACTGAATTGATAACATGTTAACCTTTGCTCTATGATTCCACTGAGTTGATTACTCAGTCCCACATTACGGGACGATGTTGTACACACCAATCAGTCCTTGTTTTAGTTTCAGATGATGACGCTGCTTGTGAAGCGGAGCCGGACTTTCATGATGATGAGGAGGGTTTCTCCTATAGGCAGCTATCAGGCGGGTTTATGTAAACCGTGTTCTGATCAACTAGATTACAGAGAGGTTGATTAGACGCCGTGACACTTGTCATTTTATACTTTTGGAGCACTCATGTATATTCTTTTTGTTAATTTTTAGAGTATACATGTATATATTTAACCTGGTAACATGTTCACACTCTGGAGACTTACAACAGTCTATATATGTTATATATACTATCACAGTCTTCTGCTCGCATAATTTAACTGTATCTGGAGTATGATATGCTGTTTTGACTTAATCTCACTCATGTTCAATGCACTAACATAGACAACATTCAATCATAAGCATTTATGTTGCATAAGTGATGTTGCGGAACTCGGGAGTGACGTTTATGCTCAACCCCCGATTTTCGGGATGTAACAGAGAGAGAGAAATGGAAATCAAATACCATTTTTCTTTAAAAAAGGGATAGCTTGATGTCTCTAAATCTGAACCTACTTGTGACTTGGCTGGCTTTTCTTGATGAACTGCCTTTTGTTGGTTTTAAAAGGTAACATAGGCACATGTAAGATGACTTTAGGGTTTTCCTAAGAAGAGGTCAATCTTTCTTCTATTTTTAAGCAGGGGCTAGCTTAGAAGTGGATTTTTGCGGCATTCAAAATATTCTCATTAATCTTCTCTTTTTGGTGCACTCTTATCTGTTATCTCATTCCCTTGGGTTTGTCCTCTTCCTGGACGATGCATGCTTTTGGGGTGGGATTAGAAACCGTCAACCATCCATCAACTGATGGACAATTAGCATTCATCTATCATGCATGATTTGTCTAGAGGAATCAATTCTTGGGTGATTATTTGGTTTGAATGGTCAAGGATAGAGAGATTTGGCACATTGGTCTTCTTCTGGAATGAGATTTAAAAATAAATAAATAAATTTGTCTAGGGATGTTTGACAGATTTTCAATGACACCCTAAATAGGTAAGTGCAGTTTTATCCTCAAGCGTCAAAGGAATGGATTCTGAGGATAGTCAATTTGAAAGCACTATTGCATGACCAAGGGTTGGTGATCTCAAGATTGGGTCTGATAGTCGAGTTCAAAGATAGATATTCTAACCCTCCCTAAATTTGCTAGACGGTTAAATGGTGAAATTGTGCTTAGGATATGGTTTTATCGAGAAGTTAGCCAATAAGTTGAAAGTAGCGTCTTTGATTTGAGTGGGATGTCTACAAAAATGATATGGTAATTATTTAATGGGTCGTTTGGATGACCATAAAGTCCTTAAGTTGTAAAGGGATTACAACTAATATGATTATAGAGGTTGTTTGGATGCATGTGTTTGCTTGTAAAGGCTTTGCGGGTTATAAACATATTACAACTTTTGACTGTAAAATGAAATCAGTTGTAATTTGAAATTTGATAAAAAGTCATGTTTCATATTACAAGTAAAGTCTTTACAGCTACAAAAATATTATACAAGTCAGAACACAATGATTAATATACACTCATGATATATGAGGCCCACTGTAATGTGTATGGTACATCCCATCTATCAATCATGTACTTACCTTGATGCTCTCCTGTGACCTTAAGAAAATAACTCGTCCATTATCAAATGGACCACACAAGGGAAGGGTGGGACGTCCACCATTAAAAACTTCTATATTGCATATGGTGTCCACTGTGATTAGTGAAAGACATTCAATCCATTTAATGTGTGCATGTTTTGATGTTCTTTTAGGGCATTAAAAAAATCAAGTCCTCCTTATGTGATTTGTGGATTTTGAAAGGTTTACTGCCCAAGCTCTGTGGTATGAATACATACTTTATTCATTGTAAACACTTTACAGGTTAGCTAACTACGCACAATCTATTCACCTATAAACAAATTGAAACTTATAAGCCAAACAAAATAGCATGTAAATCGATTATACCTGAAACTCTTTTCAAGTGTAACGTGTTTATAACTAAAAAACTTTCAGGCATCCAAACGACTCGTAAGCAAATAAATTTTACCCATTTATACGATATATTACTGGCGACATGAAAAATCAAAGAGCCTTCAATCTCTTGAATGGAAACTGTCCTCTCTTTATTTGTTTTATCATGTTTACTAAATCCTTATCTTTTACATGTCAATATCTCTTACTCGAAGTGTTAGATCAATCATATTTACCAGGACTAGTTATGTTACGTGTTGTCTATAATAATATACATACCTTTGCCTACTCTTCGCAACAACCAAGCCATCGTTGCAGTTTGTCGTTTCTAGGAAGCATTGAATATGCCAATTTTTTATGCACAATTAAAAAAATGGATTGTGGGGCCTATTCTTCAATGATCCAAATCATCCTTTACCACCTTTCATCATGATTAATCCATGCCAAAAAATAATCCAAGGTGGTGAGATCCTCCATCCTATCTGTTGTAATTCGATTTTCAATTTCTGTCACGTGACAAGTGCAGGCATGCCATAATTGAATATACGACTCAATTCAAATCGAACAACTATGACCCTAAGTGCCAAGACAGGTAGATACGTGGTATGTGACCGAGATCGAATGAGATCAGTTGCCTATTCAGGTACCCACACAGTATGTTAAAAGGATCAGATCATGTTCAGAGGGTAGAGTTTATCCTCTGATGATGAGTTACACATTTGTCTTCCGTATGAAATAACTTTTTCAATATAGATAAAAGAACAAGAAAATTTGTTTTACAGTCGGTTACAAAAAAAAAAAAAAAACAACTACAAAACACCTTATTGGATGCTTGGACTGAATCTAGTGTACGAGTGTATATCCAAATTATAGGCAAAGCCAACAGCTACTTGGTTATTGTTACAGATTACACTAAGAAATATAAAAAGTAGGTAGAAGTAGAGGATTATATTAAGAAATGTAATTGACTGGCAAAAGTAAAGTAATTATACTGAAAAATGTAAATGACAAGTAATTAAAAGGATAATTGAAAGATAGATTGGGTTTAATTAGGTTGATATGAGACCATTTATTTATTTATTTTTAAAATAAAAAAATAATTTTCTATTTATAGTCTTAACCTAACCATTTGGATACTTCCTATGTTTTAATAGTTTCTATAACTGTTTCAGCACTACCAATTTTCTAAATACTTCTCATGTTCTGACAATTTATGTAACTGTTTTAATACTATATAACCTTTTAGAGTTTCATTGCCATCTATTATATTAACCACTTCGAGTTTCTTTGCTCACTCAACCATATTCCACTTAAGCCCTTAGTCGACCTCTCATATGATTATTGACTGTTTGGTTTACTTTTGAATTCCATTCAACTACTTTCTATCTTATCATTTTATTAACTATTATTCCTTTAAAACATTTCAAGTATTCTTAAATATCTTAAACTTGCAATATCTTTTCTTTGCTATATAATGCGTAAAATTTTCAATTGGTTTTCTAACATTTATCAGAATACATTACAACACTATCAACCCATTCTTCATTCAAATCTTGGGTTTGATTGTTATTTGTATGCCATAATTTGAGAGGACAAGATGGTTAGGATTGATGCAATTTTAGTAAATGCTCCATCCATGGTGGGACACAATAATCCAATGGTCTAGATTACCAAATCAGAAATCACACTTACCAGATTTAAAACCACATAACATTGTGAAAAGTTGTGATGTAAAATTGAGGCGCCTCCTGTGGGAATTTTCTACCATTCTCAAAATGGTGGTTAACTATCATCGAAGTCTGCGTGTAGAACGTTATTCAACCACGTGTAATCGATATTCACCTGCTTACACACTATTCTTCCTTAGTGGGGCCCACCGTGTTGTAGGTATGCCATCCAACTTGCGAGTTACGTAAGCCTCGCCATGATGGCTGAAGGCTACAAAAATACAGGAATATAAATCCTTAGGTGGGCCACACCGTAGAAAACAAAGCATAACCACACAAAATTCAATTGGTGGGCCACATGATGGTTGGATTAACCTGATTTTTCGGGCATCCAACTTTCAAGGTGGGACGACCTTGATGGATATTCTGGATGCCACATGCATGCCACGGTGAGCCCCATGCCTCCCACAGAGAATTGCAGAGTAAGCTATTCTACATGGAGCGGATTCGGTGTTACCCTTACCTTGGGCCCACCTTGACGTTGTGTTGTATATCCACGCCGTCCATACTTTTCTTTAGCCCATTTTAGGACATGGTCCTAAAAAAGATAAAAAGATCCATATATCAGGTGGACCACACCAAGGGAAACAGTGGTGATTGAGTGCCTCACCATAAAAATTCCAAAGGCCCCATCCTAAGGTTCTCGTAACGTTTATTTCACATCCAACCTTTTGATAGTGTCAATAAGACCTGAATGAAAGGAAAAATATCTAAAACTTTTGTGGCCCATAAATTTTTTTTAATGGTCATCTGTCACTGTTTCTAGTAATATGGTCCATCTAAGATTTCGATATTCTTAAGGGTTAGGATATCATCCAAAAATTAGATGAGAAAACAGATGAACGGTGTGGATATACAAAAAATACATCAAGGTGGTCCCCACATGGTTGGGGCCCTTACCGTGTGGGGCCACCTTGATACTGTGTTGTATATCCACTCCGTCCATCCGTTTTTCCAACTCATTGTAGATCGCAATTACAAAACTTAAGCAGATCGAAATCTCAGGTGGACCACACCACTCGAAACAGCGGTGAATTGCAATTTAAAACTTTGTATTTTCCCTCCATCCATATCTGTTTGCTCATATCAACGGGTTGGATGGAAAATAAACATTACGGTGGGCTCAGGAAGTTTTTAACGGTAGGCATTCAATTACCACTGTTTCAAGCGGTGTGGTCCACTGAGATTTGAATCTGCTTAATTTTTGGGATCACGGTCTAAAAGGGGCTGAAAACACGTATGGATGGCATGGATATAAGAAAAATTATCACGGTGGACCCCATCGTGAGGGTAACACCTAATCCGTTCCGTTCCTCAAGAGACTTGCAGAGGAAGTAGCCTAAAAAACCGAAGGAATTCGCTTGGGTATCTCGCCATACTTTAGTAAAGTGAGAGAGATGACTTAACATGAATGAGATCCACACCATTCATCACGTACATCACTCCATTTTGGGCCTTGATCCCAAAATTCAGGATAATTCAAGGAACATGAAAAAAAACTATATTGATAATCTCTAAATTCACGTAGCGTGGCCCACCTGAGTTTTGGGATACTGTGATTTTTTGTCGAATTCTTTCATCAGGGTGAGGCACATTAGTCGAATGGATTGGATGGCATCTAAACACCACGGTGGGTCCTACACAAAACTAACGGTGTGCCTTTCATCACAACTATTTACTGTGGTATTCCCTACCTAAGTTTTGGATAATCATATTTTTAGGTTGAAAGGTTGAAATGGGACATCAGATCTGATGGACGGACTGGATCTCATGAAAGTTCCATCCACGTGGCTCTTTGTCGGTGAAAGTAACCCGGTGGGCGGTGGGTACTTTGCACGAGTTACCCTAGCGCGCGGTTCAGAAACAAAAGCTTCTTTTATATTCTCCCACAAAAATCCCATTTTCTTCCTCAGAACGAAGAAAAAAGGGTGGAAAATGCTCGTTTCTAGGGTTTTTTCTCGCATTTTAAGGAACGCCTGCAACCAGATCGGTTCCTTCTCTTCTTCTTCTTCTCTTTCTCGACAAGTATCGATTCGGAATCTCTCCAAGCCGGTAAGTTCCTTTATCTCTCTCTCCCGCGCTTATTTTTTTATCTTTTATTTTGAGGCTGAAATCGGATTTTCTAGATTTCTGCGATAGGCTTTCGGTGCTTGGTTTTGTGTTTTGATTTTGATTTTGATTTTTTAAAGAAGGGTTTAGGGTTTTGACGCATTAAGGCATGGTCAGCTCGGGTTTTCGTTCTGACAGTTGATTCTCAGGGTTCTGTAATCAGAGCCGTTGGCCTGTTTCGTACTGCAGCGGATGAACCGTGCCCTGAAAATCTCCCAAATTGGAAGATCCTAGTCAGACATTTTGGACTTTTTTCCCCTTTTCGTTTGTATGCGTCTCTTTGCAACCATCTTATTTGTAGGCCGCAAATGGAAGGGTTTATTAGGATTCCACCCACCAAGAAGAAATTTGGTTGGGCAGTATCTATTTCGGTATACAAATGACAGATGGTTTGGATTGATGAAAGATGGACCCACTAATCAGAACTGAATTCCTGAGTATTATGTGAAAAGCCTTGGGTCGAGGATCATATAATTCTACGGTTTATAGTTTTTTGCTCTGTATTTGGAATAGTTTATGGAATAGAGGTTGATATTTGAGCCTTTAAGAATTTTAGGGTTTAGGGTTTAAGATTTTTTTAAATATTTATATATATATAAATTATAAACATATTCTCATGATAGTTCAGTTCAGGTTTTTCTTTTTCGTTCCATATTTGAATCGTCGACTGTCGTCTCATGTTTTCTAGCATAATGAGGCTGTAATTTGAAAAAATAATCAAAATTTAGATGATAAATGGCTTTTAATAGTTTTATTTTTATTTGGTACAAAAAGATGTGAAAATCTGAACTGCTCTGGCTTCCATAATCGAGGATTAGTCATGGTATGAGGTTGGATGCTGTGTGCTGGTTAGCATTTAGTACAGGTGCTGTATCGTTAATTAATGCAAGCTAGGATTGCAAGGAACTAGTTTTCATATGTTGAAATTTTACCATCAACCTTTTATTCATTTCTAAAATTTAGAGAGATAACAAACAATGAGCTATGGGCTATACACCTGATACAAACCCGAAAAGGAAAGCAAATAAATCAATAAAAAAAAGAGATTGCGGGAAAAGACCCAACAATCCTCTAGCCAAATGTTAGAGATCACGAATGCAAGATTGTGAGCAAGTTCAGCAGTCCTCTAATCTAGAACTAGTGATCACTTCCTGTCCCTTCAACAGCCACCGTAGAGAAAAGAAGAAAATTTCATAAAGAAACTATTGATCAACTTGTCTTATTCCATAGGACATAGGTCCTATTCATAATCAACCTTACAATCTGTAATAAAAAATATGGAATTTAAAAATCTATGAAATAGGAAAGCACCTAAGTTACAAAACATTCTATAATTAAGAAAATGCCTAAAATAAGAAGATACTTAGATAAGAAAATATTTAAAATTATTCCTTGACTAAAAATAAAGATGTGAAAGAAAGAGCAGATTTCCTAATTTAGAGATTTGAAAAAAAAAGGTAAAGTGATGATGGCGAAAAAAGGAAGGTGGTCCTTTTCTTGTACACATGTGCGGAGTGTGCTCGTGTGGGATTTGGGACGATTGCATCAACACCCATGTATAAAGCTGTGTGCAAAGTAATGCATATGGGATTTGGGAACTGCAGACGAGTAATTAGAGGGTGCATTGGGCCATACAAGCTGTTCAATTAAGATCAGGCTGTTAGAATGCATGTTAAGCTCATATCAAGCCCATCCAATACTCATGATTGACTGTCCAGATTAAAATTGTGGTCCAATCTAACCATCCAGATTTTTCTGGACTGTTTCAAGTGTCCAGATTGATCATGTCACGGACATGGACCAGATCATGAGTTGGATGGTATATATGGATCCAATTCAATGGTCCGATTCATTTTTGTGGTCTACCAATCCGATTGGATGGCATTAATGGAGCATACATATAGCTTGGACGCGATGATATATTTTGGAAATTTCATAGTTTCAAGTCCTGATTTGGTTATCTTATGCCCTGTAAGATTTAGAATCTTTTGAATAGTTGCCTAGTTTCTTGTCTTAGAAGAAGTTCACATTTCAAATTTTAGTGATTTTATCATGTCATAGGTAGTCTAAAAATAGTAAAGTCTAGGTTTATGCAAGATCTACTTAGACCTCTGGCTTTTCTATTCTAGCCTATATAAAGACCTCTAAGGCCATACATTAGCAAGTATTTGATGGATAATTTGGATATGAAGGGAGAAAGTTACTTTTCTTGTGATAAAACCCTTGCATGTTTGTAACAAAGGCTAGCAATCGCCTTAGGTGAGTGTGTACTTGCTGGACATAGGTATTAATCCTATAAACCTTTTTTGGGTAGTATGATATAGCTATTAATACTAAAAACTATAAAATAAATATAATCTCTCACAAATTACTAGGCACATCAAGCAGTCTTATCATATACGTGACCATCTTATGGGGTCAAAAGTCATTTGTTAGCATAGATCGAAATATCGGTAACGTATCGGCCGACATGGGCGTATTGTATCCATATCGGCTCAATATGATATGCGATACAGCCTTGTATTAGCCATATCGGTAACGTGTGGACCGTAATGGGGGCGTATCGGCCCGTATCGGCTGATACGGGTCATATCGGGCTCGATATCTTGCACGCCTATTGGTCAAACCCGATATGCGTATAGAAGGCCCAAACTGACCCTTTCTTTTCCCTTTTCGATCTCTATCTCCCTCATTTTTGCTCCAATCTCTGCAATACCTTAATTAAATCATTCCTAAGTGATTTTCAGTGCTATTAACAACTTGGAGGATCAAAACATCCGATTTCAGTCGATTTGAAGGATTGAAACATTTTGGGGCCAGTTTTGAAAAAAAAATCGGAAAATAGGTTAAAAACTCCATTTTTTGTTGTCGATTCTTTTCTAATCCATTGTTGTGTTTATTAGGCCCCTAGATCTACCAAACAACAAAAAAAAAAAAACAGTTTTGAAGATCGATTTGAGCTTTTTTGGGCTTTTTTTTTTACAAAATTTTTTTTTGGCCATTTATGCTTTATATATATATATATATATATATATATATATATATATATATATGAAAAAAGTACTATACGCTCAACCGTATTGTACCGTCGAGTGCTGGCACCATGTTATTCGTTGGCTGGTGAGGAAATTTTATAGGAAACTAAATAAACAAAATTGCAAGAAATTTATGTGCGAGCCATTCGTTGTTGGAAGATCATGTGCTAGAATTTTGCGTGAGGCCCATTATGATGTTTGTGATAAATCCAACCCGTCCATCCATTTTTCAAAATCAGTTTACGACATGTGACCAAAAATGAGCAAGAGCCAGAAATTAAATGGGACACATGAAAGGAAACAATGGGGGTTTAGTTACCACCGTTGAAACATTCATATGGCTACAAAAGTTTTATATTGATTTATGTTCATGGTGTTTTCATTTCATATCAGTGAAAATAACCTTATAAACGGTTTGGATGGACTATAAACACCAAAGTGAAGCCTAGGAAGGTTTCAACGGTAAGCATTCTTTTTTGCCGTGTTTCATCTCGTATGTCTACTTGAATTTTGGATCCTCCACATTTTCGGTGTAATGTCCTAAAATGATATTTAGAAACGAATGGACGGGTTGGATTTCACACAAAGATTACAGTGGGCCCCACGCAGAATCCCTTCGTCGAAGGCTTTAGTAGGAAATCCGCTTCCCTGGGTTGGCGGGTTGGCGTCCTGGCTACTCCCTTGCCACCGGAGAATTGCGGGTGGTCGGTGCTATATGGGCCCCGCCATGCTGTATGTGTTTCATCTATGCTGTGTATATGTTTTTCTAGATCATTTTGTGGTAATGAGACAAAAAATGGGGTATATCCCAATCTCAAGTAGACCACATTACAAGAAACAGTGTTGAATAGGTGTCGACCATTAAATTTTTTGGGGGGGCCATGAAAGTTTTGGATCAAGTTGATCTTTGTTTTTTTCCTTCGCATGGGTTCGCATGACCTAATCAATAGTTGGATGTCAAATAAACAGTACAGTGGGCCTTAGGATGATTTTAAGCATGAGCATTACTCTCCACACTTTTTTCTGTGGTGGGGTCCACTAGAGCTTTTGATCTGCCTCATTCTTTGCATAATGCCATAATATGATCTCTCAAAGTGGATGAACGGTGTGGATATAATCAATACATCATGCTGCGACCCACAGAACTTGGTGACGTGACTTCAGCTATATTACAGCGGGTTTGGCCTGCGGACACGAATTAGCTGGTGACGGGTTGAGTAGCCAAACTCGTTGCAGCAGTCACGTCACCGAATTTTGTGTGCTCACCACAATATGTGTTGTATCCACACCGTGCATCCATTCGGAGAGATCATTTTAGGGCATGATCCAAAGAATGAGGAAGATCAAAAGTTCGAGTGGACCCACCATAGAAAACACTGGGGATAGTGACGACCACCGTTGAAACCTTACTAAGGTCCATCATGATGTTTATTTGAGATCCAACCTGTTCATGTGTTAACGCAGACATGAAATACAGAAAGTTCAAATATTAGCTCGATCTGAAACTTTTGTAAGCTTAGAAGTTTTTAACGGTGGGCGTCACTCTCTCCACTATTATTTGTGGTGGTCCATTTAGGCTTTTGATCTGACTCATTCTCTGGATCATGTCATAATATGATCTCTCCAAATGGATGGACGGAGTGGATACATAATATACATCATGATGAGGCCCACGAAACTTGGTTACGTAACTTCAGTAGCAAGTCCCGCTACCCGACCTGTCAGTAACAAATCCGCGTCCGTTTCCTACAAAATTTCTTGCAATTTTGTTTACTTAGTTTCCTTATAAAATTTCCTCACCCACACGTGACTCCACCACTCGACCTTATGAAAGGTATAATACGGTCGAGCGTATAGTACCTTTTCCCGTATATATATAAAAATCATTAAAAATAAAAAATAAAAATCTGATCTCAGATATGTATTCTCCAGCCATTTTCGATCAGATCTATGTAGACCTGATAAAAAAAAGTTTATAATTTTTTCTTATTAAATCTGTTGAAAAATATATACATTTCAGAATTTTTCTTTTTCATCTAATGTTTATATATATATATATATATATATATATTTGTTTTTATCACATATCTAGAGAGGCCATGCATTTTTTTTTGGAATTTGGAGATTTATGGAAATTCTATATATATATTTTTCAAATGTATTGTGCAGCTAAGTTTATTGTTTTGGGGTTTTTGAATTGTTTTTTTTTTTTTTTAAAATAAAAATAAAAAATAGATCTGAGTAGTTTGGTAAGTACTAAGTATTTCTACACTTATATTGTTAGTTGTTACATTCACCTCACTGGTCACACACATTCTCCAAGCAAACATGTACGTACTAGTGAATAAACTAGTGAGTATTGAGTAGTGATACTTCTTGAGTTCTTGGGCATGTTAGACTATTAGCAATATATGATATCAATTTATGGCATATATTAACAGTTTATATAAGAAAAAATCAACACCAGAACTAACAGTAGGTCAACCTATCAGGACAACATTCTTACCAAATAATGGTCCAATACACCATTGAATACATGGTCAAAATACAAAATAAAAAATGATAGATTCGTGAATATCTCATTTTATCTTATTTATCTTATATTTTTCATATTTTTTGGCTTAAAAAAAATTCTGACCAATACTGGCCGATTGGGGGCCCAATTTCGATATGCAATGTCATATCATATCATTTTTTCGCGGGGCCGATACCGCCATTCAGAACCATGTTTGTTAGTGAAATTCTTTGTTAAAATACCCACACATGTTGTCATAAAAATAAAATAAAATACCCACACGTGTACTTTGGCATACAAATCTGTTCTTGATCAGGTTGGACACAAGTGTGACTTGGTGGTGCCTACCATGGATCTTCTCCCACGTATGGGTTGGGCTTTACTGCATCATTCATAAGATAGGAAAATATGTCCATCAATCCAGTCTGACCAATGGTCGGCCACTGCATGGATGGGCCACTACTCAAATATTACTTCTTCTCCTTTGTTTTTTTTTTTTTTTTTTTGAGAAATCTACTGAAGCTTGGTGCCCTTGGCCATTATATCTGCATACATTCTTGACCATCCAATATGGGATAGGATTAGATAGCTGTTTACTTTTAAATAACCCATTTTTGGGCAATGGATTATCCCTGAGGCAGTGCCATTGCTGTGGATGCCAAATAATCACTGATTATATGCCCCCCTGCTTGGATTAAGGATGGTTGATGTCATGTGGGCAGCCGGCTGTCAATCTTTTGCCCAGCTACCATCAGAACAGGTCCTGTTACTGGGTCCTTGTTTTGTTTAGGGACTGTCCCTAAGTCTTTTCCTTTTTGTTTTGCTGGGGTTCACTGTCGTTTGGACAGTTCTTGTATAGTTGGGAGTCTCTTAGTTTTTAGTTTTCTTGTGGCGTTCTTTTTGGTTTTTTTTTTTTCCCTCTCTTTTGTGTTGCTTCCTTGTTGCAGTTTTGTTTTCTTGTTTGTTTTGTTTCCTTGCTTTGCTAATAAATTGCTTATCTTTCAAAAAAGAAAGTCCTGTTACGAAATAAAAATAAATAAATAAAAAACATACTTCTGTTGAGCTCCACAGTTAATGTAACTTATCCAGCCATTTATTGCATACCAGTGGGTCCCATGCCAGACAACTCAGTTATTGCATCATCCCATTCTTGGGAATGGCACCCTTCAGCGATTTGGGGTCTCATCATCTGCATCTCCTCAGCCAAATGAAAAAGTGACCAACCAGTTTGCAAATGAGCAAGGAGCTGTTTCGGACAATGATCACGCCTCTCAGAATATTTCTCAAGATGATGATAGTAAAGCTTCAGATAAAATGGAAGACTCAGGTTCTATTTCAGATCCCAAACTTTCCAAGTCTCAATTTGTCAAGAAGCGTCGGAGTACCAAACGAACTGCATTTTCTGATTCAGATGCAGAGGGTGATCTATCCGTTGATGATCTAGTGAAGCTAGTTGTAGAGAAGGAAGAGTTACTGAAGGCAAAACACAAGGAGGTTGAGAAAATGCAAGATAAGGTTCTTCGTAGCTATGCTGAAATGGAGAATGTTATCGACAGGACAAAACGGGACGCAGAGAACTCAAAGAAATTTGCCATACAGGTTTGTCTAGTATAGTTCAGTTCTGTTTACTGCTAGTGTTTTTTTCCTGCATTTGCAACAAGGTGCATTTGAAGCTCTTATGCATGCTCGATTTTGAAATTACGCTGCAGAACTTTGCCAAGAGCTTATTGGATGTTGCGGACAATCTGGGAAGAGCTTCTTCTGTTGTTAAAGATAGTTTTTCAAAGATTGACCAATCTAAAGATTCTGCCGGAGCTGTTCCCCTCCTAAAAACCCTTTTGGAGGGTGTTGAAATGACTGATAAGCAGCTTGCAGAGGTAATGTATTCTTTTATATTTTGAATGGTATTGGTAGCCCATATTGTGCTCGGCAATTTCTTGGCCTGGAAATTTCTCAGGAGATTTTTAAAATTTGAGTTTTTTTTTCCTTTCTGTCTTGATATTATGGGGAAAATCTCACAAAGAGAAAATATTTAAAAATATTAATTGTAAATTAATAAATAAATTTATAATTCAAATACACACACGTACTTGTATAACAAATTTCTTAAGGTTTTTACTAATTTTTCCCATTAATGTTGTGATATTTGAAATTTTGCCACAGAGAAAATATTTTAAAATATTAATTGTTAATTAATAAATAAATTTAGAATTTGAACACACACACACTTATATAACAAATTTCTTAAGGTTTTTACTATTTTCCTGTTAATGTTGTGATATTTTAAAATTTTCCGATATAGTATATAACAAATTTCTTAAGGGTTTTACTATTTTTCCCATCATTGTTGTGATATTTTAAAATCTGCCGATATTTTAAAGTCTCACAATAATATCATGGTAATATTGTAGTACTTTTTTAATTTTTTAATTTTTAATAGTGTGTGTGTGTGTGTGCGATATTATTACAAGTTTTTTAAAATCTCTGCGATATTTGTCACAGTGGTAGCCACAATGGCTTTCAAACAGAATTTCTGTAGCGGATACACAGCTATCTTTCATTATCTTTTGCTCAGAATATGAGGGATTCTGTGGTGGTGCTGTAACTAATCTAGGGATTGCATTCAGTAACTCAAAAAATTATCTTTGTATTCAGGTGTTGAGAAAGTTTGGAGTGGAGAAATTTGATCCCATGAATGAGCAGTTTGATCCAAATAGACATCTCGCAGTTTTCCAAGTACCCGATTCTTCAAAGCCACCTGGTACTGTTGCTGCAGTTCTGAAGGTATGAGTATGAAGTATTTAGCATTTCTTCTTTGTAATATCTGAATTCTCCCAGCATTGCTTTTTTGGGAGATGAATGATCAGGGGTGCAAGGGCGGTCCTCAATCCAAACCCAACTTGAATCAAGAGGACCCAAATCACAACCCAAGCTGACCTGAATTCCTTTATACTTCAACCCAACTCAACCCAAATATGTGTGATTATTTCCAACCCAATCCCAAATTGGGTTGGCATTTTCCAACCTGAAACTGACTCATGGACCTGACATGCTGACCCAACCTGACCTGAACTTGGTTTGGGTCAATTGTGTTTGAGTTGACCCAAACCCAATTTGAAGCCCTATGAATGATTCAGCAGTTGAATATGAATTACTGTTTTAGAAGAAAAAAAGTACATTGCTTCTGTCTGATTGCACATCTGTCTTGAAGGCTCATATTCTGTCTGAGTTTTATCTTTTAGGGGACACCATCTTGTAGCTCAGCCGTCATAAATCGTGATAATTGGAATTAGGTGTGCAACTCGGGCTGCTTGGGTTGGGTCAAGGGTCAACCTGAGGCAAACTTGAACTGACTTCCAACTCAAGGTGCCCATCCTGAACCTTACCTCAGCTCCTCTATACTCAACCCGAAAGGAACCTGACCCGACCTGGACTGTTCCAACCCAAATACACGTGATTATTCCCAAACCTCACCTAACCCGACTTGAATTTGCTCAACCTGAACCCAACCCAATTTCAAACCAAGTTGTAGTTTTCCAACCCTAACCAGACGTGAGGATTCTGACAACCCAACCAGACCTGAGCTCAGGTTTGAATAATTGCTTTGTAATTGTTATTTCTATTCTTTTATCAGTCTTTAAGGAGCGACCAATTGAGATAACTTGAAAGTTATTGATGGGAAAATCTGACCCGATGACAGTACCAATGTCCTTGTCTTGTGTACTGTTGCTGTGCCCATTTGGACACATGGAACAGCGGTCCATGATCTAGACTGTTCACTGTGTCAGTCCAATATATGGGCCAGTCAGCTAATCATGTAATCCTACCCATCCAATTGGTGGACCTTTTGTCATCCAGTTTTCCTGCCCACTCATTTGTCACCAGTTGGATGATAAGATATTCCCATCAATGAATTTTTCACCATGGTGGGTCCTCCATGACGGACCTTCCTGCCAAAGGGTGTAGATTGAGATCATGGGCGGTAGGGTGACATGTCCCACTTGAGTTCAGGGTACAGTACGAAGAAATCCATGTTCCTCACTCAAGGTTTGGTTTTCCTAATTACTAATGGCTGGCATGCGTGGGCCGCATCCAAATTGAACCAAGCATCATCACCAGCAGCATCATTATTTGTCTGTGTTAGCATGAAGTTTCATAACTAAAAATGTTCAATTAAGACTTGCAAAATCAGTGGATGATTGCTTCATCTGTGTTTGTGACTGTAGTCGGGATACATGCTCTATGACCGCATCATCCGGCCAGCTGAAGTTGGGGTTACAGACGCTTCGAGCCAGGAGGTGGACCCAAGTTCTGGTGCATGAAAGGAACGGCCCAGATCTGATACAAGTACGTCTTTTGGTGTGAGTGTATAATTCCAATGAGAGGTACAATAATAGAGAGCTGTTTTTGAGATATGGTGAGGTTTAAAGGTACTGAAAATTTTGCTGTAGCAGCTACTACTACAACATTATTTCATCAATTTATACAGAACAAATCATGCACTGAACCCTTCGTTGGGTAAGCTAGGGCTGAAGATGGGATACATTGTGTTGGATGAGTGGGGTCAATCAACTGGGATTTCTTGGCCTGATGGGCCCTCTTAAGTGTGGGGGATTTTCCAAAATATTCCCCAATCAATTGACATGGAATTTATCAATGGGCTGAAAAAAAAAGAGGATGGTTAAGAAGACTGCCTGTCAGCGGCCGCGATTATCAAGCTTTGTCATGAGTTTTTTTTTTTTGGGGAATCATGTGACTACGGTGGGGCCTTTTGGACCAACGGTCTGGATCGCTGATCCGTTCGGTTCGGCCCACTAATTGACGTTCCTGGATTAATTCAGTGGCCAGGTGGCCTGATCTGTTGGAGCCAGGGCCTGGGCCCCTAAAATTTAACGGGGGGGGAGCTACCAAAGTTGAATCTCCTGGGCTGGTCATTCATTAGGCGGGTCACCTTCCAGTAAAAAGAATGGTTTTTTTAAGATGCTTGTAAAGCATACCCATTCAATGTGCATGTTGATTAAAAGACTTGGTAGATGGGGATCACGTTTCAATGATCCAAACGGTTCATAAGATGAGAATTGTCCTGGATGGAGGACAACCCAAAGAAATACTTGAATCCAACCATTGCAAATCATTGATAATTGAACTTTTTTAGCTGACGGGCCCGCCCATGTAGGGCCAGTGCTCCGGCATTTTCAGCCAGCTCAAGTGACCACTCTGGTCAGGTCCTATCTTGGCCCATTGGTATCATTGGCCTCGCTTCATCTGTCCCATACATTGAGTGAACCAGTGTAGTAATTTTCTTTTTCTTAGGCCTTTGAGCCCGTATTTGTGGGATCATGAGGTTTGGTGACCCAGACCATGTAGTGGCCTATAAATAAACGGTTGAGATTTTTTTTTTTTTTTTAAAAGAAGCACAATAATGGTCCAGATCCAAGGATGAAGGCCAATGATACCATGACTTGGATCTTCCAACTTGGGAGATTATGGAGAATTGTGCATACACCACGAGGCCCATCATAATCGTTGATCGGATCAGCCATCATATGGTGGATTGGATCACCCAACGTTCGCAGCTGAAAATAATTTATTTCAAAGAGCTAGTATCCAAGAATCAGTGGCTAGGGCTCAGCCAACCTTATTTTTATGCTGTAACCTAACGACAGTGAGTTCCAGTAATTTAGAAGGTGTACCATTTCTAAGCGCCCACGTATCAAGTGTCATACGCAGCCAGAGTATCAAATAACTCCCCAGTTAGCTTGTCAAAAGTCCAACTAGTAGGACCACATGGTATGGTCCATCGAGGGTATAACTTCTCTAATCTATTAGATGTGTGTAAAATCCAAGCCTTTCAACAGGCTGGCCCCACTAGGAATATCACACATTGAAAAAATTATCCGTATCTATACATTATGTGGACAATAACAAAGAAAAATAATATTAACCATTGATAAATAGAAAAAACTAGTCTGTCCCACTACATCAGTGGATTTTTTTATATATATTCAGAAAAGTGATTCTTATGATAGGGAAAACATATTTGACGGTTTAGATTTCACGAAAACATGAAAAATTAGAAATTATCCACTGGGTGAACTGTAACTTATAATCCAACCGTTGGACTCGAACCCTTCTCGCCTATAAATACCTTAGGATTTTAGGGTTTTGCAAGGTTCTTTCATTAGGGTTTGTAATTTCTATCGTCTGCTTTTTTCTTCTATTTTTTTGGTTTTGTTCTTTCTTTTCTCTTGGGTACTTTTGATGAATCTTGTTTTCTTAGGTGGGCTACATGTACCAAGAAATGGGGTCTATTTTTCAATTCCAATTTCTTGTATTGCCAACGTGGCTGTAGCTATATAATCAGCAGAAGAGAAACTGGTCGGTTGTTTTTATTTTCTGTAGACAAACCGCTTACCAAACTTCTGACATTTAAACCCTCAATTTTATTTTTTTTTTACATTTCACCCCAAAAAAATTGAGAAGGGGAGAAAGAGGAAGAGGCTGTTGTTAAGCCCTTCTGAGAAGGCCTTCTCTGACATTAAAGGAAAAGAGAAAAGGGTATTTTGGGTATTTCCAAATCCCCTTTATTTTTTCCGGTCATTTTCCAGGCAAGCTGCCTACTGTTTTGCAGATTGCGTCTATTGGTGACCACATTCCTTTTCTTTCTTTCTTTTTTTTTTTTCTTCCCATCTTTTGAAAAATGTTTGCAATTTGATATAAAATAAAATAAAATCACCCATATCGAAAATCTCGCGATATTATGGAGATATATACAATATGTCAGCAGATTTCAAAATATCGCCCTTTTTTTCTGCATAATGTTTCGATATTAACTGGAAAAGTAGTAAAAATAGGAATTTGTCCTGCTTGTGGGGCCCACCTTGATGTGTGATTTCGTGTACACCGTCCGTCTATTTCCTTGTTATTTTTAAGGTATAAGCCTAGGACGAGGCTGCTCCAAAACTCAAGTGGACCACACAATGGAGATCCGTGTCATTACCCCCGCACAACCTGTGGTGGGGTCCACTTGAGATTTAGATTTGCCTCTTTTTTGGGCCTGTACATAATGGATGAACGGTGTAGATTAACCCATACATCACGCAGGGCCTCCCAGCAAGACCCTTGATCTTGTGACGCGCGGGACAAACCGTCTCTGCCTCCCTTGGTTGCTTGTATTTGTAATACATTGGATTCCAAATCTTAAATACAGAGAAATTGTATTCATTTGAAATCTTTAATTATGTTTAGCATTTATAAGTGAAATAGTACAAAATTTAAAGTTTTTATTTGATAGCATGTATTTTGAAATTATTGAAATCTTATATTATATTTAGAATTTGAATTTTATAAAATGGATCATTTACAATATTTAAAAATAGTTGATATGTATAACATTGTAGATAGTCATTATAATAAGTCTATCAAGACATACATTTTGGTAAAACTTAAATTGATTTTAAACCTCAGTGGGCTACAAATGTGCAAATATCAAAATTTCATCTGGTTTAAATGAGTTTTAGGCCAAAGTGATGTATACCTGAAATTTACTCCCACCATTAAATGGGTTAACCAATGTTATAGTGGGAAATCTACCCCGCTCATCCATTTGGCGAGCTCATTTTATTACTAGCTAAAAAAAAAAAAAAGAGAGATGATCCAAGACTAAGGTAGGCCACAACAGAGGGAAACTTGGTGAAAGAAATACCTACCATTTAAAGCTTAACCCTTTATGAGGTCGTTGCCGCTGGGGATGAAGTGAAAATACAAAGACATTAGCATGAAACAAAGCTCTTATGGCTAGGATAATGTTTCAATGGTTCTCACTTGTGTGACCTGATTCAACTCATTTTTGGTTGAATACCTTAAAACGAGTTCGCAGAACGTATATGATAATACCCTAAGGGTCTGTTTGGCCAGGCGGATTGGAAGATATATCCTGGAATTAGCCAGGCGTGCCAAACAGACACCGGATCACGATCCACGGACATCACCATCATTACCATCATTGCTTTTAAATCACGATCTTATGACAATCAACGAAGGAATTGGAAGATAGATCCTAGAATTGGCCAGGCGTGCCAAATAGACACAGGATACGAAGGAATTGGCCAGGCGTGCCAAATAGACACAGGATCGGGATCCACTGACATCACCATCATTACCTTTAAATTGCCATCTTAAGACAATCCACGAAGGGATTGGAAGATAGATCCTGGAATTGGCCAGTCGTGCCAAACAGACACGGATCAGAATCCACTGACATCACCAACTTAAGACAATGCACTGACATCAACATCATTGCCTTTAAATCCCATCCAATCCAGGAATATAGTAATCCTGTAAATCTATCATTAGCTTGAAATCTGTGCGATCCACTTTAATACCATCCCATCTGCCCAGCCAAAACTCACCCTAAAATGATGTCGCATAAGGATGAACGGGGTCGATTTCTCACAAACATGATAGTGGTTTGGACCTAACATCTTTAAATGATATTGCATAATGGATGAATTGGGTAGATTTATCACAAACATGGAGACATGGAGGTGGGCCCCACCCAACATCCCGGTAGAGAAATGTTCACCTTTGATTTTTCCGGACCCTCCATGATGTGTTATAAACTCACTCATTTTTTGTTAAATATCCTACAATGATATTGCAGAATTGATGAATGAGTAGATTTCTCACGGGCATGGAGGTGGGCCCCACCCAACATTCTGGTAGAGAAATGTCCACCTTTGATTTTTAGAGGCCCTCCTGGATGTGTTATATACTTGTCCATCAATGTAAGCCCCACCATAAGGGTCACCCCATCTTAGGTGAGGTGGGGTTGTACCTAATCCACTCTCGTCTATGTGACATTGTGCATTGCATCATGCAACAAGCTAACCTCAAAAAATATTAGCTCAACATTGAATTTGGGCCACAGTGCAATGTTGTACCTAAAATCCACTCTCCTTGTTAGTTGTGTCATCTAATGTTATGCCTAAGGCTAAAAATTCAGGCTAACATATGATTCAGTTGGGCCATACATAAGAAACAATTGAGAAAGAAATGTTCATCCTTTTTTTTTTTGAGGCCTGCCGTGGGGATTATGTGAAATCAATGCAAAATTTTAGGCTTAGGTGTCAAAAATCAAGCCTTTTCATGATTGAGGTGGGCCATAACAGGGAAACCTTAAATTCACTTAACTCTAGCAATTTGCTAGGATTTCAAATCATGAATTTTGGAAGATTTGGAATGCAGTGCATTCCAAATCCTTTTCTCCCATTTCACTATAAACACAAAAAGGTACAGTTTGGATTTCAAATGCACTCAAATATGCCCAGATCTTCTGGTGTATCATTCACTACCAATATGGTCGTTATCGCCCATATCGGGCTAGACCAGGTGTTGGCTTGGGCTTGGATTTTGAATTGATGGGCCGGTCATAATAGATGGGGCTTATTCAAAATTTTGATATTGCTCAGCTAAGCCTAACCCATTGATGGCCCTCATCATGGCCCATGTATTAGGCCCTCTTTTGCTGGTCAGATCAAACATTTGGTTGTATTGGTAAAGTGAAGCTATACTTGCATGCCTTGTTGATAGGACATTAGACCTTGCTTTTCACTCATTTTGGGTAAAAGAAGGAATTGTATTAAACTAATGGGGATTGGTAACTACTGTGGGGAACACTGGTGAAGAGATGAGTAAATTCCCATTTCTGTGTTTGGCATGTATGGATAGTTAATGAGGCATTTAAGAAAGAGATAATGAGGCACTTAAGAAAGAGATACTATGATGTATGGGTGGTCTAGTTTTCATTGGAGAATCCAAAAGCAAAGTTATGATTATGGAAAGATGCTTTAGAGTTTAGAAATTTTAAAATTAATAGGATTAAAATTGACCATGTTTAGTGCAATTTTAATATCAATGGAAGTAGAAACAAGAAATTAGTTTAGATTTTTTATTTTTTATTTTTAATACTAAGAAGCATTCTAAAATTACTTGTTTTTATGGCTTCAAACTTGAAACTGAGTAGGATATTGCCCGTAAGTTGGCTGGAAGTACTAGGGATGTATCTTTAGAGTTTTATGCCATTGTGTTTCAATCAAATTGAAGGGGAAATTTTAAGGGCCTATTTGGATTAGCAATTATAGTAATAATGTGTTAAAAAGTAATAATTATCATTATTACTTAGTCAAAAGTAAAGCAGAGTAGTGACCATATGTAATACTCCTGCATCTCCACTTTTTGGTTGGTTAAATATATTTTGGATGTAATTTCATGATCAATGTGTTATATTTATATTGTCCATCCATTTTGCAATATCATTTTAGGCATGTTCCAAAAAATAAGGAAGATCCAACACTTTCGTGTGCCTTAAGAAGTTTTCAATGGGTTCATGGTGTGGTCCATTTCAGCTTTGGACCTGCTTCATTTTTTGTATCATCATATAAAATGATCATGCAGATGGATGGATGATGTAGATATAACATATAGATTATGGTGGGGCTCATGAAACTATACCGTGTTAATACACCTCTGTCAATCCATGTAGGGATGGGTAGTTGAAGGGAGGATGTTGGGATAGATGAGTGATAAGACATGAAGGAGGTGTTTGGATCATAAGTTACCTTGGACAAGCTACTTATGCCATAAATAACCTATCTTGGTTTCTACTTATTCACTTCATAAGTATGTTTGGCTCATGAAACTATACCGTGTTGATACACCTCTATCAATCCATGTAGGGATGGGTAATTGAAGGGAGGATGTTGGGATAGATGAGTGATAAGACATGAAGGAGGTGTTTGGATCATAAGTTACCTTGGACAAGCTACTTATGCCATAAATAGCCTATCTTGGTTTCTACTTATTCACTTGATAAGTATGTTTGGTAACGAACATACTTATCAATAAAAAAGTATACGAGCATGTTTGGTTTCCAACATAATAATTATCCCTTAAGTTTTGTTTGGTCACCCTCACATCCACCATCCTTTGTATAGGCCCCACCTTTGGTGTAGGTTATACACGGCCCACCGTGGAGGTGGGCCATTCATTATTATGTCCCGACCTTTAATGTGCACCATTCATTATGCAAGGTCACCTTTGATGTTGGTCATCCATTGAGTGGGGCTCACCATCAATGTTATTGTCCATAATGTGGGGCCCACCTTCAATATCCATTGCCATCATGTGGAGCCTCCTTAATTTGGATTGTCCATCATGTGGTCCCCACCTCTGATGTGAGCCGTCCATCATGGGCCCGCCTTAGATATGGGCTACTCATAATTAAGGCTAACTTTTGATGTGGATTATTCATCATGTGGAGATCACCTTGATGTGGACTGTCCATCATGTGGGGCCCGCCATTATTATTTGCCCATCATATGTAGCCAACCTTTGATGTGGACTATATATCATGTGGGCCCCACCGTTAATGTGGGTTGCCTATCATGCAGGTCTCGCCTTGGATGTGGGTCATTCATCATTAGGGGACGACCTTTGACGAGGACCATCCAGCATGTGGGGTTACCTCAATATGGGCCATCCATCATGTGAGGCTCGACTTTTATGTCCGCTTCCCATCATGTGGAGCCCACCTTTGATGTGGACTATAGACCTCACCTTTGAAGTGGGTTGTCATACCAACCCGCTTTGGATGTGGGCTTTTTATCACTATGAGTCCACCTTTGATGTGGAACATCCATATGTGGCCCCACATTAATATGACGTCATCCATCATGTGGGGCCCACCTTATATGTGGATGGTCCACTGTGTAAGTCCCACCTTCAATGCTGACAGTCAAGCACATGGGGCCTCATTTGTTATGGACAATGAGACAAAGCCTTCTTTGACACACATGTGAGAGAGAGAGAGAGAAAGAGAGAGAGAGAGAGAGAGAGAGAGAAGTAGAAAAGTCATAATAAGTTAAAAAGCTAAAAAAATAATATTTACTTTTTAAGTAGTTTTTTTGCACAAAGTTACTTTTACATTAATCCTTACCAAACTAACTTAAGTGAAAAAAGTAACTTAATTATTCAATATAAGTTAAAAAGTAACTTATTTGGTAGCATCCAAATGGGTTGAAATAACACAATTAAAAATGAATGCATTTGAGAGAACCTATGAGAATCACTTAAGTGATGAGATGAGTGGAAATAGAGGCTTAAATGGTTTAGTCATGTGTAATTGGACCAAACTTCGTTGATTATAAGTGAGTTGAAGCTCTACAAAGGCAAAAGGAAGGCCTTAGTAGACATTAGTGGAATATGAAAAAAATATAAATTATAAGGTAATTTTCTTCCAATGGCCTTGAAGAAGCATGTTGTAGTATAACTTTTAACATGGTCAGCATGTGTGGACAGCGACAACATGGATTCAGGGTTAGATGATGTTATGCCTAACTGGAGTTGCCACTAACTAATTATTCCATCTTTACAGTTAGTCAGACCTTATAGAAACCTAAGAAATAAGGATCCAAAGATCTCACTGCTAAAATGATTCTTTGATTTGCAACTAAAGATTCGGATAAGGGATTGCAGTTATAGAGATGGAAGATGTTATCCATCCACTTTGTCTGTACAGATGTATAGTCTCTACTTCACAAGATCAAACAAAATTTTGAGAATTAGTTTTAATTCTTGCACATTGATGATGCAAATAGTGCATTTTCGTGTTTAGTGTAACACCTATGATAAGTTTTGGTTCAGGTTAGATAAATCTGTCATGACTTTTCCATTTGCCAAAGTGATAGACTAACCAACACAAGTTTCTAATGGGGAGGATTAGACATAGTTGGCAAGCCACATAGCATAAGTTTGTACTATCTGGGTGCCAAATGCTATGTAATGCAATATAGATGGATGAGATAAGTAGGAGTTGAGAATGGAGTGAGTATTGCACAATGCTAGTGTCGAGATTTGACATAGCCGATTAGAGATTGGATGGTTGGATGAACGGTACTGTCGTAAGGATTATGTTGAGTAGCTGATTGGAGCTTAGGTATCTTACTAAGGATCCAACTAGATTAGGCTGAACCTGGGTTGGACTCTATCCTTTGCTCTCACTCTACTTGGTAGAGGGACGAGATGACCAAGATAGTTAATGGCTTAAGATGCTCGAGAGTTTTGGATGCTTGAGTGATTACTGGATGGTGAAGGATGATCGAAATGTGAAGGAGAGGGAGCTATTTATAGCCCCAAGCTTGATTTTTATATAATTCTAGGGAAGTTCACGGGACACAATCTGGATGGCTATGACAATTTTGGGCTCAATGAGGGGTACAAAGGACTTTCCTCAACTTCACACACTTACTGGTTAGAGGAGGGAGATTCCAGGTGCTTTGGAGACCTCTGCCAAGGCAGGAGGTGTGACACATGGCGGGTGGTAGTCAGGCCGCCGCCCAAGCCACTACTCACTCCTTGCTTTGGTAGGTGGTCTCCCACAAGCATTTGGGAGCTCCGACCCCTTTTATGATTTGCTTGTTGGAGTCCCTGCATACCTCCATTGGGTCTATGGGTTGGGCTTTGGACTTGGTTTTGTGTTGGCTTATGATTTGGGTTGACTAGGTGGGTCATTGAGTTGACTTGGTCAAGTATGGTTTCAGGACAAATTAAGTTTAGTTTTCTATGGCTTGTTGAGTTGACTCGGCCAAGCATGGTTTCGGGACTCAAAGAGTTTAGATTTATAAGGCTTTAGAGTTTAGAATTAGGATTTTATCATCCATTGAGACTCTAACTTCAATCAGTATATCAACCTCAGATGAGGTGTCTACAATATATGGACCTTGTTGAACATGCAACGTTGGCCTATAAATGAGGTTTGGTAATTGTATAATGCCTGGGGATTTCTCTTGAGAAATAGAGTGTCCTATTTTTTAGCAATGAATAGACCTACTAATGGGTCAAGTTTGGTATAGACTTGGTCAAGATCTCACTCGGAAGATTTTTAGGGAATGGACCATTCACCATGGGACATAACAGATAAGCAGTCAGGATTATCAAACCATGCGGCCCAATCTAAATCTGAGTACAATGTGGAAGACCTAAAAAAAAAAATCCTAAATTCCTCTGTCATCCACTTACAAGCTACCAATCAGACAACTAAGATTGTCCAATAGCCATGACCTTTTGAGCTATAGAGCATCCATAAGTGTACTTCCCATTGAACGGTTCATATCTTTCTCATGTGTGCCATAAGTGTGGTTTTCAGATGTGGGCCTCAAATTTATCTGCACCTGAGGAAGTTACCGTCTAAATCCTATTCATCACACGTGCCAATTTTGAGATTGTGTACAAAATTTAGGTCGTCCCTCACCCAGGCCCCACTTATATCATCAGGTGGACCACACACACGTCAAATGTGGACCTTTGGTCAAATTTATCCTTCATTTTCTTTAACGCACCATGTAGGTAGTTGATGATCTAAACAATGTGATTTTCGGCCAAAGGATGACCCACTAGATGAACAACTAGATTTCTCCTCTTCGGTTTAGTGTGATGCATTGCTCAGGTGATTCGCGAGAAGAGAGAAAAGAGGTGATTGATGTGTGAATGCCTCCCCCCCCACCCGACGCAAGCACGGCGATACCCTCACTTTTTTGGCTTTAGTATTGATTTGTTAATATATCCAAAGTATGTTATTTACTCAGGTGTAAAAATGCATTTGATTCGGAGTCACCACTAGTCAAATGAAACTCAAAATCTACGACTGACTAGAAACCATAGATTCACTTAAGGGTTAGGGAATCTCACGATTCCCTAACTCAAGTGGCTCCCGCAGTTGGGCTGTGACCGTAGATTCTAAGTAAGGGACTCAGTAATGAAAAATGAATGGATTAAACACCATTTTTTACTCATACAATGTGTGGTATCTACTTTATTGTAAGACCCGTATCCTAAACCGTATCGTTCCGTAGACTTTCGCAGTCTTCCCGGTCGAATTCCGGCAACCTTCAACCCTTAACCGGCATTTGCGCGCAACCTTGATTCACATGCCGTCAACTCGAGTCGACTCAACCCAAGACCTGTACCCTAGCGACCGCGCCGTCGCCGCGGTTCCAATGCCGTGACTCGCGCGCTAATCCGATACCCTGGTCAGGAGATGTGGGCCAGCTTTCAATGCGAGGAAAACGTCGCGCGTACAAATTACAAGAGAATCTCTACAGCTTGTCACATCATAAATTAATCAATCAATCTCATCATGTCAAGTACACATCACCTTTCACCCATTCCCAAGCAACCACATAAGTCAACAAACCCTTACACTACCCATACCCTTCTTACACAAATTTTCTCAAAAGTCAATAAAGTTTTTACACACCCATCACTCTCCCATCCATCACTCCATCCCATCTCCTCTCTCTCTTATTTCTCCCTTCTTTTCCAAGCAACCCAAAAATACTAAAAATTTCCAATGTCCAAGCTCCTCCAATCTCCATGAGAGAGCTTGGTATGACCCACCTTCCTACCACCCAATCCCACCATCCAAAGTCCATCTCAACCGTTAAAAACATTCCCTTGGAGCTCTAGAGGCTATAGGCAGAAGAAGGAAGAGGAGATCTTGAGGTGGGTGATTTTTGGTTTGGATTTGATGAATTGAGGGCCAACATTCGATGGGACCCATCTTGATGTATGCATGCATGTTCATAGAGGGGCTCATAGTGGTGGAGCCCCTCCATTGCTTGTCCCCTCTTGGCCGTCTCTCTCTCTCTCTCTCTCTCTCTCTCTCTCTCTCTCTCTCTCTCTTTCCCTCTTTCCCTCTTTTGATGTGTGGCCCACCTGATAGTACTCGTATGATGATCCAGACCATCCAACAGGTGGGGACGGCCTTGCTGCCCACCCTGCTGGACAGTCAGTCCAGTTGGATCGTTTGGATGGTGAGAAAACACAAATATCTGGTTGGATCCTAGCTGGTGGGCTACCACGTGGACCCACATTGAGGTGTGGATGGTGTCCACACCGTCCAGCCCAACGAGGGCAGCAACCTAGCAGGCCCATGTGCCTCATCCAGCCGTCCGTCCGCTGGAAGCCCGACAAGCCTGGACGAGGTTAGAACATAAATTTCAGTTGATCTAGTAGGTGGGCCACACGTGTGGACCCACCTGATATGTATGTTCTATCCATCCTGTCCGTCCCTGGGACGGTGGGACGTCTCCACCGTCCAGGATGAGGACCCCACCATGGTTTATGTAATTTTAGCCCACTGTCCAGCCTGCTGATGGTGGGATCTGTCTTGATGCATGTGGTTGTCCACGTGGTGTGTGGACCCCACCTTAAAGTATTTTATATCCCAGCCGTCCAGCAGCTGCTGGACGGTGGGTACCTTCCATGATGTGTTTGTGCTCCACATCATCCATCTGACGGTGGACCCCAATCATATGGGACACACCTTGATGTTTGTATGTCATCCATCCTGTCCATGCATGGGACGTGGGGCCCACCTTGATGATGTGCTGCTCAGCACATGGGCCGCCATGCTGTGTGTGTTTTATCCCAGCCGTCCATTTGTTTGGACGGTGGTGGGTGAATCCACCATGATTTAAATATTTTATCCCATCTGCCCATCCATTTTCTGGGTGTGGGAACCACCTCACACGTGCTACACGTGTGAGGGTAGGGCCCACCTTGTGATATGTATTATGTATCCTGCCATCCTCATGGGCAGTGGGTCCCAGCAATAGTGGCTGCTGTGTAGACGTCAGCAGAGTGTTGTGGGTCCTATCATGAGGCATGTTTTATATCCACCCCATCCAGACCGTCCATCATCTGGACGGTGGATGTGGAACAACTCACGTCCAGTCCCTGGACGTGGGACCCACCAAGGGGATTGGCTTGCATAAGCTGTTGTAGCAACGTCAGCAGGTCCTGAGGACCAGATTGATGTATGTTTAGATCCACAGTCTAGATGGCTGGACGGTGGGCCACGTCTTGATGTATATGTTGTATTCTCACCGTCCAGCACTCTGGACGGTGGAATCCCACCTGCCATACGTGTGGGGCCTGCCCTGATGAATGATGGATGTTGAGGGTCAAATATTGCATATTAGACCCCAGATATTGCCCGGATTTACGAACTTTGTACTGTCTAATAGCCCGATTTAATCGTGTTTGTGATGCAGGGGTCTTTATGAGCTTGAACTGGAAATGGGTGTTAAAAGTATGGTTTTAGCGCTCAAGATGCACCAAGGCAAGGGACGCACTCCAGGGGACCAAGATCGACTGAAATTACACGCTAGAGATCCGAGAAAATCAAGGAACTGAAGCTCAAGTGGCCTGAAGGACGTCCAGAATGCAAGATCACGAGGTTCCCACCATCCGTTTGGCTCGAAACTTCGTACATGGCCTAAAGACCATAAATTAACCGTACACGTCAAATTTCAGCCGTTAGATCTCTCTAGAAGTGGCCCAACGGTCAAATCAGCCCATAAATTCTCAATTTTGGGGCCCACCTGCTATTCAGATATGCTTTAAAATCGGTCTGGACGGTTTAAATGAGATGATAACAAGGGTGGATGGATCAGATTTCTAAAAAGACATCACCATGGGCCCTACGTACACAGTGCGTGTACATAGTGTACACGCACCGGTCGTGCACCAAGATACAAGAACGGGTCAGCGTGCGCTGACCGGAGCTTCTTCTAAAAAAAAAAAAAAAAAAAAAAAAAGGCACCAGCGTCCGCCAGTTTCTTACTGTGGGCCCCACCCATTGCCCATATGCATGATCCAACCCATTCATTGTGTCTAGGGGGTGGCCACGCCCCTATCCATGTTGACCTTCTCACCCCATGCATGCTATCATGCGATTGCCATCGTCAAACGTAGGATGGACGGCGAAACAAAATATTATGTGGGCCAAGCCAAGATCAATTTGAAACCAGTCATTTCTTACTGAAATTTCGAGAGGAATTCGGTGGATGGATTGGATTTCTCAAGTGCCTAACGAAATGGGCCCCACAAGTGCCACAGCGGAAGAATTCTCCGTTTTCGCGTCCGCCTAATGCATGGCCGCTGGCCGTTTTGCGGAAGGTAGTGGGCCCCACACGTGCCCTGTAAGCTTAATCCAAACCGTCCATCTTGTAGATGGCTGTGAATACTACAAAATTATGCTGACCTTTTGCATCCATGCGTACACACGTGTGAGATACAGAGGCCACAAAAGGGCTGCCCGGTAACATTCAAAACTGATCCTTCTGTGATTTCTTCTCTGAACCACGTCAATGAACGTTCAAAACTACCCATTCTTAACTGAAATTTCGTTCCGAATCCAATGGATGGGGTGAATTTTTCAAAAAATGCTTCTGTGGGGCCCACCGATCACAACAGCGAAATGGTGCGAAAGGTTTCGCACATCCGCGAAAACTGACTTTTTCAGGCAGTTTTGGGCCACAACTTTGATCATATGGCAGATCTGAACCGTCTATCATGTAGAGAACCCAAGAAAGTACTACGGGACAATGTTTCTTTGAAATTTGAGCGAGAAAAGTGGCGTGTTTCGAGGCACCGAACTTGGCTGCGAAAATTGCACTTCGTGTCCTGCTACAACTCTATCACTAACTCCAGCCTTCCAGCAGCTATAAAAGGAGATTTTGGACGTGGGGAGCATTCATTCAGGTCTTAGGAAGGAAGAAAAAGAGAGATGTGGAGGCTCGGGCAGGGACGTGAAGCAGAAGAAAAAAAGAAGAGTATTTTTTTTTTTTAGTTTATTTCAATTGTGGAGATTTAGCCCATCCATGTCTGGCTAAACCTCTTAGCTAGTGCTAAGAGGTGAAGCTTGTAGTGAGATGGGAGATTTGATTTTATTTTTATTTTAATGCATGAATTGACTTTGATTTTAGTTAATTATTATGGGAATGTTTTAGGTTTTTAATGGTCTGTTGTGACTGAAATTACAATGGGTCTCCAATAGCTTTGAATATTTCCGTTCTTTTTAATGTTTATGATGTCAGGAAGCCCTGTTGTTCACCATAGTCTCCTGGGCATGGTTGGATGACGGTACCCTTCCTAACTTTCATACATGTGATTGGGTGGAATCCATTCTAATTCATATACCTTTCATCTCTTGAAAACTAGATCAATGACAGTTCAGTTAATTTCCATGAAACATGCATAAGATCTCCCTGATCTCTACAAGTGGATCCTCTGAATCCCTAGTTCCCTTCTCCTGATTTCTCTTAAGTTTAGATAATTATTTCACCAGTATTCCTTCAAATTCAATCAGATTAGATTTCATCTTAACCTAGTTCTAGTTCTAGATAATTTTAGATTACGTACAGTTTCAGTCCCTTGGGATTCGACCTCGGTCTTACCGAGTTATTACTACATCACAACCCTGCACTTGGGGAGTGAACAATGGACCCCACGGGAATTATGTATTTTTTTTCACACCGTCCAGCGATCTAGATGGTGGAAACCACTGTGATGTGTGTGCCATCTGCACCGTCCATTTGACAGTGTTGTGCAGGCCCACCTTGGATGTATGTGTTCTATACAAGCCGTCCACCTATTTTGGCAGCATGGGATGTATTTATTTCATCTACACCGTCCAGATAATGTTGGACGGTGCTGGACTATTTGGTTGGTGTTGCCATGCCCCGCCATGTTATATGTGATTTATTCCACGCTGTCAATCTATTTAAAATGGTGGGACCCACCCCTGATGTATTTATTTTATATCCACGCTGTCTATCAAGTGGACCTCACTGTAGAAAACGGTGGAGGTTGAACGTCCACCATTGAAACCCTTTTTGGGTCACAAAAGTTTTGGATCTATATGAAATTTGTTTACTCTCATAATCCAGGTCTTTGTAACCTTATGACCAGATTGGATGGAGGATATGGTGGGTCCCACCTTGATGTATTTATGGCCCATCCATGAGGCCCATCATGATGTACATTCGAGTCCCATGTGATAGGACCCACTTACCTTGTATTTAAGGCCCATATGATGGGGCCCACCTGCTTGAACCTGAGGCCCACCTGTTATATATATTAGGCCCATGTATAGGGCCCACCCATTATGTATTAGGGCCCATGCGTTGTGGCCCATTGTGATGTATTTTCAGCCCAGATGGCAAGGCCCAATGTGATGTATGAGAGGCCCGTGGTTGTAGCCCGTTGCGATGTATTCAAGGCCCATGTGATGCGGCCCATTGTGACGTGTATTAGGTCTATGTGATGCGACCCATCGTGATGTATATTAGGTCCTCGTGTGAGGTCGTGGGCTCACTGTATGTTCGGCCCTATGTGGGCCACTCCTTGGGAGCAATGTTAGTTGAATGTCCACATTGATGGGCAATGATGGTTGGAAGTCCTCATTGCGACCTTCCCTTAGGCCTGGTTAGGCCCATTCTTATCATTCTCTTAGTGGGTTAATCCAAGTAAGCGGGCCTCATTCGTCATAAACGAATGGCTCCGTGCTATCGGATTTGATATGACCACGGC
Organism: Magnolia kwangsiensis; assembly: GCA_037074715.1. Taxonomy (NCBI): domain Eukaryota; kingdom Viridiplantae; phylum Streptophyta; class Magnoliopsida; order Magnoliales; family Magnoliaceae; genus Magnolia; species Magnolia kwangsiensis. The sequence continues at coordinate 1,788,757 of CM073585.1, forward strand.
TGAGGGCCGATCTTTATATTATGGTTTGATCGGCTGTTCATATATGGATTCTACCGTGTATATAGGCCGATCTTTATATTATGGTTTGATCGGCCATTCATATATCGATTCTGCCGTGTATATAGGCCGATTATCGATGCTGATTATCGGTGCCGATTGTCGTGGTCGATTGTCGACCCCGATTGACGTGACCGATTTGCAGACTCTGATTATCGATCAATCTCGATTATCGTGACCGATTTGTCGATTCTGATTATCAATCGATCCCGATTGTCGTGACCGATTGTCGATTCTGATCGACGTGACCGATTTACGGACTCTGATTATCGATCGATCCCGATTGTCATGACCGATTTGTCGATTCTGATTATCAATCGATCCCGATTGTCGATTCCGATCGACGTGACCGATTTATTGACTCTAATTACCGATCGATTTCGATTAACGTGATCGATTGTCGATTCTGAGTATTGAGGTCGATTATCGATCAATTCCGATTGTCGTGGCCGATTGACGATTTTGATTGTCGTGACCGATTTCGATTACTGAGGCCTATTCCGATTCTGACTTCGATTGTTGAGGTCGATTTCGATTGCCAAGGCCAATTACCGAGACCTATATGATGTATATGCGACCCGTAGTTGAGGCCCACTGTGTTGTATATTAGGCCTTTGTGTGAGGTCGTTGGCCCATTATGTGTTTGGCCCTATGAGGGTCATTCCTTGGGACAATGTTGGTTAGATGTCCACATTGTTGAGGCCGATTGTTGATGCCGATTATTGATACCGATTATGAGTATGTGATAGCATAACATCATAATTCATACGCATCATCCGCATGTTTATTTGACCATCGAATATGCTATAGGGCAGGTTATTCATGGGGCTCCCTGATAGGCGGGGTTGCCCCACATGAGTGCACGGTATGCGTAAGATTTATACATGATTGCACTGTGTGACTCATGCATCTCGCATTTGTGTGACATGACCACCGTACGCCCTGGCGACGTCAGGGTTGTAGCCTCCACAAGCATATCGTGGATGGCCAGATGGACTCCAAAAATATGTTCTACATGGGGTGCTATAGATATCCTTGGGGGAAAGTCCCAGAACCCTCTTGGTTCCAGAGGTTGCTCCAACGTCTAGACCGAGTGGATGCTTGAGCGCATGAGGGTCGTATACCGTTAGGCTGCGTCTCCCACTGTGTCGTGGTCGGTTGGAAGGGGGTGCGGCTTTACCTGCCCGAGAGGAGGGGGTAATGTTAAGCTGAGTCTGACCAGCTTGAGGAATAGATCCGCTATCGACGAGTCGGGCCCGATATTGACAGGCGGATAGTGAGGTCTCTTCCACTCACCTTATTGCGTGCGATGATGCGACAATTTAGTTTGGAGTGTAATAGACCCCGGTGATTTCTCAGAGAGTAACCGTACTGATATGTGGACTTATTGAGCAAGAATTGCATATCCATTCATTCACTATCCACTCGGGCTAGTGGTGCGCAACTAATTATTGTGTACCTTCGTTATGGCAAGGATTTCGGTTGGGCGCGCTATTAACCTGAGATCAGGAGTTTACCACATCGAGTCTGACTATCCAAATTTAAGTATGAGACTGGTTTGGATAGAAGTCTCTTATGATGGACCCCATAACCTGCGATACTATGTACTATCATCCCGACTTCACACTCCAGCATGGTCATTCCATTCGCACCGCATATTGCATTACATCCGCAGCATATAGCATTTTGGGTTACTGTGTTTCTGCATTTATACGGTCTAGATACGGCTGACGTTATTCGTGAACTCATCAGGAATTGCGTACTACATCACATCCTCGGCATCTAACCTTTGGCTATTTATGACTCTTCATTTGCATAGCTGTTCTATAATGCGTATTTTAATATTGTTGACTCATGGGCTTGTCTGTATTTTCTCTTACTCTGTTATCATATGATTTATGATCTTGTCATATTCTGTTTACTATGATAATTCATGCTCTTGTCAGTATTTCTGCTTATTCTGACATTATACCATTTATGGATTACCAGTATTTCTGGTATTGTATGATTATGACTTTGTATTGAATACTTGACATTTACCTTGTGCACACACTTATACCACCCTCTAAACTTTCTATAAGCTTATGCACGATAGATGCGTGCAGGTGATGTTAGGTTGCAGCAGCATTGAGCTCGAAGCGTGCAGCTGTTTTCTGGAGCTTTGATTTTGACATATGTATTTCCCTTTCAGCATTGTATTCAAATGATTATATTAGTGAATATGTGATGATGATGTTGTCTTTATGATTTTGGATAAACTTGTGGTTATGCTTCTTACGAGATAAATGTACGTTGGAAAATCCTCTTTGTAGGATCCCAGGATCGGAATCTGGCGTATGGGCGCTGGGAGCCAAGAATGAGATACTACGGAGGCTGTCGGCACCAGATTCGGCGATCGGGATTCCTGTGAGCCCAATCTCCGGATTTGGGGCGTGACATTTATAAGATTTTGCAGTTTTGGGGATTCAACAAAAATTCGACATTTTTATATTTGATCGTGCTTCGCATAACCCATAAGGGTTGGGCGGGTGAGAATAAGAAAATAAAACTATCTAGCCTTATATCGTAGAGCCAAGTGGTCTCGGGTACGCAAATAAAGTAAAAATGTAGTAAGTAAAATGAAATGCAAACTAATCTTACTTCGTAGAGGGAAATAGAACCAGATGGGCAAATAAAATAAAATTGAAGTAAATAAGATGAAGTGCCAACTACCCTTGTTTCATAAGATTTAAGATCCTAGGCATGCAAATAAAGTAAAAGAAAATGAAAGATGGAGAATAATGCGGAATAAGATAAAAAGAAATGTGGTTGATGCACTTGGAATTTGTGAAGTGGAATGCGACTTAAATGGATGTAGACAAACTCTTAGTTTCAACGACTTCTTTAATGGCCTTCTTTGTCTCATATGTCGGGTATCATGTCAGTATGTTGAAAATCTTTAAAGTACCTCAAGCAACACTTTCGGCTGAACTCCAACTTTCGAACCCTCTCTGTATTTTCTTATCTTTCTTTCTACTCTCTATTTTTTTTTCTTTCACTCTCTGTTTCTTTCTCTTTCGCTCTGTAACATCTCAGATTTTTTGCCAACTTGGAGTTAGACGTCTTAAGGCAATGGGTCGATTTTAACACCTTATTAACTTCTCATAACTCAATTCCAAAGTCTCGAATCCCCCTTCAACCCATTTCCTTCAAAAATCTCACCTTTCACCACCTTATCCTTCAAAATTTTCTTAGTACTTTTATATTAGACACTAATCCTAAAGTTTAAATGATGAAGAATAATACTTAAACTAAAATTTACTGTAAATAGTAAATATATAAATAAAATGGACTTTTTACCATTAAACTTAGGGAATATCATAAAATAAATAGGTTGTTTGGATAGATCAGCTTCTCCTACTCTAGGACCTTATTCTGTCGTAATTAGGGTGGAATTTAGTTAAGTACTAAACTAAATAATTGATGGATTTGGCTTGAACCACTTTGTATACGAACCGCAAGACCTAAAACCATTAGAATCACTAACCCAATATTACCTATAAATCTAGGATCAATCTCAAAACCCAGTTGCTCTCGGGAGCATCTTGAAACTCCGTATCGGACCTGAAATGCGCGTCGAAAGTCCGATTACCACGAAACTAAACGGTTATGACCGCCTTATTGGGCTTGACAAACATCACGAAAATCAAATCCAAATAGTATCCAAAAATGTACAACTTGAGCCCGGAGCGAAGTGTGTGAGAAACGCGAATACCTTTAGAAAATGAACTCAGATTTAAGTGATTTAAGCCGTTCACTTGCAGGCCAAATTTAAGGTTTCAGACCGTCAGATTCTGACCCAACTACATCCTTAGATCAGGAAAATTTTTCTACACATGTCAGTGTACTTGTGGCCCTAATCAAGTGATAATGACCTTTGAACTGAAACTGGTCATCCACGGTAGATCCACTAATCCGATCGAATCGAAATCTTAACCTAACGTAGATCCATTGTCAGAAATTTTTTTTCAGACCGTATGCAGGTAATGGACCTCTAGATGAGCTCCGTTGGCCCGAAACAGTCAACTTTTGGCTATAACCTAGGTATACCATGGCCATGGGGCCATTGCCATCAATTCTGGGCCTATATAAGGGCCTAAACCCCACCCCATTTCTATTCCATACGATTTTCTCCAAATCCTATGAGAGAGAATAAAGAAAAGGGGAGAAAGGCATTGAGATCGAAGGGAGGTCCTAAGAGTTTGTTGCCGTGGTTCCTTCCTACTGCTCCACGTGTTGAATCGCCTCTACATCTAGCTAAACCGTTGAATCCAACTTCGATTTGGGTAAGAAATCATAACCCTAATATTATTTTAGGAATCCAAATAGCTAACCTATTTCATGATTTATGTAGCCATTGTGCTGCAGACGGTGACGTAGTGTATGAACTGAGTTCGTAACGAGCAAATCGACGAAAGGTGCGGACTATAAATGCTTAGGTTATGGTTTTCAAGGCTTTCAATGTCAGCAATGATTTATGTCTGACTTGATTGTTGCCGTATGATCTTAGTTACGATGTATCTGATAAACTATATATGTATGTGTACTATATAGATATAAAATGTATTCTATGTGTTTGTTGAAATGTTTGAATGAAAGTAAAGTTATGATTTATGTTGGCCATGCCCATTGACCTAGAATACATGTTCGTTGTATGTGTAACAATTCTTTTATGAAAGGATTTGTCATAATATATGCTAAACTAGATTAGTTCATATATGTGGTATTATGTAGCCTAAGTGTTCGATAAATTATTTGAATGAGTGTGAAATCCTATTTTGTGCTTCTCATGATTATTAATTTAGGATTCATGTTTGTTGTATGCATGACAATTCCCTTATGAAAGGATTTGCCATAATATATGTCGTAACTAATGCAATATATGTATAAAGTAGTGTGTAGTCTAAGTATTTGTTAAAATGTCTAAATGAAATTTTGTTGATGGATTGTACGTATTAAGTGTATTAAGACAGGATTCTTAGTTTCCTTAGTCGTATGAATAGTTCCCTTTATATAGTGTAAACTACTACTATGTGATTTATGAGTGAAATGCACATGTATAACAACATGTTCAGTGAGTTTGATAAAATGCTCAAATGAGATTTTTTTTTGAATTGATTGTTAAATGTTGTTATGAATATCACATGTATCCACATGCTATATTTAAGTATGATTGGGACTACTACATAGTCTAGGCAATCGGTAACAATTCTTGTTTGAGTGGCCGAATTTGTCTCGTCACACTTGATGCGTTTGGAGAATTCGAGTCGTATGATGATTGTCGACAGTGGTACCATGTCGATTAATTCAGTGTATGCTCGTACCAATCGAACTTGTCAAATAACCCGATTGGCCTATTGTGTGTTTACCATGTATGTACGCTATTGCTTGAATATAAGGTACCACTTACCAATGTAAAACCCACTTCAACCTTGGTACCACGATTCGTTAAGACTCATGAGCTGGGCATGGTGGTATGGAAAACCGTGGTCGAGCTGTCGGCCTACGCTGAGGTGACGAGCCTCCTCGTAGTGACCAGTGAGCAACCCAAACTCGTGAGCCAAATACGGTAGTATGAGACACTGTATTCGAGCTGTCGGCTTACACTGGCGCAGCCTGGCTGTGGTCCCCAGTCAGGTTGGTGACGAGCCTTCGAAAATAGACTACAAGTTGGTAGGGCATTGGTGGAGTGACCCCGAGTATACACTATGACTACGATAAGGTGACAAGCCTTTCCGTAGTGACCTCGAGTATAAAGTAGGCCTGCACTGAGGTGACGAGCTTCTCTATAATGACCTGAAAGTGGTCATCGTATGCGATTAACTAGGATTGACGACCCTATATGGATCATTGTTTGGGTAAATGATATAAAGGGAGGTACCTTAGCTTTCCAAACCTATTGTATGAATAATTTTAATTAAGAACTTGGCTAATCACATACATGCACCGCATTGCATGTGTCTTTGGTGTTGGAGTTGAGTACAGCGGGAGTGTTGCATGCGCGACCATGAGATGATGTCGCAGAGAGAGTGCAGGTGAGGGTATGCATTATTAATACATATCATCCCTACGTTAATAAGAGTAGCTAGGATTGTTTGATGTACTGCTTTATCATTACTGCTTGACTGAATTGATAATATGTTAACCTTTGCTTTATAGTTTCACTGAATTAACTACTCATTTTCAGCTTGGATGATGTTTTAAAACACCAACCAAACTCTGTTATAGATGCAGGTAATGACGGAGTCTATGCAAATGAAATGTACTTCATGGACGAGGAGGAAGAATTTTCCTATATTTAGCTATTAGGCGGGTCTTCGTAGGCCTTGTTCTGATTCGACGAGATTACAGGGATTATATGAATTAGTTGAATATATATATATATATTGTATATTGTGGATCAACACATGTATATATTTAGTCTGGTAACATACTCATATTCTATGGATTGAGAAACACTCCTATACATTATATACTTATCTCAGTCTTCCGCTTGCTTAACTTAATTATCTTTGGAGTATAATATATTGTTTTAGTATAATTTCATTCATGTTTAATGCACTAATATGGATAACATTTAAACATCATTATTTATGTTGTATAAGTAATGCGTTGGAACTCAGGAATTGAGCTTCTTCTCGACCCTCAATTTTTAGGGCGTTACACGCTGTTTCCTTCTCTATCTTACTTTCCTTTATTAGTCGCTCTCTCTCTCTCTCTCTTCAACAACGAGCTTTTTATATAAGCATTGACAACCATAATTTCCTACCAATAGCCGTAGTTGGTTGAATTGCATTGTGGGCACTTGCTATTTAAATCATAAAATTATATATATATATATATATATATATATATATATATATATATATATATATATATATATATATATATATATATATATATATATATCATTTCATGATTAGTTTTTGTCTCTTTCTACAAACTATTTAAATTCTTGTATTTTGTTGTTATCTGGTCATTTTTTGGTAATCTTAGTTTCATTGGAAAGATAATCCAATAAACTTCCAACATGGCTAAAATCACTTCGATCGGATCGCGTTTGACCTGTCGAAAGTACGATCGTTCAATATATGAAATTAATTATTTGCAAATTGACTGGTTGTCCAATTTCGATGATCTTAGGCTCATTAAAAATGTCACATGATAAACTTTTCAATAACTAAAATTACTTCAATCGAATCATGTTTGACTAGTTTAAAGTGCGGCCAGAATTTTTACAGCTTTACTTGACAATACGTGGTTTTGGTAAATGGACTGGATCTTTCTCATCATAACTTGAATAGGAGGAAACTTAAGTTCGTTAAGAAGATCATTTGATCTCCTTTCCAATGAACCATAAATCATCTTAATCGGATTAAAATTTCTTTCAATAACACCATTGCCACTTTGTCTACAAGAACAACCGTACTTTCTTCAATATTGAAGATGTGACCTTTCATACCTCAACACAACGTTATTCGGAAAGACTAAGTAGTAAAGAGAGTAGCGATCTTTGGGTAGAGAGAGTTCATTTTATCCATTTTTCGTACATCGTTTGGTACATACAAAGAGTTCTCGAGGCTTTGAAGTTCGAAGGTACGCCGTGACTGAATCGTTACTAGATTTGGCGCTAGCCGATCGAGTCCATTGGTTGTCTCTGAGACGTGACGAGTATGCTCTATGTTTGACCCATTTGAATTTTTAATGATTTCTAAGTCAATAAGAGATAATTTATTGAAGTCAAGCTAAAGCTCAAAGAGTGTCTTTTCCTCGTTTTAGGTGGGATCATGTAAGGGCCACCCTAAACATGCTTTGGTTGGATGATCGGGCTATCCTACTTATCAAGTGGGCTACAACTGTACATAGAACATAGACCCATCGAACATCCTTTTACAACTGTTGATTTTTCTCCCACACTTTCGTAGTGAGTTTACCATTTTGATTTTAATCCCATAGCATGCCTAATTCTCTCACCAGATGATCGACCCAAATCTAAGATACGTCCCACCTCGGTTGATCTGGAAACATCCGTTAAACCTAATTTTGATAGATGACTATTGCATACCGACATTATGAGTAGCCACCTCACCACTAGATGATGCTTCGTGGGCTCCACCATGATGTATGTGTTTTATCATTTTAAGGCATGAGTTAAAAATGAGACTGATTCAAGCACCAGGTGGACCACACAATAGGGAAAAATTGGTAATTGAATGGTCACTATTAAAAACTCCATAAGGCCCGATGTAATGTTTATTTGCTTTCCAACCTATCCATGGAGTCACATGGACATGGACCTAGAGAAGAAATAAATATCAACTTGATCCAAAAGTTTTGCATCCCCCAAGGAAATTTTAATGGTGGGTATTCAATCATCACTTCTTCCTATGTCGTGGCTTATAAATAAGACACATATATCAAGGTGGGGTCTATTTTTTTTTTTTTTTTATACACACCACAATGGGTACTCGAACCTATGACCTTAATGTTAAAACTCTTATAAGTGTACCACAAAACCATAAGAGCCCATCAAAATACCCGGCAAGGTGTGTGAGCTGACGATAGTGCACATATGTTATGCATCTTTTTAAGTATGGCCACTCCACCGTGAAAATAGGAAACCAATAAATCAGACACACATATATCAAGTGGCTCACCATCTAAATTTGATTGGATTAGCCTTTGTTTTTTTTTTTTTTGTTCTTTGGACATCTAATGTTTACGACTCTGCTATATACCATTTGTGCGTAACGGTAACTCACATGTTAGGGGACGTGGATTAGCTACTGACAAGTTAAGTAGCCACTGAAGTGACATCTGTTGCGCAGCACGCCAACAACGCAGTGGGCCGAGATCCAATCTCAGGCCTCATCCACAAACGATAAACGAAAAGGAATATAAACTAGAAACAGATCAAAGCAATCCAAATAAACCACAAGATAAGATATACGTGAAAAAACCCCTAATTAGGGTAAAAAACCACGGATGCAAACTTCCACTATGAAGAAACAAAGATTACAAGGCAAAATACTAACCTCTCCCTTGGAAGAATAGAAAACCCTGAGCCCACACTTTTAGAAATATTTTCCAATATTTCTCATTCCTTAGAATCCCCTAGAAAAATCCTAGGAACCCCTATTTATAGTTTAGACAACTTTCCTTCCGCATTCTAGTTGCGAAAGGACTCAAATCCGCAGTTTCGCGGAACAAACTGCGTAACCTACGACTAGTCGTAGCCCTCATACGACTGGTTGTAGACCCCTACGACAGTCGTAGCTCTCCTACGACCAGTCCTAGGTCCCGGAAAAAAAACAGCACAACTCACTGGACTTTGAGTCGTGCCAGGGCTCGAACCCACGACCGGTCGAGCGCCTCCCACGACCGGTCGTAGCCATCCTACGACCGGTCATAGCCGGCCCCAATGTGGCTCCATATTCTCAACAATCTCCCACTTCGAGACACATTACCATAAACTTTCGTTTTCTTCATCCGGAGTGCACCACTTCCCCGTCTTCAAGCCTGAAGACCAGTCAAAGCTGAACAGAGCTTCAGCTTCTCCCTTGTGACCGCCTTGGTCAACATATCTGCAGGATTCTCACTTGTATGAATCTTCTCAAGAACAATCGATCCATCTTCCAGTAACGAACGTATGAAGTGATATCTGATGGCAATATGCTTGGTCCTAGAATGAAAGAATGAATTCTTAGCCAAGTGTATTGCACTCTGACTGTCATTGTACAGCTTGCAATCTACTTGTTTCTTAACCAACTCTTCCATAAAACCTTGCATCCATACCATCTCCTTGCATGCTTCTGTAGCCGCAACATATTCTTCTTCTGTCGTACTGATAGATACTATCTTCTGTAACTGAGAGACTCAATTGACTGCAGCACTACCCAGAGTAAACACATAACCTGTAGTGCTTCTTCTGCTGTCGATATCTCCTGCCAAATCTGAATCCACGTAGCCCTGTAGCTTGATTTTCGATCCACCATAACACAGCCCTACATCCTTAGTACCCACAAGGTATCTGAGGATCCACTTCACAGCTTCCCAATGTTCCTTCCTGGGGTTGTTCATGAACCTGCTAACAACTCCCACTGTTTGAGCAATGTCTGGCCTCGTGCTCACCATAGCATACATGAGACTCCTAATCGCTGACGCGTATGGGACTTTGGTCATGTAGTCCAGTTCCTCCTGCGTCTTTGCACCTTGCTCCTTAGATAGCTTGAAGTGGTTGGCTAATGGAGTGCTAACTGGCTTAACACCTCACATATTGAATCGATCAAGTACCTTGGCTATGTATTCTACCTATAACAAAATCAGTTTCTTATTTTTCCTGTCACGCTTTATCCTCATGCCTAGGATTTGTTTTGCAGCTCCTAAATCGTTCATGACAAATTCTCTACACAGTTGTCTTTTGAGATCTGAGATGTCCTTCATACTGGAACCGGCCACAAGCATATCATCAACATACAGAAGAAGAATGATATACGACGTATCAAACTTCTTCAAGTAACAACAGTGGTCTGCATGACATCTCCTAAAACCGTTTCCCGACATGAAACTATCGAACTTCTTGTACCACTGCCTCGGGGCCTGCTTCAGGCCATATAGACTTTTCTTCAGTCTGCACACCTTGTTTTCATTACCTGGTGCCACGTATCCTGTCGGCTGATGCATATATATTTCTTCTTTAAGGTCCCCATGAAGAAAGGCTGTCTTAACATCTAGCTGCTCTAGATGTAAGTTCTCTGTAGCCACTATACTCAAGACCATGCGAATCGTAGACATTTTCACTACCCTTGAAAATATTTCAGTGAAATCGATACCTACCTTCTGTTGAAAACCTTTTACAACCAATCTAGCCTTGTACCGTTTCGAACCATCATGCTCCTCCTTCAGTCTGTAAACCCACTTGTTATGAAGAGCTTTCTTACCCTTGGGTAAAGTGACTAGCTCCTAAGTACAATTAGACTCAAGAGAGTCTATCTCCTCATCCATGGCCTGCTCCCACTTAACCCGTGTATCTGACTATAATGCCTCTTCAAAATATTCTGGCTCACCATTATCTGTCAGCAGTAGATAATGTAAGGAGGGTGAGTATCGGACCGTGGGTCTCCTCTCCCGAATAGACCTCCTCACAACCGGTGTCTGTGGCTCTGCCTAATGATGCTCCCGTGCATGATCATCCTGTGGTGCTGTAACACCCATGTTCGGTAACTCTTCCAACTCTACGAATTCCTTTTTCTCGGCCTTATTTTCCTACACACTGTCCTTATGCATCACTTTTTCGTTGAAGACTACGTCCTTGCTTCTGATGATTTTTCTATTTTCTGCATCCCAAAACCTGTAGTCAAAATCATCCTGCCCGTAGCCTATAAGCGTGCACCTCCTAGAGTTCGCATCCAGCTTGTTTCTGTGCTCTGCATCAATGTGAACATATGAAGTGCAACCGAACACTTTGAGATGTGTAAGGTTCACTTCTTTCCCAGTCCACGTTTCTTCTGGTAGCCCACCATCCAATGATGCTGAGGGACTTCTATTGATAAGATATACGGCAGTATTTACAGCATCTTCCTAAAAGGTCTTGGGCAACCCTGCATGTAACCTCATGCTCCTGGTGCGCTTAAGGATGGTCCTGTTAATGCGTTCAGCCACACCATTCTACTGTGGTGTCCCTGGAATCGTTTTCTAATGTTTGATTCCACTTGCTGCACAATACTCCTCAAACCTCTTATCACAATATTCTCCCCCATTATCAGATCTGAGACACTTCACTGTTTTACCTGTCTCGTTTTCTACCATAACTTTTTACTTCTTAAACGCATCAAATACATCAGATTTATACTTTAAGAAATAAACCCACAGTTTTCTACTAGCATCATCAACAAAGGAAACAAAATAACGTGAGCCACCAAGAGATGATACCTGTGCCGGTCCCCACACGTCAGTGTGTACAAGCTCCAATAGATGCGTCTTTGGAGCGCGTCATGTCTTCTTGAAGCTTACCCTCTTCTGCTTGCCATATATGCAGTCCTCGCAGAATTTCAAGTCAAGAGACTTCAACACTGGTAGCTTCCCTTTTGACAACAACACTTTCATCCCTTTCTCACTTATATGTCCCAACCTCTGATGTCATAACTGCCAATTCACTCTAGTTGATGCGACTGAGAGTGAACCATACGATCCTGAAGTCACGTACAAGGTGCCTTCCTTTTTGCCTCGAGATACCACCAAGGCACCTTTTGTGATGTTACAGGAATCACTGGTGAATATCGTCACATAACCAGTGTCAGCTAACTACCCCACTGAGATCAGATTTCTTCTCAAACTCGGTACATGTCTGACATCCTTCAGTTTCAAAACTGTTCCGTCTTTCTGATTGACGTGAACATCCCCCCTTCCAACAATACTGCACGGCTCATCATCACCCATGTAGACTCTCCCAAAGTCACCTGACACATAAGCACGCAGAACTTCCTTACATGAAGTGGCATGAAACGAAGCACCCGAGTTTATAATTCATGACTCATTCCTTGCATCAAGAGACAAGATCAACGCCTCTGTGTCGCTCTCCTCAGACAGATTCACTGAATCCTTCCCGCCTTGAGAGCTTCCATCTTGTTTCTTAAGCGCCCTGCAATTACATTTCATGTGCCCCTTCTTGCCGCAATGCCAACACCCGTCTTTGTCTTTCGGTCCCTTGGACTTCTTCCTCGACTTAGAACACCCGTGTTTATTGCCTCCTCTGTTCTGCGATCTTCCTCTTCCTTCAACGTTTAGAGCATTCCCTGAATCCTCTGAAACTCCTGATGCCTTCCTTCTAGATTCTTCGCTGAGAATCAGACCGGCCACATCATCAAATTTTAGCTTTGTCGACCCTGAAGAATTGCTCACAGCAATCACCAAACCATCCCAACTGTCTGGCAGACTGGATAAGATCAATAGTGCCCTAACCTCATCCTCAAAAACGATGCCAACGGATTCCAACTGGCTCGTGACTGTATTGAACTTGTTTAGATGTTCAGCCACGATCCCACCATCTGACATCTTCATGTTGAATAGCTGTTTTAAAAGATGAACCTTGTTGAATGCTAAGGGCTTTCATACATGGTGGCTAGGGCTTCCATTAATTCTTTTGTCGTTTTCATCTTGGATATATTAAAGGCGACGCTCTTAGACAAAGAGAGTCGGATCGTTCCAAAAGCCTTCCTATCCAGTAAAAACCATTCATCATCTGTCATCTTTTCTGGTTTCTTCTCTTTTCCTTATAGAGGAATGTAGAAGTCCTTCTGATACAGATAATCCTCCATCTGCATCTTCCAGAAGGCAAAGTTTGAACCATCAAACTTCTCAATTCTAGTTTTTTCATCTTCCGTCATCGCTCCCAATAGACTAAACCAATAGATCTGATACCAGTTGTTGCGCAGCACGCCAATAACGCAATGGGCCGAGATCCAATCTCAGACCTCACTCACAAACGATAAACGGAAAAGAATATAAACTAGAAACAGATCAAAGCAATCTAAACAAACCACAAGACAAGATATATGTAGAAAAACTCCTAACTAGGATAAAAAACCACGGATGCAAACTTCCACTATGAAGAAACAAAGATTATAAGGCAAAATACTATCCTCTCCCTTGGAAGAATAGAAAACCCTGAGCCCACACCTTTAGAAATATTTTTCAATATTTCTCATTCCTTAGAATCCCCTAGGAAAATCCTAGGAACCCCTATTTATAGTTTAGGCAACTTCCCTTCCGCATCCCGGTTGCGAAAGGACTCAAATCCACAGTTTCGCGGAACAAACTGCGTAACCTACGACTAGTTGTAGCCCTCCTACGACTAGTCGTAGACCCTTACGACCAGTCATAGCTCTCCTACGACCAGTCCTAGGCCTCGGAAAAAAAAACAGCACAACTCGTTGGACTTTGAGTCGTGCCAGGGCTCGAACCCACGACCGGTCGAGCGCCTCCCACGACCGGTTGTAGCCTTCTTACGACCGGTCGAAGGCGGCCCCAATGTGGCTCCATATTCTCAACAACATCATTAAGTTTCGTGGGACCTACCATGATGTATGTGTTGTATCCACACCGTCCATCCATTTGAAGATATCAATTTAGGGCATGAGACAAAGAATGAGTAAGATCCAAAGCTCTAATGAACCCCACCAAAAAATAGTGGAGAGAGTGATGCCTACCATTAAAAATTTCCAAGGGCCACAAAAGTTTTTGATCAAGCTGAAATTTGCATTTTCCCTTATTTCATGTCTTTCTTAACTTATGACCACGTTGGATCTCAGATAAACACCATAGTGGACCTTAGGAAGGTTTCAACGGTGGGCGTCACTCTTCCCACTGTTTTTTGTGGTGGGGTCCACTCCATATTTGGATCTGATTCATTCTTTGTATCATGACTTAAAATCATCTCTCCAAATGGATGGATGGTATGGATACAATACATACATCATCGTGGGTTCCACGTAACTTGGTGACGTCAGTTCGGTAGCGAGTCTCGCTGCTCAACCTGTGAGTATCTAATCATGTTGGGAGGTTTTTGTAATTGTGAGGACATTAAGGAGGGGCGGCGTTTACAATTATCCGCAGTATCATTTCGTCCGTTCGACTATAAGACCGCCCACGACCGTCCTATCTCTTCCTACTGGGACTCTCTCTCTCTCTCTCTCTCTCTCTCTCTCTCTCTCTGTGGAAATGGAGCTCCAGAGCATTATGAACGTCCATCTCAATCCCTCTCTCCCTCGCTTCTCCTCTCTATCAATTCCAATTTCGCTCTCTAACCCTTTCTATTCCAAGAATTCCACATCTGCCCTCAGACTCTCAATTTCCCGCCAATCTCACTTGCATCCCAAACCGCTCTCAGTCTCCTCTGCGGCGGCCTCTTCTGCCATTCAAACAGACAAGAAAGATCGATTACCGGCCGATGTCAAGGTCACGGAAACCAAAGATCCCAATTCCAGAGTCAGCCACTTATCCCTCTCTCTCTCTCTATTTATTTCGTTTAAGGTCCCGTTTGGCTGCACCATCGAAAATTGAGAAAATTCTTTTACTGAAATTGAAGTTACTTCAGGGCCTGTTTGGATGCCTGTAACTTTTTTTTAGTTGTAAGAAAGTTACATGTAACTTACAAGTGAAAGAAAGTTACAGGTACTCATGTTTGGATGTAAGTTGTATCTTACTTACAAGTAACTTTGTTTTTGTGTTTGGATAACCTGTAACTTTACAGGTAGTAAGTTGTATATTCACCCTAACTAGAGCTTGATATAGGAAATCGTTGAAAAATCAGATTGACACATAAAAAAGGCTTGGATAGAATAATTACATTTTATTAAGCCCATGTAAATGAATAGTTTGGTCGATTATTAGGCTAGGTGGGCCATAAAAGTGGGCCCATGTTTTTGAAATGCTTGTAATGTGGGAAAAAAACTTGAGGTAACACATAAATCATGGTAGGGCCCTCATAGCACCATCAGTAGTAGCCACTTTTAGCTGACTACTATGGTTTGGCTGCTGACGTGTTATGTGGGCCCCACTATGATGTATTTGTTTCATCCACACCATCTATCGATTATTTCAGATTGTTTTAAGTCATCAGCCCAAAAATGAGGTAATCCAAATCTCAAGTGGACCACATCACTGAAAACAGTGTTGATTGAACGCCCACCGTTAAAAATTCTGGCAAGCCACCAATGTTTTGGATCAAACTGATATTTGTTTTTTTCCCTTCATCCAGGTCTTTATGACCTAATCAACAGGTCGGATGTCAAATAAACATTACAGTGGGCCCTGGGAGTTTTTTAATGGTGGACTTTCAATCATTACTGTTTTCTGTGGTGTGGTCCACCTGAGATTTAGATATGCCTCATTTTTGGAATCAAGCCCTAAAACGATCCAAAAGAATGGATGAATGGCATGGATAAAACAAATACAAGATGGTGGGCCCCACAGACCACCAGCCATTACCCACACATCCTAGCCAAACTGCGTCTGTAAAACCTGATGCAAAAAAATAAAGGGGAAAACAAACAACAGAAAAAGGACAGGGTTTTTCAACCTTGTTGGAGCTCGATGGGAGAGGGAGAAGGAGACTGGGGGAGGGAAATGGAGACTGAGAGAGAGGGAGAAGGAGACTGAGAGAGAGGAGGATGGAGACATTGGAGGGGGATAAGGTGTTTATATAGATCCAGGCTGCGATTCTTCCTAAAAATTTTGATTTCAAAAATTCTAAAAAACAACTCAAGTGCCTGTATCATTTTCGCCTCTTTCTCCTGTAAGAAAGTCACAGGTTGAGAGAAAATTACCTGTGACTTTCCTCCCCTAAACACTAACTATAACAATTTCACCTGTAACTTTTTTACATTTTAAAAATGTTACAGGCATCTAAACAGGCCCTAAGTTTTGTATTTGTAATGTGGAAGTAATTATATCCCTTTTGAGCATAGTATAAAAAACTAGACTGAGTCAACTCGGCTCAAAGAGAATTTTGTCACGGCTTGAGAAAAGCTTGATCGGGTCATGGCTCGTTCAAGACTCCAAAGAAACTCAACTCCTTTCAACGAAACTCTTGGAAAGAAAAGCTTTAATGTGCTCACTAAAGACTTGACAATGTTTATATATTACTATATTTTAAGGAGTTGACTGTGAAATATGACTATTGACCACATGAAATGACACTTTTCTGCTTTGGTTGGTTTTATAGAGATGCAATAAATTCTCACTTTGGACAAGATCCAATCGGCTTATTATATGAGTCCCAAAATGGCCACATGCTCTAAACCGTCCACAATGGACCATCCATGGCATTTGATCTAAACCGTCCAAATAGTGGACCAAAGCTGTCCAAATGTTGTGGATAACCTTTTCTTGTGTTTACATAGAGGCAAAATGGGAATTTCTCATCTTTATAAAGTCAAGAGAAAAGTGTCATTTGATGTGGTTGACGGTCGATAGTCCCCTATAATGGTAAACTTTGATGGAATTTATGCAGACGATGTTGAAAAGGGAGGGAGATTATTTGGCGTATGGCAAAAAGAGTGTGCGGTTTATAAATGTCAAAAACTCTATTTTAAATTTTAAGCCGGAGAATTGCTCTGGTCCTCTTGTAACACGGGTGCTCCTAGTTGCTTTGGGACACTTAAACAATCCAATGCATTGAGCTATTAGGTCCAACACACATTTGATGGGCTAGCAGGCAAATATCATGCTGATCTGACAAATGTTAACCATTTGATTAATGGCCTTTAATATGGATGGTCAAGACCATTAACACAAAAATAGGTCCAATCAACAATTTAATCCATTTATTTGTTAGGGTCCATCATGGATTGCTTGTGAATCCAAAGAATCACTTTATTGATCACTTTTGTATTGGAAAAAGGACGGCAATAAAAAAAAAGGCCAAATCAAGGATCAATTGGATCATCCAATCAGTGAGATTTTTACATGCTAGTCCATATGTTATGGACTTAATGGACTGTTCATATTGATTGATTGACCAGACTGAGCAACTAAACCAATGAAGCTAGGAGCACTATAACTTATAGTGCTCTGGGAGCAATGAAGCAATTCTTTTAATTTGTACCAACAAAGCTGGGGAAAAAAACTCGTCAGCTAACTCAAAAGGCCTTCCGAGTCACCTTTAACTTTCAACTTTAACTATCCTTTTAACCTAATAGCAATTCGGAGCTTGGTCCTTCAATGTGAGTACCAATAAAGGGATTTGCAATACGAATTAATTGCTTGATATGTAGCCTACATCTTTGCATATAATGCATGGGTTTTCAACTTTGGCAAGTTGGACCCTTGGATAACAAGTGGACTATTCCACCCAGGTCCTTTTAGGCCTTCCCCTTGCCCTTTCGGAGCCTTCAACTTAAACGAACTTACTCCTGCCCTGTGCAGTTCTTGGTCTCTGTTGCACATGGACAAACCCTTGAGTTCTATTTTTCTCATCTTAGTTTCTATTGTTGATACTCCTATGTTCCGTCAAAGGCATTAATTCGTATCTGTCTTTCCTTGTTTTGCCACTCATCTGTCTCAACATCCTCATTTCAGCTAAGCTCATCCTGTGAACATGTTGCTCCTTGACTAATGATGCAAACCCGAAAGGGAAAGCAAATAAATCAATAAGAAAAGATAGAGATTGTGGGAAAAGACCCAACAATCCTCTAGCCAAATGATAGAGATCACAAATGCAATCACTCCAGAGACCACTCCCCCTCCATTCAATGACATCTAGTCTTGAACTAGAGATCACTCCTCCCCCCCTCCAACAACTACCACTGAGAAAATAAGAGAATTTCATAAAGAGAATATTAATCAACTTGTCTTATTCCATAGGCCATAGGCCCTATTTATAATCAAACCTTACAATTTGTAACAAAGATAGAATCTAAAAATCTGCGAAAATAAGAAAGCACGTAAATAACAAAGCATTCTAATTAAGAAAATGCCTAAAATAAGAAGATACTTAGATAGGAAAATATCTAAAAGTATTCCCATGCCTAATATAAAGATATGAAAGAAAGAGAAAATTTTCTAATCTAAAGATTTAAAAGAAAAGAAAAGTAGAGATGAGCTAAAAAAGGAATGTGGGCATTTTCTTGTGCATACGTGTGGAGCGTGCTCGCGTGAGATGTGGGCCTTTTCTTCAAATCTTGATCAATCGGCATGTGTGGCCATTTGGTTGCATCAATTCCACTTGTCTTCGAAAATAACTTGTCCTCGAGTTTAAATTGATAATCATAATCTCTTGCGAAGATCCTCGTTTGTAGCGCATCTTCTTCGGCTTTGCTGGTGGAGACCTACAAAGCATTCTAATTGATTGTGGCCCCTTCGTCACAGTCCGCTTTCGATTTGCATACCTTGATTGATGTTGAGATGGTACTATTGTGTTGACGGCTATGGAGTTTGCCACTATTATTGTAGCACTATCCATCTCTTTGACCATTGGATTGTCCATATATGTTAAACCTTCAGTCTCCTCAATTGGATCATCCATCAGCTGATCTTTTGGTTTTACTTGAATTTCCTTTGATTTGACCATTGATCCATCAACCAATCCAAAGGAGGATTCCTTTTGGGTTGGCACATTATCTATAACCACGTCCTTCCTTGGAATGCTAGATAAACCATATTGAAGCCCATAAAGCTTTTCCTGTTCAATCAAGGGCTCAAAGAAAGCTTTCACAAACTCCTTGAGTTCCTTGTATTCATTTGCAATATCTTCCTTGGATGCTTTAAGCTCCTTCTTGACTTCCTGCTAGTTTACTTCCGCATCTTTTGAATATTCATAGGCGTCACTGACATTTTCGTGCGATATGATGCTTTGGATAACCGACACGTGGGAAGGGGTGTTGAAAGGAATCATCATAAGGCGCATATGAAAATGGGTATGACTCAAGGTGACATGAATGGCGATCTTAATCATCGAAGTAACTCGGATAAGAATAGCACAATGGATATGGAAAGGCATTGGAGTCCGATTAGGGATAATTGCACGACACATGAGAACATCTTCCTATCCATGACATTTTTTTATTTTTTATTTTCCAGTTTCCCAAGAGTGGAACTTGCTCTGATACCAATTTAATGCAAACCCGAATGGTGAAGTAAATGGATTAATAAGAAAATTAAGAGATTGTGGTAAAAGACCCAACAATCCTCTAGCCGAATGCTAGAGCTCATGAATGCAAGACAATGAGCAAGCTCAACAATCCTCTAGTCTTGAACTAGAGACCACTCACTCTCCCTTCAACAACTACCGTAGAGAAAATAAGAGAATTTCATAAAGAGAATAGTAATTAGCTTGTCTTATTTCATAGGCTATATGATGCAGACCATGAAAATTAAAACATGCTATGCAAGATTCTAGGATTTAGATCATACTAGTTCAGAAACAATCACACAAAATTTCACATCCCACATAAAGTTGAGCACTCAACAAGGGGAATCTATGCGGGTCTAGGCCTACACATGCTAGGGCTGGATCAATTAAAGTTATAGACCAAACAATGCTCAAAGGAGAGTAGATTCAGCCACACATGCAAAAGAATAATTTTCCCAATCTAAGGGATTTACAAGTTTCAATTCGGGAAACGTTAGGGTTGGAAAAAGGGCAAAAAAATGGGAGTTTAAGACAGTCTAGGGTTAGAGTTAGGAAAATCGGGTAAAAGAGGAGTGAAAGTGTAACATCCTGAAAATCGGGGGTTGAACATAAAATCTACTCCCGAGTTCCAGAACATCACTTATGCAACATAAATGCTTATGATTGAATGTTGTCTATGTTAGTGTATTAAACATGAGTGAGATTAAGCCAAAACAGCATATCATACTCCAGAGACAGTTAAATTATGCGAGCGGAAGACTGTGATAGTATATATAACATATATAGACTGTTGTAAGTCTCCAGAGTGTGAACATGTTACCAGGTTAAATATATACATGTACACTCCAAAAATGAATAAAAAGAATATACATGAGTGCTCCAAAAGAGCAAAATGACAAGTGTCATGACGTCTAATCAACCTCCCTGTAATCCCATCGATCAGAACACGGTCTACATAGACCCGCCTGATAACTGCCTATAGGAGAAACCCTCATCATCATGAAAGTCCGGCTTCGCTTCACAAGCAGCGACATCATCTGAAACTAAAACAAGGACTCGTTGGTGTGTACAATACCGTCCCGTAACGTGGGAGTGAGTGATCAACTCAGTGGAATCATAGAGCAAAGGTTAATATATTATCAATTCAGTCAAGCAGTAATGATAAAGCAAGCAAATTAAACATTCCTAAATACTGTGATTAATACAAGGATGAGATGCAATAATGATGCATGCCCTCGCCAACATACTCCCTTGTGCGATACCATCTTACGTTCGCGGCATGCTTTTGTCCCTCAAGTGCTCCACATCTTCCAGGCACATGCAATGCGATATGGGCATGATTACTGAGCTGTTATTAGTCTTTTTCATACAACAGGATTGGAAAACTAAGGTACCTCCCTTATATCATTCTCAAACAAGGATCCTGTGTAGGGTCGTCACTCCTAGTTAATCTCATATGATGATGCGGTTCTTGGTCGCTGCAAGGGCTGCCAGGGTTGTTACACGGACTCGTTGCATCGCTCCCCCATCACCTTATCAATACATGCCTAGTTTATACTCTGTTTACTACGGGAAGGCTCGTCGCCTCTCCGCAGATTCAGAGTATGCTCGAGGTCACTACAAAGGGCTGCCAGGGTTGTTACACGCACTCGTTGCACCGCTCCCCCATCACCTTATCAGTGTAGGCCGACAACTCGAATATAGTGTCCCATACCACCATAATCGGCTCACGAGTCTGGATTGCTCACTGGTCACTACGGGGAGGCTTGTGGCCCCAGCGTAGGCCGACAGCTCGACCACGGTGTCCCATACCACCATGCCCGGCTCATGAGTCTTAATGGATCAAGGTACCACGGTTATCAGAGTTTTCACTGGTAAGTTCAGTACCCTAAGTTCAAGCAGTTATGACTAATACAAGGTGAACATACAACGGTCAATCGGGTTACTTGATGAGTTCGACTAGTACGAGCGCCCGTTGAGTTGTACGACATGAAGTGCATAAGCTCTTTGTGTGGCCTAACCACTGCCGACAAGTAACGCACGACTCGGGTTCGTCAAACACGTCTTGCGTGGCGAATAGAGGCCAACCATGAGCTCAAATCTGTTACCGATTGCCTGGACCATAACATAGCCCCAAACACATTTCATATTAACCAGTAAAAATGTACAGTAGCCAGAACAGAAATAACCAAATAATTCAAGCATATTTCCCAACATGTTATAAGATACAACATGAACAAGAATCCATACGCATGCATTTCAAAGTAAAGCGACTAGGTTAAACAACTTGCATGGAGGAAATCATAAACATCGCTAAGGTAGTTGAGAATCCTATCTCAACACCCAAGTAAAGTATTATTTACTACGTATATACTCATATAAGCATTTATACAAACACTTAGACTACACATATTAGCCTACACATCATATGTTGGCTAAAACCTGTATTAGGGCGAATCCTTTCGCCAAACAGATACTGCATCCATAACTCGCATGTATATACGACAAATACTCATGGCAATCACATTTACCAAATTTATACGTATACGGTATTTTCTACAAATACCTAAAATACATAAAATTCCATATACTTCGTATGTGTTCGAAATGAAAAACGGACAACATGTTCTACATGTGAAATAACATCCTCGTCAATAATCTACCATTAGCCGACATTGAAAGCTTTGAAAAATGACAGCCTAAGCGTTTAAAATCCACACCTTACGCCTTAAAAGTGTAACGAATTCAATGGAGACTCTAAGTCTTTGTCAACGACTGATTGACAACCTACAGTATGATTTAGGTTAGCTACTTCACCACTTGCATCAATTGAAACCCTAGAACAGGTTAGGGTTATACTTTCTTACCTAAGAACGAAGTTAGAATCGCCGGAAAAGCGATTAGATCGTGATGGTTAATCACGTAGGATAGCAGCGTAGGATAACAGGAAGATCCTCCCACTTCTCTCACACTCTCTCTCTTTTCTCTCCTAGGTTTTCCCAAATTCGTATGGGATGAGAGAGTGAGGGTTTAAGGTCCTTATATATGCCCTAAACTCTCCAAATTAGACTCAGGGCCATGGTATACTTAGGTTATGTCCAAATACGGACTGTTCCGTCTCAACGGAGCACTTCTGGAAGTCCTGTTACTAATGCGGTCGGACTTAAGCTCACCAATATTGGATCTAGGTGGAGTTAAGTTTTCGTCCCAGTTGGACTTCCAGATCGCACGTGGCGGACCAGTTTCAATTCAGCGGTTACTGAACTTCGATCAAGGCCACAAGTACTTTGACATGTAAGGGCCACCTATCCTGATCCGAGGGTGAATTTGGGTCGAATTCTAACGGTCAGAACGCTTAGAAATAACGCGCAAGTGAAACGTGCCAAATTTCATAAAAATATAATTAATTTTCTAAATATCTTCATTTTCTCACTCTCTTTACTCCGGACGCAAGGAAATCGTCCCAGAGCATCGTTTGGACGTGATTTTCGCGGTGGTAGTCAAGTCCAAGTAGGCGGTCATAATGGTCTAAGTTCATCGCTATCGAACTTTCGACGGGCAGTGTAGGTCCGATATGAAGTTTTAAAGTGCTTCAGAGAGCAACTGGGTTTAGAGATTGATCCTGGATTTTAGGATAGGGTAGCGTTACTGATTCTATAGGTTTTGGGTCTTACGGATCGTATTTAAAGTGGTTGGTGCTTATTTCACACGTAATCTAGTGTAGCGCTAGTTAATTCATGTTAAATTTCTAAAGAATTTCGTTCTAAATGTTTTCTTTGGCTTTGAACTTAGGTTATGAGATGTTTCCAAGGTGTTATGGTTGACCCATTGCCTAAGGACGTCTAAATTCGGGTTGGCAAAAAATTCGAGGTGTTACAGAAAGAGAGGAGAGAGTGAACCTGAAGCCTGCCCATGCTTGTGGACAACAGGCCATGCCTAACGCATGTGCGTTGAGGGTTGTCCGCACGTGCGTGGGGCCCACGAACCCAAAAACCCCCTCCTTGGGGCTGGTCGGCTAGGGTTGGGCTACAAACCCCCCAAGTTTTTGCCTGATGATTCGACGTACGGTCCGTGCGTGGTGCTCAGTCGAAGTTTCAGCCCTCCTGTAGGACTAGATTTCGAAAATTTGCTGTAGAGAAGGAACGACTACAAAATAATGATGGATTTGTAGGTTGAATGGCTGTGGAAAAAGGAGGATATGGATGGTAGAAGGTGGGGGCGAATTGGGATGTGTGTGGCTTTGCACCACGGTAGTTAGCCCTTAGAAAAAGGGAGGGTTTCGCACCCAATTAGATTTTCACAACTTGGAGAGGAGCAGGAAAACACAGAAATTTTATTCAATCTTCAATGAAAAAAACCTACAAATGGTTGCCTATTTATAAGAAAAACCTATACCCCAAAAGCTGCGCCATGTGTGTATACTATTACTTAAAGACGAAGTAATAAAAAATAATAACTAATTAATGCAATCTAAACCGTTCATGATGTTCCTAATAACGGTAATAAGCAAAACTCAAAGTCATAGGTCACCTAGGGTAGTGGGCCATGATCATAAGATCCAATGATGGGATCCACATGATGATTGGGTCCATCCCAAGGAACCAAAACACAATCCTCTAACTAGGAGGCCCTCCATGGATGTTGTCATCGATCCAGATCGAAGGTGGTGCCCTCCTCCTTGCATACGTGAATAAGGGGGGCGTGCGTGTGTGCGAGATGTCTCCATCACTATAGGCCTAATTTATAATCAAACCTTACAATCTGTAATAAAGGCTATAGAATCTAAAAAATATTCGAAAATAAGAAAACACCTAAATAACAAAGTATTCTAATTAAGAAAATGCCTAAAATAAGACGATACTTAGATAAGAAAATATTTAAAATTATTCCCATGCCTAATATAAAGATATGAAAGAAAGAAGAAATTTCCTAATCTAGAGATTTAAAAGAAAAGGAAAGTAGAGATGAGCTAAAAAAGTAATGTGGGCATTTTCTTGTGCACACATGCGGAGTGTGCTCGCGTGAGATGTGGGCCTTTTCTTCAAATCTTGATCAATCGGCATGTGTGGCCATTTGGTTGCATCAATTGGCCAACATTCTAACCCTAAAAAATATCCTTGATAGAACCAAATATTAAACTTTTAATCTGGGGCCTATGGATAGATGAGTAAGAAGAGTAATACAATAGTCGTCCGCATTCAACTGAAAAGCACCCCAATATTGGTTGTTCAGGATCTTCAATCTGATAGGCACTCTCCATCAACGGTGGAACTTGAAAGACCTATTGTATTGATTATTGAACCATGGACCCACTTGTTAGGATTGAAAACACATATATGGCTTGCAATTGCAATTTGGTCAATTCCATTTACTTGAACTGGTTATTTCAAATCTACAATTTAATTCAACTGTGCATACAAACACAGCATGAATTATTTCTATGGGTTGTGATTTTGCAAGACGAAAAATGACAAGAAACAAGCATTCCAGTGTAAGATTCTCTAATTTTTCTTACCCATTGAAATCAAGGTTTTCTTCGACTGCGTTACAGTCTAATAACGTCTACCCCCTAAACTACTAAGACGGTTATAACAGCTATTATTACTGAAACAGTTTGGGGTCCAATTTCTGCATTTCTCATGGGCAAGGGACTGTCCCTTGCGTCTAGAAAGCATGCATGTGGTCCATGTGGTTGAGATATGAAGCATTCATTAGATGTCCCTACCAACGAGGAGCCAAAGCTCATAAATCCCACTGATCAGTTATGATCTTCAAAATATGGACCATCTGCTATAGGGTCCACTTGATGAATGGTCTGGATTTCTCATACTGATGCCTGCATTTCGTACAGCTTTTGGATGTTAGACAGAATTTTGTGGCCCAGATGGACACAATCTTTCCTTATTTTTCGTGAGACATCATGATTCATTAGGCCCCTT
Source organism: Magnolia kwangsiensis (assembly GCA_037074715.1). Classification (NCBI taxonomy): domain Eukaryota; kingdom Viridiplantae; phylum Streptophyta; class Magnoliopsida; order Magnoliales; family Magnoliaceae; genus Magnolia; species Magnolia kwangsiensis. Next base: position 1,814,422 of record CM073585.1, read on the forward strand.
CACCAACTGAGCCGGCAAAGTCTCGTGCAGCAGTGCTCACATTTTTCAGCTGTTAATGCTGGAATTCATTAGCTTTTATAATTATTGAAACAAAAAATAACTTGAATAACAAAAAAACATCATTATGTCACTCAAAAGCTTCGTAATGGCTGTTGTCACATGTGATGCCCTGAATACCTGTATTGGTTTTAGCTTTGGTAAGTAGGGTGGTTTTGGATGTCCATGTCTGACCATAAGATTTTGAACAAATCAGATTTCATTAAACCTTATTCCACTGTAACTCCATCTGATTTCCAGTGGATCCACTCACTCATGTGATCAAATGGGTGCCCACTTAGGTCTTCTGTGATACATGTGTGGATTTTGGTTTGACTGCATCATTCTGACACTGGTAGAGTATCGTAGTTTTTTATTTTTTTCTCAGAAATAGTAGTGTGATATTTCATACACATGCACTGAGCAATTGTACTGGTGCATAGTTGCAACTCAAATTAAACCATCCAAATTGTGGAGCCCACTGTAAAGAGGCTACAAATAAAAGTATACACTGAAATGGTGTCCAAACTTTGCCTATTCATGAACATTTAATGGATGGTATAGGTAAAAATAGTCGAGGCTGAATTCAATAACAAATTTCAATTAATCAGAGATCAGGGTTACTCAACTAGTCTGGGTTATGACCATTGCAGTGTAGCATTCACCCCTGTAGAGCATGAGGCATAAGCTATTATGAAGGGAAGACAAAGAAATAGCAACAAAACTGATTTAATACTGTTACTTATACCTTTTTACTAAAATCCTAGAAAAAATTAACTAATTTCTAGTGAAAATAGAAAAATGTAACAAATCCTTGAAAAAATTAATTAATTTTAATGTTTAGTGAAAAATAACTTGTAGTGTAAGCTAAATAGCATGTAACATAGACTATGTAGTGTGTAGCGTATGCAAATTTACGTGTAGCATGGGCTACATGTGACTTAGGCCATTTTCATGAGCTACGAAGTGTGGAGGTTAAGCTATGCTATGTAGTGTAAGCTATTCAAAACATTGGTTGTGACCTACTGACAGTGGGTCGTGTGATTTGAGTGGTTTAGTTGAATTACATATGTGCCACATGCATAGTTCTAGGGTGCATGTATATGAACCATCAATTCTGCCAAAGTAACAAATAGCTATTGATTACTGTTTGCATCCATCTCAGTTCACTAGAAAGTTGTCAATTGAGTGCATACAGCCAACATGTCATGTGTATACAACATCTTGGCTACTAAACAGGTGTACAACTTTGAAGATCATTGCAGGCAATAATTAGGCCGGTCCATTCCTCAGGTGGGCCACACCGTGAGAACAGTAGAAAATAGTCAATTGCTGATGGATTGACTCAGTGCATACACATTGCCCACTTGATGTGTGGATCAGCTGATTTTTTGTGCCCAAAGATCTTCAAGGTGGGTTGTACCTTTTCAGCGGCTTGGATGCTGTAACATGTGACGCATGGGTTGGATGTTTTTAATGGATGGTTACTTTCTAGTCCATTGAGATGGATGAAGTCTGAACACTCCTTCAAAAAAGTATTTCTTGGGTCAATAGTTTAGGAGAATGGAGAGATTGAGAAGGTGTTGCTCATAGAATTAGAGCTGAGTGGATGAAGTAGAGATGTGCCTCTAGAGTTTTATGTGGTTACTTACCACATGCTAATGAAGCTGAAGGGAAAATTTTATAGGATAGCTATAAGAGCAGCCATGATTTATGTGAAAAAATGTTGGGCAGTCAAGAAACAACATGTTCATAGGATGAGCGTAGTGGAAATGAGGATGTGGAGACGGATAAGTGGCAAGACTAGGAAGAATAGAATTGGGAATGAATACGTTCGAGGAAACTTAGGAGTCGCAACAATAGGTAATAAGATGAGGTAAAGTTGACTTAAATGGTTTTTCCATGTGCAACAAGACCAAGAATTACGCCTTTAAAAGGAGTGAGTTGGTTCAAGTTGAAGGCTCTAGAAGGGCAAGGGGAAAGTTAGAAATAATAATAAAAAAAAACAACATCTGTGGAGGTAGTAAGAAAAGACTTGACAATCTATAGTTTAACTAAGGATGGATATGTGATCGAGTGGAGTGACATAACAGGATTCGTGTATCTTGTCCCAGTTAGTTGGGATAAAGTTTTGATGATGATGATGATCAATGATGATAATAGTGCATGAAGCTTTGCATAACATCCTCAGGTTTTCAATTCTGACAAGTAGGACCATGGTTTTGTAACCCAAAGTGCCAAAACACTGATATAGTGTGCCTCACAATGGATAAACCATGCCCCTAAATCTCCCAGATTACAAGACGAGCCCCAATCTTTGGACTTTTTAAATTTAATATGTATGGTTGTATTTCCTTTTTCAATTGCTTAGTTTCACACCACAAATCCAAAGGTTTTGATTGTCCTATTGTGGAGAATTTATGCACATGATCCATCACGGCAAGACACAACAGACCAGTGGTCTGGATTACTGAACCATGGGCCTCGCACATCGAATTGAGATCTTGGTTGACTAACTACCCAAGCAGGAAATTTAAACTATAGTATGAGAGCCTGATTTTATTAAAGACATCCAAACATGTGAACTTTACATGAATAAGCAAAACTGAACTTCTAGATAAATCCGGTTTTCAAGGATCTTGCATCCAATCTAGCCCTAGAAGATACATTATGAATATGGTTATGGGTATGGGATGCAGCGGTACAGGGCAGCAGCTGTATCCATCACTTTTCATAATTATTTACTATATACTCTGCTGTAAAATATCTACAACACTGTTATATTTTAAATGTATTGTAAACACATATGACAAAATGAGGTTTTCCATGCATGCAGTCCACATGCAAACACCAATATGGCACGCATGTGCAAGATCTGAGCTTTCCATCAGGTGCACCAGCCTGATAATCAGGATGTTTAACTCCTAAGGTGGGCGATAATGTACAGAACAAATGGAGGTTTAAATGTTTTTCTAGCCATTAATTTGTTTCTTTACACTGGCCTGGTTGGGGAGTGCAATGGCGTGCTTTTTAGGCCAAAAAGATCTGAACAGTGTGGCCCATCTGACAGAAAGGTTGGTTCTTGCATGCGTGCTATATAATCATGTGTGCTAGAATGTGTATGGCAGGGATTGACACGTGTGGGCTTTGCAAACAGATGAATATTGTATCTTGCACCGTTTGGATCTTTTAGCTCATAACAAAATTTCAAGATCTCGGTAAAATAGAAATACTGTCGCCATGTGTTGGAAGGACTCCAATACTGATTTCTGTATCCAAGTTTTTTCAGAACTGTCATGTCGTGCTAGCATTTCTTTCGTAGCAGGTTATCTTACTAATGGCTGTGGTAGCATCTGTTCTACCTTACAGGGTTTTCTGTTATAGAAGCATCATAATGAAATGTAGCGTCACTACTGTTAGGGACACTAATAACATCCATCATAAAAACCATGGAACTGAAGAGAGCCAATACAGTTTTATTAAATCTTCTTTTTTTACCATATTCTGTTTTCTTGCATCTGGTATTCTCTCTGTGTGCAGGTTAGGCTAAGAGTGGGTTTCTCTCTGTGCAGGTTAGGCTAAGTGTGGAAGTTCCTCCAATTGTATGCCAGGATTGTTACAGGAGGGTCTTGGACGAGTTCTCAAAACAGTCGAAGGTATTATGGGACTAATATCCACTGTGTTTCATCAAATAGAACTGTTTTCTTTTCTTTTGTTAGGAATTATATTATAGTCTAGGAGAATAATGTGGATCATACTTATTCATGCATTCACAGTACATGTTAGTCAATTTAATATGTTGGAAATGCTGCCCCACTTTGGGATGGTCACAACATAAAAATACATGGGTCAGATGATCTTGACCCTCAAATTTGTGTGTTGGGTTTTGACCCGTGATCGTTATAGTTTTAATGGTCCATTGGTTTGCTCCTGATTGGACGATGAGGATTATTTGGTCAATTTGTCTTTTTTTTTTTGGGGGGGGGGGGGGGGGGGTCCACAGTGAGGCTCGTGATTTGGATGGCCATGAGTAGCATTCAGGTATGCTACACAAAGAATTTATGTGTGCATGAGTATGATCCACTAGACTTTAACATAGCCTGATATAAAACCTCTGCTTCTTCTTTTGAGCCATTATTATTTGGCCAACTCCATAGTTTGGCTGTTGTTGTTTGCAAAAAAATAATCTAAAGGGTCAATAATTGTATAAGGGTGTGGGCTCCCTTAGGGCTGGGTTGCCTTGTATTAGTATATTTTTTCCTTTCCTTTTCTTTTCCTATGATGTCTTTCCTTTCTTTTGCCCTTGTGGCCGCAATAAAGTCAGTATCTTTCAAAAAAATAAAAAAATGATCTAGTTGTTTGAATGAGGGGAAAATGGTACACAATTTCATCATTGTTTATAGGAAATCTGTTGTGAGTGTCAGTCTGTCTGATTATTGATAATATCGAACTGGTAGACACCACATGGATGGAAGACAGCTAGATGATTCTGACAAATGGATACTCCTGGCCATCTGTCTATGTGAATTTTACCTTTGAACATATTGCTGTTCCATTGCTCATGTTTTCTTCACTGGCAATGTGCAGTCGCCCAATCAGTTGGTTTATAATCATCCAATCATTTTGGTCTTTGGGCTATGGTCCATCTGCAGGGTGGCTCACTGGATCCATGGTTCTGATGACATACATGTGCCTCCTGCATGATGGAGATTCTGGTGACTGTTACTCACACTAACATTTTATCTCCCCTTTGCCACTTGCAGCGGTCTTTGTCATGTACTCTAAAAGGACCACCATTAGTCAACCATTGAGGAACTTTATCTATGCTCAGTCATAGAGTTGTACATGATTCGAACCGAGTCAAGCTTGGCACAGCTCGGCTCGGCTTGGCCAGCAGCTAACCCCAGCTCGAACTCAGCTCGGCTCGGCCAGCAGCTAACCCCAGCCAGAACTCGGCTCGGCTCGGTCTTCGAGCCTGCAGGCTAGCTTGGCTTGGTTCGGTTAGCAGCTCGGGCCAGTTCGAGCCAAGATTGTGCCTGTGAGATATTTTCTCAAAAATATATAATGCATCTTCAATCTCTCACAGAATGCAAAATACTGACAATACCTCACAGGTATTTCATCAAACACTTAGCAAGTAGCATAAAAAACAAGATATGAGGGCAGTTCTATAGTGTAAAGTTTTTTTTTTTTTTTTTGAATAGTGATTTGTTTCATATCCATTCCTTCCTCGCCACCAGCTGATTCTGCGGAGAATGTATACATCCAAAACAACACTTCGTCGAGTCATTTCATCAAACACTTTGCGAGTAGTGTCAAGATAAAAATAACCAAGTCACTGAGTCGATTCGAGTTGAGGTACGAGCCGAGTTGAGTCGATCTCGGGCAAGCTCGAACTCGGCTCGAAATTTTTTTGTGCTCCAAAAACCAGCTCGACTTGGTCTGAATCCAATTTCAATCCGAGGCGAGTCAAGCTTTTTCCGAGTTGAGTCGAGTCGAGCGAGCTGACCGAGCTAACTTGACTCATGTACAACTCTACTCAGTCATTCTGTTAGCTATCTTCTTTAGTGTGATTATTTTATGTTTTCACTCACATCCCTCGCTTCGGAAGCTGGCTTGACGTTTGTCACTAGAGGTTTCTGAAAATCAAATTACTTAGAAATCAATTTGTCTGTTACTTAGAGATAGCTTCTTGTTTGTTTTGGTCTTTAATATCATGTTATAAGCAGTCTCATGTATCCAGGTCCCTGGATTTCGACCAGGAAAGAAAGTTCCAGAGAACATCCTTTTAAATTATATAGGTAAACAACACGTGAAAAGGGCTACCATCGAGTCTATTCTGAGGAGGACCCTTCCTCATGCCATGTCTTCGGTATGTAAAATGAATTATTAAATTACTTCTATTTCGCATGTCTTTTATACAAGCTACATCTATGTCTTATTAATGCAATTGGATCTCAGTTTCAATTTGTTAGTTACATGTAAGAATCTAGACTGTAATAGTACAAGTTATTATTAACAGCATGTAGAATCAAGCATTTTAGGGCATCCACAATGAGCTTGGGAGTCATACAACCATTATTTAATTTATTTGTCTTATACTCATTTGTTCATTTCTCTTATTTTATGTGATGAGTTACATTCCCTTTAGCACTAAAGAAAGCCTTGAGTTGCTGGATCTTCAAGCTAATGTCTACCTTAAGTAGGCCTCATTCTGTATCAGAGTGATGCCAAAAAAGGAAAAAAAGGAAAAAAAGTAAAAAGAAAAAATCATTGCTGCAAAAGAGAGGTCTTGTTGTTAAAGTGACAAAACCATAGAAGTATCTCGTAGTCCTCTTAAACCTGTTTCTGTCTCTCACGGTGTTTTTGGAAGGGAGGCAGCCTACACATCTGAAGACTAAATGCATATCTTCTTGACGTTTCATATTTATGATCAAGCTTAGCTGAAAAATATTGCTCATAGTCATAGGATTGCAATGGTAAAATCAATCTATAGGGCTGAGAACTGGGCACATCAAGAACCTCATTTTTCTAGTAATAATTTGAATGTATGCTACACTGTTGCAAATATCACAGCTCACTTTTGTTCCAAGTCAAAATTTTGGAATCCGGATAATAGAGTGGCAACTTTCTTAAAAGAAAATCTCAATCGGGACAGTAAATACATCGATGAAAGTGGCCAACAGTCAGAAATGCCATTTTCTAAAGATAAAATATATCAAATAACCTACATACAAAGGATGGGCCAGTCCTATTTGAATTTAGCACCATTTGAAAATGGCAGTGACTCATCCTCACACATGTCACGGATGTACAGCTATCCAAACCATTCAAATTGCTAGTTCCATTGTGGATGGAGCATATCTTTAAATCACACTGATCAAGCAATCCTAATAATCTAATTAGTGGCTACAAAATGGATGGTGTAAAGTAATGAGTGGCCTAAATTCAAAGGGAAAAATCTTATGGTTAATACTATCTTCGCAGTATAATTTTATGGCTATGCTCCATACACAGTTGGTTCAGCAGTTTGGACATCTTAACTGCTGTACAACTATGCCATGTGTATGATGGAAGAGTCAGCACCACTTTTAAAATGGTGGTAAACTGACATAGGTGTCTAGCCCATGAAAAATATATGCCTAGAAATTAAACATAATACAAACAAGCTGTTACATGTTGCCATGTATGATTTCTAAAATTCCCTAGCTTATGGATCAAAATAAATGCTAAAGATGTATGGTAGACATTTGGCATCTAGAGATGTCCCATTTCTGCTGGCTGTGGTTACCTTTGGAAAAAGGTTATAGCCAACAGGTACAGGAAATTAGTAAGGGATTGGACTTTGGGTGATGTGATAAGGGAAAGGGGCTATTTTATTTAGAATTCCAAATCTATATTTGGAGATGGGTTGAGAGGAGTTGGTGAAATCTTTGCTAAAGGCTCAAGGTTCAAAATTGGAATGGGAGGTAGAATTCAGTTTGGGGAAGCTCTTTGGCTGGGAGAAGCTGTTCTAGTGTCATGTTTCCTTCTTCTGTACTCCCTTTTGGAAAGAAACATTCTCATCAAAGACTACTACGAAGTCCTAGGGGAGCAGATTGGTGTGGTGCATGTCCTTTAGAGAGATCTGTTGGACTTTGAATTTGATGATTTGGCAATCATCAAGCGCCAAACAATTGTTTGGGCTACAAGATGGAAATTGCGGACCCAGCTACAATGATGAGAAGTAGTTGTGTGAAGGTAAGGACTAGAACCGGGCATAGGACGACTCGACTTGCCTGACTCTACTCGTCCAACTCGTTCAAACCCAACTAGACACGAGCCGAATGGGTGAGTCAGTTCGAACCAACTAGGCTTTGCCCAATCCGAACTCAAACCGAGTCGAGTTCGAGTTACCCAGTAACTCGACCCGAAACTTGATCCGGTCAGACTCGACTCAATTTGAAACTGACTTGACTCGGATTCAGGTATATATATAATCTAAAAAACCCTAATTTTTAGGTATCTCTAACCCCTACCCAATCCCAAAGTCTCTCTCTTCCCCATCATCCTCCTCTTCCAAGCCTAGCAACCACCCACCACCATCACCACCCTCCTCTCTCTCTCTCTCTCTCTCTCCTCTCCACTCCACTCCCTCCCCCCCTTTTCCAAACCCGGCAGCCACCCACCACCATTACCACCCTCCTCCTCCTCCTCCTCCTCTTCCTCTCTCTCTCTTCTCCACTCCACTCCACTCCCTCTCCCCCTCTTCCAAACCCGGCAGCCACCCACCACCATTACCACCCTCCTCCTCCTCCTCCTCTCTCTCTCTCTCTCATTCCTCTCCACTCCCTCCCTCATCTCTCGATCCGAATAGGTGCCAACTCGAACCAACTCGGTACTTTTGACTGGGTCAGACTCGGATCAATTCAAACATGTTGGACTCGGTACTGAGTCAAGTCGAGTTTGGGTCAGGCCTATTTTAAAGCCGGATTGGGTCGGATCAGCCCTAACTTGGTCCGACTCGACTTGATGCCCAGCTCTAGTAAGGACTTTGAATTCATATCATCAGATGATAAATATGAAGATCCTTTTTCTGTTAAAGCTTGTACAAAGCTAACCACTCATGTTATATGGAAGAATGAAAGCCTGTGGATTAGTGCTTTATGAAGACCCAAGAAAGAGAACTTGGATCATGAAGTATGCCTTCACAATCAAATATCAATGAAGTCGATGATAAATTGAGGTGATGTGAAAGAGTTTGAATCATAAGCTAAGTGCAAATGTCTTCCACAAACACAACAATGCAAACGTAAGTACGAGTTCTTTTGAACTAGGGAGAATGATGCAGTCAGATTTTTGTCATCTGGACTTTGGGCTAATCCTTCAAGCATCAAATGATGTTGAGATGCAATTTACCTATCCTTCAAGCATCAAATGATGTTATCTTTCAAAAAAAAGAAGAAGCATCAAATGATGTTGAAATGCAATTTACCTATCCTTCAAACATCAAACGATGTTGAAATGCAATTTACCTATCCAACTTGCCCAATATTTTGTGATTTTGATGATGTTTATGTGATTAATGGCCAAAAAAATGAGGTCTTTTTTGCTAAGGTTACATGGAATAGATTCCTTGGTTATTTCAGATGTGTTGGGTGATGCCGGAATCCATTGGTGAGCTGTTTCTAGCATGGCATGACGGAACTGTGATCAAAGCAGGAAGGAAGTGGGGAGACTATCTCTTCTAGCTGGTCTACGGGCAGAGACAAATGGAAGATGGTTCCAAAAAAAGTGTCAAGCAGCCTGAGGTGGCCTTTTGTAGAGCTTATTTGGGTGTTGTTTCTTGGGTAGATTGCATTTAAATGTTTTGGGTTTTTTTGGTCATTCTGGCCTCCTTGTTTTTCCTCACCCCCCCCCCCCCCCCCCCCTCGCACGCACACTTTTTCTGGGGTATATCTCTATTCTATGCCTTACCAATAAAATCATCACCTTTCAAATAATAATAATGAGGTGTTAATGTGTGTGATGGGATGTGAAGGGGTTTTAGTCATTAATATAATTTTTATTTAGAATAAATGGGGAGGATTAGATTAAGTCAAGGGCTAACATTAAGAGGGTTTCTTGGGTTTATTATTATTTAATGTCTTCTAAAAATTATGTGAGGATGATAATTAATTTGAATGTAATTGAATTTGAGTAATATCTTCTTTGTTTGTGGATCAAGTTTTGTCTATGGATTCAGACCTTGATTCGTGAATTCAATTTATTTATCCTATTGTTGGTTTTGTGCTCTCATAGCTTTATTCAAATATCTCATGATGGCAGTTTTTTGATGTGATTATTCTGCATGAATTGGTGGATCTGAATTTGCTACACCGGGTATCATTGGCATCCATTCGTGTCTTTGGAGGATTTAAGTTATTTTGCACTAGAGGAAGAACCACTTCAGTTGAGGATTGTATTCCTTTTACTGCACCTCTAGTTTAAGTATGTATACTATTGACTCGATCTGCTTATATCCTCACCCAATTCACTGTTTACTTGGTGTGATTGAGATTTTTTTTTTTTTTTAAATACGTGTTCTTATTGTTGGCAACGGGCATTTAGTACAAAGGAAACTCTGCTGCTCTAGTTTCCATTTTCCTATTAAAAGAAAATTGGGAAGAAATGTATATATTCTTTTCACATGACAATTTCTCATTCAAATGTAGCAACTTGCTGTTGTTTGGATTTTGTCTATGCTAAGTGTTAGTCCTGCATTGAATATTATGTCAGATGGATCATAGCATAAGGTGTTTACTTTTGAGGTACTAGAGGTTGATAATTTGCATCAAATGAGCTTTGCTGGAGAATATTTGAAACTTCTTTTCAGCAATATATACTCATAACATCATAAAATACATCTGATATAAAATAAATCTCATCTATGATAATTGAAGGTTATGGCCTGTTGATTCTTTGGTCGCAATTTTCTGACAAACTAGAATCTTATTTCTTGATGTTGATATAATAAACTGGAAATAGACACCCTTTTAAAGATAGTCTATCACCTTTTTCGTAACGACGATTTTGGGATTTAGGGATGCTTGTGTTGTACTTGTGATTTTGCACTTGTCACAAAATTCATTGTTGCCTTACATAAAATGTGAATTTCAGATGAAGTAAAGTACGTTTGGTATGCAACAAGCTGCTCTTTTGATAAACTTTGTTTTCTTAGGTTGAAGGAAGGGCCTTGAAAGATTCAGTTCGAATTGGAACTAAATTTTCTGAGATGGATGAAGATTTTTCCCCTCAAGATTTTCTCAGGTTACTCTCAACTCTTTAAGATATTCGACCATTTCATTATGTTTTATTACGTGCTTTAACTTTTTGGAGATTTTCATTGATGGCAAGACGAGAGATGTAGCCACACTTTGATGGCAACCTCTGTTTATTAAAAATACGAGAAGCAACATATCAGTGACACAGTAGAAAACTTATCTATTTGAAATTATGCCGAATTTTCATGCATTTATCACTTTAGACAAAAATGTCATGTTAACAAAGGATCAAAAGGTTGATAGGATGTGGATTATTATGCTAGAAAGCCAACAGGTTCTATCATGCATGTCATCTTATTATGTTATTACCATTGTTATTGTTGTGCATGTGTTGTTAATGAATCATAGAAACTTTGATAAAAAAAATCCAGAGAGAACTAGGAAGTCATCAACTAACATTCGCCTCTCTCAAAACATTACTAAAAGATGCCATTTAACTGGGAAGAAACATTCTGAATATCACTGAAGATAGAGGAGAGTCTCCATCTCTCCAGCTTCTACAAAGACACCAAGTTATCTTTTCTATGTGGGTTTACTTCACTTGCTATTGTTGGTTGCTACCTGATTGCCTCATATAAAGCGTGGTATTTTAGTTCCTCAATGTGCGTGAGAACACCTAGTTCCTGGGTTAGTAGTTGCCTACTTCATGGTAATATTGTTATTATTTCTCTTGCTCTATTCATGGCATCCTATACTGTTATTAGTCTATCTATTTTCTCCTTGTTCCATTCGTTATGAACGTCATATATGAAAAATTGTATGTCAACTTATGCTTCTTGACTTAGCTCCAGCCAAGTGCATGCATTGTGGTGTTTAGCAAGCAAGGTGATAGTGAGCCCTCAGACCTGATTAAGTATTAGCATTCAACATGCTTGCTTAAACATGGGGCTTTGTTCTCTCACTGCTATGATTTTTTCGGCTATCCATCCTTGTTATAGCTGAAAAGAAAAAACTTAAAACTGTTCTGGAATCAATAAAAGAGATTGCAATCGTGTCTATAAAGAGAGTGATTCATTTAACTAGAAAAGGTAAACTACTTATAGCTATTGTGCTGCAAGTTCATTGATTTGAAACCATTCAAAATATGTTTGTTGATCTGAAAACTATTTCTGGTTATGGTTGAATTTTAGGACAACAAATTCTGGCTGAGGGAAAAGGCTCCTGGCAGTTTTTAACCCATTTTTGCTATCAATCCAAATAATTTATGGATGCTTCCTCTGTAATACTAGAATTTAAGGTCAATTATGTCTGATTTGGTTTCTTTGCGATAGAGAGTTAATGAAAAGATGAAAATCCGTCAGTGTCTGTCGCTTATTATCCATATTTATTTTGTGTACCGTTGTTCTTTAAGAGTAAGTTTTGCTACTTGCAGCTGTAAGAGGTTCATCTTGAGTGGGGTTAGTGTGTGCTTGTGCAAGTGCACATGAATGTCTACATGCATATGTGCACACCCATATGCAATATTTTCACTGATTGGATTTGTGTTTCAGTTATGATGTTATAGTTGATGTGGCACCTGAAGTCAAATGGATGTCTGAGAATGCATACAAGAATTTGAAAGTTGTTGTTGAGATAGACAATGAGATAGATGCTCAAAGGGCATCTGAAGCAGAGCTAAGACAACGCCACAAAGCACTAGGTGCTCTGAAAATTGTAACAGATAGAGGCCTACAGGTATGTACCCTGCTCTTTACTGATTTAATGAATCCCAAAAAATGTTTCAGCATGATAAGTGTTAGGGCCTGTCTGGTACATGGGCTTGGGTGGGATGTAATTGCATTTGGTCCTATGCAAATTCCGTTTGGCGTTTGGAGGCGATGGGAAGGATTGGGATTGTGTGGGATGGAATTGCATTTGGTCCCATGCGGGATTTTTGGTGGACTTTGAAATGGATGTGGATTAGATACTGACAGGTTGAGTAGCGAGACTTGCTACTGAAGTGACGTCACCAAGTTTTGTGGGTCCCACCATGATGTATGTTTTGTATCCACACCGTCCATCAATTTGGAGAGACCATTTTAGGCCATGAGCCAAAGAATGAGGCGGATCAAAATCTGTAGTGGACCCCACCACATAAAACAGTGGAGAGAGTGACTCTCACCATTGAAACCTTTATAAGGCCCACCGTGATGTTTATCTGAGATCCAACCTGTTCATAAGTTAACACGAACATTAAATAAGGGAAAAGACAAATATCAGCTTGATTGAAGACTTTTGTGGCCCGTGGAAGTTTTTAATGGTGGGTGTCACTCTCTCCACTGTTTTCTGTGATGGGGTCCGCTCGAGCTTTGGATCTAACAAATTCTTTGGGTCATGCCTTAAAATGGTCTCTAAAAATGGATGGACGGTGTGGATACAAAACATACATCGTGGTGGGACCCATAGAAGTTGGTGACGTCACTTCAGTAGCAAGTCTTGCTACTCAACCTGTGAGTATCTGATCCGTGTCCACTTTGAAATCCACTATTGTGGGCCCCACATTGATGCATGTGTTTTATCCACGCCGACCATCCATATGTGCCCTTTAAACGTGACATTCAAGTTATATAAATGTACAAGCGATTGACATCAGTTGTGAATCTGGTCCGTTGATTACAATTCCATGGTCCACCAAACGCGGATTTCATTTATCGCAATGTTTTTCCAAAGGAAGAATTTGATCCCGAACGTGGGGATTTGATGGCCAAAATACCATGGCATTTCCAGACATGCAATCATTGTGCAATAATGGTTTTAATTCCATCTAATGCAATTCCATACCATTTAATCCCACGGACCAAACATGAATGATTTATGACATCCGTAGTAGTACTATAGTTGCATGAACCGTGAGGCAAAGCATCAATAGATTCAGGGTCAAAAGCAAGGAAGCCTTTTTCAAAAAATTTTCCAGTATAAATAGATAGGAAGTGGGAGTGGAAGCGCAAGTCCAAAGCAAAATTTGAAGCAGGAGTGACACTTAGAAGGATTGTGGAACTAAGAGTAGTACAGGCTCAGTTCTTTCTTCTCGACAACCTTATCAACATGGAATAACTTGCGTTTTTGTTCCATACCCATCTGTCTAGGTTTTCTCTTTGGGAATTGATGTTTCCACTTGCCATTTTTTATAGATACACCCAATGTTTTAAATATCGACGATATCGGCTGATACACCCCACGGTATATCTTGTATCCCACTTGTGCGATACGAAATGTGTAGGTAGTGACGATATATCCCACGTGTTCGATCCCGTGAAAATTTTCAATTTCCGATCATTTTTTTGTTGAAATTATGTTAAATCAGTGTTAAATGGTTATAAATCCATTGGTTCTTCATGTTTTGCATGAAAGATCACAAAGTTGGAGCTTTGATTTTGATATCTGTTGGTTCTTCATGTTCTCCATGTTTTTTTCAAAAATTTCCTTCAACCAACTATCAATTGAGACTAATTTTGCAGTATTTAGAGTATTCGATGAAATGATCATCACATACATTCTAATTTCGAAATTTGAGTGTAGGTGGTCCAATTTGGGAAAAAATCGAAATTTTCCCAATTTCTCCCAAATTGATTGCAATGTTGCACTCAAGCATGTACGAGGGCTGATCTACTGATTTGTTAAGTCCTTGTCATTTTTTGGAGTTTTTGGGAGTGTTTGATGAAATGATCATTATGTACACTCTAAATGTCATGCATTCAATTTGAATATAGTTGCATTAGTTTAGTTAGACAACACATAGCTTAGGACCCTATACAAAGAAAATCCATTATGTGCGCTTCTTTTTTGAGATGTTATGATTTAAAAGTGTGTATTAAGGTCTTTTTTTTTTTTTGATTATTATTATTTAAAACAATCCTTGAAGTTTCATTGAAAAATTCAACCATTTTCCTAATGTTTCCCAAAAAGTGCGATAAATTACCCAATACAATTGATATATCTTGTGCGAACCGATACATATCCGTATCCCAAGGATACGATACTGATATTTCGAACATTGGATACACCATTCATTCTCCTTTTGGTAGTACAATAACATAATTGTGCTCTTGTATTACCAAAAGGTAGAAATGGAGGGTGTATGTATCAAACTAGTTACTGTAAAGAGGGTCCCCTTCTTTTTTACCTGGCCATTTTCAGCTTGTGGATTACTAAGGTGGGGATCATCATCATCTTCTTCTTTTCTAGAAATGTGGCCTGCTCATTGGATTTATTATTTCTCTAACAACTATGGAAAAAGTTAGGTTTGGCATTATGCTGAATGATGAGTGATAAATTGACGATTTGCTTGAATAGCCCATGTTAAAATGTTCATCACTGAATCTTTTCTTACTTTTGAAGCAATATTCGGAAACTTCACAGGTTGGTGATGTTGCAGTTCTTGATATATTTGCAACAACGATTGGTAAAGACAATTCTGGAGGTGAAAAAATTCCATTTGCAGAGAAGAAAGGTTTGCTTATATGCTTTTAGACTCTATTAAATTGTCAAGATTTATTCTTTATTACGCCAAGCTATCTTTCTGTAACATAATTTCTTTTCTTTTCATTCATCCATCATCACCAATAAACTTGTGTATGCAATTTCTTTTTCATTGTGCATATGTTATGAAACTAGTTTTCCAAAATGACCACTTTCAATATCTTCGGTCGATAATTAATGAGGTTGGAGAGATTGAGAAGGATGTTGTCCTTAGAATTCAAACAGGGTGGAAGAAATGGAGATGTGCCTCCGGATTTTTATGTGATCGTCATGTACCACTCAAAACGAAAGGGAAAATTTATAGGATAACTATAAGACCAGCCATGCTTTGTAGGACAAAATACTGGGCAATTAAGGAACAACGTGTTCATAGGATAAGTGTAGTTGAAATGAGGATGTTGAGATGGATGAATGACAAGACGAGGAAGGATATAATTAGAAATGAATGCATTCGAGGGAACTTAGAAGTATCAACAATAGGTAATAAGCCCTATCTAATCATTAGGTGGGCAAACTATGAAAACAAACTCTAGCCATTGGTAAATAGTACAATCAAGTGTAGTGAGTTGGTATGGTTGATTTTTGCACAAGGTGGTACTCATTATAGGGCCAACCTATTGGATGGTTTTGATGTCTCACAAACATGATAGGCTAGAATTTATCCATTAGGTAGACATAACTTATAGTCCAACCAGTTGGACTTGAAACCTTTTCAAATAGAAATTATGGATGAAAGACACCTTGCAAGGTCATTTATTTTGAAGAGAGAGAGAGAGAGAGAGAGGAGGAGGAGGAGGTGGAGGGAAGAATGTTGAGAGAGAAGAAGAGGATTGAGGTATGGTATTTTTTTTTGTTAGAAGAAGAATGAGGTATGGTGTTTTTCTTTCTTCTCGCTTTTTTTAAAAGCAAAAGATTAAGAGAAAATAGGATTTTCTAGGGTTTTTTTTTTCTTCCAAATCTTAAAAAAAAAAAAAAAAAAAAAAATACAAAAGGGGTTGTCGATACAAGGAGTTGTCAATACCAAAGATAGTATCGACGATACTATTGAATGTTATTATCAATACATTAAAAAATATGACAAAGATAAATACAAAATATTGTAATGTATCGATATATTGTCAATACATTGCAATATTTACTGAGCTATCGACCAATACCCAAAAGTTAATTAACTTCTAGGCAATTCCATATGGGGGATGGTCAATATTGATAGATTGATACCACAAATGTTGGTCTCTAAGAGCTTGGCTCGACTAGTTCAGTAAAATGGTGTTTGAATTTAAAATGAAACATAGGCATGCCGACCTCTTTGTTTTTGTAAGAAGAATTGAGATATGCATTGTTGTGTTAGTTGTATATGTATATAAACATTATTGTGACAGGCAGTGACAATATATATATTGACAAGTTGAAGAAATTCTTACAACAACATTTCTATATAAAGGACTCAGGTCGTCTTCGATATTTCTTAAACATTGAGGTAACTAGTTCCAAGGTGGGCATCAACTTGTCACAACGAAAATATTCGATAGATTTACTGGATGAGATAGGTCTTCTAAGTGCTAAGCCCATCGAAACTCCCATGTATACAAAACAAAAACTTAATGTGGATTAGGTTGAGTTGGATTAGGGTGAGTTAATTGATGATTTAGGGAGAGGTCGTCAATGATTTATCTAATAATTACCCGATTTGATATTACATATCCTATCAGCGTGGTTAATCAATTTATTTTGACCCCCCTGGTCCCTCATATGGTAGTTATGCTTCGTATCCTCGGGTATTTGAAGGATCTTCTAATTGTAGTATCTAGTGTTTTAAGTATCGATGATATCGGCTGATATATCCCACGATATATCTTGTATCCCACCTGTGTGATAAGAAACAAGTAGTGAGATATATCTCACATGTTTGATCGATCCTCTTCTTCTTTCTTTCTTTTTTTTTTTTTTTTTTTTTTTTTGTAAATCATGTGAAATCAGTGTCCAATTGTTACAAATTTATGATTTTTCATGTTCTTCATGAAAAAGAAAAAGAAAATCATGGATTAGGAGCTGAGATTTTGAGATTTGGAGGAGATGGGCCAAGTTGTGGAAATATTGGAAAAAACAAAATTTCTCAATTTCTCGCAAATTGGTTGCAATCTGTGTCCAAACATAAAAATCAAACATGTATGTAACCTGGTCTATTGATTCTTCTTTAACTTTTGAATGTATTACTTGTGTTTCCACACATCTTCTTACATTTATAAATTATATAAATAAACTTTGAATATACTTGCATTAATTCACTTAGACAGTGCACAGATTAAGACCCCAAACAAAGAAAACGTATTATGTGCACTTGTTTTATGTAATGTTTTGATTTTTTTTAAGTGTGTATTGATGTCTTTTTTTTTAACGATTATTGAGGTTTCATTGAAAAATTCGACAAATTTCCCAATGTTTCCCCATGTTTCCAACAACAGCGATGCATTACGCGATATAACTGATATATCACATGCGATAATTGATACGTATCCGTATGCCAAAGGTGCGATACGTAATGCGATACCAATATTTCGAACATTGGTAGTATCCTCTACAAGCAGAATGCCCATCTTCAATTGGAAGGATATTCTGATGTAGATTGAGCTGGTTCTTCATTTGATAGGCGGTTTACATGTGGCTATTGTACTTTTGTAGGTGGCAACCTTTTTACTAGAAAGAGTAAGAAGCAAAGTGTTGTGGCCCTGTTCAAGTGCTGAGGTAGACTATTGGGCAATGATCCATGCAACATGTGAGCTGAACTTGGGTTTATGGTTGATGTTCCCATGGAGTTGTATTGTGATAACAAGCAACCTCTCATATTGCCAACAACCTTATCTATCATGAGAGGACCAAGCATATTAAGGTTGACTGCCACTTCATCCTAGAGAAAATTGCTAGCATGGAAATTTGTAAGTCGTTCGTCAAGTCCCAAGGCGCCCTGTTGACCACCATGTAGGAAAAAGCAGAGAGAGAGAGAGAGAGAGAGAGAGAGAGAGAGAGAGAGAGAGAGAGAGAGAGAGAGAGAGAGAGAGATGATCTTGTCAAGGCTGTTATGCCTTTACGGAGCATGAACCATTTTGCTCGACATCGCTCTCAAATTCCCATAATTTGAAGACCCACGACCCTGTAAATGGAGAGAGAGTAGGGTTTCAAAGTCGAAACAAGTCAAGCTCGGCCACTAAAATAATTTTAAGCCCGAACCCGGCCTGGCCCAACCTGAAAATAGATCGGGCCTTGCATGTCAAGCCCAAGCCCATCCTATGGGCATAACTAACATGTCCAAGTCTGGCACAAATCCAGGCCGGGCGTGCAATGTCGGGCATGCCACCTGGCCCATTGCCACCCCTAGTACTTCAATTTTTGTTGGAAATTTGTGGTTCTCACTTCTCATCTTGACATTATTTACCCACGGGAGTCATGCTATATGTAGTGAAGGCATGAGGTAAACCTATGTGTTGTTTATGGACTCACATGGTTAGCTCATCCAAGGATGCTCAGAAGTAGTTCTTGCTAAATTTGCTGCAATACTCTTTTTCTTGTATTAGGCAACAGTTTTTTCTGTACAACTTTAGTAATCCAAGGGTTTATTGGAGAGAATGATGTGTCCCTTTCATTCAGTTCATGGAGCCTGATAATCATGAGGCACATCAATGTTCTTTATTTTTGCATGATAAAAATCTAAATGTGAGCTAAGCGTGACTATGGTACTACTTGCTCAATGAAGTTACCGTTCACTAGTTTTAGTCCTAAGCATTAGAACATGCACGATGGTTTTATACAGCATTACTCCTTTTAAAGATTGGGTGAGCAAGCATCCAGGAGAAATTTTCTATCATCTTTTCAACCAATTCAAATCAATGAAAAATCCGTCTCAAGAGACTGGGGACGTGTGGTGATTGCTTGCACCATGGGCCTATGACATCCCTGCTTCCCTGAACTTTTTACCCTATAATGTGTTTTTACAAGGAGCAGCGTTTTCCCCTTTGATCTAATTTTGTGTAGTTTATGTCTATGTGCATTGGCATCTGATCATATTCCTACATGTTGCTGTCCAAAACTTATTCCATGGATTTTTTTAGATTTTTATTATCTTGCAAAGTTTAATGGAGAATTGTAGGAAGGATTAGCTGCTGATACATTTCACAGATATGTGTAATGCTGTGAGTGTGAAATTTCTCAAGGGGCAAATAGGGCATGAACCATGATAGACGTGTACACAAAAGAAGTGGTTGCTGGCTTAATTTCAAATGTTCAACCATAGTTGCTGATTTGGGAGATGGGTGGGACTCCATATTGTTCAAGGAGTCAGAAGGGCATCTAGTGTCTAGCCCTAGTGTTCTCTTTACAAAAAGTCTTTAAATTACGTTCTCTCTGTTTTAGTGAGCAAATCGTCAAGAGCGTTTGGTAGAGAAATTTGAGTTTGAGCTGAGGGAGTGTTTGCAGGTTCTGTTTATCTATAATACATGGAATCCTTTATTGTAACCCTAGCTTTACATGACAACTAAAGAATTTGTGTTGTTTTCTTGCAAGAAGATTTACAGGGTCTCTAATATAGCTCTGATTTTATTTTTTAAAATTTTTCTTAGTATTATTCCTATGATTTTGCAGCAGTGTTGATTGAGCGCTCTTTATTCCTCACAAAGTGATCATGTTCCGGTTGCTCTTTCAGGTTTTAGCTTTGATACTGAGGATGGTGATTACCTCATTCCTGGATTCCTTGATTCAATACTAGGAATTCGAAGGGGTGAAACAAAGTCATTTCCACTTCTATTTCCAGAATCATGGAAACAAGAAAATCTCCGTGGTGTTTATGCTCAATTTACTGTGAGTTCCTGCTTTTAAGCCAGAACAAGCACTTGGTTTCTGTATCTCATGCTAAACACTTTATCTCTATACACTTGGTATATACACATGCAATCCAACCATCATCTAATGGGTGCTTCCATGGATGATCCTAGTTGCTGAAGTGAAGATTGTTTTTCCAGCTGATTGTCAATTATTGGTTGGAGTTTTTTCTAACCATCTATTTCTAGTTTATGAAGTCTTCCAACTGATTGCTAGTATCATCCAACCAGTGAGATTTTTGGGATATGGTCCATTCATGGTAGAGTGCAGCAGATCAACTGATAGTATTTTGAACATGTGTCCCGAAGCAGTGTTTGATGTACCAGTATTGTTACCCGTATCGATGAATGGGCAAACGAAAACATGTATGAATATCGCTGATACCTGGAAAAATATCGCTGACTGAGGGAAACATTGAGGAAATGTGGAGAAAAAAGTGGAATTATTCGGTGGAACTTCAAGATATGCTAAAAGATGCATGTTTACATATTTAGGAATTAAAATATTGCAAAAGACAACCATATTGACATAATAAGTTTCCATTTAATAGTGGCCTAAACCACGTGCTGTTGTAAAAAAAAAAAAAAAAAAAAAAAAAAAAAAACCAAGTCTAATAATGACCAAAATGAGTTCATGTCATACAAATGCACCTACTAAGGGAAATGAAAAAAATACCTATCCGGCTATCCCTCGAATCATCTTTGTCCCCACTTGGGTGGTCATAATATTGTTGCTCCATATGTCGACAGTAATGTGCGCAATTTCCCTCTATTTCTACCCCCAAATGTCGACATTAACTCAAATCCATGCTGTGCATGATTAACGTGGATTTGAGTTGAAATTCATGCTCAAATCTTAAGAAAAAATGGGTATTTTTGAAAATTTTCTCACCTTTAAAGTTCCAGCCCACTTCCCTCTTGTTGCGTCGAATCTCTCCCCCAAATCCAAGCTTAGAACAAAAAAAAATAAAGTCTGGTCGAAATCCACCCCTTTCAATTTCTCTAAAAAAGTTTCTCAAAAATAGACATTTCCATTTTTTTGGAATTTGTATTTTTAGCCTAATTTCACGCTTTTTCTAGAAGCACTTCTTCTATTGGCGATAAGATCACTTGTATTGCAATTTGCGAACACATAGGAGATATATACTAGCGATATGATCGATATTATCAACATATATTGATATATTGACTATATGCACAATAATATCACCTATACAAGGAAATTCTCCAGTTTCTGGGTGTTTCTATATCGCTACCTTTGCAATACCAATAATGTTGCCAACATTATCAATAATATCGCCAATGTTTTGAACATGTCCACAAGTAAGGAGATAACAATACTTGTTAGGTGTTAACTAGTTTGGACATACAACTGATGGTGTTGGTTCCATGGTTGCATAGTTATGATGGGTATGGTTTTTTTTCTGATGCATTTGAGGCATTGGCTTGCTAGTATAGGTTTTTGTAGATGCATGCAATGTTGGAGTTGTGCCCTTGAAAACCAATGCCAATCTTATCCATTGATGGCATGGATGGTATCCAATCATATTGATGATCTTGACCCTAGATGATGATGACCATGAGTCCTAGATGGCCACGTAATTATGCCATAATTAATGTGTGAGTATTGCAAATGTACATAAACATGGGTTAAAAGAGAGGTATTCCTATAGTTTTCCTTAGGAACTTGAGAGTGGACGCAATAGTCAATGACCAAAGGAGCGTAGTGGGCCATGGATCTCAGTAGCAAGTTATAGGACAAAACCATGGTTGTTATTTTGTCTATGGTCATCCTGTATAAGGGGACTGATGATGAGTAAGGATGGAAAGTCTCCACCATTGGGCATGATGACGAGTCGGTGTGCCTTTGCATTACCTTACACAAGAGTGTGTGTGTGTTATGGATAGGCTCCTGGTTTGTCCCTGTTGGGCACTTGTATTGGCTGATCGAGGTTAAGCCTCTAAACCAAGAGACTCATCGTGCTTGGACTATGATCAACTTGAGAATGTAGTAGTTTTGATTAATCCTTAGACTTGAGGACATGTAAGGAATCAAAATTTTGATTATATGTGCTTTGGCTTGCTTTATCAAGTCAATGGCCAACAAAAGTGGGTGTAGTTGGGTGCATCCATTAAAGTCCGTTGAGACCCAATAGGCCAACAAGGGACCCATTGGTTTCTTAGGAATTCACTTATGGCTTAGATCCTACGAACCAAACATTCATCAAGTGGTTTTTTTGTTGGGCCCAACATTCAAAAGGTTTTATAAATGTTTTAACCGTTAAAATGGTTTTGATCGCACGTGATGATGATATGATGGCCTAGATCTTGTGTGGTCCACCACCTGATCTACATTAGTATTGGGTCAATGGGGGATGGTCATGACAGTGAAAGGATTGGATCAATTTGGGTACATTGGACAAGGTAGGATCATAGACTTTCAATGTAGTAGGCATACGAAAGACTGTAGCGTGGAGTACTATCTCTTGTGTCTCCCTGAAACCCTAATTCCTATATAGATCCTATCTCATCTCTCTTCCTTCCATCACACGTTCTACATGTGTGGGTTCCACTTGTGTGGATGGCTCTAGCGTTCCTCGTGGCCTTACTCTAAGGGCTGACATGTGGTTCTTGTCCTCTCCTTCATCTGGGATAGATCAAGGAGAAATCCTCTAGTTGAAGGAATGGCATCGATAAACAGAGTTCGTAAGCAGCATTATTCAGGTTAATCCTAGCTGTAGGATAGAGCTTTCTTTTCTAGAAATTTGAGAGTATCTTAACATGGATACATAGGTTAGACAATCTAAATTTGGGTTTTGAGATACTTTTATTTTTCCATTGCATTTTAAAATCCC
This sequence comes from Magnolia kwangsiensis, assembly GCA_037074715.1. Lineage (NCBI taxonomy): Eukaryota > Viridiplantae > Streptophyta > Magnoliopsida > Magnoliales > Magnoliaceae > Magnolia > Magnolia kwangsiensis. Next base: position 1,837,444 of record CM073585.1, read on the forward strand.
CAACACGCAAAGGAGCTCTTTTCTTTTAGATCCACTAGAGGTCAGATCAGTCTATTAAAGGGCATGCACTGGTTGTTGTGTTATTATTAATGGTTAAATTGTCGACTTTTCTTAATGTCTTTTGATTGTTAGTGTTATCAACCAACTTTTTGATGCTTCTAAAAACGTAGGATATAGATTTTACTTTTGTTGCCAGTAGATGGGAAGCCATCAAATTCTAATGTCCATGGCAGTATGGCACCTAACCCATGATCACTAGTTTATTTTTTTTGTTTTCCAGAATATGCTTGTATAGGCATGCAAACACTGGTTCACTCATGCACTAACACTCAACCATTTGGATGCATCCACGTAAGACAACGGTCACTCAATGTTTTTTAAGCATTGAATGATGCTGAGTTGCCTAATAGATCTTCATGGCATGGAAGGAAGCAAGGAGGACCTTTGTATGCATATGAAGATGTGCAAGCATAACAAAATTTCCCATAATAATTAGGGTGCTTAGTCTGGTTCATTGAAGAACTTGGTAACCTGCAAAACCTACCATTGCCAGCAGTCAAGTATCAAGACTAGATGTTTAGGAATATCAAGATACTATCTTGGATGGCTAGCATTCCTGATTGCATTTGTGCCGCTGGTTTTCATTGGTGTATACAATTATGTTGCATTTTACAGTATCTAGAGTAGCTTTTATCTACTGTCAGACGATGCATTTTTTTTTCTAGTTCTCATTGACTTGTCCTTGTGATATGACTGTGTAGTCACTTATGGCATACATGGTCTTGTTCTTAAATAATTACTGTCATTTTAGGCATCACAGAGAATTTGGACATTGATCTTTTCTTTTTTCTTTTTTTATGCATGCTTTGTGGTTTCACCTGTGAATGTTGAGGTGAGAATATAGTTGGCGATATCCACACAGCTCAGATCTCACTACAAACTTGAGTTCTGGTTAGGCAGATGAGACTTTCTTTTTCCAATATCATGAAGTCAGATATTGTGTCGGGATTTCTGTTGTGGACATGGGTTCTAAAAGAATAAAAAACTGAAAGAAACAACATTGGCGCTAATTGATGCTTGAGTATAGCTATGTGATAATTTGAAATCCATACCCAGTGCATCTTGTATAAGTAGCAATATTACATCCTATCTGGATAATTACTTCACTCCATTATAGGTATCTAGATATCATATATATGTTTTCAGATTTGGCTTGTCCTTTGTTGAGACAGCACGTGGTTCTTTTATGGTCACAACCTATGGTATAGGATCTTGACTGATAAATTGTCTATGATTGATCAGATTTTGACAATTTGGGTTGTTGATATGGGTTGCTAGTCGCTAGTTTTTTTCCCGATTGCTATATGGTTTGCTGCTTGCACATAGTTGGAGAATCCTATCTCCCATCTCCTATCTCAAATTTTGCATGTTTCTTTTTTAGCAATAGCAAATTGAATTTTTTTTTTTTTTTTTAAATATCCATGTATAAAATATACCCAGTTAGTTGGTTATGGATTTTCTCGTTTGCCACCTATTCAACCTCATTCAAGTACTACGCAAGCTCATACTGGCAGTGTTAAAGGTAAAAATTCATTTTTCCAGGTTGAATGCAAAGAACTATTTTATAGAGATTTACCAGAGCTCGATGACTCTCTCTCTGATAAGCTTCTTCCTGGATGCAGTACCTTGAGTCAGGTCTCTCTACCTCTCTCTTCTCTAGAATTTTATGATTGTTTAACAAGTTTGGCTTTTCTTGCCTGAGTTAAAAAATATCGATTTCAAACTCTTGTCCAACTGCAATGATTGTAGTTTCATGGAATATTGTAAACCTCTCTGTGTTTTGAGTTCGTGAAATCAGGTTGAAATATTAACTCCTGCATGAAATGCATAGGTCAGGGAATTGATATTACAGAGATGCAGGGAAGTGGAACAAACAGCGAGAGAGCAAGCAACTGATAATGCAATTCTAGATCAACTTTGCAAGGTGAATTGTTGGTTTCATTAAATGGCATTAACATTCAATTTGTTACTGAAGTTCTAGTTTCAGTAACCATGATTACTTTTATGCATGTGAGCTATAAATGGATATTCCTTCTCTCATTCATTTACTACAACTACCATGTTTGAAAGTAGGGATGTTAGTGGGTACCCCGTACCCAGACATGTGGGCACCATATGGACCCAACCCAATTTTAACGGGTACACGTCCCATCTTTCGGATCCATGAAGAAATCGAGTTGGGTTTGGGTCTCAGTCAGTGTTTTAAATAGCTATGTTATGTAGTATGTACCATACGCTACATAGCATAGCTTAACCTTAACGTTACGTAGCTCATGAAAATAGCTTGAGTCGCGTGTAGCCTATGCTACATGATAATTTGCATACCCTACACACTATATAGACTACCCCACATGCATTGTAGCTTATATTACAAGTTATTTTTCACTAAAACGTTAAAATCTATTAATGTTTTCAATAAAACTTAGTTAATCGTTTCAATGCTTTTAGTAAAATAATATAAGTAACAATATTAAATCATTTTTGTTGCTCTTTCTCTACTTTTATACTTAATCATTGCCCTTTCCAATTACTTTAGGTTGTGTTTGGTTGCACCAAATATAATGAAATTTTGTTAAATTTCATTATTAATCAGTATAATTTGGTACAAAATATCGTTAAATTGGTGCAACCAAGCTCAACCTTGATTAAAAATCTAGTAGCATGTAGCTTACGCTACACATCATGTAACTTGTGCCTCAAACTTTAGAGGGGTGAACGCTATGCTAGTTGCTATACGCTATTTAAAACACTAGCTCTCACCTTTTGGACACAATTAAAAATCGGGTCTTGTTCGGTTGGGTCAGGTCCAATTAGCTTTAATAGTACAATTATATAAATTTAATATATATTGATGATTTTAGCAATAAAGTGAGGTTTCCCAAGCGACAGACATTTAAGAAACCCCATTTTACAGAGCATACACATATCAAACTAGCACGTGTGTGCAATCTAATCCATTGATCGGTCGGTAAAATGCTCTTATTTTTCCCACACCCAACTTGAAATTTAGATCCCATGTGTTGGTGAATTTTTGAAAGATAATGGAAGCATAATTTTAAAAAATTCATATTATAATTGTACTATTGTCTTTCGAGTTACAACTTACAACAAGATGTTGATTATAATATGAATTTTTAAAAGACAATGGAAGCAAAAGAGACCGAGTTACATCAAGATGTTTATTTCTTCTTTCAACGATACCGTTTTGTTGAGGTGTATACGGACATGTTCGTCGAGAGATTATCCCCTTTTGTTACAAAAATGTTTGAAATTCTGCTGAAACATATTCCCCCGAGTCCAAATGGAGAATTTTAAATTTTTAATGCAAGAAAAAAATTGATTTTCGACGTAGGCTAAAAACATCTTAAACGCATGAAAATCTTCGGACTTCAAATGCAAGAAGTAAACCCAAGTAAAACGACTAAAATCATTAATAAAGGTCACGAAATACTTGTAATTGGCATGAGAGATAACAAGAGCAATTCCCCATACATCACTATGTATTAAATCAAAACATTTTAACTTAATGTAGTGGATGAAGGAAATGAAAGGGTTTTACTTTTCCCATGCTTACAAGTACTGCAATCAAAAGAACCATAAATTTTCACACCAACAAATTTATTTGTCAATCTAGAATTGAACAACATCGATCAAGTTTTAGAATGCGGATGTCCAAGCCTATCGTGCCACGATTGGCAATCATTCTTAATAGAAAAACAAAACAAATCATTTATTGGTTTATGCTGAAGAAGTGTAGAAAGGCAAAGAGGAAAGAGGCGTCCACATATAGAGCCTTTCCCAAGCACTTTCCTCGACATCCTATTCTATATCACACAACCCGAAGGTGAAAATAAGATATTGCAATTATTGTCAACAAGTTGGCCAACAAAAAGTAAATTGGTGGTCAAGCAAGGAGAGAAACATTTTTCAATGGGACTGAGCCAGGAACATCACCAACTACAATAATTGGAAGACTATCTCCATTTGCAATCTAAACTTGGAGATTGCTAGTGTATTTTTTGACACTGGAAAGATTTTCAGATGTGAATGTCATGCGATTTTACGCTCCAAAGTCAAGATACCAAACAGAGGGAGGTTTTCTAGTTTTACCTGAGACACTAAGTGCAAAAAAGGCATTTAGAATCATTTGTTGGACCATTTCGGGGGTCAAAGAAGTAGATGAACCAGGCTGTGTAGTAGATGAGGAGGAGGTAGTGGTTGAAGCAGATGAAATCGCAGGCTGTGGAACAGATGTAGCAGCTGTTGCAGTATAGGCACGAGGAAACCAATTTGGATTAGTCTGATTCTGAGGTTGTTTACAACATTCATTAATTATATGACCAGTTCCTTTGCAGTAAGTACAAAATTTCTGTTGACACTGGGAGGCATAATGACCTAATTTTTTACAACTATAACACTGCACGGTACTCATATCACGAGGAGAAGGTTTTCCTTGAGCAGCGTAAGCAACATCAACAATACTTTCTATTGTTTTTTGTTCCAAATGTACTTTCGTCAATTGCCATTGTTCCTCACGAAGAAGTTCATTCAGGCACTCATCCAAGGATGAAGATGGAACCCTACTCATTAGATTAGACCGAATAGTCTCATATTCAGAACATAGTTTCATAAAAAATTGGTCCCGATGACTAGTTGCTTGAAGTCCCTTGTATTTAAGCCTAAACGACATCAGATACATTACCATGTTTAATCTCATCATATTCGGCCCATAAATTAAGAAAGCCTGATTAATATTCTTGAATGGACAAAGTTCCTTGATGATATTGAGCCATGTCAAATTCTAATTGGAATTGGCATGCATAATTTCCTTGATGATATACTTCTTTTTTTAAAAATAAAAAATAAAATTCCACATGTCCTTTGCAGTTTTGTAGTGTTTGAGATGAAAAATGAATTGAGGATCTATTGATCCAAGAATTCAGGATTTGATTTTCGCATCCTGAGTATGCTAAGAGGATATCTTTTTCTCACCCTCTGTAGGCAGTGGATTAGTTCCGGAGACATGCCCTCACAATTCCTTGCCTTTAAGGTATACTTGGAATTGGAAAGCCCAAGCGGTATAATTTTAATAGTAAATCGAACCAAAAATACCTCGGATTTCTCCGTTTCTATGATTGATAGCCAAGAATGGATCAGATCTGTGAACGAAGTACATAAAACAAATAGACCCTATCTGCAGCTATCGACTGCATAGGGGAGTCCTAGTAGATGATCGGATGATGGATCTAATCCAATAACCAACAAGAGGACCTTGATGCTGTGTGGATTAGATGAAACCTGACGCAAAAAACTAGGAAACCGTAACTATGATAAGAAATCTTACCTCTAATGTGCAGAAAATGCTAAAAATCTTCTGAATGTTCTGAATATTCAAGTTGTCATGAACTAGGAGTAATTTCTAACGTTGCTTGGAAGATCGCAGACTCGTTCTGTACGAACTGAGAGATATTGTTACTTTCTTGGATTGCAGAAAAAAAAATAAAAAAAAAAATGATGGGAATGACGAGACAAGTTTATAAAATGAAGACGAGAAGTCTCTGATCTCAAAGAAAATCACACGAACTTCAAATGAAGCATCGTGGCTCTGATACCATGATATTTCTACAGAAATTTGAATTGTTGAGATCTTCGAATTGAGTGATCCTCATTGTGAGATTTCATCCTCTTAAATAGATTAGAGAATGTTATTTCATGGTATATGTTGACCCATAATTTTGGGTGATTACAGTCCCTGATTTAAGGGATAATGAAGGAGACTAATTCTATTCCTAAAATAGACAATGTAAGTATAGTACATGATTGAATGGGATTCACGTTTTAAGAGTGTTGTCCCTCAATTAACACCTAGGAGCTAACAACGTTGAAGGATCTCTTGTGCTCTATTTCCCTTTGGATAAGATCTATTTATGAGGAATTAGGATTTCAGAGGGAACACCCATTACAATGCACCTCACCTTTATAGGCTTTGCCCTACACCATCAAAAGCCTGTAAATCTGCATTTTTTTGCACTAAAATTGACCAAATCCCTTCACTGATTAGTGGCATCTACTTTTCACCAAAATCCCACACCAACGTAAGAGTTGAGCCACAAGATCTCAACCCCTAGACATCCATTAAGGATGATAAAACGCTTTTAACAATTAGCATGAAAATCAATGGTGAAAAACCTTTGTTTTTAAGGTGAAATTTTATTAATCAAAAAACAAAAGGAGAATCAAGGAAAAAGAGTCCAAGAACAGTAAGAAACATAAAAAACATAAAGAAAAAACCTAGAGAGAACTAAAGAGAACCTAAGAGCTAAGGATATAACAACAACCAATGCCATAGCTGGGGAAACCCTCATAATACATTACGAGGCCCAATCCCGTATAAATTGGAGAATCCTCGTCAAAACCCCTACCTCCACTCCTCTTGTTGCAGAAGCATTGGTTATTCTTTTCAATCCTAATAGACCAAAAAACTGCTAACAAGGCTACACGTCGCCATGGTATTCCAAATCGGTTACGTAACGGTAACAGTCATAACTGTTACACATTACGGGGTCGTAACGACCGTTATAGAAAAACGTGCCGTAACGGACTCGTAACAGTCCCGTAACGGTCTAGGAAGAACAATTTTCAAAAAAAAAAAGAAAAAAAGAAGGCCGTAACGGTTGATACGGGGGCTGTAACGGCCGTTACGGCCCGTATCGTAACGGTAACGGTGGTGGCATTATGGCCACCGTTACCATTACGGAACACCTTGCACGTCGCCTTCTCCTCCCTGAATTTCCCCCATGAAGCATGCCAAACCAAAAGGGGATTGTCGATAGATCGTAGCATAACCCACAAGATCGAAGCAAGAGATAAAATCCCGTCCCACACACCCGATGAGAATTGAGTAGTGGAGGAATAGGTGATCGACAAACTCAACTTGCTTATAACACAAAAAGGCATATGTTCGGGAGTATCAAATTCCCTCTTTTGCAAATTGTCAAGGGTGGGGACTCTTTTCCTTCCCGCTAGCCATGCAAAGGCTGCTACTTTAGGAGGGGCTACATACTTCCAAACTTCCACAGTTGGATAGTGAAAATTAGATTCTCTAGCCATCACGAGATCTGCGTAAAAGGATTGGACTAAAAAAGATTTGGATGTTGCCATCTTCCAAACAATTGAATCTTGACTCTCCTATGGTATCTTGTAGTCCTACAATTGCGAAAGAAAAGAAATTAGAGATTGTGTTTCATTGTCTCAAATTTCTCCTCATAGGGGGAGACCGGATCTTCTCTTCTCCATTCCATGAAAAACGAGAAGCAACTAGAATATCTTTATCTGGAGAGAGAACCGCAAGCTCCAAATACAAACAATTCAGTGATTGGTTGGATAACCAAGGATCATACCAAAATCTGATACTATTTCTCTCACCAACCAAGAATTTGGATATGTTAAAAACTAGAGGAGCAATAATAGTAATGTTTCTACAAGCATAGGACATCTTGTACACCGAGGATTGTTTAATCCACCATCCCATAGCAGATGTCCCATATTTAGCCACAAAAATAGCTTTCCACAACCCCCCATCTTCAAAGGAAAATCACCCAACCCATTTGCCTAAGAGCGACGTGTTAACCAAATCAAACCTCTTAATACCCGCTCCTCCTTGGGATGTTAGAGTGCAAACTTCTTTCCAATTTAAAAGATGGAATTTCCTTGAGTCAGATCAACCCTGCCAAAGGAATTCTCTACGCGTTCTATTTGTCTTTTGCAACACTGAATTAAGACATTTGAAAAGAGACAAAATAAACTGGAAGATTATATAAACATGCTTTAAGAAGGGTTAATCTATCACCAAGGGACATTGATTTACCTTTCCACCTTGATAATCTTCTCTGAATTCTCTCGAAGATCTTATCCCAAAGAAATATAGGTGGTTTACCAACATGCGGTGGGAGTCCAAGATAGGAGGTTGGAAAAGGAACCTACCTTGCATCCAAACAGGTTCGCCAACTAACAAGAAGCCTCTAGCAGAACATGAATCCCAAAAGTTTGCATTTGGATTTGTTTACCTTAAGGATAGAAATAACCTCAAACTAGCATATTGACGTGTTTAGGAAATTAATCATGTAATCTTCCACCTCACAGAATAACAAAGTTTTGTCTGTGAATTGAAGGTGACAAATAGGAGTAAAAAAAAATAAATTCACCTAAAATCCTTGAAATAGACTAGTTTCCTACCCATCACTTAGCATTCTACTCAATGCTTCTGAAACGATGACGAAAAGGAAGGGAGAGAGAGGGTCACCCTGGCGAAGCCCATTCATGGACCTGGAATAGCCAAAAGGAGATCCATTAATTAAAATAGAAAATCTGGCTGATGAAATACACGAGGACATCCACTTCCTCCAATTCAAGCCAAAACCCAATCGACTTAGCATATAATCTAAAAAAGACCAATCCACATGGTCTAGTGCTGGCCCAACTAGAAAACCACTTGATAAATGATCTGATCACTAAGATCTAAACCATGAATAAGTTCATTGAGGTAACCAATGGATCCTATGTCAGAACATGTCGGCTTCTTGTATTGTATCCTAATGCATGCACCTAACTACACCTGTCACCTGTATGTTAGTCACTAATGTAACATTGTAGGATGAGCCAAAGCACACAGCACTAGGACCGTGAAGTCTTGGCACAACCTTGGATCTAAGGATTAGTCAAAGCTAGTACATTATCAAGTCAATTTAGTTCGTGCATGATAGGTATCCCAAACCAAAGACTTGATGCGATCCTCCAATGTAAGTGCTCAACCAGGCTTATGAGTTATGACATAATTCACACTCTTATGTAAGGTAGGGACAAGGGACGGTGATGCGGGACCAATGCATGAACTCAAATATTGTAAGAGATCAATCAACAAATTAAATTAATTAATGAAAACTACAAATCTTGCTAACATCATCACAAATATTAAGATTCTAAGAGGAAAACATGCATAGTTTAAGCATAAGTTGCCAAGCATCATCCTATAAGACCATTGAACATGAGAAACTAGGATCTAATGGATGTACAAACATTCAAATAGCATAGGGTTAGGTCTATTATAAAGGGAAATGTCTAATACTACATAGGGTTTACTAGATTTGGGTGTAGGTGAAGCTACGGTTAGGGAAGCTTGGAGAAAATGGTGATATTAGAGCTAAAGTGGGGAATTGGATGAAGGGGTTAAAGGATTTAGGTATTAGAAGATGGGAAATACGGTTTTGGATGTAGGGAATTTAGGGATTTGGGGTTAATGAAGGATTGGAAGATTTGAGATTTTAGGGTCAGGGTTTGGGTTTTGGACAAGGGAAGATGGGGTTTTGGAAGGTTCAAATATGCAAGGCGGAATGGAGATGTGGTTGTACGGCCTAGCCAGTGGGCTTGCACGTGTGGGCGTATGGTCACACGTTTGGAGTCCGGACAGCTAGGAGTTGGTCCATAACCGTGGGGTTTTCATGGAAAGGATAAGGAAGAAGAAAGGAAGGTGTTTGGATGGTTTGGGGTGAAGAACAAAAGAGATTTCAACAAAATACCTTGCAGGAAGAAGAAAGATTTAAAGATGGATAACTGGAAGCCTCACACTCTCATGATTGAATCTTCGTTCCGAATCGCATGGAACAAGTCTTCACATCGTATGAAGGAGAAAAAACAAAGAAATTTTATTTTTTTAGAGAGAAATCCACCATTAGAGAGGTCACACGCACCCCCCCTCCCCCCTCCTTTTATAGTCTTAATGACTTTTGAAAATTACAAAGTAGTCCATGTTTTATATCTTTTAACTAAAATAACCCTAGTCTAAGAAAAAAATATATAAAACCACTCATAAAGTGTCCAAAGCATAAATCAAACATAAAACTAGATCCTTAAATATGTCCTATGATGATAAGAATGGTCCATGATCAATGGCATGATCATGTAATCCATATGATCCAACTGTTCGATCATCGCGTCCCTCAAATCCAACGACCCAAATCACTCTCAATTCATGTGCATCTTCCCAGTGTGGGGTCTTCCAAATTCTCGTACATGCACTATGAGGTCTTCAACATGGATACTTGCCTAGCAATAGAGAAACTTGGGCCCGCCTCCTTTGATACGTACCCAAAGGCGTATGTGATGTGATGTCCTCATCAGACACTTAACCCGATGGTGGAGACCTTCCATCCCAACTCATCACTAGACCCCATACATAGGTTGACCAACTTACCTTTCACGTCGCTAATATGATTGTGAAATTTAGGATACCAAGATCCATAAAACACAACTTACCCTTAACCAGTGGTCATCGTGTCCAAACTCACTTTCCCCTAGGAGGCTAGGACAACCAGAGGAAACCCTCCCTTTCACCCATAAAATCACAGATACTTCTAGTTTCCCACACATTTAATTATGGCATATATGATAAGACAAAACATGTGGTCATCTATGCACCTTATCGAAACAACCATTGTTGGCTTTCTAGGCATAGAATACCAACAAAAAGACCCGACGGGTACCCAGACACAATTGGATCTGGTTCTAGGCATTCAAGAAGCAGACCTGAACCCGACAAGACTTGGACCTAGTTAGCCCAAGTACTATAGGACCCAAACCCGAAGCCAACCTATAGACAACCCTATTTGAAAACATCTTGATTACATTGTATTTTTTTTTTTTTTTTAAATAAATTTGAAAAAATAAAAACTATGTTGAGAATGTGCATGGGATACTTTGGCTTGGTTTTTGAGACGGCATTAGTTTTATTTTCCTATGATTCTTAGCATTGTTTATGTTTTATTTGTTCGTAATATAATGCAATTTTATGTTTCATCATGCATCTCATTATGCATTTTGTACTCACATGCATTTACATTTATTAGAAACATTTCTTTCAATGTCATCATGTAGCTTTATGGATATAAGAACATGTCATGTTCTCTTAAGGTTTTGCATCACAATGACACCAACAAATGCATCTATTTGTGTAGGTGTTGTGTATTTCTTGCTGCATCTAGTGTTTGTTTTGCATTATGATTTTTTTATTTTTTTTTGCCCATTTTCTTTTCAGCTTATCGACGTCGATATTCCTCAGTCCTTGTTTGAAGAACAAGGTAGGCAACTATATGGAGCCAGGCTACTAGAGCTACAGGTAAAAAGTTTAAACACAACCGGTTTCTTCTTCTTCTTCTTCTTTTTTTGTCGAGGGGGGACGAAACCATTAGAAAATGCCCCCAATCCTTTCGAATGATACGTGGGACACCCAAATATCAATCAGGATGGTTAATTCAATAGTTCACACTTTGGAGCAAGCCATGATTCAAGAATCATGCCAATTGGATGATCCTAACCCTTTTAAATATGTCGATTTGTGTAGAAGTATGAATCTTTGTACTTTGGGTGGTCCTATGGACTACCGTATATTTTTCCTATTAGTTTATTAATATAAATTAGAGAGAGGGGTGTGAGGGAACCCTAATATCTCAATTAACCCTGAATCAATTTAAAATGGTATCGGAGTATCAGAGTTCGCTAGGGTATTGTTGACTTATGGCTTCTATCGGAGTAAGGTTGATCACTCAGTCTTCATGAATCACAGTGATAAGGGTATGATAGCATTAGTTGATTATGTCAATGATATCGTCATCACAGGGAGTGGTTCATCTGGCATCTTGGAGCTCAAGAAGCATCTCCATAAGCATTTTCAAACTAAGGATTTGGGGTTGGTTCGCTACTTCTTGGGTTTTAAGGTCGTCAGATCAAAGTCAGGGATTAATCTTTCCCAAAGAAACGTATGTTCTTGATTTGTTGAAGGAGATTGTCATGCTTAGGTGTAGATCGGTTCTCAGGATTCTTAGATATCTGAAGAAAGTACCTAGCCAGGGGATCTTATATTGGGCTAACAGTCATCTCTAGGTAAAGACATTTGTTGATACTAACCGGGTAGGTTCCATCACAGATAGGTGATTTACTTCAGGATATTGTACTTTTGTTGAGGGAAATTTGGTCATTTGGAATAGTAAGAAGTAAAATGTGGTGGCCAATTCCAGTGTAGAGTCTGAGTACAGAGCCATAGGTTATGCCGTTCGTGAGTTGTTATAGCTCAAATCCTTATTATAGAGCTCTAGTTTTTTTTTTTTTTTCAGGTGGTCCTATGGCCCGTGTAGATATAAAAGGATGGTTGGCAAGCTGATATATCTTTTCGTTACTCAACCAAATACTGCATTTGTCATCAGCATTGTGAGTAAATACATGCACCAGCCAAGAGTTCCGCATTGGGAGGCAGTTCTCAGGATTCTTAGATATCCGAAGAAAGAACTTGGCTAGGGGATCTTATATCGGGCTGACGGTCATCTTCAGGTAAAGACATTTGTTGATGCTAACCGGGTAGGTTCCATCACAGATAGGTGATTTACTTCAGGATATTGTACTTTTGTTTAGGGAAATTTGGTCACTTGGAAGAATAAGAAGCAAAATGTGGTGGCCAGTTCCAGCGTAGAGGCTGAGTACAGAGCCATAGGTTATGCTGATTATGAGCTATTATAGCTCAAGTCCTTATTATAGAGATCTAGTTGTTTTCAGGTGGTCCTATGGTGCTTTATTGTAATCTAATCTTCCATAAGAGAACTAAGCACATAGAAGTTGACTATTATTTTATCTGAGAGAAGATTACTTCCAAGGAGATTACCACAACCTATATTCTATCCAAATCATAGGTTGCAGCTATCATCACTGAGGTCTTACCATACGCGCACTTTTCTTTACTATGTTTTAAGCTGGCATGATAGATATTTATGCTCCAGCTAAAGAGGGAGTGTTGAAGTATAACTCTTTGTACTTTGGGTGGTCCTACAAACTACCATATATTTTTCCTATTAGTTTAGTAATATAATTTAGAGAGGGGTGTGATGGAACCCTAATCTCTCAATTAACCCTAAATCACAGTTTAACAGTTACAAGCCATATATCATATGGTTAGAATCGTCAAGCTAAAATGCTACTTTGGAATCATGAGCAATACAAAGATCTATCAACTACATGTATTGAGATGATAATTGGACCCATATTGTTACTTAGCTCAATCTTGACTGCCCATTTTCCATACCATTGACGATGTTTATGTTCATTGTGATTTTTGCACCATGGCTTGCTCCTAGTTGTATGAATGAATGAATAGTTCAAATCGATGATTGGTCATCCCAGGTGTCATTTAAAAGCTTTGGGAACGCAACTAACCAAGGTATTTAGTAACGGTAATTGTTGGCCATTAGACCATTACGATACAAACAATAACAGTCGAAATCTTCTTCTTTTTTAGAAAAAAATTGAAAAAAAAAATAGAAAATTTCAGAAAAATGAGAGGATTCCAAATACGTAATTCTTTTATGGCTTTTAACATGTTTATGATCGTGTAACAAGCCATTATTTGTTGAGAATGTTGTCTTGAGTTGCCCAATGTTATTATTAACTTATGAGGTTGAAACTCACTTCAAAACTCCTATATTTAATAATCTAAACATCTAATATCAATTATTTGATAAAAATAAGATTATATGAGCATCAATCCAATGATGAGGCAAGTATAGATTTGTATTTATATAACCAAATAACATAATAGCAATGGTGGTCGTAAGTCGTAACGGCTGTTAGAGCCTTTTATTTTTTTAATAAAATTTGTTTCGGCCCCATTACAGGCCATTTTTCCTATAACAACCATTTCGGCTCCATAAACAGATAATGATTACCACCTTACCTATTCATAACGGTTGTTATGTAACCATTTTGGCATGCCTTGAGATTACCATAGATAACCATAGTATAGGTCCATAAAATGTTAATGTATGAACCAAGCTCATAAATAATCAAGTGTTGTCAAACATAGAAACAAAAACATTACTCACCATGACACTACCAGAAAGAAAGTTGTACTACCTGTGGCTGCCCAACCTCCACGTCATCACCATTTGACTGTGGAACAAGTGCTGCATATACATAATAACCAGAGAGAAAAACAATGTCAATGAAAACCCACACACACACACACACACACACCATGTGGAACATATCCAGGACTAGTCCAATAAGGAAGTTCCTCAGGAGCCTCCTTAAAATGTCCATGGTGATATCCATATCCAAAGTCATCTATTGTCCTGTCGGTGCCCCATCTCCTCAGTGCCACTAATGCCAACCTCCCCATGATGCTCCTCCCCTAGCTAATAGTTGTAAGTCAGTATACATAAGTCCAACCTCCTTTGCTCCATCAATGTTCTTTGTCATCGGACTGTGTGAACAGTTGTACCCCCATGTGCTAAGCGACATTAGAAGTAGGACAACGTGCATCATCATCATCCGTCCTGGTTTCATTGATACTCTTTTCTTGGGTTGAATCTTCAGTAACCCTATCCAAAATAGCTTCACGACTCTTGTTGGCTTGCGTATAACATTAGGCCATGCACCTCACCTTTCTCACTATCCTTTTCTATATGTTTCTCCATTTTCTCCAACCAAGGTAGAAGCGGGTCATCTTCATAAATGGCGACTAAGTTTGTTAGAAAAATTCATTTTTTTGTATCCGGTTTATCACACGCTTCGCATTCCGTAATCTCAGCTTCATATTGTAGTGCATATACACAAGCCAACCCAATGTCTTAACTTGCAACCTACTCTTTTGCTTTTAATGAGTGCAAAACAGCTCTAGTTCCTCCTGCAACTAGAGGAAATTATCTAGCTCAAAATTTTTACCGCTATTATTTTGAAAGCCTTTGCATTTTCTCCAACATGAAGCCAGAAATCCATTATATGGAAACAACACATACATAAGCGTGCAGACACATATATATGTTTTGTGTACATAATAGCAATATTGTACAATGCATCATTCTACATCACTAGTAAAACAACTTATACAATTCTCAATTTCTCACCTAGAGGTATTCGGAAAATTGCCCTTTCTACAAGGGGATCTAAGAAGTTGCCTTGCGAAGTCCATATATTTCAAACCGTGGATAATATGCTAAATCATTCATCTTGTTTTAAGTACAAAAATAACAAAATACGTATGTAATGAATGACTAGTGACCAATAATTAAAGAGTTGAACTCACTTCGTTTAGCCCTTATTTACTTATATAAGTCGAGCTCTAATCTATTATCACATTTTTTCATCCCAATATGAGCCTCATCATCCTCAACAAATGATGCAACATATTGGAATCTCGGATTTAAATAGTAGCCTACATTACAATAGTTGAAAACAATATGGGACTTTAATAATTATATCATAAAAATAACTTAGAAATAAGTATGTAATGAACGTGCATGGGATATTAATAGGGTATTTGTTATTGTGCATCGCTTATATATTATTACCCGCTGCATAAAGGTCGCAGTGAAGCTAATTCGTCCAATATTTTTCGTTCATCTTCCAATGATCTTTGTAGTTGTAATAATCATGACAAATAACAAATTTCGCTTTATCCATGGCTTCATAGAGGAAGCACATAGTAGGTATCTTGTCGGACTCTACAAGACGAAGGACTCTCATCAATTGTTATCTTTAGGATGTTTCGGACTTTCTTCCAATATCTATTGCTTCTAATGGTCTCCACAAACCCAACCGGTGTCCTTGATGTATTCTGCACATGTTTTGTATTGAGCCACTCTCAAGAAGGGAGCATCTCGCTTACCCTCCCTTATGTTCATAAAAACTTTCAAGAGCAATAAAATTTATAATAAAATCAAGTCACCATAGGCCCAAGTAGCTCCCTCTTTTGTATACTCCTTGATTGTGATTATAGATGAATGTAGTGACTTGTCTTACATTTTCAACCAGTTTCGCAACATTTTTCTTCTTTCCAATATCTTTCTATATGAGGTTGATACAATATGTGGCACATGCTGACCAAAATAAACATTTTCGCTTTTCCATCAACATTTTTTTAGCTAATTTATACAATGTTTCATGGTCGACAACAATTAGCACAATGTTTTCCTCTCTAATTTTATCTTTCATCTTATCCATAAGACTAGAAATATAAATTGCATCTTTTATTTCCTCAGATACATCAATCAATGGTAGTTTGGAACATGTTTCCAAGTAATCATACACTATAAAGTTAATCATGCTCTGTCTGGCTGGGTCAGTCCAACCATTGTACAAAATAGTGCATCATCTACTATGTGATGTTGGTGTATAAGTGGTCATGTGCGCCCTAACATCTCTGTACTCCACATCTATCCATTTTCTCCCAATCTCATGAGTTGTAAGTGCATGAACCCCTTTACCCCCTCTATTGTTGCATCTATCACCACTTGCCAATAGGGGGAGTTTGCAACATTTAGAGCAATGTTGCTATGTATGAATATAGCTTGGTTGTTGCCCTAACAAGCTTCTTAATCACAAAATTTCCCCACATTTGCTTCAGTCTCTTATGCTTTATTATATCTTTCCTAAACAAAATGGGATCACATAAATGTCAGCACATCAAAATCCCCAACATGAGCTCTACCTCCTTTGGTAGCCGAAGGAACACATAAAGGCTATCGTCGATCAAAGGCACACCATAAACCATAGAACATATCATGACTCCCATTCCCACCCTTTCTTTACCAACACTCCCACTCCCATTGTCCCCTCTATGTCATGAACTGACCCACTTCCTTGAAAATTCCATTGGCGTTCTTCATCTTTACAAGCGGTGTGCAACCTCTCTCTCCTCGCTATTGTTATATCCCTATCAGATTCTAGACTCAAAATTATAATCATCACCCATACCCATATAACCAACCCAAAAACTTCTAGTTAGGTTGCATAACTTGCATTGACACCATCCTGCTTCTTCTGTACAATAGCTTACTTCCCCTTAATATTTTTCAAATTCTTCTGCATCCCTTCTCTTATCTCTTTTGGGATGCTTGGGCTTCCACAATTTGTGTCTTTTCATATGTCAAGTGTTGTTTCACACGTGTAATTGCCCCAGTTTTTTAATCTGCCACAATATTTTTTTAAAGGTAGTAATTGCATTTTATTGCATGCCCATTCCTACCATCTCAAAATGTTGTCATTTAATTTCTTCATTCTCTGGAATCCCCATTTTTATTTTTATTTTGTCCTCACAAGTCACAATTCTAACCAAGTCTTCACTAAACTCTTCACTTATCAAACTAATTTGTGGGCCATGGCTATCTAGTGACTCAAGTCGTCAACCCAAACTAGTCTAAAACCGCAAACTCTTGCCAAAATATAAACATGTAATGTTAAAACAGCATATTCTTAAACAAATACACACCAGAAATTTGAAACTTAAATCAAATGAATAGGGTCGAGTTGAATTAGGACCTCACTCGAATGCTCTCAACATGGGCTGAAATTCATGTAATCCATGAGATTCATCCCACTAATGTATATCCCTAACCATTTAGCATCATTTCCCTCAAGAAATTTGAGGAAAAATTAAAAATTAAATTCGGATGAAATCTCAGGCCAACTTGAGTAGTACATAGAATGCCCTCAAAACGGCCTAAAATTCATGCAATCAGTGGCATTCATTTCACTAATGCATATCCTCATTGTTTTCCGTATTGTTATTGCATTATGCATTGCACCCTTGGGATATGGACACATATCGGCTATCACATGGGATATATTGATTGTATTGTTTAATGTATCGTTGTTTTTAATAAACATGGTAAGACATTGAGAAATTGGTCAATTTTTTAATGAAACTTAAGGGATTGTTAATACACACACACACACACACACACACACACACACACGTTGAACTGATATATATTAATACACACTTTAAAATCATTACATCACAAAAAACAAGTGCACATAGTAAGTTTCTTTTGTATAGGTTCCTAATATATACGTTGTCTAATTGAACTGATACTAGTATATTAAAAGTCAATTCATATAATTCAAAATTGTAAGAAGACATGTATGGAAACGCAACCAATACATTCAAAAGCAAAAGAAATAGAAGTTTAGAAATATACCTATGAATGATGTATGTGGTAGTGGCTTAGACCCACATAGAGTTGTGCAATGGCTCAAAATCATCATCTCCATCTCGATGAGGTTGGGAATAGTATTGATGCTCCACAAATCGACAGTATTGTTCCCAGGGCATAGTAGAATGGTACTAGTGAAGATACTTTTTGACATAACGCCGGTATTTATCCTCTCCAAACTTAACCATTATGCTCATTTGTGGGTATTGCATAACCGTCACAATGTCTTGCATAACATTATGCATCGGCCCATAGATGTAATCTGAGTTTTTATCTTATTATTGGCATCTATGGACTTTAGGGCCTATTTGATTTCGAGGGAACAGGGAAATCCCTGGGAAAAAGGTCATTATTACCTTTTCCACTGTTTGAAATTTCAAACACATTTTCATCTCGAAAATTGGTCCGAAAAAGGTTACTTGCATTTGTGGACCCCACTGTGATGTGCATGACATATCTACACCGTCCATCTGTTTTATCATAAGATTTAAGAGCCTAAATCAAAAATTGAGACAAATACAATGCTCAAGTGGCCCATATCAAAGGAAACAATGGCCTTAAACGTCCGCCATTAAAAGTTATTTTGTTTATTGGGCCCACATTAATGTTTATTTGTCATCTAGCCCATTCATGAGGTAATAAAAACATTGATAAGGGGGTAAACACAAATATCAGCTTCAGCCAAAACTTCTAAGGGCCACATAAATTTTTATACGGTAAGCATTCAATTTCCACTGTTTCCTGTGGTGTGGTCCACTGGAGCTTTGGATCTGGCTCATTTTTGAATTCATGGCTTAAATGAGGCTAACGTATAGGATGAATGGTGTTGATACATCATGTACATCACAGTGGGCCCTATATTCACTTGGCAGCCATCCTCGATTTTAAGGCCCAAAAGTTGAGCAGTCAACGTGGGCGCAAGAAATGATGGGGTAATCCCTGGTATGTAATTATTACTTATTTACCGGGTATTTCCTAGTTCCCTCAAAAATCAAACAGGCCCTTATGAACACTGCCAGCCTCCTACAGTAAACCATAAACTTTATGACTGACGTTCTTTTTGATCCGGCCTACTTGTCAGTTGTCACACATCACAATGCAGCCATACATCTCTGGCGATGGTTAAAACCCCTTCACATAATGCTTCATCTCAGCATACTCTTCATCTAAATATTTGCTCATTATCTTACATGCTGTGGGTGGCACCACGCCCTCGCCCCCACACTGCACTTTAATAATCATAATCTTGAAGTGCGATATCGCAGGGATAGAATTTTGAAATGAACTTTCCTACCTTCCTCACATCCTCTCTACTAAA
Source organism: Magnolia kwangsiensis (assembly GCA_037074715.1). Lineage (NCBI taxonomy): Eukaryota > Viridiplantae > Streptophyta > Magnoliopsida > Magnoliales > Magnoliaceae > Magnolia > Magnolia kwangsiensis. Next base: position 1,856,854 of record CM073585.1, read on the forward strand.
TATTTCCTTCAATTTCTTTGTGTATCCTCGGATTTGAAGGTAGATCCGACATCTGTATACTATTACTGCAGCAAACACCCAGACCCCTCAAAAGTAGGCCTACTTGCCTCCAACTGTCTCTTTGATCTCTCTCCCACTAATCCCATAATGACTCCTCATAGACGCGTCTAAGGTCAAGATTGTCCTCCTCATCCAAATCCACTACATCCTCCAGACCATCCCACTGACCGCATTAACTCCTCCCTAATCTCCTTCTCTGGTGTGATCGTCTTTAATCTTCACACCTTTTTTCATCGCTTCCCTTACATCCTTTCTAACATCCATTGGACATTTTAGGCAATCTATAACATTTTGATGCCATCCCGCTAAATGTTCTATCAAGCAAATCACCCATCCACTCTGCATTATGTGGCTACAAAATGTGCACCGGGACCCAATAATCGTGTACTATATCCATAATTAATAAGAGAATTTAACCACCAATGAAATTGTCATCTATGAAAAAAAAAATACTTTTAAATTAAAAAAATTTAATTACCTAAATTGCTGAGAATATGTAGATCAACTTATATACATGTCTTATTTTGTGTTTAGATACTAAGATTGCAACCGATTTGGAAAAAAATGTGGAAATTTTGAATTTTTCCCAATTTTTCGCAAATTGGCCCATCTTCCCCAAATCCAAAAATTAGAGAGTATTTGATGATTATTTCATTAAACTCACTTATACACTATGAAATTGGGCACAATTGACCGTTGATTGGAGTGTAGTTTCAAAAAAAATAAAATAATAATAACTATTTTTAATTATTTTAAATTAAGAATAATCTGTTTCCAAAAATTCCCAAATTGTCATGAATGTGTAGATCAGGTTATATACATGTTTGATTTCGTGTTTGGATACTAAGATTGCAACCAATTCAAGAATAATTGGGAAATTTTCGAACTTTCCCAAATTTCCGCAAACTGGCCCATCTCTCCTAAATCTAGAAATCGAAGCTCCAAATCTCTTACCATTTGACACTAATTACAAAAATAAAAATGAAAATAAGCGAATCAAAAATAAAAAATACACACCTTTTAGATTCAGCCCCAAGAAGCTTCTGATCGCGATTTCACAGGAATTTTGAAGATTTTCTTCCAACAAACCAGAGTAGAATGATCGAAATCACATTAGAATGCACTAAGAAGAAGTTCTTTGGGGGAAAATTGATTTTTTTTTGAGTTTTTGGAGATTTTTTGGATGAACATCGATGGTTTTAGGATCTCTTTGTTGATATTGCACTTGTATCGATATTTGGAAAAATTATAAAGAAGGTTGCATGATATACCACGAGATACTGAAATATTGTGCCATATTTTATGCAATACACTGAAATGTGAAGACTAGAGTTCGGTCTCATATCGCTCACGTGTGATAACCGATATGTCATGGAATATATCGGTGGTATCATACAATATTGCAAACACTGCACATTCCTAATCATTTTATATCATTTTCGATTAGATTTGTGCAAGTAAAATACAATCATTTTTGAAGAAATTTGAGGAAAAACTTAAAATTAAATTCGGATTAATAGAGTTGGGCCGATTTCGGTATATTTAAATGCCCCAAAACAGCCTGAAATTCATGCAAACTTTGGGATTTATTCTACCAGCGCATATTCCTTACTATTTGATACAATTTTCCTGAGGAAAAAATTAAAATTAAATTCGGATTAATAGTGTTGGGCCCATTTGGGTACACCCGAATGGGCCCAGAATGGCCCAAAATTCATGTAATCTGTGATGTTCATCACACTAATGCATGCCCCTAAGTATTTCCCTCAAGAAATTTGAGGAAAATTAAAAAAAATAATAACAATAAATAAATAAATCTATCGATATTCATCCCAAAAATGACCCAAAATTATCAAAAAAAAAAAGAAAAAAAAAAGAAAAAGAAATGAAAAATACTGATTTAGCACATGCATTTCTATATCTAAACTCCACACATTTAGTTGAACAATCTACACTCCAAACATTTTACCAAAAAAACAAAAAAAAAAAAAAAGAAGAAAATTGCTAGAAATTATATAAAAACTGGCAAAATTAGATATAAAAAATTGAAAATTTATACAAACATGGCCAAATCAAACACAATCTAGCAAGATTTGGTTGATTTGGTAATAAATAAATAAATAATAATGTTGAATCAATATATATTTGCAGCAAGGAAAAACAATAACTTTTTTTTAAAAAAATAAAAATTCTCCACATTCAGTCCTGAATCTTAGATTCTTCAAAAATGGCTTAAATATTGTATTTTAATTGCACAAATCTAATCGAAAATTACTTAAAAACAGTCTCAAAAAGAAAAATGTCGAAAAGGGGGGAAATGGGGAGAAAATGAAAAATGCCCCCATTTGGAGACAAATTACGCATCCATCATAGCGGACTCTTATGAGCCCGTCGCAGTCCAAAATTTTCAGCATGGGCCATTAAGACCCTGTATCTGTAATGATCCGTGCCATTACCATTTTTTATACCATGCTGCTAACATCCCCATTAAAGTGGGGACAAAAGCAAAACCCTTTTTTTGTCAACGTATTTCTAATTCCTTCATCCTAAACTGGGCAGGCAAGCACAAAGCTAGATGAACAGCAGCTTGCTTCTCTTTCAAGTGAGAAAGCTGTAAACGAATTCTTGGAAATTCAGAGAGAGAATATAACGAACATGATCAAGCAGATGCTTTCTGTCGGAGAGATATTCAAGCTTGAAAATTTGCAGGTGAATGTTCTGCTAATCTGTTGGGTCTTTATGTATCAATGTTGTTATCTTTGTTATTAAAGAAAATTAACCTTCTTGCATTGGATTCTGGTACCTGTCAACAAATTGTGTAATTCTAAGCAGGCACTCTCTTGTCTGAGGCTCTCATAATGGTACCCTTCCACATTGATTTTATTAATCAAACATACCTTTCTACTTGCTGTGCAGAATCTGATCATTGATCTCCTCTTCAAGATTGCATTGTCGTTCTTTGCTTTTTTCTTTTCAACCTGTGATCGGCCTATACTGCACAGTGCTAGAGCACCATGCAATGCAAAATGAAAGTGGTTATGCAACTCAGTCGAGAATGGTGAATTCATGCCTCCATTTACGGCAGCCATGAACCCATATGAGCATTGCATCCATTCATGCATGCATTCATAAACTGATAACTAGGAAGTGACTAGGAGAATAGGGGCAGCATACTGAATTACAATCGGTTTGCAGTTTCCAACAGAGGAGCTGGTCAAAGAAGTAGAGAACTCTGTGGCTGAATTCAAACGCCATAATCAGGAGTATGATGAGGAACGCATAAGAGAAGAGGTATCTCCACGTCCCTTGATGCCATTGTCACTTCGCTGCTTTTTTTCTATGTTAATAAAGTTTGGTTATCTTTTCAATAGAAGAAAGGATTTTTGAACCTTGACATGCATTGCAGAATCCCATGATGACTTGCATGGTTTCCCATCAGCATTTAAGAGGCTGATGATATCCAATGCATCTCTGTTATAGTTATCTGATAACTCATATGAATTTTTCTATATTTCCTGTTATGAAAAGGAAACCCACATAGCCAATATGTTTCAAATCAGCATGGAGAGATGAACATTTTGTTTTCTGGAATTGCATAGGTGCAAGGCATCTTAGAGGGAGCAAAGGTGCTTGAATGGTTGAGAGAACATGCTGACATCGAGTACATAACCAGGTGAGAGACTCCCTCATAAATTATCGGAGATCATATCCTTTTTCAAGAGGATTTTTTGGTTTCACGTGCCAAGAATGTAGAAATGAGTGATGCAGCATCCGTGTATAATTCTTATCCTATTCAAGTATATGTACTGTAGTAAGGTGCATCTTTGTCATGTCGATTCATCTACTACGTGGAAATTATCATCATCATTGTTAGTGGGTAGATCATCTAAATGTAAGTAATCTGAATCCAAAGGGCCACAAAGCCTGCAGAAACTAGATCACTGTTGATCTGATGGACTTAGCGTAGTCAGCTACGTTCACTAGATTCTTCAATTTCCAATTAGACAACTTGCCAATTCTAGGACTTATTTTTAGCTGGTAAGTTGCGAACATGCCCAAAGCTGGGACCGAATCCAAGACCTCAAGGTTGTGATGAAGATGCTGTCGATTGAGGTACGGATTCAATCCCCAATTGGAAATGGGCGCTGTTCAAGAAGTTGGTTGCATGCCTAATTGAAGCTGGGTGGCTATTTTTGAGACTGAACACATCATGAGAGAACTATCATGATATGCAAGTTGTTAATTGAAACTGGATGGCTATTTTTGAGACTGAACATGTCGCGAGAGAACTAGCATGGATGAGATGCAGCTCGTGTTAGCTTAAAGCTCACCTCTCAAGTATAAGCACATCAATTCATTGGGATAGTCGATTTAGTTGCCTCCAAACATGATTGTACACATGTTCACGAGTACTTAAATAGAACATGATATTGTGGCCAAGAACGCGGGTGGATGTGTCTATTCAAGGCATTTTCAAGGTTTTTGGCGCTATCCGCTGACCATTTTCTTGCAAATGATTTGCTTGGTTTTCTCTTTTCTCAGTTAAAAATCTCTTTACACTTCTTATCAGGAAAAGGGACTTGAGATGAAGATTAAGAGAAAAGTGAAAATGCTAAGCATGCTGAAAACATTTGGTATGACATGATGCATTTCATGGTAGAAGTCCATGCATGCAAAAGCATCAGCTATGACATAATACATTTCATCCTCAAAAGTCCATGATAGTGTGGTAGTAGCTATTGCTTGTTGGGGGACCGCGGAAGCACACAAAGATGAATTAAGTGGAGTAATCCAATAGCACCAACTAAACACAACACAAACACTCCGAATTTAGCATGGAAAAACCCTTGCGGGTAAAAACCACGGCACAAAGCGACGGTAAACACTATGAAAGTAGAAAATTACAAGAGAGAGAATTCCCGATTCGAACAAGCTCAAATCTCCCTCTTAAGCCCTTGAAACCCTAGCAACAGAGAAAGGCTTAGATTACCTCCTAATCCTGATTACACCCAAATATATAGCCTTAGGAAGAATCTCAAACGGATTTGGAAATAAATCCTACAAATTTGCAAATATGCGTGAAACTGATTGATGATATCGAAATTTAACCTTCGATGGCATCGAACCAATACAAAAACGTTCCAATGACCAAACATGGTAATTGGATTTTCTCGATTGCATCAAACCATATTCGATGGCATCGAACTTGATTGATGATATCTCAAATGGATTTGGAAATAAATCCTACAAATTCGCAAATATGCGTGAAACTGATTGATGATATCGAAATTTAACCTTTGATGGCATCGAACTAATACAAAAACGTTCCAATGACCAAACATGATAATTGGATTTTCTCGATTGCATCAAACCATATTCGATGGCATCGAACTTGATCTTCAATGTCACCGGAAAAAACACATAATGTGTCAGCAACCAACTGAAGGAAATCCAAAGAAGTTCGATGGCATTGAACCTGTAATTAACATATTATTGAATTATATATTTAAGACATCTATCAACATTGCCACCATTGCTCCATGAACACGATCTTAGATGAACAACTAATTCATGTTTCTCCTCAAACCACAATCCTGTTTGCAGATCTCCGTGAGCCCATCTAAATCAAGCATCTTCTTGCTTCACCTATGAAAGCAAACAAACAAACGGTCAAGTAAACATCCATATATAGGATGCAATATATATATATATATATATATATATATGAAATGGTACTGTGAGGTCAAGTTGTGTGGGCTCACCGTACATCTACCCCATCAGTCAGATGCACCATTCCATGGTGGGCCACGGGCTTAAAAATCAAGTCAATCCATGACTTGCGTGGGCTACACAACATACAACAGTTGAGAGGGGTAACCCTCCCATTAAAGCATTCATAATAATTTATTAGGCCCACCGAGATGTGGTTCACAAATCCAGCCCATCAATTGTGTGTGGCCCACTTCGATGAGGGGTCTTCACATCCAAAACTCAGGTGGGCCCCACCAAGTGCTTTTATATGTTTTAGGCATGTCTTCACATGGTTTTAGATGGTATGGCACACCTGAGATCTGTATATGGCTGATTTTTGGGATATCCCATAACCTAAAGGGGACCCATCAAATGCACGGTGTTGATGTTCAACACACATCACGGTCCCAAACAACTCGACCTCATGGTACTATATAGACACACTATGAGGTCGACATCATAGCAAGTTTCCAACCGGTTGTCCATTAAACGTACATCGTTGGCAGACCGTTTTCAATCACCTATTTTTAACAGCGAATCGGCAAATCATTGGTTGAGATGTTTACATTATCTGATTGGGTGATTTTTGGGTTTGGCCCATCAACATTTACCCTATTGAGCGGACGGTCTGGATCTTATATCTATATTCGATACTAGATAATGGGGAGTAAACAGATTCTTGTGTGGGATATTCAGAGCCTGCCAACCTCATTGGTGAAATAAAACGGGCCTTGATTGGCTTGTGTCCCACTCGCATATGCAACAAGCCACCACCTTTGGTACAGTTTCTATATATCAGAGTATCTCTACTGTAAATGCCACGTTTCTTTTATTTTGTGTATGATCTTTTTTACCGGGTGTTTGTTTGTGCCACAAATGATATTGAAGTAAATAGGACATGGATTTGATCCGAGCCCTTAAAAACCTCTTCTTTTTTTTCGAAATGTTCCAACGATAATTGTACAGGTGGACAGCATTTCTGTGATCCAAACTGCTCATCTATGGACCCTGTTACTGTGTTACATGTGGGATGTTCCGTACCGATGATGAATGGTTCAGATCACCTCCACATGTGACCACACTGGCACATGTAAGGCAAGGAATGGGCTATCGCATAAAATGAAAACAGCCCGAAGAGAAGTGACCATTCTTTTGGCCAGCGCACGCCCAAATGTTTGGATAGCCAATCACAATCTGTTAAAATTGTATTTTGGTCATAATCCTAAATGCTAATAATACCCACCCCCAAAATACTAATTTGGCAACACGTGGTTGTAATTGACTGCATATGTATCCTGTTGTACACATGCGAACAACCAATGCAGTTGCACAAACCAGTTGGTCGAAAAAAAGAAGAGAAAAAAGATGGACGGTTAAAAGAGGAGATAGATCAATCGTCCATGTTCCCCATTTACATGCACGGCTTACCTGATGACCCACGGTCCTGATTACCTTGTTGGCTGCTCGATTTGCTTTTAATTATTCGGCGTGCTAGAATTGATATGGGGGCTCAATCCAAACTGATTATCTTTGACCCCAAGTGTCAAAATAAACAGATATATCCAATATGAACATATATTATCAGATTAAGAGAAGATTGGTCACTTACTAGGCCACTTGCAGAATTTGATAATGATTAGGCGATAATCGAAAGGTGGGATTCTTCCTCTAAAGATGAGTTATTTTATACCTTTCATAAGAAAGGACTCTCAAAATACCAGTGCAAAGCAAACAAAAAGAAGAACTCACGGTTGATAACTAAGAGCAACTACCAGAATGCATGTCTTGAAAGAACTAATTGATTTATTGGTTTTGAGATTTGATTGAGATATCTTCTCTATTGAATTTCTCTGTTATTTATAGAGCTTTATTGTAGCTTGTTCTTCTATATCTTTCTTCCATTATTGCAACAATTACAACAGTCAAAAAGTATCTCTATATATCCTTCTTTATGTTACATTTCTTCTTCATGATTGTTCCTCTTCTCTCCACTACATTGCTTCTTCCTAACTATTCATATTCTCTCGACTAAGTTTTGCTTTTAGTCATTAATTGATCCTTGGCCACACATCAATTGCATCTTTTTTCACGATTGTTCACTCATGCTCTACTTGATTGCTCTTCGCATCTTTCTATTTCGACCACTTGACCAAGCTTCTCGACCACATTTCATTTCCTGGCTTCCCCCAGTCACTCAATATGCTTTTGGACATCTCTCGACTGCTCTTTCTGCTTACATATGACTATCAACCTCTTACTTCACTTTGTCAACCAAGGTTTTGTTTTGATTGTCATCTTTATCGACTGCTTGGATGCCTTTTGGCCACTTTGTTTGCTTTTGAATTATTTTTTAATGCTCTATGTCTTGTCATTATGTTAGTTATGATTTCGTAAAAAAACACTTCAAACATCTTTGAAGATATGTAATATGTTATATTTTTTCCTTACTAAAAAATAGGGTACAACAACTTTGTCACCGTTTATCCCATTTAATCAATGGCCCACATCCATCATACCACATTAACACATCTGCTGTTAAGCCCCCTCATCCCACCAAATTCAGCACATGAATCACAAAAGCGGATTAACCGGTGACCCAACACCAGCATCCTTGTGACCAAACTGTGGAACCCACTACGATGTATGTGTTTTCCATGTTGTCAATACGTTTTGCAAGCTCACTTTAGAGTATTAGCCCAAATTTGAAGTATATGTAAAGCTCAAGTGGACTAGGCCATAGGAAACAATAGGAATGATGATCTCCACCGTTGAAACCTTCCCAAGGCCCACTGTGATGTTTATTTGCCATCCAACCTGTTTATAATGTCACACGGACCTAAATGAAGGGAAAACACAAATATCAACTTGATCTAAAGCATATGTGGCCCTAAAGAAGTTTTCACCGGTAGGCGTTCAATCCCCTATATGTGTTATGCTGTGCTCCACTTGAGCTTTGGATATGCTTCAATTCTAGGCTCATACCCTAAAATCAACTGGCAAAATAGATGGACAACATGGATAAAACACATATCACAGCTGGCCCCATAGTCTTGTCATTGGGGATGGTGGTGGTTAGAGCACACGAGTTGAGTTAGCTCCGTCAGCTAGATCTACTCGACCTGTCTCAGCTTAAAACTGGATTTGAATTGTGTTGAGTTAGTTTTTGAAGCTCGAAAAACTTTCAAGCTGAGTTTGAGCTTGCAAAGCATTCTAAGCATTCTTTCCAATGATTTACATTCAACTGAGAGATAGAAAATGCAGTTTGTGTTCGAGAAAATGTTGCACAGGCTCAAACCAACCCAAGCTACTAATTGAACCGAGCTGAGCTGGCCAGTCAAGCTCAAAGACCGAGCCAAGCCAAGCCAAGCTCAAGCTAAGGTTGGCTGCTGGCCAAGACGAGCCAAGCCCGACTCGGTTTGGCTCGTATACAGCTCTCCACTTCGACCAATCACCCACACCGAAAATGCTGTCATAAGAAACAACCCAACATTCATCGGTTATCATTGGCTTAAAACGATGGGACCCACAACTCTTCAGCTGGGGGTCATGCCCAGATACCGCTACGTCTCATCATTCAGCGCGACGGCCCACAGACTAGTTTCATCTGCAGCACGGCGCCAAGACCGAGCCGCTGATAAATTGTGATTACCACAGCTTGTGGAGTCCACACATTCTCATCCAAAAATCAAACAAAGGGGAGTTACTTGATACTCCGGCAGCTTATAACGCTTGATACGCAGGCACTCAGAAGTTGTACACTTGGCATACAAATCAAATAAAACCCAATAAATTGTGGCAATCACTGTCTTCAAGTCAACGATCCCAAGATCAGATTGGTTAGACATCCTAACCTCTGAGATTCATGAACACTGGGTTTGTCAATATAAGAACAATGGATATTTTTCATTTTTAACATTCCAAAAAATATCTACCATTCAGATCATCAAACCAGTGCAATTTTTATACGTAATTTCTAAGTGCACGTGTATCAACCATCCCCCTCTGCCAGAGTATCAACGTTTTGGTCTTAAACTAGCTACAATGATATATGTGCAAATTTCACCACCATTTTGAAAGTGGTGGTGACTTGGCTACACACGTGTGACAGACGTTCGGCTATCGAGATCATTCCAATCGTGGGGCACATGTTGTATGAGGCATTTCTCTAAAACCACACTGATCAAGCAATCCTAACCATCCAAACGATTGTTCTCAAATGGACGGTCAAAAAGTAAAATAGCAATTGCTCCGAATTCCAAGAGCACAATCACATGGTTACTATCATCTTCTCAACGTGATTTTCGGGTTATCCTCCATCCATAATTGGGCAGCTATTTGGACTGTCTGGATTGCCACGCAGCTACACCATGCCAACGGTTGACAGGCCACCACCAGTTCTTAAATGGTGGTGAATCATCAGAAAAGACACCCTATGCAGAGAACAGTTTCTGTAGTTAGACAATGTCATGAAAGAGAGAGAGCATATGTATTTACAGCATATATCAGCCTCTAACCAGCCAATAAATTTTTAAGTGCAGGAAAAAAAAAAGTGCAATCCATCTCAGCCATATGAACAAGGATTTATCAGTTCATGACCCGCTTAACCGCATCGACCAACTCCATGAAAAAATAGGATAATGCCCACCTCAGAAAATGCACTTCGACATGATAGGCCCGACTTTTTCCCGCCTTCATATCCGAAATTCAGATACACATCAAGATCCCAGGTCCCGAACCACGATATTGTCCTGCCAATACACAACAAAATGGGAACTCAGGAGCTGTCCATTGGGGCGTTGAACGGGTTTTCAACGATCTCATTGGCGTTCACCCCAGCTCCGAAAGTGAATTGCTGGGGTGAGATGTTTAGGTTGGCACGGTCGAAGATCGAGGTTGCCGATGGTTGATTGAAAGCTGGGGGAGATGCTTGATAGTTTATTTTTGGGAACCCAAAACCAAATGATGGCGTGTCAGATAATGGGAAAAGTGGATTTGGGCTGCAGTCATTTGATCCGAAGATTGTCTTCTCATACTCCTGCAACTGCTGGGAGACCGCTGCAATGGTAAAATGGATGAGCTTGTTATGTGTGTTTGGAAATAGAAATATCATCATCATCTAAGCCTTACCACAATTAATTGGGGTTGAAATGTGTGAAACAGATACACTGAAAGGATTGCACGTTGGAGGCTTTGCCTCTTGTGCCTCACTATATGGTGATCAAAGCCATTCAAACCTTTCATCTAGAATAACCCACCAAAGATGGGCCATATGGCAAGAATCTCACTAGTGCAACATCATCCCCATCCATACAAAGGTGCAATGGTCCACAATTCAAACACACGCAGGCATTGAGGAGCTCTAGCAATGGGCTTTTGACATGGACATCATCCAAGCAGGAGTGTTAGAAGACCGGTCCGGATTGCCATCCAGGCAGGTAATGCCATCCAGGCAGCAATTACCTCTACCACTTAATAGGAACAAATGACCATTGAGATGGTTCATCTCTGTGCTAGAAAACCAGAGACTGGTAAAGGGAACTTTGATTGGGGTCGAAGGGCCAAAAGGAGGATGATAGGTAGACCTCAAAAGACTTAGATAGATCCTGTGAAAACAGAAATGGAAGGGCCAAAAGGAGGATGATAGGTAGACCTCGAAAGACTTGGATAGATCTTGTGAAAACAAAAATGGAATCCGAAATAGGACCATGGGAGTTCCTGGCAAAATAGAATCTGTAAAGTTGACCCCGAATAGCTGAGAAGAGGTTATAATTACCTTTCAGAGAAAAAAAAAAGAGAGAGAAAAAAAGAGAGGCTATGATTAAACGATGATGGTGATTAAATTGGAGCCCAATCGGACTGTTAGGAACCATGGGACCCCCCATATGAATGATTCAGAAGTACAGTTTTATCGTGCTGATCAAATGCTCAAAATTTTTTTTCCCCCCATTTGGATTGGTGTAAGCCAAAATGTGAATGTGGAAACCCAATACATCATATCCAAGGAAAAGGGTATTATATGTGGAGAAGATCAAAACGGCCTTTTTTGGAAGCAGGAAACTACATTTCTGCTGTTTGTGAGAGTGGAAAACATGTTTCCAAACATGGTAGAAACTATAGTTTTCCATGCAAAACCCTCAAGTTTTCCTTGCCATGACCATCGGAAATTAGATTTCCGAACCACACGGAAAACTCACGAAGGTAAGCTACCCCCTTTCCCATCATCGCTTTCTTTCTCTCATCTTTTCTCAAGTTGGCAATCAAAGACGAGCCCCACGTAATGGACGATCCAAATGAGTGCCAGACGATCCGGACCATCTCCATTATAATCAATATGGCCCCTTCATCATAACCATTGATCAAATGATTAAGATCACCTGATCAAAGTGATTTTTAGGAGGGGTTGACAATCAAAGATAGCCCCCACATGAGAATTGGTTCAGATCACTAATTAGACATTTCTGATATCATAAATATGGACCATTCGTTTTCCTAGCCATTGACCAAGATGGTTAACTGATCAAAGTAACTTTTAATAGGGGCATGCAATCAAAGATGCACCTCACATGATGGATGGTTCATATAAATGATCAACCTCTTTTATAATCAATATGGACCATCCATTTTCATTGATGGGATGGTTAGGATCAGAAGTGATTTTTTGGGAGAGATCTATAATCAGAGAACTCCACATGATGGATGATTCAGATCACGGATCAAAAATCTCTATGGTAATAAATATGGACTATCCATTTTCTAGGCATTGATCCTGTGGTCAGGATCATCCGATCAAAGAGATTTTTAGGACAGATCAGTGAGCAAAAGTGGGCCCAGGTGATGGACGGTCAAAATCAAAGGTTTAGTGGTGGAAGAGGACAAACAAATTTCCCTGGAAAACTTCATGGTGACAGAGGACAAACAAATTTCCATGGAAAACTCGTCACAAAAACAAACAGCAGAAATAGTTTTCATTACCATGCATTTCCACAGAAAACATATTTCCATTTCCATGAATTTTGCAGCATTTTCTTTTTCTGCTTCTTAAACAGGCCCAAAGGTTTTGAGAGTTTTCTCATGTAAACATGCAATACTAGATTTAACAGCATTCTTTTGGGAAATCATTTTACTTTGTGTTATTGTGTGTGTGTGTGAAACCCCTAGAAATGGAAATCGATTTCCAAACCTATTTTCTTTTTGCAACCAGGGGAAAATGTCACTACTGTGGAAATCGATTTTATTTCCGTGGTTGTCCAGAGTTTTCGCCAATTGAAACAGCCCATAGTTTTTAGAATGGGAGGCTCGGATCAAGTTGTTCAATCTCAAGTCGAGTCACGACTCCTCTGAGTCAGTGAGGTATCAGCCCAACTCCCCTGAGTTGGGGCTTCACTTGAGGGGGTAACTCAAAGTATCGAACTGGATCGGGTAGTGTCGAATTCGAGTCGACTCATCTGAGTCGCACCCAACTCAGACGAGTCTTAAAAACATGAAACAGCCCCTCTTCTATCACTAAAAGGAAGTGATATCAAAGACATTGTCAAGTCCATGCACATGAGTAGAGACGTATGTATATCAGGGCAAATACAGACCTGGGGATAGCTCCACTGACGGCCTCCGGTCCTTTACCCACTGATAACTCTGTGCTAGTCTCCACCCTTTGCGTTTCATAAGGTATGCAATTACAATAGCCGGCGACCTGTTAAGAGTGATAGATTTACAAATCTGCAGAAAAAGAATACAGTGGGAAATAAAATCCATAAGCTCCCTAATATCTTGCAGTCGTACTAACCTATTTTTTCCAGACATGCAGTGGACAAGAACACGTGCCTTGTCCTTTTCGCATTGCTCTGTACACAAAACCAAAACGTGTTGAAGTAGACTCAGTGTGCACAATAAATAGTTACCAAAAAAGGCCAAGTTCTCCATTGATCAGCCAAGTTACTCTAAATGCAACCAAACAATAACATAATACATAAAATCCTTCCCAACCCCCCCCCCCCCCCCCCAATATTAAAAATAAAAATAAAAAATAAAAATGCCTTGCACAAAAATCAGGCCAGTACGATCATCAAGTGGGGCTCACTGAGCGGATCGGACTGATTTTCAAGAAGGGCTATTGTCTTTTTTTTTTATGGTACTGATTTCCTAAACAAGTAGTACATGAGCGTGGCATCACCAATTGTGGTTCCTTTTGCTGTAGGTGATCAGTTCTCTCCACAGATTCCTGGAAACATAAAAACCTAACAAAAAGAAGAACAAGAGAATGTTGGGCTCTTCCTATGACTGGCATATTGTGTTTGTCCTTCAACTAGCATGTTGAAAGCACTCATTTTTTTTCTTTAAGGTTGTTGGAAGCCAATTTTGGAGGCTTCTACCATGGTAAATCGTGGCATCATTAGAAATAGAAGGGGAACGCATGGAAGGCCTCTCCCATTCATGCTGAGGCAAACAGTTTTGTCAAGGCAGAAGCCTTTGCTCCCCTCGTAGTGCACCAATTATTTCATAATCTTGAGATTGGGGGGTGTTGTTTGGATCCACGCCAAAACTGATCCGGTTCTGTGGATATCTCGCAATAGAATTCTTGAGATTGGGTCTGAAAATATGGATGTTTGCTGTGCAGCAGTAAAATGGGTATATTTGAATTTTAGCCATTATAGCAGGAAAGTAAGGAATCTTTTATATATATATATATATAAAGGGAAAAGTCCCCACTTCCTATTTTCATGAATACATGTAAACATTGGGAGATAGCTTAGGTTCCTTTATTAAATATCCTACAGTTCAGATCTTTAAAAATAATAACATTAAAGAATATATAGGGAAGCAATTTCATGGGAGATGGGTTGTTATCAACTAAAGGTTCCCTGTCTAGAGATCATACAGTTCAGATCTTTCTTTCTTTCTTTCTTTTTTTCCCTAGGATAGCGAATATCCACGAAAGCAATTTCATGGGAGATGGGGTTGTCAATTTGGGAATGAGTTTCCTTGAGCTCTACCATTGGAGCTCACTCTTGTTCTAATTCTCAAGCCTTGTTTAGTTTTGACTCGATTTCCTTTCTTACAAATTGCCCAGTTACCTTTCCCAGTTTTCGTGTAATTTAATGATAAAAGAAATGCAATGACCATGAAAGATGTTTATTATATGACAAAATACATTGTAAGCATTAGTTTTACATTTAGTTCTAAAAAGTAAAAGAGAAGCCATGAAGTCCATGTATTCTAATAAAACAATCCACACGCCCTCCCCCGACAATACCAGTGGAACAAAATCTCCTGAATACAACTGGAAAAGCTTCATCTAATGCATGAAAAGTGAAGTGACAATAGATTCAGGTGCAGGATCAGGGAAGCATCTGTTTCAATATGCTAGCAAGTATAAAGGATAGACAACTGGGAAGCAGAAGCAGAAGCCCAAATCCAAAGCACGATTCAGAAAGGGAGTGGAACCGAATTAGAAGGATGGGGCAACTAAGAGCCACACACACACACACACACACACACACACACACACACATGCTCAACAAACACGCACACTCGAGCACACACATAAACATGCCCACACATGTGCTTAAGCACATGAACTGAGGCACACACATCCAAATGATGAAGCTTTGAGAACTAAAAGATATCATATCAGTTCATCACAAAAATTACCCAAAGAATATGAAGAACATACCTAAAAACTGAATTGCATCCTGAAATGGTAAAGTTTTCTCCTCTTGTAGGCAATGATAAGTGAAGGAGTTCTTGTAAAGATTTTGACAAGCAGGTACAGTCTGCATATTCAAAATATCAGCACCATAAGAGTATACCAAGATCTTTGTAGGAAGAGTAAGCCATTGTTTCCTCTGAAAGTAAGATCTACAGATTATAAACCAATTTCATGACATTTGAAAGAAATAAAAAAAAATAATAATAATAATAATTGGAACTTGATGAGGACATCAGAGGACTTACTCGGGTGTACCAGAATAGAGGTGACTACCTACATTAGCACAGCTCTCTTTGTGGATGGGAGATGAGATTCAGATCGGCCCGCCAGGCCATTTTGAAGACCCCACATGAATTGAACATGCATCAGGAAGACCCCACTTTGGGATGATGCATGCGGGTTGCCTAGGAGACTATTTTAGTCATAGGATTTTTATTTCGTGTCAATCCGATCACTGGAGCTTGTTGATCAGGCCATCGGGCCACCAGATCTGGGGCCCTTAGACTCTGATATTGCTTCCTTTATGTTTTCTATTATTTTTAGAATTTATTTGATGGTTGAGATTGATAATAAGTGTTTTAGTTTTCTTATTTTGGATGATGGGTCATCTCACTTAAGTGAGTGGCCTAGTAGTAATTATTTTATTATTTTTAATAAAAGCAGAGGGATCCCTAGTGGAGAATTTGAGAAGAAGAAGAGAGAGAGAGAGAGAGAGAGAGAGAGAGAGAGAGAGAGGCTCTTTTATGTGAAGGAAATTTTCTTGTTTTTTAAGAGTTTGTGAGAAACCCTCCCTTCCAATTGAATTATGGAAGGGTAGAGGCTTGTTTGGGAGTGGATTCCCCAAGGTACATTCTTCCTCATTCTCTTCTCTAATCAGGTATTATTCTTCTTTTATTTCTTCCTCATTTTCATTCCCTTACAACCTTCTCAACCCATCAAAACCCAACACAATCCACATTCTCTCTTTCGCCTTATCCATCCATGCGTGGACCCGCACATGCACACACATGCGTCCGTACGGGCAGCCATGTGTGGGCCCCCGTTTGGTGTTTTCCTTCTTTGATTTCCCTCCAAACCTACCTAATCCCTGAATCCTTTAAATCCCTAGAAACCTAATTCCCAAATCTCCATTCATGAATCCAAAACCCTAATGAAAATCTTTTTTTTTTTCTTTTTTTCTTTTTTTGAGACTTTCCCCAAATTAGAATTTTGATTGAATCATCGTCTATCCATGTGGTTGTTGCACTACCCATGCTAGATTGAAAGTCCCTACTTCCAAGTGGACCACTTTTGAATTATTTTATATTTTCATACACCGCGTATGTGATAACCTAGGACCTTCATGTTATAAATCTGAATTTACGAATCTATTACGAGGATATGTTTGATTTTACATGTTGATTATTGAAATTAATGTGTAATTGATCTCTCATCTTGCATCCTAAGATAGTTTCCATCATCTTGCATCAGGACTCTAAATACATATTCATAGAAGGGATAGAAATAAGGCGTTACCCTTAATGCCACTCCTAAACCTCATATACCAGAATCAAGTATCATTTCAATTCCTCCAAAGTGATAAAAATAACCCTACCCTTATAGTACACAAAGGGAAACGCTCCTGTACCATTCATCCTATTTCTCATTTCACTTTGCATGACTTTATTTTACCATCATACCATGCCTTTTTGTCTACTCTTCCATTGTTTCTATGCCTCTCAATGTCAATTAAACTCTCCCACATCCTGTGTGGGGAGGCGCTGTGTTGGATAGACTTTCGAAAAGAATTGAACATGAGAATTTGTGCAATCCCAAAAAAAAAAAAAAAAAAAAGAGTTGTGGCCTTTTTGTCTACTCTTTTCAATGTCAATTAAACTCTCCCACATCCTGTGTGGGGAGGTGTTGTGTTGGATAGACATTCGAAAAAAATCGAACATGAGAATTTGTGCAATCCCCCCGCAACCCCACAAAAAAAAAAAAAGTTGTGGCCTTTTTGTCTACTCTTCCATTGTTTCTATGCCTCTCAATGTCAATTAAACTCTCCCACATCCTATGTGGGGAGGCGTTGTGTTAGATAAGACTTTCAAAAAGAATCAAACATTCCTCCCCCCCTCCAACCAAAATAAAAATAAAAATAAAAAAAAATTATGGAATGTAAGTGGGTTTTCACAGTCAAATACAGCCCAATGAAGAAACTGAGCACTACAAACCAATGCATCTTTTTATAAACGTAATGAAAAAACATAAGAATTGCATATGGATGCAGTTATTCTGATTTTGTAATATCTCAAAGGGGCTCCAAGCTAGGGAATCTTGTATAAATGACATAATTATCTTCAAGTTACAAGATATTCTGATGCGGATTGGGTAAAGTTCTCCTAGGCAGCCTACAACCGTATTTTGCACATTTGTTTGAGGAAATCTATTTACATACATGGAAGAGCAATAAACAAAGCCCGATACCCATGTCTAACACCAAAGCAAAGTATCGAGCTATGGCTCATAGCCTCACACCACATGTGAGCCAGTGTGGTTACAGAAGCTTTTACTGGAAATTTGTTTTGCAATGAGTCAATCAAGGCAACCTCTCATTTGTGAATTCCCTAGTCTTTCATGGAAGAACAAAGCACATTGAGGTTGATTGTCGCTTCAAAAATGAGAGGGTGGTTAGTAGTGAAATCCATGCGCCATATTTCAAATCTCAAGATCAACTAGCCAATATGTTCAATAAAGCTCTTGGTCGCACCTAGTCTACTTGTATTTATTCCAAGCTAGCATTGACAACATTTACGCTCCAGCTTGAGTTTCAATGTAGATAAGCACGCGCGCGCGCACACACATTTATCATGTTATATTGTGTCATACGATTATAGGGTCCACACACACACATCATGCATGGTATTTAAAATTGGTTACGTAATGGCCGTTACGTAATGGTAACGGTCATAACCGTTACGCATTACGGGGTCGAAACGGCCGTAACAGCCATTACAGAAAAATGGGCCGTAATGGCCCCATAACAGTCTAGTAACAACAATTTTCAAAAAACAAAAAATGGCCATAACGGCCGATACAGGGCTGTAACGGCCGTTACGGGCCGTATCATAACGGTAACGGTGGTGGCCGTTATGGCCACCGTTACCGTTTTGGAACACCTTGATATCATGTTATATTGTGTCATACGATTATAGGGTCCACCTAAATGGCTATACAAATGTACAATCGCATGGCCCACTCTTTATTGATTTTTATTCATGTCCCTTTACTTAGTCTTATCAAGTGCACTTGTCTTGTCTTATTGTAACAAGTGAGGGCCCTTTGGTCATAGTTGGTTTTATCACTTAGAGAGATATAAGTACAAGGGTAGAGACATCCAACCCTAATTCCTCTTTTCTCTTGTTTTCTTTCCTCTCCTTCTCTCTCTATTCTTTATTCCTCCTTCATTCTCTATATCAATCTTCAGTAAAATAAATAAATAAATAAATAAATAAACTGTGAACTAAGGCCTCACCCATATTTTAGATACCACCCTTCAGCCTTCTTTCTTCCATTAGTGCTACCTTCTTCTTCCCTCTTCGTACAATTAGCCTAATCAAAAGTTAAAGAAGTTGGGTAGGAACTCTCAACTAAAACTATTGTTGTCATAATCTAAAGCACTACCTGGATCAACAATGCCACCCGCCTTTCAAATCAAAATCACCCAAGTATAGAAAGTCTCTCATTGTTGTGCGACTTTCCAATACATACTAATAAACCCTTTCCAAGAGTTGTGAATTGTGTCCGAAAAAATATGTGATATTATCGTCAAAATCTAGTGATTGAATTAAAATATTTGAATTTTAAATTCCAAGCCTCCACACATATCACCTCATATTTCACAAATCTTCTCTACCTCGCCATTTAGCGGACATTGTATCAACAATCCCGTATCATGCGAATACCTTTGTAGCCATACTAATATGCATGAAGCCTCAATCTGAGTTGGCTGTCCTCCTCATAAATTCGAGACCAATCAAATAGGATATATACTTCAACACATCGTCTACACCATCTTCTTCGCCTACCATCCTCTACATACATTCATCTGGCACATTTATCCTCGGTCCTTCTAACTTATCACCAAAGCATATGGATAGACATGAAGCTTTACAAGTGGAGTTGTCTTTCTAGTGAATTAAAACTATGAAAGACTAGTTCATGACCTTTAAGGACAATTCAATCTCCATTACATTCTCTTTCATACAATATCAGTATCAGAAGTGGTTTATGGATATCTTCGCCTTCAATCAAAGAGCGGTCAACCACCACCATCATCCCAATGAGAGATCAGATATTCAAAGAGGTACTCAGATCCCAAGCTTAGCGATACTCCAGTGAAAGAGATCCAAGCCTCCCAAATATGAGTTTTGCCAACATCTTTCCAGAGTAGAGAAATAAAATGATCAGTGTCATGAATTCCTGGCTTAGTGAAAGCACAAGCCTCAATTGGATTTGAGCAGATGAATTGCACCTTATCCCAGCAGTATACTTGACTTCCAAGTCCATTGAAGCACTCCGATCAGTACTGACCCACTACTAAAGATCACCCCTCCTGGTTGATCGAGATTGCGATTTACCCACCAATACTCAATTCAGCCAAGCCAGCTTTTCTAAAAGCAAGGATTCGTTGACTAACATCGACAAGATCCACCCTACTATCCCTTGCTACCCCCCTTGAAGCCAATTATTGCATGCCTCTTGTCTAATTTACCATATGTGATTGGAACAATTTGTTCTCATCAGTTATCATCTCAACATGGTAAATAGATTGTGGTTAAGAGAAAAATAAACTCACATAAATGCACCACACAGAACATGAGATCCAAGTTTCTCCCAACAAGATTCACTCCATAACACCCATTGTAAATTCACACTTATCGCACTCATTTTAAAAATCTTGGCCAATGTGCATCATGTATCAATGGATGTAGATATGATAATTTGGTGAGAGCTCACCCTGTCCAAAATTCATGCATATGGACAATAATGGCCAATAATGGCCAATACACAATGTTTAGTCCTTGTCTCCTCCTCCTCCTCCTGCTTCTTCTCCGTCTCCTCCTCCTTCTGCTCCTTCTCCTCCTCCTTTTCTTCTTCTTTTTTGAGAGGCAATATTTCTTCTTTTTTTATCAGCAACAAAAAAGTTCCATGTTAAAAAACCTTGAGGGAGGCATAAAAGAGACAAGTTCCATCATGAAGATGGATACGAGACCCAATACACAAAGAAAGCCAAGACCATCCTTGATTCAGCAACATAATTGGATTCACAATTCATTTGATTGAAAACAATATCATTGGAACGCGGAAGAATTTGGAATTCAATGAGGATGAGGAAGAGTTATCTCTAAAAGGGGGGGGGGGGGACCGTGGAGGACATTTCTTTATGCATATATGCTATATGTGTTTCACTTTCACAAACAAATACACAATGCTTTTGCACAAATAGATATGCAAACTACTAAGATCCTTTGGTCGAGGTACGGAAATTGCAACAGTCGACGACTTCACTCCTTTGGTCCCATAGGCTGACGAATCTAACGCATTGTCTTCTTTAGAGGAACTACTTCCTATAGAAGACATTATCTTCCTTCGACCAAGCCTTCCCACGTGACATCCTCGTGACCGAGTCTCCCGCACCTTCAATAGAAATTCAACAACTGCAGGAAGAATTACGAATCATCATTCAGTCTGGTGCCGCTAACATCATTGCCTCAGGATCGATCAAGAGACTGAACTTCCTCGTTCACCAATACCAAACTCTTACTCGATCGGATGAAACTTTGTCAGCCAAGCTTCCTACACTGTAAGAATTTCTAGGCTTGATTTAGGAACACCAGGATACAGTTGCTATGGTCGACATACTTCAAGCTGAGCATTCAGCCGCCTCCCTCAAGATGACTACGATTATAGCTGCTAAGGACCAACTTGTTGTAGCATACAACAACTTAAAGGAGTCAAATGCTTCCTTGACCAATCTACGGGCTCAAATCGCAATCATGGAAGATAAACTGAGATTGCTAAAGGAAGAACGAAAATCTCTGATCGAGCACAGACAGGGTCAGAAGGCTGAAATCAATCAACTGGGTACCTTCATGCAAGAGCATACTCCATTGATTGGCGAGATTGCACACTCAAAAGCCAAAACCAAAGTTGTTCTCCATTGACAAGAAGTCAAGCGGTCGAAGCTTCAAGAAGCGAATGCATTTTTCTCATCTTTAGCCTGAAAACTTAATAGTAGAGTCAGCACCATATTACAATCCAATGTAATTGGTGGCAATGAGCCAAACACTATGACCAAATTCGAACACTGCCTCCCAGGTGTTTCCGAACTTGATTAAGTATCCACTTCATATGCAGGTTCGTTCATGCTCTATCTATTCAGTTTAAAAGAAGATTTTAACTCTCTTGCTTTAGCAAGAAACTCTTCAATCAGAAGATCATCCGAGAATTCCTTATCTTTGAAGTATCCGGCCGATCCTTCCATATTCATCATTGTCTTATTGTAGCTAGGATCTTTGATCGAGTCATGATATACACGAAATTCGGTCGATTTGGCCAATATATGTTCTTCTCTTAACAGCTTTGATCGAGTTGGCTAATACTTCTGGGATTCATACGAAGAAACGGCTAACTATCTTCTCTTTGTTGGTTGTTGTCTTTGCGAACGTCACTTCTAAGTATGAGTCATCTCCTCGGGCATCACTAGGAATTTTGGATGACTCGACCTTTTTCAAACACCTCCTCGGCTAGGCCGAGGTTTAACCATCATTGGCCCTTGAAAAGTCCAAGAGTAATTGTTGACGTGTTTGTCGTTATGAGAGTAGAAGGCATTTCTTTCCTCATAATTCTGATTGGGCGATTATCTCACAAGATATTTCAAGCCAAAAAGATCTCACATTCAATCGAGTCGGCCTCGCATATTTCTCATAAAGGTGTTGGTATTTTGACATTTTGCACCTGAATATTAATGCAGAGGCATTTTCACACCGGGCTCGAGTTGAGTTGTCTGTGGGATGCAGGGGAACACTCGGGGTGGGTGGCCCGTGTGAGGCGGGTGGATCGTGTGAGGTGGTACCTATGTAATTTGGGGCCCATGAGGGAGGGTTCGACCAAAGTCCTAACCCATGAGATGTGGGGCCTAGGCTATGAGATAAAGGGATTGATTCGTCATGCTCTAACAGTTCGAGCTTTTAGAGTAAGTGGTTAATTGTCCTGCATCAAATTGATATCAAAGCGGGAGGTCTCGTGTTCGAGACTCCTCACCGCGGGTGATTAATGCAAGAACATTTTCACAACGGGCTCGAGTAGGGTGGCCTGTGGGATACAGGGGCACACTCGAGGTGGGCGACCTGTGTGAGGCGGGTGGCTTGTGTGAGGTGGTACCCATGTAATGTGGGGCCCACAAGGGGAGGTTTGACCGAGGCCCTAACCCATGAGATGTGGGGCCTGGGCTATGAGATAAAAGGATTAATTCTCCATGCTCTACTAGTTCAAGCTTTTAAAGCAAGTGGTTAATTGTCCTGCATTAAATATGCTTCGGTCTGATCGATCGTTGTTTTATGCCTCATGCCCCTCATGTTGTTTTGCTCTAAGATCAATTTTTTGTCGCAGTCGAACCAGCCTTTGAGGATTGATGGTGGCTATATTGATCTCTATATTGGATAGGAACGAATCAATATCGATTAACATTGCTTCTTTTTCTTTTTCAGGGAATTTCAGCAACCCTTTATCGATATTATCCTAAATAACATTCCTGAAAATAACACATTTGTTAATGGAATGCAACTAAGTTCCATGCCATTTACAATAATTAATTTTCTTCAATTCATTAGCTATCAGAATCTTATGATTAACTGGAATTTTGATAAATTTGTTAGCTAACACAATATCAAACATTTCATCAACATGAGAAATATCAAAGGTGTAAGATCTTTGAACTTCTAATTAGAAGTTGGCACTGTCTCGGCTTTAACTAAAGTGGAACATGTGAATGACTGTTTAACTATTATTTCAGCCACTGCAACATCATAATTAGGATCATAATAATGTCCTTGCCAATGAATTTTTTTTCCTCATTGACTCTTGAAGCAGGGCCTCATATCGAGACACCTTCCTGATCAAATCATAAAGATCTGTGAACTCTATTTCGATAAATTTCTTTTGAAGCATGAATTCCAGTCCATCTTGAGCCAACTAGACAAACTCTGCCTCGGTTGTAACTACCTTGCATTGACTTTTTGCTCTTTTAAATCGAGCAATGTAATTCTCGACCAATTGCCCTGGTAGTTGCCGAAAGTAAGCAAGATCAGCCATGAAAATTTCTCTGTCCTTTTAAAAGAACTGAGTATGGAATTTTTCTTCCATTTCTTACCTGTTTTGAATGGAATTCGGTAGCAAGTTGGAATACCAAGTAAAGGCTACTACCCCATGAGTGAATGACCGAATAACTGTAATTTATAATACTCATTATTGGCCAACTGTCCACATTGTGTGATAAATCAACTTGTGTTCTATGGTCGATTGACTCGGGATCACCTGTAAACAACGTAAAGTCAGGTCGATAGTTGCTCGGCAATGGATATTACCGGTCAATCCAATCAGGATATGACTTATGATAAACTGGAGTGGTAGTTCGGCCAAGAACTTGGCCTACTAGTTCCTGAACCAATTGAACAATTTGGTTACATGCAGCAACTGGATGTACTTCAGGGCAATCCTGATATTGTTCTTCGTTATACAGTTGATTTCTAGATAAGGGGTGCCCCCCAGGCATCCCTTGATTCCTAGTTTCATGAACTATGTTCCTATTTTCACGTTCAGAACGTCTAAAATCTACCAGTGGTGGTAAATTACTCATGTCCTAGACACGAACACGTTCAGGAAACGTGAAATCTACCAGTATCGGTGAATTTCGCACATCATGGATTGGACAAAGGATAGGAACGGGTGGTATGTTTTAGTATAATGGAAGTGTTTGTGGCATCGGTTAAACTCGTGGTACAAGTGCCTGATTTTCAACAGAACTTGCATCAACTTGAGGTGCAACGCATGCTCTACCAGCAAATAAATCCATCAACTGATTCATACTCTCGATGTGGCCGACCATCCATCTATTGAAAGCCACGTCGTGAACTCGCGAGTGTTCTGCCTGAACTCGCGATAGTTCTGCAATGTGTTGAATTTCCCTTCTGTATATCAACCATCCCGAATGATATAATCTCAAGAGGTTCAAGTCGAGATGTCGATGGTCTAACTAGATTTGGAGGAACAAGCACCGAACTAGGTGTGGATCTCCTTACTCAGGCACTTGTTGGACTTGCAATTCTTACTCATGAGTAGGAAGCTCGTTAGCCACAAGAGTGGTTATTGAAGTATTACAACCACCCCTTCGGCTCATGATTATGAATGTTTACTGCATCAGCAAATATACTTGAGTTAACCAAATGTTATGGCAACCAAGTAATTTGGAGTTCCACCGGGCATGCCAAAAAATGTTGGATGCTCGGTTTGTTTTCAATTATGCGGGCGTGCCAGAAATGATACGGCGACTCAATCCTAACTGATCAACTTTGACCCCAAGCGCCCAAATAAGCAAATACATCTAATATGAACGTATATGGACAGATTTTGAGAAAATCAGTCCCTCACTAAGCCACTTGCAAAATTTGATAAGGATCAGGCAATAATCGAAGGGTGGGGTTCTTCCTTTGAAAATGGGTTACTTTGTGCCTTAAACAAGAAAGGACTTCCAGAATACCAGTGCAAATCAAACAAAAGGAAAAACTCACAATCAGTCACTACGAGCAACTGCAAGAACGCGTCTCTTGAAAGAACTGCTTGATATTGGATCAAGAACAAATCCGGCATATGAGCATAGACTTAAATTACAACTAAAGATTATGACTAAGAATTACTGCTACTTGATTATTTTTACTCTTAAGATTAGTTGAGATAAAGTAAATTGATAAGATAAGTTTGTTTGTTTTTGAGATTGTTGTGATTGGATTGGGATTTTTCTCTATCACATTCCTCTGCCATTTATATATACTTGTTGTAGCTTATTCCTTGAGATCCTTCTTCCATTACTACAACAATTACTGCAGTCCAAAAGTCTTTCTAGATTCTTCTCTTTTCTAGATCCTTCTTTTAGAATGTTTCTCTTTACGACGGTTCCACTTCTGAACACCTCTCGGCCGCTTACTTCACTTTTGTTGGCCAAGGTTTTGTTTTGGTTACCCTCAGTCGCCTTTTATATCTTAAATAGTTCGACCACGCTTCTTGTATATCGACCACAACACTCCGTCAACCATGCACTGATATGTAGAACTAAACTTACGCCAACTGTAAGCCCGCAAAAAGCGCTCCAAATCTTTGAAGATCTTTTTACCCAATTCTCATTCCTCATACAATGCCAGATGTCACCCTCCTATTGGTTTTCACATAATTGCCAGAAATAGGGTACAACAGAAAGTGAGAATAAACTTCCAATCTGATTGTCATGGCTGGAGATAAGATCTTGTGCTCCACCTAATTTGCTGACATGCATATACTGATTTCAAGGATTACGTATTCCTAATAAAGTTGCTTCAAAATTCAAATACCTATAAATCCTAATCCACAGATTCAAACTGAGAATTTTCAATAAGAAGATAACTTACATTGAGAATCCTAGAAATTCCCTGTGTTTTGAGGAGCTCAGCCCGGGACGCATTGTCATAGCTGCCCAGGTAAAGGAATTCCGGCAGGATCTCAGATGGGAAAGCACTGCAGTGCAGGCCCGATTTCT
Source organism: Magnolia kwangsiensis (assembly GCA_037074715.1). Lineage (NCBI taxonomy): Eukaryota > Viridiplantae > Streptophyta > Magnoliopsida > Magnoliales > Magnoliaceae > Magnolia > Magnolia kwangsiensis. Next base: position 1,883,196 of record CM073585.1, read on the forward strand.
CGAATGAAGCCGGAATTCGGTGGCCACAAATGGGACAAACCTCACCTTCTTCGTACTTGTGGTAATGCCCACACACCACACATGGATTTTCTCGCTCTCTCTTCCTCATAATGATCGAACACAACAACTCAAATAACCAGAATCGAGAAAACGCCTTTTCGGATAAAAATCACACAAACCAGGACGGAAGAACACCTCCCCGGGTCAAATTAACAAAAACAACGACTTTTCAGATAAACAAAACATGAACTGGTGTCCAAAAATACCTTTTCAGATCAAAACGCCGAGAAACCAGATCAGAAATGACCTTCCCAGATCCAATACGAAGAACCCAAATCCATAAACTGCCGCTTCAGATCAAAATAACAAAAACCCAAATCGGAAAACACCGCTTCGGATCAAGATGACAAAAATCAAGATCAGAAAACGCCTTCCCAGATCAAAATAACAAAAACCCAGATCAGAAAACGCCGAACCAATATCAGAAGAAAAATACCGTTTCAGATCGAACTAACGAAAACCCAGATTGAGAAATCGATTGAAATTTCTAAAAACTGCAATATCTACACGAATTTTCGATAGAGATGGATTGATATTGTCAGGAAGAATCGGTTTGGACAATCCCTCTCCTTTTGATAGGTTGCGCTGCTCTGAAGTCTCAAGCAATCCCAGAGCTGTTCTTATCGTAAATACGATAGGAGTTCGTTGTCCTTGCGTTGCGACTAACAGTTACACGTGTGTCGCCGCCTACTAAGGCCCACATTCTGAGTGATCCACCCGATCGAAACCGTCCATGTTATCCAATCGATGGCGTAGGATCAACCCAAATAAAACTACAACGAAGGAATGATCTTGACCACTACTGTTTGTGGATGAATTTAGAACATTGAAAAGAAAATTTCAATGGGTGGCATTCAAGTTTAAGCATCAATGGCTAGGATTATCACTCAATCGTGATCATGGATTGTCTATTGAAGTATATCATAATAGGGACAATTCAGATCATCTGAAGACGTCAGTATGTTGGCCCAAGTGGTTGCGACACACACTGGATTACAAGTCGCGACAGATGGAAACGAACACCTTGATAAGGTGGGAGTACGAAGTGGTTTGCTAGAATACATCCCCATGTACTAAAATAGAATACGTTGAAGCGTTATCCGTTGGATCAGGTTCTTTTTTAATGATCCAAACCGTTTATATTCTGTAAAACATACTGAATAGTATATAAGAAAATTTAATTTATTTATTATTATTATTACTTTAATATTTTAAATTTTAAAGTTTCCATTCATACTCAACGCAAAAGAATCAAATGATAAGAGAGTTGTAATTATCTAATAAAATGGTTTTATTATTTGTATATAATCCATCTATAGAGATACCCATCATATAAGAAGTTGGATAAATGAAATATAGACTAATATCCAAAGAAAAAGTTTCGATTGTTTCCCTACAAATGCGTTGGGATGTACCCTAGCAAGTGGTAAGAATTCTAGATTCCTCCACCCGAGGATATCAACAGATTACTCGGTTTTCAATTTACTATTGTGGAGCCCATGATTTAGTGATCGTGACCGTTGGTGTGTTTAGGAAACTTGGTGGATGGACAAATATGAAAAATATATTTTTTTAGAAATTCTATCCTTTTTTTGTCTCATGTAAACAGACGGTCAGAAAAAGGCACATCAAAGTGTCCCACTTTATGCTAATTCGAAGGCCCAAATTGGTGGCTGAGATTGTGTGAGTTGGGGAAACTCCCGGAAACAACGGTCTTGATCAGTGAACCATGGCCCACTTGTACGAAATGAAGATCCGAGTACGCGGTGCACGTGATCGAGGAACATTATCATGTGGGGAGGAGTTATACATGATTAGCCGCGTAACAGTAATTCGCGCTGGTACCTTCAGGAATGATTTTCATAAACCGAGAGCCATGTGAATGTAACTTTCATAAGATCTAAACCGTCCATCAGGTAAAATGCCTCATTTTATCCGTTGAACCAAAATAATCATGATCATGCAAAACTGATGTGGTCCGTGCCACAGGAAACAGTTTCGATGGAACGATTACCATTAGTTTTATGTACGCCCTACCGTGGTGTTTTCATGCCACACACTACATTAATCTGATGTGCCTCATAAGAATGAAATGATTTTCCATAAAAAATCATTTCAAAAATCAGGTAGGCAATGCCAAATGAATTTAAAATATTGATGTATAATTTGGATGTAGTGGCCCAATGAGTGTTGGACCATCCTAAATATTCTTATCAACGTCCAAAAATAGAATTTATATGTGATTAACGGAATCGATTTTAGTAATGTTAAATTATTTTCTCTCACGCAAGTGAAACTAACCTTGGTGGGTACCTATCGCGAGGTACCGAAGTGTTTTCCTCGTATGCTACTCTGCATGCGCATCACGGTTCATACACGTGCACATAAAAATTGCATACGTGGAATATATTAGCTCAAATAAAACCGTCTATGTTGCGAATAACAATGTATCCAGGTCACATTATTTATATCATATTGTTTGAACAATCTTAACCTCTGATTTGTGGACACTTGTTTGTAGAAATAGGAACGGTGAATATTTTTCATTTTTAACCGTTCAATAAATGTCCACCAATCTGATATTTAGATAATCAAAATAATTTTATGTTTTGGTTTCTGATACATCTACACTAGTTTCCATAACTTATACAGTTTAATTGGACTGTTTATATGCCACGTGTGCAGTTTCGAAGCAATTTCTAAGTGCCTGCGTATCTCCACCACACACTACCAGAGTATCAACATTTCTCTCCGACCATATAATTTCTGCTCTCATCACCATTGCTCGATCCAACATCTGCACGGCCAGCTTGCTCGGGTTTTTAGTTCGTAGAGATGAGGCCCACGGTTCAGTGATCCGAACCGTTGATGTGGCTCCTGTAGATGGACCATGAGCATGGGCTGTGTCTTTGCAATTACACGGGTTTCAGTTCCGACGAGCGGAATCCGTCGTTAGGTCAATGGAAAACATTTCCAGCTAGTCACAGATCGGATGGCTGAGATTAAGGACTGTGCTAGTCTGACTACGCTTAGTCACACGGACGGTGCGCCTGCAACTAATTGAAACGTGTGGGGGAGAATGTGAAACAAATCCACCCTGTACATCAGGTGTAAGTTACTTTGTTAGTGTGGTTTCTATTCATTCAACATTATTATCACTATTAGTTGTCATGCAGGTTTGTTTGCTCTCCCTTTAATGGGGTCAACCTTCGATATGGACCGTTCATATTGGGCTAACTTAACCCTGTCTTCAATGTGAATCATCCACTGTGTGAGTTCAACGTTTGATGTGGAACATTTATTATGTTGGGTCACCTTAGCACTGTCTTCAATGTGAACCAGTCACTTTGTGAGGCTTGCCTTCAGTGTAGGCTATCCATCATGTGGGGACCACATTGGACCTCGACCGTCCACCAGGCGAGACATTGGATGTGGGTTTTCCATCATGTGGGCCTGCCTTTAATGTGGATTGTCCATTATGTAAGGCCCAACTTTGAAGTGGGCTGCCCATGATGTGGGGGCCGCCTTCAATGTGGGTCATTTGTCATTAGGGGCCGCCCATCGAATTGAATACTCTTCATGTGGGGTTGACCTTAATATGGGTCATCCATCATTGGGGCCCACCATCAATATTATTGTCCATCATGTGGGGCCCACTTTCAAATCCACCACCCATCATGTAGAGCCCAACTTTGATTTTGGATCGTCCATCATGTGGAACCCACCTTTGATTTGGATTGTCCATCATTCAAGCCCCACCTTTGATGTGGGCCGGGCTGACCTTCTATGTGAACAGTATTCATGTGGGGCCCACTTTAATATGGACCATCCATCATGGGAGCCCACCATTAGTATTATTGCCCATTATGTGGGGCTCACTTTCAATATCCACCGCCCATCATGTGAAGCCCACCTTTGATTTGGATTGTCCATCGTGTGGGCCCCACCTTTGATGTAGGCCATCCATCATTAGGAGTCATTCATCATTGGGGCTCGACCTTTGATGTAGACCATCCATTATGCAAGGCACACCTTTATGTTAGGGGTGCACATTTAACCGATAGAACCGTGGAACTGGACCGGAACTGACCAAACAGTCCGGTTTGGTCCGGTTCTAGAGTGCACTGGTTTCAGTTCTGGTTTTAAAAATAAAAAAATCGATCGCATCGGTTCGGTTCTCAATTTGGAGGTATGTAGAACCGAACCGAACCGTGAACCGATCCGTATAACTGAACCGTGGATTCGATCCGTAGAACCGAACCGTGGAACCGAATCTGGAACCGAACTTGGAATCGAACTAAGAATGCTTTGATTATTTCCATATTTGACTCATGATTTATGGTTTATAATGCAGCATTTAATTATTTTCATAAATATATTTTTCACACCTTATACAATATCTAAACCATTCATCAAATGGACCACAACATGCATGGACATGAGCTAGATAATAAAATTAAACATGCAATTGGGCTAGATTATAAAAAGCCCAGAACCATGGAACCGAAACGGTTCGGTTCCGGTTCTGAATATCATAGAACCGTTAGGAACGATTCGGTTTCAGTTTCACCCCAAAATCGGACCAAACCGAACCGTGTGCACCCCTACTTCATGTGGGTCATCCATCATGGGCCCGCCATCACTATTAATTATCTTTCGTGTTCGTGCGGCCCACCTTCAATGTCCATCACCCATCGTGTTGAGCTCACCTTTGATATGGACTGTTCATCATGTGGGCCCAACTTTGATGTGGGTCATCCATGCTAGAGGCCCACCTTTGATGTGGGTCATTCATCATTAGGGGCAGACCTTTGATGTGGACCATCCATTTTATGGGCCCACCTTTAATTTTCATTGCCATCATGTGGATCCCACATTTGATGTGGATCATTCATCATGCGGGCCCTGCCTTCAACATCGATCATCCATCATGCGGGCTCACCTTGGATGTAGGTCATTCATCATTATGGGCTAACCATTAATGTGGGTCATCCATCATATGGGCTCACTATCAATGCTAATTTTCATCATATGGGACCCACCTTCAATGTTCATTGCCTATTGTGTGGAGCCCACCTTTAACGTGGACCATCCATCATGTGGGCTCACCTTTGATATGAGTTGTCCATCATGAGAGGCCACTTTTGATATGAAATGTCCATTGTGTGGAGAGCGAGGGAAAGGTAGAAAAGTACGTTTAAAAAAATAATAATAAAATTGTCGGGTATTAAGTTAATTTGGAAAAACTGCTTATCAAACTAACTTTAAAAATGAATATTTCTATTGATCACTTATGTGAGTGTTGCCTAATAGGCCTTACATTTTCATCTAAAGAATATTTAAATTCAAAACTCAAGTGGGCCACAAAAGGGACACATTCATTCTATCATAGTGCATCAAATGAGTGGATTGGATGATATACACACACCCAAGAGGACCTCACATACAATTTGGAAGCTTTTAGTGAATGGACTTCCCATCTCAACAGCTCCCATGGTCAGCACATGTGAGTTTTGGATTGGCTGATTTTTGGGCTCATGTCCAAAATCAAGATGGCACACCCAATTGATGTCTGGATTGCATCCACATTGAGTCTTTCGTCCACATCAGCAAATAATCACGTTGCATGTGACATGCGGAAATTGGTTGTAACCCATTAACCCTTTACACAATCTAAGCTCCCGCGAGTCCGCAGTGAAAAGCAAGAATTACCCTACGTGAATTGATAATACCACCATTTATAGATTGACTACTTCACCACCGTTATCGGACATTGCAGGCTGAGCATCTATTTCTCATATATCGCTCCATACCAAGAAAAGGGACGTGTACCTCCAGCAACAATGACGAATGGAACCATAGGCTCCTATGCTGGGAGCATTTCGGGGTATAGGTCTAACCACCCCAACTCCCTGTTTATGGCATGCTATAGTTCTTATAGTCTCTCGACACCGGCAGTTATGATAGACACAAGTATGCTATGCACTTTAGGAATCGCATAATTGGATGCACAGATCAATCTATTAACATGTGGTATTAGAGCCGGGCATGCATTCACATCGCGGAGAATCCATTTGTTTAAGATCAACCCTTATAGCTTGTCTGCCATGGAGAGAGCTAGCCACCACTTTCATTTTTTTACTTCCACCATTGCCGATGATCCAGCTTTGCCACGCAATAATCTACAACACTTTAGTGATGCTAGACAATGACCGTGCCATTGCCCAAGGCCGCACTCTACAATAGATAATGGTGGTTGATTCTTTTGGAGAATACTTTTTTTTTTCTCTTTGGGCCTAGTTTCAGTTTTATGGGCCTAGTAATTATCTAGTTAAGATGGTGGGGCCAAAGGATGATCGATGATGTGGCACATTAGATACTTTGGGCCCCACCTTCCATGTGATAAGCGAACAGTGAGATGTAATGACTTGGGCTTACTTTAAAAAAAAATCTAGTCTATATGCAGTGAACTGGAATAATCTCTATCATTATTGATGGTCCACTTTTGTTTCGACCGGGATGTAAGCAATTCGCATCTGGTGTCCATCTTTCCCATTTGGGATTGTGGTCCACCTGATGAATGGAATGGAAACATTTTGTTTCTTTTGCCCAGCTTATTATATTGTCAAACAAAATAATCCCCATCTTCCCCATTTGGGATTGTGGCCCACCTGATGAATGGAATCGTTTACTTAACCATGAGATTTCTCATCTTTTAAACGATTCCACCACTACCAATATTTTGTTTCTTTTTCTCCATCTATTATATTTGACAATATCACATGCAGTGGTGGAATCGTTTAAAAGACGGAAAACCTCATGATTCCCTAACTCAAATAACTTTCGCAGTTCGTGTACAACTATAGTTTTGAATAAGGGGCCTTGGTAATGAAAAAGGAAGAGATTAAGTATCATTTTTTTGTCTACTCAGGGTGTAGTCTCTACTTTACAAAATTTTGCAGTTTTTTTTTTCTGGATTCAATAAAATTTTAACATTTTTATATAGGTATTAGCAATTGCAATTTACCGCGACAATTTTTAAGATGCCCACAGTTTTTTGGACGGCACTGTGAGTGCTTGCTATTTAAATTATACAATAATATATTATATATCGTACATATGATATAAAGTAAAGATTTTAATTATATATGTGTGTGTGTGCGCGCGCGCACGCGTGTGTAATTAAAGGTAATGATGACGTTTTATATATATTTTTTATAATAAATTTTTTTATATATTTATTTTATAAAAATAATGATTAATTTTATTATATATATAATCGTTTATATATAACGTTATTGTTAGTTTGTTCTTTTTCTATAAACTATTTAAATGCTTGTATCTTATTAATGTGTCAATACGTTTTAGTAATCTTAATCTTGTTGGAAAGATAATCAAATAAGTTTCCTAATGAGATTATAATCATTTCGATCGAACCTCGTTTAACATGTCGAAAGTATGACAGTTCAGTATGTGAAATCAATTGTTTGCAATTGAATCGATTGTCCGTTTTCGATGATATTGAGCTCATTGGAAATGTCGCATGATAAGCTTTTCAGTGGAACTGAAATCAGTTCAATCGGATCCCATTTTACTAGTTTAAAGTGCAGTCGGAGTTTTTACAACTTTGGCCACTCATCAATGCGTGGTTTTGGTAAATGGGTCGAATTTTGCTCATCATAACACAATTTGAAGGAAACTTAAATTCATTTGGAAGATCATTTAACCACATTTCAAATAAATCATAAATCATCTTGATTGGTCAACATTTGCTTTCAATAACATCATGGCTACTTTATATGAAAAATGACCCCACTTTCCTCAATATCGAAGATGTGACTTTTCACACCTCAACACAACTTTATCCGGAAATACTAAGTAATAAAGAGAGTGATCATTATGAATAGAGAATTAATTTTATCCTTTTTTTCGCATATCATTTGCTATATACAAAGAGTTTTTGGGGCTCTGAAGTTCGGATGTATGGCTATGACCGAATCATCCTGGATTTGGTGCTAGCCGATTGGGTCCATTGGTTATCTCCAGGACATGGCAAGTATGCTCTCGGTTCAATTCATTTGGATTTTTAATGATTTCCAAGTCTGTAGAAGATAATTTATTGAAGTTAAGCTGAAGCTCAACGAGTAGCTTATCCTCGTTTTAGGTGGGGTGTCTGTAAATACTAAAAAAGAAAAATAGACCTCGACTTAGTTAATATCACAATGTATGTAAGAGGAAGAAGGACTTAAGTGAGAGCGACCAAAAAGTACTCATCTCATGGCAATAATCCAATGAAAAGATAGAGAGGTTTTAATAATAAAGATAAGGGTAAAGGAAAAATGACAGGCGATGGTGCAGAGTTAAAGGACCAAAACAAAATGGTTGGACCCACTACTGTTATGACCAAGAGGGTCACTTAAAGAAATAATGTCATTGGTACAAAGCTTGACTCAAGAATAATAGGAACAAAAGTAAAGATAAAGATTCGTTTCTGATAGTTTTTGAGGTTTTAATTGATATATATTTGTCATGATGTGAATCAATTCTAAACCATACACTCACATCTTAAATCTCATCCAGTGGCACCTTAAGAGCCAGAGACCTAGTGATGCAGAGCGTCGCGATCAACGACATATTTTTAGTAGGAGAATCGAGGCTTATGATTTTGTATTTCTTTTAAATACAAAATTTAAGATGCATTTGAATCTTTTAAAACCTTTGCAGTTCGATCCCTAAAAGTGATATACACAAAGGTTTTTAGTCTGGATAGGTGGTGTTATTACTTTGAGGAGGATGTACCTATAATGATATTAATGACATTGAGTTAGGCGTCCATGAGAAAAGTTTGACTTGAAAACAAGAGAAGACACGTGTCTCGAATTCCAAAGAATCCTCATTTACACAACACGAGATACTTTCTCACAACCACATTTGTCCTTTTATCATTTAATTAGTGAGGGAACAATGAGAGTCAATCTCAATGCTGTAAAAGTCCAAGGCCTGCACTTGACCTTATAGATACATTGAAAATCCTTATTGTAGGAGAGATTGTGGGTATATAGGGTCTATAAATTAAATGAATAAAGAAAGGTGATAAAGATACTCAACTCACATACTGTAACATTAATCGGGTGAAACTAATAAGATGAATAAGTTGATCTACATTAAATGCCTCATTAGTGGGAGGTATAGTTTCAGGTTTTGTTTCACAGCACAAGTGTTGTAGCTCAATAGAGTATAATGCAAGCACTTATAACATCATGTATTTGAACAAAATTCTAACATCTATCACGTACCCAAGTGGTAAACATTGCAATATTGTAAGCCTCTGAATTGAGATAGAGACAAAAGAGAATTCATTAAAATCCATTGAAAATAAAATGATCTATAATCGCCGTGTGTTTATAAATTCCAGCTGATAATCGTATCATAGGGTGGTAAGGGCCAGTAAGAGTATAAACATCAAGGTTGTGTACACATGTTAGTAAATTAAGGATTATTAATGATTCAAGTTTTGTCATATGTTCTTTTTGTGCATGCATAAAGAAAAAAAAGGACAGATAGTGTTGGCCATGATTGAAGTTGAAGCATCTTATGATAGAGATGACATGACCGCTTGGAAGAAGTCTGCATGCAGGTCACGCCTGATATCAGATCTCCATCTCACGCACATATGTTTTCAGAATCCATGTCATTAGGAATGTTGGTATTTGTAATCACGCCTGATTTTATTTCAACAAATGATATAACCATCACCATAGTCCAATGTCAATAGTTTTAATGGACTAGATTATTACAGGTACTGCTCATGATCCATTAAAGTATATCTATAACAGTTTCAAACATGTAAACTATGAACTTAATACATGGCTCGGCTGCAAATATTCTAATGCCATGAGTGACCCAAGTGAGAGAATGTTAGAAATTAGTGGGCCACACATGGTATTAGTTATATAGACAGCTACATGAACGGTTTAGATCATTGGGGCATTCTTCGGGTGGGGCCCATGATATTGGGTTGTATATGGTCTTATAGTGACCTGAGGACCACCGTAAGGGGTTGTGTTTAAACACAAGGATCCCTGCTTAAGAGAGAGAGAGAGAGAGAGAGAGAGAGAGCGGCGCAGCGACACTGAGAGTCCAGCGATGGGAGGGACTCTCGGACGCTGATCGAACTATAAAGAATGTGCAGCGGCTCCATCTCAACTCACTCGGTTTTCCGTGAAAATAATGTGGTATTTTCAAGATGTCGGTGATTATTTGTCCCACAGATCAAAATGAATGTCCTCACTTTGGTGTGACCCAGTTGGCCGATGATCACTGAATTATGACCATTGAACCACAATTGAGGCCATATCCACCGTTGATGTACCCATTTTATTTTCTTCTTTTTTTTTTTTCTTTTTTTTTCTTTTTGGTTTCTTTTTAAGACGGCTACAAAGAATAGAATTGCTTGACAGCGATCTGATAGTGGTAACCTGGAGGCAAGTTTTTGTTAGAGCTTTTCCCTGCAAAAGCAATGTTTTCTCCCACTCGCTGAACTAAAGTCAATCATCTCAGAATGAATGTGTAGCCCTGAACCAGCTGTTGCTTGTGAGGTATGGAAAGAGACTTGAACAAATTTGCAATGGTGGTAGATATCTTGTAATCCAGTAATTTCAGCCTGTTCCCCTCTCAATGCGTCTTCAGTATTTACAACATTGCAAAACCCTAGCAGAAAAGAACCCTGATTGGTGTTGTTATCCACAATTATCGGCAATTAAACTTAATTGGACTATGATCAAGTGGGACCCATTCATTGAGCTGATTCACCTATATGCCTCGTTTGGAAGCTTGTAAATAGAGGTAAATGGAAAATGGATTTGGAGGTAAATGAATTGAGAGTAAATGGCTTACTTTAGTGTTTGGATGGTAGTAAATGAAATGCATTTGAAATCCAAATATTTTGTTTGGATGGAAGGGGAGGAATTAGAATACATGGAAAATTTTAATATATTAGTAAACATGTGATTTCCCAAATCAGTTTTAATATTCTAAATTAATGTACATAAGTGATTTTTAACGGAATGATTGTAATAAGCCCATTGAAATATCAACTGAAGAAATTTTGATCCTTGGGTAGGCCACAAACATAAGGATTACAAACAATCAACTTGCCAATGATTTTTTAACCATCCATTCAGATGGCCAACTCACTAGGAGCATGTTAAAGTACAATCATTTCCGACATTGATTTAGAAGGGAACATGGGTAAAAGGTGCAAATGAGTTGATTTGACCCAGTGAATCATCGTAGCCAACCCAAAATTATAAGGTCAGGCTCCAAAAGTTTGACCTAATTTTCAAATAGGTCAGGCATGAGACCTAAAATCAACCAGACCCAACCCAAACCCAATTTTGGCCATCCTAAAATAAACTGGACCCAAACCCAACCCAATAAAACAGTTAATAGCCACTAGTCCAGTGAAAAATGGGAACTGCATAACTATTTATAATTAGTTAATTAGTGGATGGATGTGAAAGTTGCTAGGTTCAGATGTTCATGCACATGGCATGGCGACAGAAAGGCAATGCATGGATTTGAAAGCTCACATGCAATTGCTGCATGCAATCACTGCTCATCCATCTACTGAATAGGCAAAAAAGAAAATGCATGAATTTCAAAGCTCACATGCAATTGCTGTATGCAATCGCTGCTCATCCATCTACTGAATTGGGTGAAAATTTATCGTGTATGAGATCTGGGCCATCTATCATGTAGAGATCGGTGGGAATGCGTTGACCCAACTCAGGCCTAAACCCACGAATTTCATGGGTCAGGTTTGGATCCTCCAAAATAGAAACCCAAACCGTGAAATAAAATGGTATTTTGACTTGGACCTGTCCTAGACCCAAACCCCGTTTCATTTCTGGGACGAAAATACATACATATCATTAAATGGGTTGGGCTCTGGACCCAATTGGACCCATTTGCACCCCTAATTACAGGGTGAAGACTCCCGTTGCACCAGAATCCAAGTGTCCTGGTTCGCTAGGTTGTACACGTGGGTCCCATGGTTCAGGAATCCTTACCCACAAGGAACCCATAAGAGATGAGTTCCACCTAAGAGTTCTCCCCATTAGACTATTCTAAACCTTGGATCTATGCCTAAAAATAAATGGCTGCAGAAAACCAATGAAACAGTCCAAACTGATAGTCATAGATCACAAGGATAGATTAATCAAATCTGGGATGTCAATGGGATATCCGCCATCCAATGGGGCAGAGAATCATATCTACAGTCTGGATCACTGAAACAAATCCCCACCTGTGCAAAATGGATGAATGAGGACACTTCACTTTTGGATGCAAACATTATATTTCCTCGGGATACAGATAGAATATAAAGAGACATGCTCCATTGTAGTGCTCCTGGTTACATTGGTTGACTTGGACATTCCAATCGGTCAATCTGAACTGTCCATTAAGTCTGGAACACATTCTCCAGGCAACCATGCAAAAAAATTGCACTGACAGGATGATCCAAGGCATGGATGGTATGGTTATGATTGCCTATCAAAAGGTGATTCTTCAAAATAATTAGCAACCCATTATTGTCCCTAACAAAATAGCCATTCAAATTGTTAATTGGCACAATTTTTTGTGGACCATCCATATTAAAGGCCATAGATTAGAGTGATGTTTGCATGGTAGCCTGTGAAATATGTGTTGGGCCCAACGAACAGTCTAGATCAATAGATTCGACTAAGCGTCGCAATGTAACTAGGAGCACTATAACTTATAGCACCGGAGCATTTCGAAAAGATAAAAGGGAAAAAGGGGGATGGGTGAGAAAGGAAAGAGAGGACTCAGAAGACAATACATTCAATGTCTATGTATTGAAAACCTTCGTAATTATGAGATGGGGAGGAGTAAAACACATCACCATTTACATAACATGCAAGACTATAATCACATGGGAGTGCTGCTTCAATCCCCCCTGAACTGCCTCTCTTGGAAGATCTTCCCCAGCTGCGAGTACAGAAGCCATTGCTCCTCGAGAGAAAGGTTTCTTAGTATCTGCATCACAATCATCCCACAGATATCGTACTTCTTTTTTTTTCCAGATAGGTAGATAAGATTTTATTAAAAGGAAGGTGAAAAAGCCATTAAAAAGAAGAAGAAACACAGAGAACCGATCAAATATGGAAATCGTTCCCAAGCGTGGGAGATAAGAAACCAGAAAATTCTGCCAAGGAGCAAACACAGCTTTTGACTCTGTAAATAAAACAGAATTTGGTGCACACATCCCATTGATTGTACAACTATTCCTCCCCTTCCAAACAGCCCATAAGTCAGCAACAAAACACAGCTCCCAAGCCTCGAACAGCCACTGGATGGTACTTGGCATGGACCGTCCCACAGAATTTCCATATAGTAGAAAAGTAAAAGGGAAGGGGGGCCACAGTCCAGTGTTTGACTCACAAGTCACATCCCAATCATGAATGTGCAGGCCACCTATGGGAGTGTGATCTTTTGATTGGACGGTGATGAGATTTGGAGCCCGCTAAGGCTGTCAATGGGTTAGACAGCCCAAATACCTGTTGGACTTTTTGCCAGACAGAGAGACCTAGGATGCATGTCAAACCCAGCAGGCAAGGCTCGCAGGCGGAAAGTCCCACGACTGAGCTTCAGCTTATCTTTTGGCAACTTATCCAATGAGGTCTCCTGAGCCTAGTCCAAGCATTCTTCTGACTGCTATGGACCGGACCTGGACCCAGACCCAAACTTTAGGCATGCTAGCTGGGACGGGCCTAATTTAAGGGCAAAAGGAATGAACGTCCCAGCTCAGGCCTACTAAGCCAGGCTCCTTGACAGCCCAAGGCCCAACATATACCATCAACTGGTAAAAAATCCAACCAAATGTTGGAATATACTGCGTCACATGCCACATCATCCAAGGACTGATTTGTACTCTGATGATTTTTTGTTTGCCAGTGAACCACTGGATCACTTCCGAAAGGGAGAAAAAACTGATTCAAAAGCATGCCTTTACCTGGTCCAGAATCATCTCGACTGAACAGCTCTCAGGCACTATAAACGACTGAAGATAGATATATGCAAACACAGCCATCACCATCTGCACGAGGAAGCCACAAAAAGATACAAAAAGTCAAACAAGTCAGATATCTGCATGTGGGAAAGCATGTAGATCTCTATTCCATCTATACCTAATCCATGCCGTTTAGACCCTTCATCTGGTATGGAAGAAGTTTGAGCAAAATATCAGGAAGTTTCGCATCTCAGGTGGCCCCTATGAAAATCAAAAGCGGGTGTCCTATCTCAACTTTGTTAACTATGCTATAGCCCACCTGAGTTTTTGATCCAGCTGACTTTTCAATCCTTTTGGTTTTCTGAGGTGATGCATCTGATGGACGGGAGTGGATGATATATAGATAACATGTGGGCCCCACTTTTGCCCAGTACCACCGTAAGCTTATGTTGGTATTGGTGCCACTGAAGCGCACCTCACAAAACAATGGACACACCTGACTCAATGTTTTTCCTGTTTTTCATGTTCTGGACTCCCACATGAACAGTCAAGAAAGCATTACCCAGTAGTAATGACTGGTGATTAATGAGTCGTGACCAGTGTATTCATCCATGATCAACAAAAAATCCAAAACATCTTGGAAGAACCAACACAAAAGAAGAAAAAGAATGGAAAACAATAGTGAAATGAAATATTAATGTTGTAAGATTCCTTGAAAACACTCGTGTATTTGTGACCAAAAACAGGATTCATGTGAACATGCATGTCTACTCAGTTACTAATAATTCAAAATTTCCGGCATCTTACCTGGCAATCCATTCGATCAGTAATTCCACCATGTCCAGGAATACTGTCGCCAAAATCCTGTATTAATCCAGGGAAAAATAAATAAATTCACAACCATGAATTGTCATGTAAATCTTTATTACTTGAGCTGACAATCAATTAAGGAAGAACCTTGATTTTAAACGCTCTCTTGAAACCGCTTGCGAAAAACCCCCCAAAGGGTGCAATGATTGATGCGAATAGACCAAGCGCCAAAGCATGCCATTGCACCGGCAAAATTGGCACCTCTTTCCAAGGAAACTGTGTGAAAATAAGAGAACGGTTAAATAAAGTAGAACATAGATTGATAAAAGTGCAAGCCAATGTTTTTTTTTTTTTTTTTTTTTGAAATGCAATTGATTTTTATAACGAAAGGAACCGAAGCTCAAAGAATAACAACTTACTAGAGCCTAGACAGTAAAGGTCAATCTCCTTGGCCAAAATCTCTCAGGCAAGAAGCCCAAGTAGTTACATCCATCTATCATGTACAATCTGGACTGATCCTATTTTGTTCCAGAATCTCTGATTGTTCCTCTCCACCCAAATGGCCCAAAGAACCACTAGCAAACTCAGCCTCCTCACCGTCCTCTTCTTCTACCCGAGTCTTTCCCCATGCCAAGCTAAAAGAAGGCTTTCAACCGATACAGGGATCACCCACTCTAATCCGAAGGAAAGTAAGACTTTTCCCCACACCTTCGTTGAAAAAGAGCACTGAATAAATAAATGGCCCAGCATCTTTGCAACCCTTGAGCACATTGTAAAACAGTTGGGCAGCACCATCAATTGCTTCTGAAGATTTTCTACTGTTAGAATCCCATTCCTTATCTACCAAGTAAAAGAAACAACTTTGGGAGGGGCCCTGTAAGACTGCACAAATGCCAAAGAAACCTCCTCTTGCTGCCCTTGCATTGTTGCCAATATTACGATATAAGGAACAAACTAAGAAACTACCAGACTTATCTGCAGACCAAATCATCAAATCCCTTTCACTCAGAAAAGGCACGACTCCATAGGAAGTCACCCACAATTGGGTAAACTCACCAGTTTCAGAAGCAATCCTCGGATATACTTCTTTTAGAACTCTGTCCCCAATCCCTAAATCCTCCCACAAGCGAATCCTAGTGTCATCCCCATAAGAGAAGCGCACACCTTCTTGGGTGGGAAGAAGATTATAGAACATTAGATGAGGGAAAGAGATAGGTTTCACCATAGAATTAATACCACTGATGATCTTGGAATCAACACCAAGACGAAGGAGAGGAATCGACACCTTTACCAGCCCCAAAGAAAGTTCCTTTCTTAAAAAACTAAGTTACAATACCTCCTTTTCCCCAGAAGAAAACCCTAAATAAAGGCTACCAGATTGACTTAAAAGACTCACAAAAATACTCCTGCAATAACTTTTCTTAATAAAAAAGTACATGTGCACTTGTTAGGCTCAAGGGGGCCCAACTGCACCACTTATTTTGGCTTGTAAAAGTGGTCGGCCAGCCCCTGGAGCCTGGAGCAGACTCGTGGGGCCCACCCAAGCCTTCCTTTTCCTTCTATAGACTTTAAGGCCCCCATCACATGTGCACTCTTCATTCATAACAACTCCCAGGAATAGGTTCTGAACAGACATGCTAGTGGACCTAACTCTACATAAAGGGTACAGAAATGAGTACTCTCCAACTGAATGCCATGAGAATATGAGAAGTTCAAACTACTGGCTCAAAAATGAAGAATTGAACGTATTTGTGCACTAAAACTGAACCGTTAACTGGGGCATTAGAATTGAACGTATTTGTGCACTCAAACCAAACCATTTACTGGATTGCCCCAGTTATCTTGTAATCATTTAAAATAGAAGAAACTGAAGCACTATAAATCATAAAATAAAAATCCAAACTTGCAATGCAGGATCAGTTAGGCAGATTACTCTCCTAGGTAGTTAAAGGGCTATTTGCATTCAGCCTAGTAAAACATTTTTTTTAATTCCTTTTGCTTGCCAATAAGGTTGGTGTGAGGGGTTGAGGTACAGGTTCAACTGGAGGAGGTGGGTGCAAGAGTATGTCTATTCGGTAAAGCTTTTTGTGCTAGTAAATGGTTCTCTAAAAGATTTTTTCAGGTGTCAAGGGGTCTTAAGTTGGGGGACCCGCTTTCCCTTTTTCTGTTTGTTGGTGGCCACAGAGGCGCTGAGCAAGATGCTAGCCAAGGGCCAGTGGGATTGATTAAAGTGGATTACAAATTTCACATCTTCAGTTTGCTGATGATATTATCCTCTTTTGCGATGTAGAGTTGGGTGTGAGAGATAGCCTGAGGAATTAGTGTAACGTTTTGAAGTGGTTTTCAGCCTAAAAGTGAACTTCTCGACGAGTGAAATGTTGGGGTTTGTACTTTTAAAGGAAGAGGTGGTTAGGTTGGCAGGGGTATTAGGGTGTTGGACAGGATTGCTCCCAACGTCATACCTTGGGCTCGCACTTTGCTTTGGCAAAGCCCGTGAAGCACCTGTGGATAGGGTTGAAAGGAAATTATCCAAGTGGAGAATTAGCCATCTGTTCCCAGGTGGAGGATTACATTTAATAAGGCTGCCTAGTCAAATCTACCTCTATATTATATGTCTCTCTTCAAATGCTAGCATTGGTCTTATATAGAATAGAAAGGCTACTGAGGAATTTTTGTGACAATGGGCTGAAGTGAAGCAAAAGTTCACCTCTTAAGTTGGGAAGAAGTGTGCAAGTCATATTGGGAAGGGGGTGTAGGAGTAAGGAATCTGGAGAAAATGAATTTGGCACTCCTTAGAAAATGGTTGTGGAGATTCGACATGGAGGATGGAAGGTGTGGAGGGAGGTGATCACCAACAAATATGGAGTCCACGATGGGGATTGGTGGGTGAAGGTGTTGCTAGATTGATAAACAAAATTAAGGAGGGAGCCCGATTTTCATGTGGTGATTGAAAGAAGCTTCACTTCTGGGAAGATTTGTGGAGATTTGAACCCACAACCTCTACTGCAGGGGAATGCATACTTAATCACATTGTGACTCATTGAGTGACTTGGTTCGAGTCACCACAAGTTGTGTCAAGTCGACCAAGTGGTTGAGTCAACTCGACAAGTTTTCCCAAGTCAGGGTCAAGTTAGACCCACGACTGAGTTTCCCAGCGATTTTTCTTGAAATCTCACTGAGTTGAGTTGATTCGGCCGAGTTTTTAGTCAATTCAGAGAGTTTTAGAACTATGATTCAAACAATTATGTTATTTACAAAGAACAAACTCATAAGCAAACTATATTTTTAAAATAAAAGACATTGCAGGACTTTTTTTTTCCTTCTTTTCACCTCAAATCATAGAGACTCAAGATGGGCGGGGACACCCCGTTGTAATTAAAAAAAGAAAAAAGAGAAAGAGAGACTCAAGATGTTCTAAGGAACCGTACCAATCAAGCAAGATGCACACACAAGCATTAATAAATGGATAAAACCAAATCCATCTAAACATTTCATTACTCACCCATACAGGCAGCCATCCTGGTAAAGTATAATACTCTGGCTTAAATATCGGACCAGGATCACAGTAAAGCCATCCAGTTGAGAGATCCTGCAGTTATTTCACCAATACGAATAAGAGAATAAATGGGGAGCTGCTGCTTACACCCACCCTTTAGTATATATGCACCCTTTTTTATGCATTTGCTAATACAGCAGTACAGTTTGCACTGTTGTATTACCAAAGTAGAAAAAGGAGTATATCTAGCAAAAGATGGATGTAATTTCTAAAATATGGATTCCTCACGAAGGATCTTTAAAAGTATAGGGCATGTTGCTTTGAACATTGGCAGCTGCATTCTGTCGAAAAGACTAACCTTCCTCGGACATGTTAGCCACTGGAAATGGCCCAGGACATTTGCTAGCTGCATAAAACATTATGTATGAATATAAGGTTAGTTAGTCAAATTTCATTTATAAAAAAAAACACACTTGGAACCAGAAGTTGGACTGTTTAAAAACGAAAAGATGGATTGTTTTCCACCATTTCTTAAATGGTGGTGATTCATCCACCATACATGTGGCATATATGCAAGTAATCCAGACTGTCCAAATGACTAGCCCCATTGTGGATGAAAAATGTCTAAAAATCAAAATTATTAAATGATCTTAACAGTCCAATTGGTGGCCATCAATGGCCATCAAATTGATAGTTTACAGAAGAAGAAGAAGAAGAAGAAGAAGAAGAAGGAAGAGGAAGGTCAGTGATCCATATTGAACAGCCAATATAAGAAGGTTAAGATTGTTTAATCAGTATCATTTTCAGGATATATATATATATATATATATATATATATATATATATATAACCAGGATATGCTCCATTTGGAGTGGGTAACACGATACACCACATGTACAGTGGATGAATCACCACTATCCAAAGTCCGAAACTAGCTATATTCGAACAAAAATATATTCAAATCCCTAAAAAAAATTAGTAATATGTCACAAACGATTTAAAAAATGCATGTTCCTAAAATGGAGACACATTCCTATGAGAAGGTGTGTGGAACCCAAGGAATGGAATGTTGCACATTATAGGTTATGGAATGGTTTCAATAGCCATTCTCCACAACAGGTCAAACCTTAGTTGCATGAACCTTCTACCAAGGTGCCACTCCTGCAAATTGCTGTTCTAACTGGTGTTCTGCAAACTACTTCTTAGTCGTTTATACTTGCTAAAATTTTGAAGCCAATGCTTTCCAAGTAATGCCATTGTCATCCCAATCCCCTGCTCTTCCCAATTATGCTCCATGCACCTAACTAGAGGCCAAACCATACCTAGAACCAATGTGAAGCTAATTGGTTTGGGATAAGTAACTATGCCCACTAAATTAACATGGTCTAACAATTCCCTCCAAACCAGCTATGGCCATAAAGTCTATGTAAATCTTGAGAATCAACGGTACCAATTCCTGATAAATAGTTCACACATTTTTGCAAAATCCAAGAGAACCAATGAAATAACTCCCATGGAATAGCAAAAAAACCAATGTGAAGCTAATTGGTTTGGGATAAGTAACTATGCCCACTAAATTAACATGGTCTAACAATTCCCTCCAAAACATCTATGGCCATAAAGTCTATGTAAATCTTGAGAATCAACGGTACCAATTCCTGATAAATAGTTCACACATTTTTGCAAAATCCAAGAGAACCAATGAAACAACTCCCATGGAATAGCAAAAAATAAAAATTAAAGGAGCTAGCATCAAGAAGGCAACTGGCATAAAACTTTACCCATCCTTCACGAATCTTGACATGACATTTCAAGCTCATGCTAGAGTGTTCCCTAAAGACAAGGTGTACCGTATGCGTTATGATACGACCGTAAAGGCTTATACATATAGGTAACGGCCATGACTGTTATGTGATACAAGGGTAACACCGGGTA
The DNA here is from genome assembly GCA_037074715.1 of Magnolia kwangsiensis. Taxonomy (NCBI): domain Eukaryota; kingdom Viridiplantae; phylum Streptophyta; class Magnoliopsida; order Magnoliales; family Magnoliaceae; genus Magnolia; species Magnolia kwangsiensis. Next base: position 1,903,529 of record CM073585.1, read on the forward strand.
GTTGGTTTTTTAGGACCGTATTGGCCATTACAGGGGCATAACGACTGTTACCCCAATAATGGTCGAAAACAGCCACTTCTTTTCTATTTAAATCCATTTTTTCATCATTTTTCCACTTTTCTCATTCCAAAAACTCTCTTATATCTTTCTACAATAAATTTTGACCACTCTGACTATAGTTTTTATAATTAAAACCATAAGCGATTTGAGTGAATAGAAGTTCCAAGGGCCCTTTTTTTCAAAGTGGTATTTATCCTTCTTCTTTTTTCCCAATTTATGGTTCTAATGATTGATTGTATGTGTAAACATTAGAGACATATAATGATGTTCATAAATTCACTAGATAGCCCAATACAACACTCTCCCCCAAGAGTGGACTGTTATACTACCATAAACATGTTCAAAAATAAATAAATAAAAATTAAGAATATATATATGTATATATAAAGAATACATGTAGAATATTTACATTATTTTAGATTTTCTAGATATTTTTTCAGAATTTTTTAGGTGATTTTTTTTTCATATGCCCCTGTATCAGCCATTATGGCCGATAGTCGTATTGGTAATGGTGGTGACTGTTACGACAACCGTAACCGATATGAAATACTTTGCCTACAAGCGACACACTGACACTACAACAACACCCGAGTGCCATGAGAAATGGGCAAGAGTTGGCTAGCATGTTACTTGAAAGGACACTGCATTGGCACCCATGGGGGTTGGTTAGGCATCACCTAGAAGCAATTGCCACTACAGTGTTTGGTTGCTATAAAAAGTAAGCAAGGTTCCTATGCTATTTTAGATGAGTGCGAGAAAATAAGCTAGTCGTGGAGAATAGGATTCATCTTACCACATGGATTGTAGAAACTTCAATGGATAAGAACATGAGTTTGTGGATGTGATTGAGCGATAGAGAGTTAACATAACTTGTGTACAAGAAACCAAGTGGGAAAGGGAAAAAGCTAAGGAAATTGATGGATATAAACTTTCGTATATAAGAAAACTCAACAACAGAAATTGGGTGGGGATAGTGATGGACAACAATTAAAATGATAAAGTTGTTGATGTTGAGAGAGTTGGGCAATGGGCTTTAAAAATAAAGCTTGTGTTAGGAGAGGAGATAATCAATGACAATAGTGGATATGCTCCATAGGTAGGATTAGAGGAGAGAATTATGAGGCAATTCTAGGAGGACATGGATGAAATAACACAAGGAATTGCGAATGGAGAAGGAATGTTTATGTGAGGGGCCTTAAATGGACGTGTATGAAAAAGATAGAAATGGGATGTGGGATGCTATCCTCAATTTTGCCATGACACATGATCACATTAGAAAGAGAGACAAACATTTAATAACCTTCAAAAGTCGATCATATACAAAGCGGATAGACTTCTTTCCTCTTGAAGAGACAAAATGAGCAAAAGTTAAGATTGCAAGGTTATACCAAAGAGTTTGACCATGCATCATAGGTTAATGGTCATGAATGTTTACATTAAGAGATGGAAAAGAGTGAGGAAATTGATAGGTGTCCAAGAACAAGGTGGCGAAATTTGAAAAGAGAAAAAGCTGAGTTATTTAGAAATAAATTGATTAAGGAAGTGGAATGTTGAGGAAGAAGTTAGAAGTTAATATTATGTGGAGTGGGATGAGCAAGTGGATTGAGAAAGTAGTGAAAGGAGTGTTGGGAGTATCTAGATGAAAAACCTGCTCTTATTAGAAAACCTGTTGAATGACAAAGTTCAAGAGGCTATTAGCGAGAATTAATCATGGTACAAGACTTGCAAGGGTCTAGAAACGAGGAAACATTAGAAAATACAAATGCCAACAAGAATGCTCAAATAGTAAGTGAGGTTAAACTTAAGGCATATAGCGATCTGTATGATAGATTGGGGACAAGAATGCGAGAAAGATGCATCTAAACTTCCAAAAATGAGGGAGAGGAAGAGTAGGGGCCTGGATTATGCTAGATGTATTACGGGTGTGACTGAAGGGTATTGGTTAGGGGTGCAAGTCAAGCAGGTTGGGTCGGGTTGACGGTCAACCCAGGCCCAACCCTACTTCAAGAATTGGCCCAAGGTCCAATACAACCCTAGACCCAACCTAAGGTATAAAATACTCAACCCTACAGACATTTGGGCTGGGTTAGGTTGGGTTGGGTTAACACTTGCAAATAACATTAATATAGCAACACGTGACTACCGAAATAAGACTAGCAAAATAAAGTCTGCACTCACTAAAACAAAATAAATGGATGGAGTGGATATCACAAATACAACATGGTGCCCAAGCTTGAGCGTTGTGACAACTATGTCGAAACAAGTTGCAGATGATTTTGGCGTTTCTAATAGGGTCATGATTCCAAAGTTGTGGCTCATAAATAATCAATGAAAAGCCCCAAATGTGAATAGACGGAACACTTGTAAGAGATCCAGACAAATAGAGCACGCATCAAAGATCCATGTCACTCATCAAATAGTGCATGATGTGAACATGCTATGGACCAAAAGTAATGGTGGCCCGTTGATCATGCAAATCAAACTCGCATGAACCTTTTTTTCTTTTTTTTTAATCTACGCCATGATTTTACATCTATATCACGTATCCTAGTCATAAATCACATGTATATGTATTGCACATAAGGTCAGGTACATGTTGGGTTGGCTTGCTTGAGACCTCAACCAAAACCCAACCCAGCTTCGGTCAAGTTGAGGGCCAAATTGAGGATTTTCAACCCAACCCAACCAAAACTTAACTGTCATGACCCGAAATTAGTGTTGGACCAAGTAGTTTTGGGTTGACCCAATCCAAGTTGCAACCCTAGTTTTGGTTGAAGACGATGCAATCAATGGAAAGTAGAGAAGTTATTTCCAAAAGTTGTTAAATTATGACCACTCTAAGCTTAAAGACGGAATCATAAACTCAAATGAGGCTAGAGATCATTGATACTTTCATAGGATTATGATATCCGAAGAGAAAGAAGCTTTAAGAAGGATGGAGACAAGAAATGCCTTAGGACCATATCACATACCAGTAAGGTTTAGAAGTGCAAGGGAGAGACTGACTTATTTTAGTCGACTAAGTTATTCAACAAGATTGAGAAAGTGCTTGAAACGGTGAAGAAGTATCTTGGTACATATTCACAGGAATAAATGAAAAAGAGTTGCAATAACTATTGCAAGATTAAGCTTATTGAGTTGTACTATGGAACTTTCAGCGAGAATGATTGAGTAAAGATATAGGCATGAGATAAATGTATCAGAAAATTATTTCAAATTTATGCTAGTGGGGTCTACCATCCTTTTTTTAATTCTTTTTCCCCCTAAGACAATTGATGGAAAAGTTTAGGGAGAGGAGGAAAGATATCCACATGATCTTTATTGACATAAAGAAAACATATGATAGAATTCCTATGGAGATAATCTGTTTGATGTTCATTTTTGAAAAAATAAAAATAAAAATTGGTTGATGTAACAAAAGAATTAAGTCTCGAGAACAATATATTGACATGGTTAAGTACATGATGAAGAGGTGGTAATTAATGTGAGGACTGTCAGTGAAGAGAAGTGAATTTTCAATAAAAGTAGGGTTACACTGGGCAAGTTAACTAGGAATTTATGTGTGTGCGTGTGTGTGAGAGAGAGTGAGAGACAAAAAGCAGGAACAAGAAGTTAACTTAAAAAATAGGAAGAAGAAGAACAAGAAAGTAGAACTATAGAGGGATGCTGACGCAGGACAATTAACCACTTGCTCTAAAAGCTTGAACTGATAGAGCATGGCAAATTAATCCCTTTATCTCATAGCCCAAGGCCCACATCGCTTAGGTTAGGTCCTCGGTTGAACCCCCCTCATGGGCCCCAAATCACATGGGTACCGCCTCACACGAGCCATCCACCTCACACAGGCCGCCCACCCCGAGTGTGCCCCTGCATCCCACAGGCAACCCCACTCGAGTCCGGTGTGAAAATGTTCCTGCATTAATCACCCCTGGTGAGGAGTCTCGAACACGAGACCTCCCGCTCTGATACCAATTTAACGCAGGACAATTAACCACTTGCTCTACAAGCTCGAACTAATAGAGCATGGCGAATTAATCTCTTTATCTCATAGCTCAGGCCCCACATCGCATGGGTTAGGACCTCGGTCGAACCCCCCTCGTGGGCCCCAAATCACATGGGTACCACTTCACACGAGCTACCGGAATCACACGGGTGGGGCCCGCCTCACACGAGCCGCCCACCCCAAGTGTGCCCCTGCATCCTGCAGGCAACCCCACTCGAGCCCGATGTGAAAATGCCCCTGCATTAGATGCTTTCAGATCTAAAGGTTTTCAATTGGTTATGGGTGGTTAACTAAAACAATAGGAAGAAGAAGAAGAAAATAGAACTATAGAGAGATGCTTTCGAATCTAAAGGTTTTAAATTAGCTAGACAAAACTAGAGCATATGAAATGCAATTTTAGTAACAATAGGAGCAGTAACGATGAATTAGCTAAGATTGATCACTGAGAAGTACCCCCAAAGCGACTGCTTCCTATATCTTGGGTCGATAATGCTTGTAGCTTAAATGAGGATATTGAGATGGTGAATGGCAAGAAGAGGAAGGATAGAACTAGAAATGAACACATTCAAGGGAACTTAGGAATTATCCCAATAGGTAATGAGAAAAACTATATTTAGATGGTTTGGCCATGTGTATCGGAGAACAAAAACAATACTTGTTAAGAGTGAAAGTGAATTAATTTATGCTGAAGGTTATAAAACTGCAAGGCTAAGGCCCAAAATGACATAGGTGGAGGTAGTAAGAAAGAGATGATGACCCATGGTTAAATTAAGGCCATCGTCCCTCATAGAATGGAATGGCAGAACATAACTAATGTAGTTGACCCAATTAGTTACGATAAGGCTTAGATAAGGATGATGGCGATGAGCAGTAATATTTCAATACGAGTATTGCTCACATAAAAGGAAAGGCAACCATGTATGGCTACACACAGGAACATATGCACTACTAATGCAATGGCATTTTCACACCGGGCTCAAATGGGGTGGCTGTGGGATGTAGGGGCACACCCGGTGTGGGCGGCCCGTGTGAGGCGGGTGGCTTGTGTGATGCGGAACCCATGTAATGTGGGACCCATGAGGGGGGTTCGGTCGACGACTTGACCCATGGGAAGTGGGGCCTAGGCTATGAGCTAAAGGGATTAATTTACCATGCTCTATCAATTCGACCTTTTAGATCAAGTGGTTAGTTATCCTGCATCAAAGTGGTATCAGAGCAAGAGGTCTTGTGTACGAGACTCCTCACCAAGGGTGATTTATATAGGGGCATTTTCACACCGAGCTCTAATGGGGTGGCATGTGTGATGCAAGGGCATACTCGAGGTGGGCGGCCCGTGTGAGGTAGAACCCATGTGATGTGGGACCCATGAGGGGGTTTAGCCAAGGTCTTAACCCATGGGAAGTGGGGCCCGAGCTATGAAATAAAGGGATTGATTCACCACGCTCTATTAGTTCGAGCTTTTAGAGCAATTGGTTGGTTGTCCTACATCAAAGTCCTGCATCAGCTACATAACATAAACCAATAGCTAGTGGTGTCATATGAGCTTCGTATGCTACACGGTATGCTTTTTGTGTATAGTAGATTTACTTGGAGCTACACATAAACTTGGTAGGGTCCTTTTGAAAAGAACTTCACATGAAAACATTAATCTAGCAAAAGTCAATTGTTAGCAAAAATAACCTTCTTCAATAGACATAAGGGCCTGTTTGGACAAGGTAAATCCTGACCACTGTGGAATTTTTACCAATAGGGATATCAATTCGGAAACTTTAGGTGTTTGGCTTATCCAAAAACATTATTGTGGGGGCAGGGTGATGTCGAACACCGCTTCAATTTTCTTTTTCTTTTCATCTTCTTCACCAACATGAACAGATAGTGGCTAGTCCTGTCCAATTCAATTGGAGATGCCCGCATCCAAACAAACCCTAATCCTATAAACTAATTTTTAGAAGCATGCAAGTAGAACTAAGCAACAAAATTAGACAATTCTGACCACAAATGCAGAGGAAATAGTAGCGACAGATGCTCCAATGAAGCCCTCCCATGTTTTCTTTGGAGATAGCTTGATCAAAGGTGTTCTCCCAAAGAAGAAACCAAAGATGTATGCAGCTATGTCGTTGATAACGATAAGAGATGCAGGCAAAAGGAACCTGCATTAAGTCTAGCCTTAATAAATAGTCATTAAAAGAATTAATGAAAATAAGCAAAGATAAACAAATTAAGTTTCTGCAGTGCCTCATGCCAAGCTTGATTAATTAAATTTAACAAGCATTGGCAAATAATTTAAGAATTCATGAAAATAATTGTTGCAACGCAGGCCGCATTAGGAAAGCACTTCATGCAACATATCAAACTGCCCTTCACAAGAACAAAGAGAATACAAGACGAACATTGCAGTGAATCTTCCTCAGGCATTGGATTTATCAAATGTAGCCTTGTAAACTGGGCTCTTTTAGATCCTGATTTTTGGGGATTTCTACATCAGATACCATTTATGATTGATCGTTGGTGGAGAACAGTAAAGTGTCCAATCCTATCATTGTGCCTCATTGCAAATATACCCAAGTGGTTGTGGAAACTCAATTTCAACGTCTCTTCAATTTGGCAATTGCATGCTGAGTGGGATTGGAGGTGTCATAAGACTTGAGAAATGACCATGGTTTTGAGAATTGATTATGTTACAGATCTATCAACTGTTATGTAACCAAATTGGTCAGACACGTTACGTATTACAGGGGTGAACAGGTCAGACTTAAAGTAAATGGGGCATAATGCATAAGTATCGGCACCAAATCAACGTTGCACTCAATAAGACTCATCTCATTGTGTCCACTTTTCACCCAAGTTGTTGCATGTTTGATTCAATCACATTGTTGCCTAAATACAATGTTGAAAGAGGAGATGGTAGTGTGAATCAAAGAACCAAAGCAGTTTTGGTCCATTTCAGAATATTTATAAATAATTAAAAAAAAATAATAAAAAAAAAAATAAGAAGAAGAATAAGAAGTAAACAACCACTTCTTTTGTTTTAGGGATTTTTCCATATGGCCCCATCTTTTGGGCTATGGACTGAAGACCTGCTTTTAAATTATTTGCCAAAACCCGCCTACCTATTTCATATACAAACTTGCAGCTGCTTCTGTTGACTTTGACTGATGGATCCTTAACAAAAATAGCCGTTCTCCCAAAATGACAGTCCTGCCCCTAGTGGAGCACAGTTATCACTGATTTTACCCCTTCACGTGGTGAAACATATGCCAAAATGATGGTCCTGCCCCTAGTTGACCAAACTTTTCATCGATTTACCCCTTTGCATGACAAAACATCATTTGCCTGCATAAGAGACAGCAGGTAAGTTTCATGGGGTCCACCGAAATGTGCTTGTGACATCCGCTCCAGCCAAAACGTAGGTGGGCCACATGAAGGCATGCAGGTACAGCTATTCAGACCATTCAAATGGTGGGCCATTCTGGTACGTGCGGTTTGCATTTGAGTTTTATTGCAAACGCATGGCCTAGCAAAGCTCTATTAGAGATTGCTGGGAATATAATGCAGGGGCATTTTCACACCGGGCTCGAGTGGGGTGGCCTGTGTGATGCAGGGGCACACTCGGGGTGAGGAGCCTGTGTGATGCAGGTAGCTCGTGAGATGCGGGCCCCACCCATGTGACTCGGGTGGCTCGTGTGAGGCGTACCCATGTGATTTGGGGCTCACGAGGGGGGTTCGACCGAGAGCCTAACCCATGAGACGTGGGGCCTGGCAATGAGATAAAGGGATTAATTCTCCATACTCTAACAGTTCGAGCTTTTAGAGCAAGTGGTTAATTGTCCTACATCAGAATATAGAGATATTAACTGAAAAAAAACATATAGATGTTGCAAAAGTGTTAATTTGACTATTTTTACATGCACGATCCAGCAGGATCTTCAATGGATGGTTCAAATCATCTAATGGGTCTGATTTTTGCATGGTAGCCCATAAAGTGTCTTCTGCACCTCATGCACAGTCAGGATCCATTGATTTTTCTCTGTCCAATTGTCCCCATGCAACTAGGATCACTATAACTAATAGTGTGCAAAAGCTTTGAACATTTCTTAATTGTTGCACAGAAAAATAGTTTGCAAGTCACATAGCCCGTCTTCTCCGCACCCACTTTTACATATGGCACATGTGCCAACCTGGCAAATCTGTCGAACACCTGGGCCATGGATAACGTGGGACATACCGTTCAGATGATCTGGCACAAATCAGGCCGCTCCACTGATTGCACAGCCAAACATTGCGCATTGAATATGAACCCACTGGCAAATTCTATTTGAACCGTTCTTGGTTTTTTATACGACTGTACCCTGCCTGACAATCAGACCAGACTGACTTTCCTAACAGGCCATTGAATGGTCCTTCCAACCGTAGAGGGTTCAGATGTCGTATACATGTCCCATGTGGGCATGTAAGAACGTATGAAGAATCAAAGAAATACTTCCATGTATTCCTTTCAAATGACATAGATACTGATCACCTACACACAACCTACACAACTTGTGGTATTGTACCATCCTACCAACCAGCTTAACATTTGCATAGGACATTGATACCATTAAAATGGTACACTGCATCATAAAGATCACCTACACAGTACCATGAGTTTTGGTGTGGTTGCCTGCAGGTGATCAGTTCTCAAGTAAGGTAGCAACCCATCTAACACCCTAGAGCATGGCCCATCATGATGTTTGTGAGCAATGCAACCTGTCCATCTGTTTTGGCAGCTCATTTTACAACATGAGCCCAAAAAAGAGGCACATCCATAGCTCCAGTGGGGCCACACGACAGGTAATAGTGGGGATTGAACGCTCACTGTTGAAACATGTGGGGCCACAGATGTTTTGTGAAAAATCCACCCCAACCATCCATTTTGCCAGCTCATTTTAGGGCATGAGCCCAAAAATGAAGCATATCCAAATCTCAAGTGGAAACAATCGGGATTGAATCTCCACCATTGAAACATTTGTGGGGCCACAAAAGTTTTAGATCAGGCTAACATTTTTGTGCTTTCAGTTTATCCAACTGAGAATAACCATATGAACAGTTTGGTTGCAATATAAACATCACGATGGACCCCAAAAAGGTTTCAATGATAGGCATTTCCCTTCCCGTTGTTTTCTCTCGTGCAGCCCACTTGAGTTTTGGATGTCTCATGTTTGGTCTCATGTCCTAAAATGGGGTGGCTAAACACATGGAGGAGGTGGATTTCTCACAAACATCATGTTAGGCCCCACCTGCAGTCAAGGGTCGCACATAATCACCAGTTCAGGGATGAGAGATTGCTAACTGCCATAAAGTGTGGGCAGTTTTGTCAATATGAAAATACAAAAGGTTTTCATATAGGTAACTAGTGGCATGGGTTTAATGTCTAATAGTGAAAACTATGGGTGGATTTTTGGGAATAGTTTTAAAGTAGGAGGTTTTCGATCCATACTCCAAAAGGCAGGTGGCCATATGTAAAAATCCCTTTGCTTTTCCTTCTTGTTTTTGTTTAGATTCAAAATTTCAAACACAACAGGCCCTGATCTACCAAATCATGCTTGATTTGTGCTTGATTGGGGCCTACATCAAGGCTCCTAGGAAAATGAATAGCAATTGCGTACTATTCATCAGATTATTTTTATTTTTTCCTTAAATTTCTTAAGGGCCTGTTTGGACTCATGGAAACAAATTTCAGAAAAAAAAAAAAAAAAGAGTGTTTTTAAGGGAAGCACCATTTCTAGAAAACAGTTAACAAATGAAAAGTCATTTCCCTTTATTGTTTTTAACAAGATTTTCTTGGAAACATTTCAAAAAAAATAAAATTTGCTTGATATTTGTTGATGCAAAAATTTGGTTAGCCTCCCCTGGTCCTTCGTGTACCTGCACAAGGGACGAACAAAGGAGACCCTGGCTAGTACAGGGGACCCTCCAATGTCTAAGTCAGGTGGGGAATCTGAGTCTAATTGAGTAAAGGGATTTAGACTAGAAATTGTGCGTACCTTTCACCATTAGAGATGCTCATATTTATAGTTGAGGAGAGGCGGTGACGTATAAGATATCTCCCTATTTAGTAGGTGCGTATTATAGAGGGATTCGGATCCCGAACACGTGGGAAAATTTCCCGAGATCCTTGACGAAGATCTCGGGATCTCAAGCATGTCGCGGGTATCCTCCAAGATCTTTGGAGAAGATCTTGGGCGGATCTCTCTTAGATAAGATTTGCTTATTCGAAATCAGCGAAAATGTGCAGTAGGAGGCCGAAGTAGTCTTGGCTGACCCGACCTGGGGGTAGTACGCCGACTTGGATTCTCTGGTGAGCCTTGGCTCTTCTCTCAGTACCGTGTAGATTGTCGACTTGCCAACCTGCCCTCATACTTCGTGTTGGGGCAGTAAGGCTGAGCTCCTTTCCTTAGTAGAATCTGGATGACATAGATTGTCCGACCTGGATACTCGGATGAGCTTCGAGCCTCCCCTTATCATTAGGTAGATGGCTAACCTGCCGACCTGCCTCAAAAAGTCCGAGGTGGTCTTAACCGACCTAGATACTCGGATGAGCTTTGAGCCTCCTTTTATGATCGGGTAGATGGCCAACCTGCCTCATATGTAGTAGGTGACCGACCTCTCTTTATTGGTCATTGAAGAACTCATTGATCATAACCAACACTGGCTGACCTCATGTCCCCCAGAGATGTTTAAGTTGTCCTCTTCTCTTTATCCAGTACATTTTTACCCATAACAGTATGACACTAGAAGGAGGGTATACTATCCCCAGGTCAAGTCAGCATACTACCCCCAGGTCAGGTCGGTCAAGACCACCTCGGCCTCCTACTGCACATCTACACTGATTCCTAATAATCAGATCTTATCTAAAAGAGATTCGCCCGAGATCTTCTCGAAAGATCTCGGAGGATACCCGTGACACTCTCGAGATCCCAAGATCTTCACTAAGGATCTCGGGAGATTCCCCCACATGTTCGGGATCCGAATCCCTCTATAATACGCACCTACTAAATAGGAAGATCTCTTCTACATCAATGTCTCTCCTTAACCATAAATAGGAGCATCTCTAATGGTGAAAGGTACACACAATCTCTAACCTAAAACCCATTACTCGACTAGACCTAGATTCTCTACCTGACTTAGGCATCGGAGGGTCCCCTGTACTAGTCAGGGTCTCCTTTATTCGTCCCTTGTGCAGGTACACGAAGGTCCAAGGGAGGCTAGATTTTTGCATCAATAGTTTGGTGCTGTCAGTGGGAACAACATTAAAGTCATTCCTACTTTACCAGAAAACCACAATGGCGAAAGGAAAGAAAGCTCTAGTTGCCATTGTTGCAACCATTCCAGCTTTTTCCAAATCATCTGCTACAGCCATCTTAATTCTTCCCAAATCATCTATTTCAACCATTCCAGCTCTTCCCGAATCATCTGTTGCAGCCATCCCAACTCTTCTTGAATCATCTGCTGCAACCATCCTAGCTCTTGCTGAATCATCAGTTGAGCAAGGTGCCCAGCCCTACCAGCATACCAACTGACATCCAAAAAGTCGTTTCCATCGGTACACTCCCTTGAACACCAAGTTAAAGCAGGTACTAAAAGAAGCCGAGTTGAGCAAGGATGATGACCGAGCTGAACCAATTAACCAAGCTTGGTAATAAGGCTCATCAGCTAACTCCAACCTTGACATCAAATACTGAGGGACCTATCAACCAGAAGATATTGGGGGGGCTCTTACCTCGCCCATGGAATGCTGACCACCTAAAGATCTACTAGTCTTAAGGATTCAAGAAGTCATCCGACCAGGAGCGCGTCGACTAACCAACCTCGACGAGGGTGGCCTCCCTTTCTAAAAGAGAAAAAAGGTGCTCATAAGACTATTGTTGTGCTCTCTACTATTCGACGATTTTTACAATAAAAGAACTTCCCTAGGTCAGGATGAGAACTTCTTTCAAATTTTGACTATCCGAGGTATAAAATCGACTACGAGGACTTCCCTTATTGCAAGGGAAAAAAGTCATCTACCATGAATTCTAATATGGAAGAGCTTCCCTAGATCGGGAAGAAAATCTCTTTTTCGAGTTGCATGAACTACTGAGGACTTCCTTTGCTGCAAGAAAAAACAATCTTCACCAGTAATCCGACCCTTAAAGAAGAGGTCGGACCACTTACTGGTAATGTCACTCAAATCACACAATCTACAATGAGGATCTCTTAGTGCAAGGGAAAATAATCCTCCCAAGTAAACTGCTCGTCCCCTCATAAAGTGGTCATTGCAGCTAACTCGTATATTCGACAAAAGAAAATTTTCCCTAATAAAAGGAAGAGCTCAAGAGCTCACCCCAACACTCCTACTTAACTAAAATGTTCGGCCTCACCAAAACCAACTTGCTTCTCAAGCCCGCTGCACAAGCTCGAAAGTATGGGGCTTACTATTATGCGTAAAAATGGATTGGCTAAAGAGAATAAGTCAGCTCAAATATCTCTGCAGAACATGAGGTCGGTCAGTACTAGTCATGACAAATAAACTCCTCAATGGTCAAGGAAGAGAGGTTAGTCACCTACTACATATGAAGCAGGTTGGCAAGTCGGCCATCTACCCAATGATAAAGAGAGGCTCAAAGCTCATCCAAGTATCTAGGTCTGTCGAGACCACCTCGAACTCTTGAAGCAAGTCGGCAGGTGGGCTATCTACCTAATGATAAGGAGAGGCTCGAAGCTCATCCGAGTATTTATGTCGGACTCTTAAGTTCAACCCTCCACAACATATGTCATCCGGATTCTACTAAGAAAATGAGCTCGGCCTCACTACCCTAACACGAAGTATGAGGGCAAGTCGGCAAGTCGGCAATCTACACGGCACTGAGAGACGAGCTAAGGCTCGCCAAAGAATCTAGGTCAGCGTATTATCCCTAGGTTAAGTCAGCATACTACCCCTAGGTCAGGTCAGCATGCTACCCCGAGGTCAGGTCAGCCAAGACCACCTCGGCCTCCTACTGCACATCACCACTGATTCCGAATAATCAGATCTTATCTAAGAGAGATCCGCCCGAGATCTTCTCCAAAGATCTCGGAGGATACCCGCAACACGCTCGGGATCCCGAGATCTTCGCAAAGGATCTCGGGAGATTCTCCTACGCGTTCGGGATCCGAATCCCTCTACAATACGCACCTACTAAATAGGGAGATCTCCTCTACGTCACTGCATCTCCTCAACTATAAATAGGAGCATCTCTAATGGTAAAAGGTACGCATAATCTCGAGCCTAAAACCCCTTACTTGACTAGACCCAGATTCCCTACCTGACTTAGGCATCGGAGGGTCCCCTGTACTAGCCAGCGCCTCCTTTATTCGTCCCTTGCGCAGGTACAAGAAGGTCCAAGGGAGGCTAACCAGATTTTTGCATCAACAAAAATATTTTCTTCATTTCCAAAGACAGAAGGTAACATATGTGTGCATTGAGGATGAATTGTGGCACAAAAAATGAATTTTTCATGAAAATTTTACTCAAAGATAGAAGATAACACATGTGTGCATTGAAGATGAATTGTGGCACATCACATGGTCACACTTGACACATTCACATGTGGGACAATGGCACGAGTGGGGAGCTTAATGATGGATGGTGGCACACGTTACGTATGTGGCGTGTTGACACTCGTGGCACATCTGGAGCACTTAAAGATGGCTAATGACACATGTGGCACAATAGCACATTTGGTACATCTACACCTGTGAGGTGCTTGAAGATGAGGGTGATGAATGTAGCACTTGTGGCACATTGGGGCATGTGGCGCCTTGATGAACTCGATGGTGGGTGTTTGTACATGTCATACATGTGGCATATTGACATGTGTCTAGTGTTTAAAGATGGATTGTGGCAAATGTAGCACATTAGCACGTGGGGCACTTGAATGAATGTTTGCACATGTAGAGCATTTAAAGTTGCTTAGTGGCACGCATTGCGTTTGTCACACATTAGTGCATGTTGCGCATATGAAGCACTTAAAGATGGATGCCAGCCATGTGGTACATGTGTGGCGTTTGAAGATGAAAGCAGCACATGTTGTTCATGGCACATTAGGGTGTGTGACACATTGAAACATAGGTCAATAAAAATGGCAATGGCACATGTTGCACATGTGGCACTATGGCTAACGAGGTTTGGCCGAATGGTCTTCACCATAGGTTTGCTCCCTATACGTGAGGGTTCGATTCCCCTCCTTGGCTTTACCCGATACACGTGGTTGTGGGTGATTGCGTGTATCCACAGGGATTAGTCTCACTTTAAAAAAGAGGTGGGGACACCCTGTGTCTTTTTATATATAAAAAAAAAACAATGGCACGTATGCTATTTTAAGATGGATGGTGACACATTGGCACATGTGATGCACTTGAAGATGGATGGTTCCACATGTGGGCACTTAGAAGATGGGCGGTGGCACATGTGACTACCATGTGGGGTATATAAAAGGAGGGGTCCTCTCATTTCTCTCAATTTCTTGGAAATAACATTTCACGAATCTGGGCAAGCAAATGAAAAGGAACCATTTTTTAAGAAATGAGAATGACACAGAAATAGAGTTTAAAAGAAAATTTATAAAAATGAACAATGAAAACATCATTTTCATGGAGATGGCATTTCCTCAATTTATATTTCAACAAATCCAAACAGGCCCTAAGGGAAATGGTGTATATGGATTAGAGATATGCACACGTATTGCACAACATTTGGGCCATTTTTAGGCCATACAAATGTGTACCCAAATCTAGCCGACATTATTCATTTGAATTTAAAAAAAAAAAAAAAAATCCTACAACTACTTGGCAAAATTGGTATATATGGTTAGAGATCCACATTATTGAGATGTGTGATGCATCCTACAGGTTGTACAAATTTCAGTTTTTTGGGCCCTTCAAGCGTACACAAATTAGATTGGCACTATTCATCTTCTTCTTTTTTCTCATTTTTTCCTCACAATCCAGCCCCAATTACTAGGGATGAGGCTTAGATGATGATGAAGAATTTCTTTTCCCCCTCATGTTCCTTGAGTAAAATGGTGTTTATAGATCAAA